>OY728141.1:1332821533-1333470152 GCA_963277665.1 Viscum album
GTCAATCTCCCTTTCAGTTTCTAAAAGGTTGTCTTATATGTATATGACTATAAAAACTTAACACCCTTCTTAGTCAAGCCTATTAATGGAACTGATATGGATTAGAACTGGTATATGAAATGAATTTAGTATCTTTCAATATCAAAGAAGCTTTGTATGTCAAATATGTTATCGGGTTGTTCCCAAGAAATTACATATCTCACATTCTTTGGGACTATTGATACTTCTACCTCTAAGATAATGTGTCATATGAAGTGAATCGTGTCCATCGAAAAGTTTTAATTTTTGAGATTAGCATATAACTGATGCTCTCTCAGTGTATCAAAAATGATCTCATGATTATTGAGTCAAAAGACTTCGTTTGACTTTTCTATTCCTTTTTGTTTTGAAAAACACAAACACTCTTTTCAAATGAATTCATATATTTTATTTACTTGAAGTATTTTTTTACATTTATTCTATTGGATTTTTCTTATGAATACAATAATAATCATACCCATTTGTTATATTGTGTTACATGATCATCGTTATGACCCTCGATATGATTTACATCGTACTCACTGAATACGATATTCATCAAACACACGGATTATGATGTCCATTGTATGCACAATTGAGTATCACACTAACAAGATAAATTGTATTCACTATCTTAGAAAAAAATATCATACTCATTTACTATTCACGTTCTATTTTATCAGATGAGTTAAATTCTTTTCTGACACATTTTATTATATCCAAACAACAATATCATATTAAATGGAAAACCATTTAATCAAAAGTATTTTGAATATTCTGTTTCAATATGTATTATAAAATGATATTGTTTTTTATGTTATAAGATGACCATTGGAGTGACCAGTGTCCAAGTACCTCCAAATTTTCAGGATAAAATCTGACTGATGGAATCCAAGATGACCGTTGGGACATTGGCCAATAAATTCCAAATCATTTGTATGATCTCTCTATTGAAGCACTGCTGATCTTTTGATGAATTTGAGAGCTCTACAAAATTGTGTCTTTTTATGAATGACTATGAAGAGTTCATGTTGTGAAATTCTCATCCTACATACTTGTTAATTATATGATTTTTTCTTTTCTTTGTGCAAAACCGATCGTCAGGGATTATGATCAAGGGCTTCTATGGATATGAAGAGACTTGTTTTGATCGTTTGAGGATTGGGGCCATCTGAGGATAAGAAGATAGAGTATTCGACCACCTTCTTGATCGAGGACTTGTAAGGATATCAAGACAAAATCTGATCATCGTATCAAGGGCTTACCCTATTGTGGGTAAGACATACATTCATGAATGTATAAATCAAGGGACCTCTATCCAAGGTTATTGGATACCCTTCTCTTTAGGTTAAAATAATTGTATTATTTTAATCTTTTCCATTTTCACTTATTTGTAATATAAAGTGAATAATTTTATATATTCACCAATATATTATCTATTTACTAATTACAAACTTTTTAATTACAATTCTAGTAATTATGATTTTTTTATTACTCAATATGATTCAGTACACTTTATGATTGAATCAATGTATTTTTTTACTCGGATCATCTTATACATAGTTATTACGATATACTACATGCTTACTATATTTAAATCATTTCAACCATGAATATGATTAATTTCATTTGCGATATGTGTATTACATTATCACAATCAAAATGATCATGATACTTATATAACCGAACCCAGGACCCTACCCGATTAATGATTTAAGACATTAATAGATATTTTGAATTGAATTCGTTTAAATATTTTAAACTAAATTCCATTAAGGATAAAAAAAATGTTTTTAATCATAAAATTCACCCCCTCCTCTATCTTTCCTTGTGCATATACATTATGATCCAACAATTGGAATGATAGGAAAGTCTTTGTGATACTGATACATACAATCAATATTAGAAAAGGTTTCCACTGCTTATATATTATCTTACTTTACTTTTATAGGTTAGTTGTATTTCTTCTATAAACTATTTGTTTTTTTATATATGTTACACTAATGTGTATTGTGGATAAAGACTTTTGTATTATTTTTAGAGATGAATGGATATAATGTTGGTTAAATTGACAATATCAATCATATAAGACCGAAAATATTTGATGGTAGTGATTATGAATACTGAAGAGATCGAATGAAGACTTGTTATCAATAACAATTTAGATAACTATGTCATTCTGATCGGAGACTATAAAATTACACACAAAGAATTTAGACTCTTTACCAATAAAAAACCAGAGTATCAATAAAATTACAAGGTATCGAACACTTTACTTTATTCTATGACTACAAATAAATATATATATATATATATATATATATATAAATGTATATATATTTAATATTGGGAAGAATCCAACAGTATCTAGAAGAAACTACAGATTACTCACTTTAGAACTTCTAAAGTTGTTGAAACAAGAAGAGCCATGCTAAGAGTATATTATCAGGATTTTGAATTTCGGTATAGAGAATCAATTTCAAAGGTTCAAGAAAGATTCATGACTATTGTAAATAGATTACAATAAATGGGTGAAAAGGGACTGTATGATGAGATCCTAGTTGAAAATATCATAGATATTGTTCCTAGTGAATGGGAATAAAAGTGGGAAGTTGTGGATGAGTCGAGAAAGATAAATAATCTAAATCTTGATGATATTTTTGGAAGCCTTTTAAAATATAATGGAACATTTAAAAGAGATGTTGAAAAAGGAATAAAAAAGAATGGTAGAGTAGATTTTACTTCAAATTCAAATTTGATAAAGGTTAAGACTCTTGAAAAGATTGTCAAACCAACTAAGAATAAATTTATAGATCAGACTGACTCAAGTGAATCAGAACATTAATAAAATGAATTTTCCAATCATACTTGAAAGATGAATAATATTTTGGGATATAAAGATTTTTATTATTGATATAATAAAAGTAATAAGGATTAGAAGGATACAAAAGTTACCATTTATGAATGAAAAAAGGGTAGACATATAAGACCTAATTGTCTAAAGATGAAAATAAAGTAAATAAAATAAATTCATCATGAAAAGAATTAGAAAAATTGTTACAAGACAAAAGGAAATAAAGTCTAAAATTAAAATGACCCATGGAGTGCTAGTTGAGGAGATTCCTCATATAAATCATCAGAAAATGAGAATTCTGGAAAAAATAATATTAGTCTTCTTGCCAAAATACCTTTTGAAAATCAATTATTAATAAAAATAGGTACACATTATTGAATCCTTAACCAATATGTCTTTATGTGAAAATTTTCTTCAAGAGAATAATTCATCCACTTTAGATGAAACATCATCCTCATCTAGTAATAATAATACTTAATTTTCATATGAAGAGGTTTCTAGATTTTCAAAATTATATGATAATGAAAATTGCATATTAAATAAGAAAATTGGAAAAGAAAATGATAGAATAAATATTTTGGAAAAATAATTATCAAATATTTCTAAATATCTTGATAAAAAATATTTTTTAATTGATTCCATTTTTAATAACCTTATTGAAGCTAATTTTAAGAAGAATAATCTTTCAAAATATTTTGAGTATTTTCTAAGAAAAATATTTTAGATTTAAAACTCACTTCTTAATCTAATAATAATGTGGATAAGAATTTAGTTATAAATATAAAGTCTGAAATTTTTTCTTTAATGAAAAATTTCACAGAATTTACCACTAGTAAAGAATGTTTTGAAAAAATATATAAATAACAACATCCAAAAAATAATAGTTTAGGAATGGGAGACACTTATTCAACAACTGTTTCAGTAACTATTATTTTGTTTTGGAAAATGATCTATTTTGCACAAAATGTCAATGTGGAGGTCATTGGAATAAATTTTTTTCCTTAAATAAAATTAAACCCTTGGGGTTCCACAAATATCATTTTTCAAAACAAATGTGGGTTCCAAAATTTTTTCTTTCTAAAATTTCTATATCCAAGAAAATTTTGATTTCATAAACCTAATTGTTTTTTTAAAGGAAGAACCAATAGAAAAATATATGGTACATGGAAATTGGATGTTTCAGGAACATGACTAGTAAGAAAGGCTTCTTTGAAATGATTATTGTAATGAAAGGTAGAATATTTACCTTTGGATGTAATGTCTCGGGTCTGGATTCCACTCAATTGGTTCCCTGTACCCCATTGGCCACGTGGCCTCAATCACATTTCCCAAAATGTCAGAGGATACCGACTAACAGCAAGGGCCTAGGGTGTTTTAGTGGGGAAACTATTCCCTCATTGGCATAGTGTAACGCAAAAAAATCAATAATAATACAATATCAGAAATAGTTAATAGCATACAAGTGAAATAAATAGTGGAAGACTGATAAGATAAATAACCAATCATCATTCAATAAAAAAGATAATGCAACATGTCACATGTTCTAGGAAAGAATCCAAAAAAGTATAAATTTTATTTAGATACAATTTAAAATACCAAGGTACAAAAATACAAATGAAAAGTTAGATGCACTACCAGCCTCGGCTTAGTCTATTGCTCTCCTGCTCCTAACAGAAATCAAGTACCTATAGAAGGGCGCTTTGCCTTATCGAAACTTACAATCATATAATCTATTTGGGACCAAAAACATGATCCAAAATAGGGTGTGAGAAATAAATCCTAGTAGGAAACTACCCAATATTTATACCAATCTATTAGTGATTATATACAATAGTAGTGTATAATAGTGAAATCAGTAACTAGGAAGTACTCATAAGTAAACAATCCTACATGCACTAGCTTCCATTTTCAGTCATTATGTTAAGTTCAACCATTCAATTACATTGAATTATATAAGTCTCTAGATTCATCCTAAGCCCATCAATCCCCAATATAAAAGATACACAACAGATACCTCAGAAGGCTATCTAAAAAAATAAAATGAAGACCAAATCCAAGATTGGGATTCGGCTTGGAAGATGCACCACAAGTCTTTCCATTTAAATATTCAATTCAACGCCTCACCCGTAGGAATATAGAAACCCCACCCATAGGCATAACTAATCCTCACTTGTAGGCATAAATAAATCCCCACCCACCGGCTAATAAATCCTCGCATGTAGGCAGAGCAGTCAATCAAGGTTGAGCCCAGTATATCAGTATTTCAGCATGTTTCAGGGTAAAACCTGGTATATAAGCATTTTATCATGATTGTGGGAAAATCCTGATGTATAATCATTTCATAATAATAAAAAACACATGTAAATTGCACTATTACATGGTTAAAGTAATAAAAAATCATGTGGGCATCATACATAACAATAAACAAGTGAATTAAACTATCATAAGGCTTAAACAATTATACTAACTTGGGAAATTCATATCACAAGTCTAACATGTAATCTAAAAATTATAAGGATGAAACAATTATATTCACATGTGAAATTCATATAACAATCCAAACATATAATCTAACAATTAAAAAGCTTAAAAAATAATAGGCATAACATGGGGAGAAAGGGAAAAACACTAATCCCAAGCCCTTAATCCATCCAATTGAAATTTAACCCAATTTCAATCCCATTATAATTTAATTCATTTTTAACAACCCAAATTGAAAAAAACAAGTCTTGCCTCTTAGGATACCTATTCCAAATGTCCATAAATGATAATTCAAGGAAAACACACCCAAGGGGTGGCCCTATTTCAAGGAAATCAATATTATGCATGAATAATTACATATATTCAATTACATAAAGATAATTAAAGAATAACACAAGTCAAAAATAAATAAAATGAAAACAAAAAATGGAAACTTGGAACTTTGTCACATATATTCATCTCGATAATTAACTATAGGCCCAAGACCACCCACCTCGTCCTCGTTTGACTCTCCTCATCCAGTGTTGGCCTCTAATTCAAGCTAGAATGGGGAAGATCTAGAAAATGAGAAAAAACACCCAATCCCTAATAACATAATTGAGAGTAGTAATAAAAAATAATGAATCAATCAGAATAAAGATATTACAAATTGGGTTCAAACTCCTCTAACAACATTCGATTCAGAGTTCGAACAGACAAGTGAGAGTTAAAATGAGGTCAGGTGGTGCTGCTCCTGATACCCGGTGAGCCCTCTATCCAAATGACAAAAAAACAATGATAATACCCATTTTAGCCAAAGAAACTACATGGAATGTACTAATAGGTTACATGTTTTGTAATTACTAAAACCATCCCCCTCTACCAACTCTCCTTACATTCCATGTTTAACCATACGTGGGTAAGTTACACGACATGTACTAATAAGTACACAACATGTAACCACCATGTTTGTCCGTGTAAGTCATGAAGATATTATTTATCCCCTTTAACTATTTTTTATTTTATATGAACCAAAAAGAAAATATTTTTACCTCAAAAGAAGAATCAAGTTCTTACAAACTTCCCCCTTAAAGCAATTCGTCCCCAAATTGCCCTTCCAATGGTGATGAAGAAAAATCTGAGAACAACTCCAACCATTGAGATCATATATTGTTTTCCCTCTCCCAGGTCTCATCTTACACTTGGAAATTCTATCATAGCACCCATTCTAAAGGAACATTCTGGCCATGGAGAACTTTCGTGTTATGATCTATAATACAAATAGGATGATCCTCAAAGTAGGCATCTTCCTCAAAATTAACTTCCTCAGGTAGAAAGGTGTGAGATGGGTCTGAATGATAGAGGTGAAGCTGAGAGACATAAAATACATCATGCATGGCCTGGTACCTCTAAGGTAACTAAAACCGATAATTAACTGACCCAACTCTCACCAAAATCTCACACGAGCAGACATATCACGGTGAAAGTTTACCATGTCTCATGATTTGTCTATGTCCCGACCTCTGTGAGACATGCAAGAAAACTTGATCCCCTACCTCAAACTCCAAAGGTCATCTATGAAGATTGACATAAGATTTATAAAAATATTTTGTATTATAAAACTGCTTTTGAATCAACTACACCAGCTTAGTGGTCTCCTGAACAAGACGAGGTCCCATCATAGTCATCTCTCTTGCCTCCAGCCAACACAGGGGTGATCAGAATGGGATACCATACAAAGCCTCATATGACACAATATAAAAAGTGTCTTAAAATATATTTTAATAGGAAAACTCAAACATGGGTTTGTTTCTCTCTCGAGAAGCCTCGAAATCCAAGAAGCATACCCAGGGCATGTCCTCCCACTCCTCAATCATGTGCTCTAACGGGCCATCTTCCTGGTGGTGGTAAGTTGTGCTCATAATCACCTATGTACCCAATGCCCTATATATCTCTTTCTAGATATGAGAAGTAAATCGAGCATTCCTATCCAAAATGATAGTATGTAGGACTCCGATCAATCGTACAATCTCACAGATATACAACTGCCCAAGATCATCAACACTGAAGGTTTCCTTGAATGGTAAGAAAAGTGAAACCTTTGTGAAAATTTCAATAAAAACTTAGACATCATCGTTACCATGACACCTACTCTGTCAAAAAAACACCACAAATCATGACCCTAACATTCTAGTGATGATACTAACATTTTTTCCCTTAACTAGGAAAACCCGCACACAATTGAGGTCATAACAGTGGCCTCATAACAAAAAACGGTCGAACCCTGATCAACCACATCAAAAGAGGTCTCACAATCTTTCATCAAAATACATTGAATACTTTTACACCACACCCACCTTAAACTAGTGGAGTTTTTAAACTTTTCCACTAGAACCAAACACAAATAACACAAAGGGTAATGAGTCAAACAATCACTAGATGACTTATCTCAGAAATTCCCATCTTAGAAGTCAAATGTATTGCCATATAATACAACATATTCTCCCAAGGAACTATGCATCCACAATGAGAAAAAGTGTAACTTCATATCCATCCCACCAGAATCATTAACTCCTTTTAAAACATCACATCTAAGCCTAATTATAGGTCCAAGATAACCTCACATTCATCAAATTGGGGTCCAAGGAACTCACCAAGGTTGTCTATATTCCGTGTTTCAAGTGAGACTTTGGTATAAGGCCAAAAGTACACATAAAAACACTGACTAAACCCAGAGCGGTATCTACATGGCAGTCACATCAAGGAAAATGGTATAAATCTAGAGTATGTTTAAGGGTTTCCTACACGGGAACCAAAGTATCACTTAGGATTAACCAAGCCTCATTTAAAATCACCCATCCAGCACACAACATAGAAAGTGATCACTAGCTATCACAAGGATTTAAAACTGTAGCACATAATATAACCAATGATCTCTTAGTGAATAAAAGATGATTAAAATAGAGGGGACATGATCATCTCTTATGGAAGATCACACTAAGAGGATTTCCAGGATTACTAGGAAATGACAACTGAACCACCACTAGTCAAACTCCTAAAAGAAACTCGGTTTCACTTGTCAACACATTTTCACTTAACCAACAATAATGCCTTTATCCCAAGGAATTTCTATGATATATTACTCTTAACCACTGAGGTCCACCCATGATCATCGGTGCCTCACAAGTACTGCACACATAGCCAAAATGTGACAATGTTATACTACCAAGAAATCATAAACACGAAACAAGACTCACAAGTCTCAAAGGCATTCAAGTAGAAACAACCATCTCTCAGTGGTCCTTGATTGTGATCCTCCTACATGGATGAACACATTTAAGTAAAACTGACATGACTCTCCCCACCTAGTTATGTCTTAATTTTCAATAAAAAGGTCCAACCGCTCTCAAACGTGCGATTTCAGAACCAATATAAATGCATGAGTTTCATTCCACTAACCACGATCACCACTTCATATCACTTGGAATGAAATCCAAAGTTAGACCAACTGGAATGTCAAAACACCAGTGTTGCATAAAGTCCTCCTGAGCAGTGGGATAAACTTGGTTCCAAAACATTCAGGTCTCTCTACTCTAGAGATAACTGAGAACAGACACAACAGCTCAAATCTCAATGATTTAATCAAACCCAACGACTTTTTTTTAACATTTAACACCCGACGGGTACCGTGTATGTCAACATATACTACCCCAAGTTTACAAGAGAAAATGAAATATTCTACGTACTCTTCATAATATTTCCACCCTACACATCATAGTACTAGATGTCTCATGTAGTTACTAGATAAAAATCACATCAACAATTTACACGATTGATGATGCACCAAGTCACCCATAAATTTTAGGAAAGATACATTCACATGACCTCCTAAGTAGCGGACCACACCTAAGGCATGTCTAACATATTAAACTAATCATTTCTCAAAGTTCATTCCCATATCAAGGGTCAAGATACAATGATCACCCATTTGAAAAATTGTGTCCTCTCTAGAAACCAAACATCCTACTAGGGACAATGACAAAACAGCTTGTATGTTCCATTTCAACAAACAAGGAAACCTATAAAGGTTTCTATATACAAGAAAAGCTCACAGCTCAAAATCACAGATACCAAACAGGGTCGGTCAACACCTTACTCTAGGAACACACCCATATTCCTTTCCCATGGTCTAGGTCTAGGTATCAAACAATGAGAGATACTACCAAAATCCCACAGCAAAGGTTGGGTCTAGTCAAGTCAAACCCTAAGAGGAATCCCTGGGATCCTACATGTAAACATGAGTGAAGGAATCCTACTAGGGATACTTATATGAAAGTAAAATGAGGAATCCTACGTGGGATCCATGAACAATATCCAACAGGGGTATCATACCGTAGAAATCTACTTGTTAAAAACATAAGAAGAGGAATTATACAAGTAATCCTCGATAACATCTGGTCTCATGGCCTTATAGGCCAGAAGGGCATGTCTTGAAAAGAATACATACACAAAACATTGGTCATGGGATGTAGAGACCCAAAGCTTTACCTACATAAAAATTAAATTACTTTTGCGTAATACTTAATACCTGGCAAAAAAAATCCCAAAGACCGTATTAGTTTAGTGTCTTTGGAAACTCAGAATATAATATTCTAATCATGGTGAAAGATCTTTAACATCTCCCATAAAGATCTTCCCATTCGGTTTTCTTACCTAAAACCTTTCTTTATATCCTGGGGAAAAGAAAACTTAAAAAGGGTGAGCTTAAATGCTCAGTAAGGGTAAACATGGAGAACATAAAACCATCCCTAAACATTTGAACATAAGAACATGAACATAAAACATCAAAATCATGAGTAATGACATAAATCTTTGTAGTGCATAAGGAATAGATCATAAAGTAACATTAACCATGATAAAATATTATGGGAATAAAACATGTAATTGTGGAAACCATTAAGCACAAGATATGATTTCCATAGTAGCCAAGGCACTGCTGCCAAGACCATCATAGTAGGCAAAGTCCATTACTGAACTTGGTTTACTTTCTGTTCCAGCCATGTTTATATCATGAGATATAAATCTTTACCCAATGCATTAGAGGGAGATATAGGTCCCACCCATCTCATAATGAAATCATTCTTTTGTGTGCCACAAAATAATCATAAATTATTCATCATAACCCAAAGAATAATATGGGTTTCATAAACACCATCCCATCATAACATAATCCATATAAATAAATGGATATCATTTAATCATAAGAAAAATGAAACCATTTAAATAATGGAGAAATTATAATTGAAATATAAATATATTAAATAATTCCATGTTAGATGGAAAATGGTTTTGATAAAACACTTTAAATGAATTCTTTAGGAAAATATCCTTTCTTCTTCAAAATCATTTTCTTTTCACAAAATGAAATATAATTTTAAAATAAAAGGATTTTGTTGAAAATAATAATGAAATATTCTAGATTAAGATTCATGAAAATAAGGCTTTATGAAACCGTAAAAATCCGTTCATGCCGTATACGTTAAAAAAACATTCTCCCTGTACTTTTAACAGAAAATTCAAAAAGTACCATGTATGGTAAAAAAAAGAAAGATTCCTTCCATAACACAAAGTAAAAGTCAAATAGAGGTAAACATGACTTTAAAATACATGGAAGAATATTAAAAACTTTATGAAAAACATTTTATGGATACGGATGAAAAATATAACCCCAGTAAATACTTACGTATAAGAAATCTCGGATAAAAATGAGATTGCAAAATTATCCCTTACCTTAGGTCCAATTTCTTCCGTACGTGTCCGAAACTTCTATATAGTGAGTTTAAACATATTATTAACTTTTAACAGAACCATAATAATATTTATGATATCATATATGATTCACTTATGACTTTATATTACCCATTATTTTGTAATTTCCATGATAAAGCAGCGTTTTGGGTAAAATCGTTTCATTTATCATACGTGTTTCGACTTGTTTTTCTTGATATTATTACTTATAAACTAAATTTAATAAATTCTAGAATTTAAAACATGATTTATATATAATATATATTCATCATATAAATATATATGATAGATCGATAAATGGAATGAAATACACCGTTCATGGAGACGGTAGGTCGTACGTACGCATGAACGCTATTTTCGTTTCCTTATTGAATTGAATGGAATTAAGTAAATGAAACATATATGTACATAAATAAAATATCATTATTATGTAATATCTTTCATGATTATTTATTATATATACTTTATAATCATACTTGAATGGTTAATCATTGAAAATGAATCTCATCGCGTTCGTGGAGACGGTAGTCCGTACGTACGCACGAGCGACAATATCATTCTTTTGATATTAAAATTGTATATAATTTGATGGAATATTATAAATACAGAATACTAATATTGTTATATTTATTATTTATATCATATATAATCATTATTATACCCCTCTAAAATATGAAATGTTTGAATAACAAACTACACCACGACGTGGAGACGGTAAGCCGTACGTACGCACGTGTGTTGACTTTTTCATTCATAGGATGGATAAAATAAATAATATGGTTGTACAATTTTTATAATAACATCACATTTTATAGAAGATACTAGAGTTATTATTTTAGAATGGAAAAAAAGAAGGATGAAGTGGAAGAAGAAAGGAACTTGAAATAGGTGGTGAGATATTTACCTCTTCTTCAGGTTATTCCTTTTGATTTGATCAAAAAAGATACATAGGTTGGATTTCTGACTAAAGGAAGGCCTATAGGATTAAGGGAGGATAGTTGAGAGGGTATTTGGGCCAGTTTTGGCTGAGCCAAATGGCTTTGGAGGTGTGAGTTAGAGAGAAGGTGGAGTGCCCTTTTATAAGAGGGGTAAGGGGCACCTTAGGAAAAACATAAAATATTATTTTATAATAAATTCATATTCGGTTTATAATGGCTCCAAAGTGACTTATTTCGAGGCTAGGGTGGAGTGACCTTGTATTTTTTCTAAAGAGAGATAATATTAATGATGAAGATCAGAAACCGTACATAAGTAGAGCCATGAAAGGAAATTGTCCAGCCATAGCTAGTTGACATCGAAGGGGCCTGAGGCCGCAAGCTGATGGGATGCATTGTTTCCTTCCCTTTTGGTAAAGGAGAAGGTGCATCAAGAGAAGCCTTGGAAAAGTGAGTGGATTATCTTGATGATGAGTCCAAAAGGCTGGAGTCTGGCATCATTGTGGTTAATAACATTGATAACAGTAAGGAAATTAGACTCAATGATGATATCAGCCCATCCACGTTCCACAGCGAGCGTCATACCTACAAGGATGGCATAGGCTTCTGCAACTATAGGTTCCCAGAGGTCATGATGTAATTCATACTTTTCTGCAATGATCATCCCCAGATGATTTCGAGCCAGGAGGCTGAGAGCAACTGGCCCATCCATGGGGAGAGAAGCGTCCACATTAACCTTATGTCTCCCTTCCGTTGGGGGGGGGGGGGGTCCAATGAGGGGGACAAGAGGGGGTAAAACCTGGCATAAAGTGCCTTTTGTGGAACTTCCAGCCCTCAATCCATGAAATGCCTCATTTAATCCAGAATTTAGGGGTTTTATGGATGTGGTGGAAAACCAAATCGTTACGCTGAACCCAAATGATCCAGGACAGGGTGCAAAAAGAACCATCCTTAGACGATGAAAGAGAGGAACACCAATGCATCAGAATATTAGGGAGGTCATATGTGATGTCCAGTGAGGCATCTGAAGTCGGGCCCCATTTATTCCAAATTTCCTTAGCTCCCAGATAGTGAATGATGGTGTGCCAATGAGTTTCTGGGATATTCGGGATGAAAGGGAAGGACTCGGCACGGGCCATATGACGAAAAGAGAGAAGGATCATTGTAGAGAGGGTGCCCGAGTATACCTACCACTGGAAATGGAGGATTTTTGGAGGTACATTGAGCTTCCAAACAGCATTCCATGGTCCCTCGTCATGGTTGAGAGAGTGGATGCCAAGAGCTAGTCTGTACTGGGATCTCACCATGTAATCGCGTGAGACATCGTTGGTCCAGAAAAGATGGTCGGTGCCTGCATCATGAACCTAGGGGATACTGAGGATAATTCTTTAGTATATTTCATTAAACCATTACTAGTTCTTTTCCACACACCACCCAGAACCTTGGTCTGAAAAGAGGCAGTCAACAGTGGCGTCTTCAAGACCTGGTTGGTTAACAGTGGCATCTTCTTGTATTCTTACACTATATGGTTAATAAACTTACTATAAACTACCAATCGAACCCCAATTGGTTCATTAATCTCCTATATATTATTATATAAGTCTTTTATCCGAACCTTATATTTTTAGGACCATTATATTAATTAATAATATAATATTTGTTTTAAAAACTCTTTTAAGACAATTTTGACACTATTTGGTATTTTGTTTTTTCTAAATTCATAATAGCATTATTACTTCAAAAAAAATTAATCTAACCAACCCTAATATGTTATATTAACCAAGAAAATTAGTTTAATTCATAAAAAGTGTCAAATTACATTTATTTGGGTATTTATAAAATCAATTATGTTAATATTTCATTAATTAGGTAATTACTGCATCATCATTGTGTCATAAATAAATTAAATTATTTAATGTCTAAAAAATTTAAATAAAACTATCATTATGTAGGAAATATTTTTATCTTTCTAATGAATATTTATAGTCAAATTTATCTTATGTATAACTATATATTAAAAATGTTTTAGTTATTAAACATTGATTTTAACTATTTTAACTCTTCTTTAAATCAAATAATAATAAATGTCCTAATCTATACAAGTTGACCTAAAGGGTCATATTTAATTCCTAAGTTTGTTTTTGGTCTAATTATACTTATCCAATAGAATTAGGACATGTGTTAGGGTAATAATAATATCATTTTTACCTTTAATTACCCTATTTACTTTTAACTGTGGTAAATAAAAGTTAAAAGTTACTATTCACCAAAAATTATTTTCATCTCATTGAACCACATTTTACTTACTGATATCAACCATGTCTCTCATGTTTTTGAAATTCAACTCACAGAAGTGGTAAAATTATGTTTTATGTAAAATTTCAAATGCTTCTAGGAGGTGGGTAAAAGACGGTAAAAAGTTCAATGAAATTTTTATATATCTAAAATTATTATAAAATGACTCCAATGAATTACATTGAACTTATATAGGTATTATGTATCTATTTAGACCTAAAATAAATTTAAATAAAACAAATTATTATTTAAATAAAAAGTCAGTTTTATCCAATAACTCGGTGTTTTCACTATTCATCAAAAATTGAAAGTTTTCAGAAAAATACCAAAAAATCACCCTAGGATAATTTCAATATTCAGAATACAAAAATGAAGTCCATTTTAAAAG
This sequence comes from Viscum album, assembly GCA_963277665.1. Classification (NCBI taxonomy): domain Eukaryota; kingdom Viridiplantae; phylum Streptophyta; class Magnoliopsida; order Santalales; family Viscaceae; genus Viscum; species Viscum album. The sequence continues at coordinate 1,332,836,292 of OY728141.1, forward strand.
ATAAAATTTAAAAATTTTAAAAAATCGTATATTACTATTCATAAAGACTAGTTTATATAATATTTTAATAACATATCGTTGTTTAGTGAAACATGGTATTGCATACTACACACGCTATCGAGGAAGGTCGCGATTGAGTGTGATGAAAGCCAATTCAGGGCTGCGTGTAGTGCAAGATACCTTTAGTGTTTCGTATAACATAATCAAAACTTATTTCATTTATACATTAAACAAAATCTATACTTAATTTTGCGTAGAATAATTTCCACAAAACGAACTTGAAATTGTGTGTAACACGAGCCAAGAATAGTATTGCATATACTACAAGCTAATACGATGTTGCATATAGTACAAGATAATCTTGTTGTAGTGTATAATAGAAGACATCAAAGAAATTAAAAATAATATATCTCATAAAATCTTGGGGTGTTACATTCTACCCCCCTTAAAATGAAATTTTCCCTCGAAATTCGTCGGGGTTATAAATCGTTTACTACTTGAAAGTTTCATTCATAGAAACCCACATCGTAAAAAAAATACTAAAACATAATTTTAAAAATTGATGTATGAAACATAAAGGTTACCCAAATTAACTCATCACTGGGTTTCCACATAGGATAACATAGGTTAAAATATGGATATGAAAGATAAATCTAACAATCAAGTTCTGATGGAGAGTGGTAGAGAACATGGCTATGAAAAAGAAAATAATCACAAATCCATAAATTTGTGATGATCTAAGGTACAATCTGATTCATCGAATATAAGGGTACTAGGACAACAATTTTGGTTTTCAAGATCATTCCCCTAATGTTGATAAATATTTTCACAAGGATAAATACTGACTTGATTTCAGTGTAATATCATCATTGGTCATTCCATGAAAAATTTCCACTTCATCTCTTATTTAAAGAAATGAAGTTGAATTTGTCCTTGAAATGTTATCAGATCATGTGATAGAATGATAGGTCATTCCATCTATCTCAAACAAAATGTTAGCAAAAGTTGTTAAATATACATAAGTCCATCTATGGTGAGGTTAATTGTATATGATTCCAAAAATGGACTTAGACTCCAACTATCATACTGCTTAATAAAATAAAACTAATGTCTACTAACCAGGGACTTCCTATAGGAAAGTGGTAGGAGATAAAGTCTTGTCACACTTTGGTTCTGGGTTCGATTCCTGCATCCTTGTTTGACATGACATGTTATCTCCCATTCTTCAGGTTTTCCCTTTTCTTAAACTACACTATTATAACATTCCAAAAATAAAATCGAAAACAATTCTAGCCTTAAACAATACTATATGATGTTGAACTTAATCCATTCCAACCTTTACGCTTATCGGAAATACTTCTGTCCAATATCATAGTATACAGAAAATGACTACTAGAAAGGTCATCTACCAAGCATGCGAATACCATCATTTATCCCCCATATATCATAAGATATATCTTGTTGGTCACATTACAAACATTTTAATTCCTTAATCATGTATTCTCTTGAAATATGAGTTACCATAGAACCTTAGTGAAGACATGAATGCTGTCAAAATTTAACTCTTTCCACATACCAAAATCCCCAAAATACTATATACGCAAACTAGGATATCACTTTGTCCTTATATCAATCACGAGCTCATTAATAATATCCAACATATTATTTTCTCTTTATACCTTCATTATGCACATATCATCTGCTTTCCAAAAATATTTGAATAACCTTTCATGGTTACTAGTACCATTCAATGTATACTTTTAAATACTCAAGGAAAAACAATAGTGTAACAATCCTTAGATGTTTCTTTATTCCATAGTAACATTAAATTACCTATACAACATTACTCTTGATAAACATAAAATCATTCCACTACCTTCTTAAACCATTGACCAAGCTTCAAAAATTCTTTCATCTCACATATAATTTGTAGTCTCTTCATCATCATCAACATAAATACTACCCATATGACCATACAGATTCTCTTCATGAGAATTTCCCTTAGGGAATTGGTTTGTATAATGCCCGTAAATTCCACATTTAAAACATTTAACCATTACTGATGTCTCAGTAATACCATTATCCTTGTATATGGTGTTAACTGAACCTTTTCCTTTGAAATTACTATCTTTGTGTCCTTCTTTTCCACACCCAAATCATCTTAATGTTCTTTTGAAACGTTCTCCTTGATGTCTCTTCCCACATGATTTACATGAGGAAAATTGAACTTTTTTTCCTCTATGATCATCATGAAACTCTTTCTTTCTCTTATTAACTGAGTCAGGAAACTTACCAAAGTTGAGATTATTGATCATATTATGAGATTTCTGAATAGGAATAATAATGATGTTTCACCTTTTGAATCCCATTTCATTTGATTGATCATGAAGAATATCATTCCATTGTCTGTCATATTCTCCATTAACATGAATCTTCCGGTTTCCAACCATTTTCTAAAACCCAAAAAATAATAGTGTGAGAGGAAAAAATCATGCTAGGAAAACAACATAATAAAGGGGTGGTACCTTCAATATCAAACATCTTAGGTTTAATTCTAAGATCATTACCATAATTATAGTACTATAACCTATACTTATAATTATCCTTAGGGACATCCCTAGACATACCTTAGAAATATCTATAGGGATCTCACTAAAGATTTCGCATCCTAGTTTCCAAAGTCTAACTCAAATTTGCCCTGATACCAACTGTAGAGACCCGAATCTTGACGTACATAGACATTATATTACTTTTGCGGAATACTTAATACATGACAAAAAAAATGCCCAAAGACCATATTAGTTTAGTGTCTTTGGAAACTCAGAACATAATCTTCTAATCATAGTGAAAGATCTTAAATATCTCCCATAAAGATCTTACCCTTTGGTTTTTTTACCTAAAACCTTTCTTTATATCCTGGGGAAAATAAAACATAAAAAGGGTGAGCTCAAATGCTTCGTACGGGTAAACATAGAGAACATAAAATAATCCCTAAACATTTGAAAGTAAGAATGTGAACATAAATCATCAAAATCATGAGTAATGACATAAATCATGGCAGTACATAAGGCATAGATAATAAAGGAACATTAAACATGATAAAATATCATGGGAATAAAACATGTAATTGTGGAAACCATTCAGCACGTGATATGATTTCCATAGTAGCCAAGGCACTGCTACCAAGACCATCATAGTGGACAAAGTCCATTACTGAACCGGGTTTACTTGTCATTTCAGCCATGTTTATCTCATGAGATATAAATCTTTACCAAATGAATTGGAGGGAGATATAGGTCCCACCCATTTCATAATGAAATCATTCTTTTGTGTGCCACAAAATAAACATAAATCATTCATCATAACCCAAAGAATAATATGGGTTTCATAAACACCATCCCATCATAACATAATCCATATAAAATAAATGGATATCATTTCATCATAAGAAAAATGAAACCATGAAAATAATGGATACATTATACATGAAATATATACATATTAAATAATGTCATCTTAGATAGAAAATGGTTTTGATAAAACACTTGAAATGAATTCTTGAGGAAAATATCCTTTCTTCTTCAAAATCATTTTCTTTTCACAAAATGCCATGAAATTTTAAAAGAAAAGTATTTTGTTGAAAATAATAATGAAATTTTGTAGAGTAATCTTCATGAAAATAAGGCGTTATGAGACCATAAAAATCCGTTCATGTCGTATAAGTTAAAAAAACATTCTCCTTGTACTTTTAATAGAAAAGTCAAAAAGTACCACGTATAGTAAACAAATGAAAGATTCCTTCCATAAAACAAAGTAAAATTAAAATAGGGGTAAACATGACTTTAAACATACAATGAAGAATATTAAACACTTTATGAAAACCATTTTATGTACATGGTTGAAAAATATAACCCCAGTAAATACTTACATATAAGCAATCTCGTATAAAAATGAGATTGAAAAATTATCCCTTACCTTAGGTACAATTTCTTCCATACATGTCTGAAACTCCTATATAGTGAGTTTAAACATATTATTAACTTGTAAAAGAACCAAAATAATATTTATGATATCATATATGATTCACTTAACACTTTATATTACTCGTTCTTCTATAAATTCCATGATAAAGCAGCGTTTTGGGCAAAATCGTTTCATTTATCGTACGTGTTTGGACTTGTTCTTATTGATATTATTACTTATATAATGATTTACTTAATTACATAATTTAAAACATGATTTATATATAATATATATTCATCATATAAATATATTTGATAGATCGATAAATGAAATGAAATACACCGTTTATGGAGACGGTAGGTCGTACGTACGCATGAACGCCGTTTTTGTTTCCTTATTGAATTGAATGGAATTAAGTAAATGAAACATATATGTACATAAATACAGTATCATTATTATGTAATATATTTCATGATTATTTATTATATATACTTTATAATCATACTTAAATGGTTAATCATGGAAAATGAATCACATCGCGTTCGTGGAGACGGTAGTCCGTATGTACGCACGAGCTACAATATCTTTCTTTTGATATTAAAATCGTATATAATATAATGGTATATCATATATACAGAATCATCATAATGTTATTTTTATTATTTATATCATTTATACTCATTATTATACCCATTGAAATGATGAAATGTTTGAATAACAAACTACACCACGACTTGGAGACGGTAAGCCGTACGTACACACGTGTGGTGAATTTTTCATTAATAGGATGGATAAAATAACTAATGTGGTTGTAAAATTTTTATAATAACATAAGATTATATATAAGATACTTGATTTATTATTTTATAATGGAAACAACAAAGAATTAGTAAGTGGAAGAAGAAAGGAACTTGAAATAGGTGGTGAGATATTTACCTCTTCTTCAGGTTCTTCCTTTTGATTTGATCAAAAGAGCTCCATAGGTTGGATTTCTGACTAAAGTAATGCCTCTAGGATGAATGGAGTAAAGTTAAGAGGGTATTTGGGTAGGTTATGTCCGAGAAAAATGGCTTTGGATGTGTGAATTAGAGAGAAGGGGGAGTGCCCTTTTATAAGTGGGGTGAGGGGCCCCTTAAGAAAAACTTAAAATATTATTTTATAATAAATTCATATTCAGGTTATAATGGCTCCAAAGTGACTTATTTCAGGGATAGGGTGGGTATGAATCAAAATCCTCTCAAACAATAGGTTTCAGACAAGTTTAGGTTACCATTTTAACCTTATCATTTAGATTTAACTCTAAGTTAAATAATATAACTTTTACCGTGTCTTCTTGTATTCTTACACTATATGGTTAATAAATGTACAATAAACTGCCAATAGAACACCAATTGGTTCATTAATGTCATATATATTATTATATAAGTCTTCTTTCCGAACCTTATATTTTTAAGACCATTATATCAATTAATAATATAATATTTGTTTTAAAAACTCTTTTATGTCAATTTTGACACTATTTGGTATTTTTTTTCTCTAAATTTATAACAGCACTATTACTTCAAAAAAATTAATCTAACCAAACCTAATATGTTATTTTAAACTATAAAATTAGTTTATTTCATAAAAAGTCTCAAATTACATTTATTTGGGTATTTATAATATCAATTATGATAATATTTCATTAATAATGTAATTATTGCATCATCATTGTGTCATAAATAAATTAAATTATTTAATGTCTAAAAAATTTAAATAAAAATACCATTATGTAGGAAATCTTTTTAAATTTATAATTAATATTTCTAGTCTAATTTATCTTATTTATAACTCTATATTAAAAATGTTTTAGTTATTAAACATTGATTTTAACTATTTTAACTCTTCTTTAAATAAAATAATAATAAATGTCCTAATCTAATCCAAGTGGACCTAGAGGGTCATATTTTATTACTAAGGTTGTTTTTGGTATATTTAAACTTATCCAATAGAATTAGGACATGTGTTAGGGTAATAATAATATCGTTTTTACCCTTAATTACCCTATTTACTTTTAACCGTTGTAAATAAAAGTTAAAAGTTACTATTCACCAAAAATTATTTTCATCTCACTGAACCAAATTTTACAAACTGATATCAATTGTGTCTCTCGTATTTTTGAAATTCAACTCACAGAAGTGGTAAAATTAAGTTTTATGTAAATTTTCTATTACTCCTAGGAGGTGGGTAAAAGAGGGTAAAAAGTTCAATAAAATTTTTATATATCTAAAATTATTATAAAATGACTCCAATGAATTACATTGAAATTATAAAGATATTATATATCTATTTTGACATAATATAAATTTAAATAAAATAAATGATTATTTAAATAAAAAGCCGGTTTTAACCAATAACTCAGTGTTTTCACTATTCACCAAAAATTAAAAGTTTTAAGAAAAATACCAAAAAATCACCCTAGGATAATTTCGATATTTAGAATCCAAAAATGAAGTCCATTTTAAAAGATGAAATTTATAAAATATCAAAAGGTGGGTATTACTATTAATAATAGCTAGTTTATATAATATTTTAATAACATATTGTTGTTTAGTGAAACCCAGTATTGCGTACTACAAACGCTATCGAGGAAGGTCGTGATTTCATGTAATGCAAACCAATTCAGGACTGTGTGTAGTGAAAGCTCCCTTTGGTGTTGCATATAACAAAATCAAAACTTATTTCATTTATATATTAAACAAAATCTATACTTAATGTTGCGTAGAATAATTTCCACAAAACGAACTTGAAATTGTGTGTAACGCGAGCCAAGAATTGTGTTGCATATACTGTAAGCTAATACAGTGTTGCATATAGTACAAGCTAATATTGGTGTAGTGTATAATAGAATACGTCAAAGAAATTAAAAATAATATATCTCATAAAATCTCGGGGTGTTACATGGGAGATAGCCCATAGCTCATATCTGGTCAAATGTCTCAACTGGGTTGGTCTGAACACCCCAACAAACATCCACACAAAGTCCCAATCTTAGGAAACAACAGAAAATGGTAACTGGAGGAAGAAGCTATCCATTTAGATAAAATCTCCAACACACCCATTAGGAGTCCTTAAAACACTCTACGGGTTTCACCATCACGATATACATGAAAAAATACTCATAAAGTACTACTCACATGTCCAAAATTGACAAAGGGATATAAAAAAGGATAAGAAAACCCTCAAAGATTTACAAAAAGTTGAGTACATGACTTATAGAACACACACACGACATGTTCCTTTAAACTCTCACATGGGAGTGTACCCACTGCCTTCTTTAGTGGGTAAAAATCCCAAGTACACAGTGTTTCATACAGACACACTGCATCTAATCATGTTCTTCATCATATCCATGTACTTTCACATGGCTAGAGTCACATGGGGTCTGCCTATGTAAAACAACATGGGGTGTACTTACAGTACACATCGTGTTCTACTAAAGAAGAAAAAACAACCCATGTTTTTTCTCACATAGTCTGTTACATGGTTAGATACCACACAATGTGTACATATGATACATGACATGTACTTAAAAAAGTTCTTTCTTCCCGAATGGAAGAACACAGGGCGTGTGTTCATAGGGCCTCACACCATGTTGTTTGGGTTTCCAAACAGTAAGCCTCAGAAACTTCCCCAGAACCCTAGTTTTTGAAAAATAAAGAAACAGTGTGCAAAATTCCAATCTGTGGGGTACCATACTCTCTACGAATCAAAGCATGGCAGCCAAATTTATTATATAACAACACAATCTATATAACATGGCTGAAATACGATCCACCAAATTCTGATCCAAGAGGGCTCACACACCTCTTGTATCAAATCTCGGTTTCCATCAAAATCGAACCATATCATGTACCAATACACCTATCACAACAGAAGTCATATCTATCAGAGTACTATTACAACAACATGCATATCTACCACGACATCTATCAAAAAAATATACAATCATAAATGCTCCCTAAATGGAATGGAAAGAATGCATGGCATGTGGTTTCTAACAAGTTTTGATATGACCAATGAGATGGAATACCCTCATCTGGTTGGGATTCAACACAGTAGCACCCACAATTATATCAATACTAACATCACAAATACAACTGTGTCACCCAAAAGTGAAATCAAATCAACAGTAATAGCTCAAAATCCTAAAGCATAATTCAATTTGGGGGAATTTGTATTTTCCCTTGTACCCGGGGTCACTACTCTTAGGAATAACCAATTACAAAATTCCATTTTTTCTTATATCATCACCAAACAGCAAAAGAAACTAGGAAAGAAATCCCCTAATACCACTTTGTAACATCCCGGGTCCGGTTTCCACTCAACTAGTGCCCCGTACCCGGTTGGCCACATGGCCTCAAGCACATTTCCCCAAACTCTAGAGGCTTCAGACTAGCAGCGAGGGCCTAGGGTGTTTTAATGGGGAAACTATTCCCTCATTGGTAGAGTGTAACATAGAAAAATCAATAATAATACAATAGCGGAAACTGTAAATAGCCTAAAACTAGAATAAATAGCATAAGACATATAAGATAAATAACCAAGAATCATTCAATACAAAATATGACGTAGCTTGTCTCATGTTATAGGAAAGAAAAAAATGGGATACACTACTGTCAGATACAAGATACAATACCAAGGTATAGAAATATAAAACAAAACTGAGAAGCATCATAAGCCTCATCTTGGTCCCATGCTCTCCTTCTCCTAACAACAATCAAGTACCTATAGAAGGGCACTTTCCCTTATCAACACTTAAAATCATATAATTTGTTTGGGACTAAAAGCATGTCCCAAACAGGGTGTGAAAAATAAATCCTATTAAGAAACCACCCAAGATATGTGTTAATCTGCTAGTGAGTATATTAAATAGTAGTGTACAATAGTGAAATAAATAAATATGAAGTACTCAAAATTAAACAATCCTACATGCACTGGCTTCCATTTTCATTCATTATGTTCAGTTCAACCATTTAATTACATTGAATAATATACAACTTGATATTCAACCTAAACCTATCAATACACCTTATAAAGGATGCACCACAGGTACCTCATAAGGCTATCTAAAAAAGTAAAGTGAAGACCGAGTCCAATTCTGTGCTTTGGCTTGGCAGACACGTCATAAGTCATTCCATTCCAATGTTCAATTCAACACCTTGTCTGTAGCCATAGGAAAACCCCAACCACAAGCATAACCAATCCTCTCCCACATGCATAACAAATCCCCATCCGTATGTATAACAAATACTCACCAGCAGGCATAGCAGTCAATCTAGGTCGACCCCGGTATATCATTATTTCAGCATGATTCAAGGTAAAACCCATTATATAAGAATTTCAGCATGTTTCATGGCCAAGCCTAGAGTATAATAATTTCATCATGTTTCAGGGCCAAGCTTGGTGTATAATCATTTTAGTAATATTAAAAACACATGTAAATTAATCTACTACATGGTTAATGTAATAAAAACTCACATGGGAATCATACATATCAAGCAACAAGTGAGTTAAACTATCACAAGGTTTAAACAATTATACTCACATGTGAATTCATATCACAAGAATAACATGTAATATAATTATTACAAGGCTTAAACAATTATACTCACATGGGAAATTCGTATCACAAGCCTAATATGTAATCTAATAATTACAAGGATTAAACAATAATAAGCATAATAGGGGAAAAGGAAAAAACTCATCCCAATACCTTAATCCATCCACTTTAAATTTAACCCAATTTCAATCCCATTATAATTCGATTCTTTCTTAACAACCCAAATAGGGAAAAACAAGTCTTTCCTCTTAGGAAACCTAGGCCAGATGGCCATAAATGAAAATTCAAGGGAAACATACACATGGGGTGGCCCTAATTCAAGGTAATCAACATTACGCATGAATAATAACAAATTTTTAATTACCTAAACATCATTAGACAATAACACAGAAAAAAATAAATCAAAGTGAAAAACAAAAAACGCACATGGAACTTTAGCACATATATTCATCTGGACAATTAACCGGAGGCGCAAGACCACCTACCTCATCCTCATGTTACTATCTGCGTCAACCATTGGACTCTAATTCAAGCTAGAATGAAGAAAATATACAAAATAATGAAATATTATCAAGCTCTAATAATTTCACCAAGAACAACAATCATGAAGAACAACTCAAGAGGAATTTACAGCCTACTTACAAGGTTCAAATGCCTCCAACGGTGTTTGATTTGGATTTTGGATGGACAAATGGGAGGGAAAAAGAGGTTTGGCGTTACTTCTTGTGATACCTAGAAATCCCTTTGTCAAAATGATATAAAAAAATGAAAATACCTATTTTATCTAGAAAATGAAAACTACACTATGTGTACTAATAGTCTACACATTGTGTATGTTCTAAAACAATCCCCCTCTATCGACTCCCCTTACACGCCATGTTCAACCATACGTGGGTAAGTTACACAACATGTACTAATAAGTACATGGTGTGTAACCACCATGTTTGGTTGTATAAGGCTTAAAGCCAATATTTAACCCCTTTAACACATTTTCCTCTTATATGAAACAAAATAAAAATATTCCTACCTCAAAAGAAGAATCTACTTCTTACATCAGAGATAATTCCCAAGGAATTATTGTTGGTATATGTAATATTGTTATTGTTGTAAAATATTTGATTTCAAATTTTTTATTTCTTAAGGTTATTAAGAACAACCTTATAATAATAATTCAATTATGTGATAAAGGTTACCTTGTGAATTTTAGGATTGAAAATTTTAAAGTACACAATTCCAAGGATGAATTCGTACATTCTTCTTATCGGCATGAGAATGCATAGACATTCAACATAGAAGACATTAAGATCCCAGAATTGCCTTCCCCTAGTGAAATGGAAGTAAAATCTTGGTTATGTAATAAAAGGATAGGGCATTATAACCATAAGAACTAATATAAAATGAATATTAAAATACATGGTAAGGATCTACCAAAACATAGATTTGATTTTTCAAATGTCTATGATTCTTGTTAATATAGAAAGCATCATAAGTCAAGAGTTAAACCAATTAGAAAACTTTCAACTTCTAGGGATTTATAGTTGGTTCACATGGACTTATTCGATACTACACAAACTATATATATTGGAAGAAAGTATTATGTAATTGTTTTAGTTGATGACTATGCTAGACATACATGGGTCTATTTTCTGGAAAATAAATTTGAAGCCTATTGTTATTTTAAAAATATTGTATCCAATGATAAAAATGATAAAAACCTTCCAATGATAACTATTCGTAATTATCATGGAAGAGAATTTGTAAATTCTGATTTTGAAACTTTTTGTAATAATAAAGGTATCACACATAACTTGTCAGCTCCAAGAACTCATTAACAAAATGGTTTTGTTGAAAGAATAAATTTTATTCTTCAAGAGATAATAATAACCATGTTGAGTGAATATTATATTGTGAAAATTTTTGGGCTGAAGTTGTGAGTACTACTTATTATACTATAAATAATGTTTTAATTAGTCCATTTCTTAATAAAACGCATTATGAGTTATAAACTATATGAAATCCAAAAGTTACATACTTCAATATATTTGGATGAAAAATATTAATGTTGAATACAAAATATAATTTACATAAAGTAGCACCCAAATCAGATGAAGGTATTTTCTTAGGTTATTCCACTATTTCAAAGGCTTATAGAGTTTCCACTAAAAAATATTTTATTGTTGAAGAAACAATACATGTAAAATTTGATGAAACTGATCCCTTTGTTTTTAAACAACTCCAACCTACATCTTCTAATGTGTTTCCAAAACTGATTATCAACCATTGATAGAATGATCTTCCAATAAGAAAAATAACCAATAAATTTATACTTAATTATTCTCTCTGGAAGAATTTCTATCTTATGTTGATTAATAGTTTTTACAAAACTCAAGTCAGTTGTTTCTTAAGATTCATCCTAGTGATAGTATAATTAGTGATATAAATAGACCTGTAATGGCAAGAATTTCATTAAGAAATAAAGTATATCATCTATCGTTTCCTTTACAATTTGAACCTAAAAGTCTTGATGAGGCTTTAGGTGATGAAGATTGGATTAAAGCAATGAAAGATGAACTATAGTAATTCAAAAGGAATAAAGTCTGTAAATTTATTGAAAAACCTAATGAAAATCCTATAATTAGAGTAAAATGGGTCATTAGAAAAAAATGTGATGAAAATGGAATAATTATTAGAAATAAAGTAGGACAAGTTATTAAAGGTTATAATCAACAAGAGGGAATATATTATAAATAAACATATTCTCCTATAGCCAAACATGAATATATTTTTATTCTATTAGCCTTTGTAGTAGTTGTTAATTTATAACTTTTTCAAATGGATGTCAAGTGTGATTTTCTTAATAGATATATTCAAGATGATGTTTTTATTAAACAATCTCTATGTTGAAGATATAAAACATCATGAATATGTTCTCAAACATACTAAAGCTTTGTATATTCTTAAATAATCCCCTAGAGCCTCGTATGATCTATTAAGTGGAATTTTTCATCAAAACAATTTTTTCAATGGAAATGATGATCCGACACTTTTTATAAAAAAAGAAAACAAAAAATGTTTTTATCATTAAAATTTATGTTGATGACTTTATATTCAGATTAACTCAAAAATATTTAATAGATTTTTTGCCAATCTTGTGAAATCTGAGTTTGAGATGAGTATGATGGGTGAGTTAACATTATTTCTTGGATTTCAAATTTATCAAAATTCAAAAGGAACGTATATATACCAATATAAGTATATTAAATGTATTATTAAAAAATATGGATATGACAATACTAAAAGTACTAATACTCAAATCAGTGCCTCAAATACTCTTGAAATTGATGAAGCTAGACAACCAGTAAATAAGAAAACTATTAGAGGGATGATTAGAAGTCTACTATATTTAATATCCAGTTGTCCAGGGTTATTTTTTTCATTATGCTTATGTTAAAGGTATCATGAAAATAAAAATGACTACCATTTAATAAAATTTATAATAATTTATCATTATTTAAAGAGAAATATGGATTTATTCCTTTTTTATTTCTCTAGAAATTATTTTGAATTAAAAAAATGGATTCTGAATTTTGAGGTTTTAGAATGGATAGAAAAAGTTCATTTCAAACATATCATTTATTAGGTGATTCTTTATATTCATTCTCTTGTATGAAACAACACTCAGTAGCACATTCTACTATAGAAGCCGAATATGTGACATCTAGAAGTTTTGTGATCAAGTATTGTGGTTGCAGTACACAATCACTAATTATGGAATGATTTTTACTAAAACTAAAATACTATGTGATAACACTATTTCCATAGATCTAATTAAAAACCCTGTACACCACTCATGTGAAAAACACATAGATATTAGGAATCACTTTGTTATAGATCACACACATAAAGGAGATATCATTTTTCAGTTTATCAGAACACAAGATCAGCTTGCAGTTATTTTCACAAAACTATTACCTTCTGATAGATTTGAATACATTAAATATAAGATGGGAATGATCACTATAAACTAATCATTCATATATACTTATTATTTAAACCATCTCCTTATATTAAGTTACTCCTTTTCAAATGGGATTACATATATTTTTTGTTTTAGAAAAGATTTATTTCTTAAAATTGTATCGGCAAAAGAAAATGTTTCGGCACCATAATTTTTTTTCAGCACCAAAAAAAATTTGTCAACATAAAACTTTACATCCTAAATTTTTTTTCGTAATTTATTTTAATTTTATTTCCTTTTGATGAAAAATTTATTGTAATCAATAAATTTATCTAGAAATTCAAAAAGGTACTATTTTTTTATTTTTTACTTTTATTTCATTACATATATGTTTGTTGGTATTCATTTTAAAACATTATCATATTCACCCTAAATATGATATTTTTTAAAAAAATCTGTGTGAGTTCTTCTCAACCATCAGATCTCCTTCATCTAATATGAACCATATAAGTTCAACGGTCATATTTCCTTCACCTTTATAAAGGGACCCCCTCCCTATCCCACATCATTTGTCCTCTTATTTTCAATGAACCTCTACTACTCCTCAAGTAGCCAAGGATGATGGATTACATAGTCATTTTATTCAATTGTAATCATGTCTAGATCATCCGCATCTTTTCCAAAGGAAATGAATCGAAAGATTACTAAAAAATGATGTTCTTTAAGGACAGATTTCTCTCTATAGATTTTTATGAAAATTATGATTCCTATCTAAAAAGAATCATAAAATTATAAGTATGAGAGCCAGTTTGTGTGGGTAAACCTAAAAATTAAGATTCAATCATCATGGTTGGAGTCATAAAATTTTATAAAATTTTGAATTTTGATGATGACATGAACATATCTTTTCATATTTATGGCAGTGAAATCTATATGTCAGTAAAAAAAGTAGTACATTTTCTTAATGTTCTATTTAAAGGATATTCTTTCTATCCCATGCATAATTTTAAAAAATAAAATGGAACATTCCTAAAAGAATGGGTTGAGAAATCTCTTTTTGAGATTAATAAATATAAAATAAAAAACAATCATCTTTCAAACAACAATAGACTAACTACACTCTAGATGTAAGGTTTATTAATCCTCCAAAGTGGTGAAATAGAATGTATTAATGTTTCAAATGTGTGTACACTTGATTATCTTTTGAATATGAGGATGATAAACTTAATCAGTTACATCTTCATAACCATCAAAAATATCATGTTCAGGGCAATCATGTCTCAGTTGACCATGTATCTAAAAATTCTGAGTAAGTTCATTCTTGAATGTTTGAGGTTTTAAAATATTCTTCTTTAATTAGTACTAAGAAATTTTAAATTTATTTGGATTATTAATGATATAGTAAAGAGAATGAAATTTCATTTTTATCTAGAATCAAAATAGATTGATAAGTATGTTGAAGATGAAACTTTAAAAGAGACAGTTGGAGGAATCCAAGGAATCCTAAAACAATTAGTTAGATCATTGAAGAAAATGAAAATAATGTAATGTATGAAATAGAAATAAAGACAAAGAATAAAATTGTTTATAGTTCGGAATTATCATCCAAGTGGAGAATGGATAAAAATAAAAGGAAAGTAGGGGATATGCAATTTGGTCTTAGTCCTACTTAATCTCTTGCTGGAAAAATATGTACTAATGGGATTCTTAAAGAAAGTGAGAATAAAAATAATCTGACAAATAGAAAGTATGATATTGATAAAATTAATAGGTTATAGAAATAAGTTGAAAAATACCGTGCTAGAATAAGTGTTATGGAATCAGTTCAAAAAGAATTATTCACTCCCTCTTTTCAAAATAAGGGAAATAAGAAACAAAAAGTTGGAGAAGAATCAGTACCACAAGAAGTCTTTAAAGAACATGTTTCGTGAAATCCAGAGAGAACTGAATTATATTAGATAGATAAATATGTTGACTAAGATTAAGAGAAAATCATATGGGAATTCATGAGGAATAAGAAGAATAAGAAGAAAAAGAATAAAAGGAGGAAGAATAAAAAGAGAAAGGTGAAAAAAGAAACTACTTGGGAACAAAAGTCTCAATCCAATACATTTCTAGTAATATCAAACCAAGAAACATCAATAAAATCTATATCCCATGAATTATAGCCATTAAATAAAGATGATCATAAATTTAATGCTTAGATATTCATCTATATCCCAGAAAATGAAGAAGAAACCAAATCCAATGTCAATCGGGATTAGAATTTAGATGATGAAAATGCAGGAAGACATAGTGTAGAGCTTTATAATTATGAAGAAGAAACTGATTCAGATCAGAATATATCTTCTAAAATATATATATATGTTTTTCATGATATTAATATAATTGAAAAGGAAATCATGTACATACCAATAATTAAAGGTAATTTTTTTTTTGTTTCATAAAATCACAACAAAAGATCAGACTCAATCAAGCTCTAGAGAAATAGAATGATGAAACATGAAGCCAACTTCAAAGTGTTTGTTGAAATCTCTAAAGATCATAGAATGGATTGTAATTTTTTTTGAAATGGTCTCATAAGTATGAGGAAAGTATCAAACTTCATGAAGGAAAAATTGAAGGTCTTTGAGAACTTTTTAATGAACTCTCAACTACATTCAACAAGTTGAAAAGTATTACTACTCTGAAATTGAAAGCAGTCAAAGGGCTTAATGAAAGCTAGTCATAAGATTTAAAACTTATTTAAAATAAGCTTAATGGAATTCAGTATGATTTTTTAAATCAATTATTTTATTAGGATAATATTATTGAGTTGAAAAATAATTTTTTTTACTAACCGATAGAATTGAAGTTCAAGAACAAGTCAATATGTTTTAGGAAGAATAAATTCACAGTCTAGAAGAGATGATAATATCCCTGGAAGAAGTGATTCATACACAAGACTAATAATTTAAAGTTCAAGAATAAAAATTCTAGTCTCAACAAGAATCTCTTGATAAACTGATGGAGGATTGGAATGATTTCAAGAAAATGAAGACAGTTATATTAGACCTCATGAAGAAGGACTAAGAAAAGGAAAAGGAAAAGGAAAATAAATGAATCTTTTTGAACTCTTGTTGTACTATTTTTGAAACTCTATATGAATTTATTTGACATCTATATATTTTTTGAATGAATATTTTCTATTTTTTGGATGAATGTTCTTTCAAATTTTATAGATGATCAAAATCCTTATTTTTTTGTATGTTTTGTTTCTCTAATCCTTTTTTAAGTATTATAAGATCTCTCCTATTCTTTTTTGAAAATCACAAAGGGGTATAATGTTTTATATAATGGTATAATGTATTAAATAGAGGGATAAATTCTCATAAATGGTAAAATGAGATGATAATAATTGAAAAAATGATCATTTTTTATAGAATATGATCTTTAGTGATTTTATTATCCAAAGGGGGAGGTAAGTTGTATTCAAATAATATTCAGAACAATTTTAAAACACAAATAGAGATATGTTTAAGTGTTATCTGCTAAATAAAAAGTACATTTTACATTTTTAATTCTTTATTTTTTTAACATGATGTTTTTTCTTTTCAAAAAGGGGGAGATTATTGAGTCAAAAGTTTGATTTTGACTTTTTTATTCTTTTTTGTTTTAAAAAACAGAAACTCTCTTTTCAAATGAATTCATATATTTTATTTAATTTAAGGATTTCCTTTTTTCATTTATTCATTATTATTTTTCATATCAATACAATAATAATCATACCCATAAGTTATACTATATTACATGATCACCATTATGACCCCAGATATGATTTACATCATACTCACTGAATACAATTTTCATTTTATATAATGATTATGATTTCTATCTTATGCACTATTCAGTATCGCACTAACAAGATAAAACGTATTAACTATCTTATCTAAAATCATCATACTCATTTACTATTCACATTCTATTTTATTAACACAGATAAATTCTTTTTAGACCCATTTTATTATATCTAGAAAAAAGTACCGTATAGAAAGAAAAACATTTTAATAAAAACAATGTTATATATTTAGTTTCAATATATATTATAAAATGATGCTGTTGTTTCAGTTATAATATGACCATTGGAATTCCAAGTTTCCAAATACCTCTGAATTTTTAGGAGAAATTGAAACTATTGGAATCCAAGATGACCTTTGGGACATTGGCCTATAAATACCAGATCTTTTGAACAAGTACACTTCTGAAGCACTGCTAATCTTTTGACGAATTCTAGTGCTCTGTCAAATTGCTTATTTGTTTTTAAGACTCTTAAGAGTCCATGTTGGGTACTGATCATTCTATATACCTATTAATTCCAAGAGTTTTTCTTTACATAGTGAGACTTTTATTGTTAGTGATAAAGTTTTAGGGCTTATAATGATAGGAAGATGGTTGTTTTGATCATTTGAGTCTTGAGGGATTCTGAGTATAGGAAGATAGAGGATATGAGCACCTTCTTGATCAAGGGATTGTGAGGATGGAAATATAGATGTTGATCATCATATCGAAGGCTTACCCTAGTGTGTGTACGACAAATTTTCTTGAATGTATAAATCATGGGACCTCTGTCCAAGGTTATTTGATACCCTCATCTTTGGGTTAAAAAAATTGTATTCTTTTATATTTTATACATTTCTTCTTCTTTGTAATCAAAATTGAATAATTTTATATATTGATCATTTTATTCCCTATTTAGTGATTACGATATTTGTAATTATGATTCTATTAATTAAAATATTTTCCATTAATCAATATGATTCGGTATGCTTTATGATTGAATCATTGTACTGTTTTACTCTGATCATTGTAACCATAGTGATTATGATACATTACATTCTTACTCTTATAAATCATTTCAACCGTGAATATAATTAATTTCATTTAATACTTGTGGATTACATTATCTCAATCAACCCAAATTTAAATACTTCTATAACTTGTCCTCGGATCCTATTCTATTAATGATTTAATACATTAAAAGGTATTTTGATTTGAATTTTTTTAAATTATATTAAACTAAATTACTTTAAGGATAAAATAGAAATGTTTTTAAACCTAAAATTCAAACCTCCCCCCCCCCTCTGGTATTGTTCCATCTGTATATACATTTATATCTAAAAAATATGATTGGAATGATCATGTTAATTATGAGAATACAACAAGATATCATCCATGAAAACCACCCCTAATGAATCCAGATATGTATGGAAGACTCGGTTCATCAGTACCGTGAACACTGTTGGTGTGTTTGTGTGACCGAAAGACATAACCATATACTTATATAGACCATAACAGCTATGAAAATTTTTATGAGGTATTTCTACGGGTCAAACACATAGCTAGTGATATCCCGACATCAAATCAACGTTCATGAAGACCCATGTTCCTCAATATTAATCAAATAGGTTATCTATCCAAGGAAAGGAAGATTAGTTCTTAATTATCAACTAGTTCAATTTTTGGTAATCGAAACATATCCTATGGGTGCCATCGGCCTTTTTCATAGAAATAAAAGGAAACCCCAACAAATATATATTGGTTTGAAAGAACCAATTTGCCTCTAAATCCATTAGCTACCTCTTAAGATCCTATAAATCTATTTTATACATCATGTAAGGAGTAATGGATATCGTTGCAGATCCTAGAAATATTTTTATAGAAAAATCAACATCTCTCTTAAGAGGTAATCCAAATTTTTCATCAGGTAAAAATCCCTGAAATGATCAACCAGTATCGGAAATATTGTCTAACATGATCCCTAATCATCCAGATATGAACTAGTGATCTATGATGTCATCGTACTCATACCAAGATGTTGTGGTATAGCTCGGATGTCCTAGACATCCCCTTTACCTTTTAGAGTATAATATGATCCATTTGGTGATGTGAATGTCACCCACTAGAAATATCAGTCAATTTATACTTGATAATACAATATCTAGTCCATTTCAATTATGAAGTCAAACCAATCCATCTTGAGTATAAAAATAATCCAAACGAAGTCAAACCCACCAACCTCAAGGGGAAATCCCTACACTAGCATAAATCCTAAATTATAATCCCAAAAAGAATGTCTAGCATCATAAATCTCTTAGAAAATTGGATAACAATCCCAAGGCTCTCTATAACATGTTCAAATATAAAATTATGTGATGAACATGTGTAAAAAAGAGCATATACAGGTGTTGAGAGTACTATAATCATACCTCTCACCATATATGGTTTGGTGCCCTTATTCTCAAGGGTTGGATTTATAGAATTGATATGACATGTACCAAGACCCCGTGACACAACCACACTACACGTAGTAGGCCCACTATACTGTCTCAGTGTAACCAGTTCCTGGATACCTTGGTCATGACCACCACCTCATTATCCTAAACAACTAATAATCCTCTATCTCAAGGTCTAACATGGAACTAAGAAACCTTCTTCTAAACTTGGTGTTAGTGATGATACCCTTCTACTCACGCTTGGAGGTAATTTCCTACAAAAACATTCCACGTGGTCTACCTTGTCGCAATAATGGAACTCAATTGGGTTGTGATCACACTGGTCCTTAATGTGACATTATGTTCCACCTTGATGATAGAAAAATTCACTTCCAACACTAGAGAACTATCTTGTACTCATCTCACAGGAATCCTCAAAATGGTGCTTCCGGAATTGAGACACTGGGTCACTCGGTCAAGAGACTTCACTGCTCTGTTATACACCCCTAGCTTCCCTTAGGTTCCTCTTTGTAAACAACACTTGATTTAAAGACTCTATAATAGTGGTCATTCTAAACACATTAACCAGAGATTGAATGGAATGTTAGATACCTTCCTCAAATCATATCACCCTTGAAAACTCATCAGCAAGGTAAGTTAACATAAAACATTGTAGCTTTATAGAGCATGAAGTGTACTCCATAACCATCATAGTTCCCTACTCTAGATGATGGAACTAACTAACATGCTCTACCATTAGAGACTAGAGGTAAAAGTAGTTATAGAACCTAGTTTTGAAATCATCGCAAATCATATATCACATCATGTTAGCATGGTTCAAAACATCCCACCAATTCTTTGCTGCTCCACATAGCATATATTTTGCGAGCTTCACTCTCCTATCAGGAGGTGTTTACATATTCTTGATGATCGAAATACTACTCCCAAATCACAACACAATATCCTATGGACTATCATCCCCATAAAAAAGGGTATTCTACTACTTCTAGAACACATTATTTAGATTATCCATAGACAATCCATATTTTGATGCTCTCTAAAAACTTTGAATAGAGCGATAAAACCTTCCACTGATCATTTCCTTAGCACCTAATTTTGGAATAATAACTAGTCCCATAGCTAGCACTAAAGGCGGATCAACCGGTAGACCATGGCCCACTAACACTAGAGTGTGGTTGTCTCCCCCTCCTAGAATATGACTGGATCTCATCATGGTGGAATGTATCTATAATTCCAAACAAAATCCTTCTAAAAGAATAATATCAATGTTCACAGCTCAAAAGCATATTAAATGTCAAAACATTATTATAGAAAGGTTATACCAAACTACCTTCTCTTAAATCCAGGACATTAGAAAATTAACCAGTCTTGAATGTCACTAGAGACACTGCCTCTTTCCCAATCAAAATCCCTATCTAATTCAAGTTCTTTATTTATCATTTCAATTTTCCATTTGAATTTAATATTCACATCACATTTCATTTAAATTGTTGAACAAAATGGAGCATCAAATTTTAATCTTTATGAGCTCATATTTCTTATGAACCGAAATTTGGTGTCCACCTAATACACACTGTAACGTATTCCAATCCATGTAGTAGATGTTCCATGACTCAACATTCCTTAATTAGCTTCTCATAGTGTCTACAATAGTCTAATTAGGAAATTAACTACTTAGATTATGCAGTGACTCTATGTTCCAACCATGTTTCTCAGTTCCCTACATAGAAGTATATCCCAACAGTAGGAATATTCATCATGTATCCTATCACAACATCCTGAAAATAGGAAATTCATCATATATGGCATGGCATAATGCATGGAATGTCATTTATAAAAAGTTCTTAAAATGATACATGATATGTAATAATCTCATCTGATTACTTTTCAATGAAATAGAACCCACACTCAAATATATAATAACATCACAATTTAGGTTCATCACCAAAAAGTGGAATCAAATCAGCTATAATAACCAAAATCTTGAAGACCCCAATTTCATTTGAGTTATTTTTTCTTTTTTGTTTACATGGGTTGGATTTTCCCAAGAATAGTTCATTGCCAAATTATAATTCCTCATATCCCTTTAAATTGTAACTAATAAATAAAACAAAAAAAGAACATCTCTGATACCACTTTCTAATATCCCAGATTTTGATTCCACACAATAATGCCTTGATCCTTGTTTTCTACACGGCCTCAAAGGAATCTCCCCACATGCCAAAGGCTTCTGACTAGCATCAAGGGCCTAGGGTGTCTCTAAGGATACTATGACCTCCTTAATAAAGTGTAACATAATAGAAAACCAATATATGTTAAGAAAATATCTAGTAAAACATCTAGATTATAGATAACGTATAGTAATAGATAACATAGAAAAAATAAACACATAAAGATAAACATGATGAATCATGTCTCTACACATCATCCCAAATAGGTAAGCAATAGTCCAATAAAATACATGTGTAAAAATGCCAAAAAGAACTATCTCTCAATAGAATAAAAAGCCTTAGCTCGGTCTCATGCTCCAATACTCTTAATCATGGCATTAATTCATGCATCAAACAGTAGAATCTTCCACTATCCCTACCTACATAAAAATAGTATATTCATGTACCCAAGTACGGACCGAATGGGGTTTGAGATACAAATACTAGTAGGTAGCCACCCAAAGGGGTATAACAATTTTGGTCGTGTAATATAATATGCTAAGTAGCATGCAAGTAAAATAGGTAAAGAGTAGTAAACAGTTATGTTCCCATGCCACAAGTCAAGTGATACTATAAATCCCAACAAGGATTCTTGTAAAACATGTCCAAGATCCTATAACTAGGAAGTTTCAAAAAATTCATTAGAACTAATTCAACCTCACTATACATCTATATATATCATGTCATCCACAACCTTGTTGTATATCCTAGGTATGAAATAACCACGAACATGATGTATAACATGAAGTGTCAAAATAACCACATCTAAGATGTATAACCAATCATATATCATTTAATAAGGATGATCCATATAATGAATGTGTCAGACAGTGATGGGTTAAATCCAAGGTGTATAAGATGAGGGGATCTTCATCGGGTCCCATGATCATCTCGATGGAAACTCGGTTAGGCTTGAGTTTGGTTCTTATGAGCATGTCTACTATCCATTTCCACTATGAGCCTAATAATAATAGGATCCAATGGGTCTTAAGGCCTATGTAATCCCATAGGGTCATGACCAAGAGAGAAATATCTATCTAAAGAGTCCAATACCACATTCCAGACCCATTTGAGAAACCTCTATAGAATCAAATTGAATCAAGATCAAAGGTTTAAAAACTAAGGAATAAACTACTATTAATCTCATCAAATTTTTTTCATTCAACATGCATATAATTCATACCATGAGAATAATCACTATTTTCCACAATTTCTAAATAAACTATTCGAGAAACTCAATTAAAAAACAACATGTTAACACATGGAAATGGAGGAAAATGATCTCCTATTCATCCAATTCAATTAAATTCATTTATTAATGGTCTTCCTATAACTAGGAAATCTTAATTATACGCCCTATGGGTGGTATAACAAGATGTTATTACCAATTAATTACAAATCACACCCCATGGGTGACCTTGGTTTGGGAAACTACATCTAACAAGTCTCAATGGAACTAAAGGGAATCCCCACTAGGTTACGTTTCATTTAACTCAATTAATCAATTCAATTTAAAGGATGTTCTAGAAATTCCTTTGGGATGAATAATGGAAACTACCTTAATATAGAACCAAACCAAACTGAAAAAGTATAGAAAACCTGCCATAGGTCTATAGTAGAGTGATCATTATATATCGGCTTCTAATTCGACTAATATCAGAAGAAAATTGAATTAGAGATGAAGAACATGAAATTACGACAAATCAAAATGAACTAATATAATGCACATGATAAAATGAAGAATTAGGGATGACACAAAGGTAATTAGTACACACTGATGTTGATCCAACAAGAGTGACAATACTCAATTATGATATCAGAAGAAGGAATGAGATCAAACGCTACCTTTTATCTTCAAAGATGATTTCTCAAAAGAAGATATATGCCAACGTACGACAAATGAAAATTAGGATTGAATTAATTGAATAATTAGGGTTAAATTAATAAATTCAATAAAATTATTGTTACACATGGTTTGGATGCACAGCTGGCCAAACCAGGTAGCAATCATGCACCCTTGGGTGTGGGAAGGGGACCATCGTATAGTATTCAAACATGGTTTGAAACCCAATTTGTAAATTATGTGTTTCAACTCAGATAAAAACTATAGAGACTCCACACTATCATGTGCCTAAAATCACACTATTTACCCAAATTATGTGGTCTCCTCCTACTCTTGGACTAGGTCTAACAGAGTTAGTCATATGGTGTGTTCTACCCCACACAATTTCTACTAACCATTTAGAAAGACTTTTTCTCCACAAATCTAGGTTCTATGCTTCGAACATGCCCTAGAAACCCTAGATACACCCATTACCTTAAAGGGTATTCAAATTAATTCATAATTAATCATTTAAACTGAAATAAAAAGGATCTATTTCTCATATGATAATTTGGGTTCTTAAAAAGATAATCTTTAACATTTTTCCCCAAACAACATAACATTTCTCTTAATATCAAATACCAAATACATGAATAAAATGAAGATATATTCTATTAAAATTTGACAACCCCTTACCTATATTATAGGTATTAATATAAAACAAAATGAAAATTTAAATTCTTACAGAAATTATTCTTGTAAAAACTATCCAATATATTCCATAAATCTATAAATGTAGTATACTTCTCTATAAATAAATTAAATCACCTTTTCATCAAATCAAAAAATAAATCAAAGGTAATTAATACTAAACAATTTACTTGTTAATATTTTTAAAATAACTATACAATATTTCCAAAACATTAAGAACATATTAAGGGTTATCTATCCCTCAATAAATAATTTTACAATATTTTCACCTTACAAAAAAAATTGAAAAAATACTTAAATGATTTATCATTTTAATAACCATAATATCATTGATCAAGTAGTTCGAAAACATAAATCTGGAATCCTGATACTTTAACTATTCTATATTTCATCATCAACGATTATAATAGAATATGGATTTCATTGTTCTATAAGTTATCCCTTGTATTTTGGAATTGAATCAGATAAATCCAATATTCCCCAAACATCTGATATGGAACTATAAATCATATCATTATATGAACATCATTTCCCCTATCAAAATATTATATATTATTCTATAATTACTTGATATATATCCTTAATTTATAAACAAAAAACATCTTCACATTCCTTTGATATATTTTATAGGGAACCTTTTACCTCAATTTGGACGTATAGGAAACTAAATCATATCTCTTATATAGTATTCATCAACATATCTCCCATGAAACTAAAAATTTTTCTTATATGTTTTGTAAGGAAACTCACCAAATATGAGGTAGTTAAACATCTATCTTGATAGGTGTTCAGGAATAATCATATGAATTCTCATTCTAGATCTCAAAACATTAATGTCCCCATTAAGAAAACATATGTAAAATCCATCACATTCATCGATAACATTCTTCCTTATGGTTATAGAAATTAACTTTAACTAAAAATCATAGTGTGAGATATAATAATCAAAGTGAGAAACCATATACTCTTCAGAAATCATTCATAGGATATCTAAAACAAAAATACATGAGGTTTCATAGGGGTCATGAATGTTAGTTTCCTATTAAAATCCAAAATGATAGTGTATAAATAAAATTTTATGTAACATAAGAATATCCCACCAAGATTATCGATCCAGGTTCACAATAAAGGCCAATTCACCTTGAAATGGAATGATGTTTTAGATATACTAAAACAACACTTTTTGGGCTATTTCCCCTGTATAAATATATGCCAAGGACACATTTAATTATATTATTCAAACATTAATTTACTGTAGAAAAAATATATAATTTATACCTTATGAAAAATTTTGGATAAAATTTTATACATATGATTATCCCTAGAGTTTTTTACAATATTTTCTAACCTAATTATCCAATCATAAACTAAACCCTAATATTATTTACTATATCTTTCAGATGATATATAAGTCTTTACCTAATCCATAGGATTGATATTTTTATTAGGATTCAACAATAAGAGAACAATAAATCCATTCATATATGTTGATCAATAACAAAAAATATTCAACATAACCTCGTATAATAACCCATAGAAAATAAAAGAGGTTTTTTAAAAATCACATTATTATAATCATGAACCATCTAGAGATAGAAGAAGTGTTGTATTATTTTATCATATTCATAGTAAATGATATCTAACATCAAATTATGTTATCATAGATGAACAATTAATTTAAAATATTTCTAGAATATTTCATGATAAAAGTACCCTTTTCAATTTGAATTTACTTATATAATATCAAATTTCTTGAAATATATTACATAGAAAAATTTATTTGAAAATAAAAAAGCAATGATGTAATTTAATATTTTGAAATTATAATATTCTTGATGGTTGGAAAATATATTCATGCCATATATGTTAAAAAACTTCCTTTCACACTTTTTAAAAAAGTCAAAAAAGATTTACTCATAAAATAATAAGAAATATTCAACTTTATTCCCATGTAAATAATGTTTTTTTGTAGTGAAGATATCCTATTTGAAACATTTAATTTATATTTAAGAACATTTACAAAACAATAATTAATATTAGGGATATGGGAGGAAAATTTCATCGATCAAAGATGAATTGTGGTCTTCTTTTCAAAAAAAACATTTTATCAAACATTTTGATTAGAAAAGAATTTAAAATGGAACTAATAAATAAGAAATATAGAAATAAATATAGGGGAGTAAAAATTATCGGGGTTTATGTGATAAGGATCACATAATGTTCTTCAATAGAAATCCAAGTATCAAATTTCCCAATTAATATGAGATTGGAACATAAATCCCTTACCGCTTTAGTAACATTTGAATCATAATACCAATGAAATATTAACATAAAATGAAACATAATATATGATGAAAATAAGGATATTCATGATATGACATGTAAATGGGAATTTATATACACCTCTTAAATATGAATAGGTTCATAACATCAAACATGTATCAAAAAAACAATGTTGAGAGGAAGAACTCTTATAACATTGGTAATGTACAAATCAAAACCACTTAAAAGAGAGAAAAATTCATGGATTTGTAAATACAAATAATTACCAAGAAAAAAATAAAAAAGAAAAGTCCATGTGTGGTATATACACCACAAAAATGAAACATTTGGTAAGTATTTCATATGTCTCGTGGTAATAAATGTGAGATAATAAACCCTTACATAAAATATCATTTTCATTATACATGTTCAAACATGCCATAAAATAAAACTAGAGTTATAAAAAATATATCCCAAAACTATACTCACATATATTATAAAGTTTTTTCTTTATTTATAACATCACATTACCTGTTTATTAACAATTATTAATTAAAATAATTGTTCTAGATGATAACTTCTTCATTGTTCATTATTGTTTCTATTTGAATGACCCAATATTTGTATGTTTATCATGGTTAAATCATCTATAGAATATTAATTATTTCATGTTTATTATATTTAATAATTATATATACTTTTATAACTAATCATATAAATCATTTATGAAAAATTATTTACATCACTTCGTGGAGATAGTAGTTCATACGTACGCATGTGCGATGTTGCCATTTTTTTATGAAAGGAAAGAAATGTATTTAAATTATAATTTTCCATTAATGAAAATTAATATTTTCCTAAATATCATTTATACTTATTAAATACATACCTATTACCATTAACTTTATATGGTGATGAAAAACTTCATACATTGATTCTTGGAGGTGGTAGTCCACATCTTTTCAAAAATGATGGTTTCATTTCCCATAGGATTTAATGGACGATGATAGTGGTAGTTCCATTATAATAATAACAATTTAAAATATATAAGCTATTTTATTAATTATTTTATACTAGAAACCATAAATTTAGAATTTGTAAAAATTAAAATACAATTTAATGTTTTGAGTTAAGTGTTATACCTATTCATTGAAAAACTTCATTTGGATTGAAACATACCATTTGAGAGGATGTCCTTTTTGAAAGAGCATAAGATCTCAGAAATGGGTATGGAATATTCGATGGTATTATGGAATGATTTTCTAAGATAAATGGTGAAAATTTTGAGAATTAGTGAGGAGAAGAGGGTCCCAATTATATGTGAGGGGAAAAGGTGCAATTTGAATTACATAAAAGATTAAATAATATATATATATATATATCATAATAATTTTATGTTTCCCCAAGGCATGAAAAATTAGAATATAAGATGTGATATTATTTTAATAATACAATCCAATAAAATTTGGATATGTTTTAGATACATTTTAGTACTTATCTCTATGTTAAACCACTTTAATCCCATTTAAAGCATATTTGTGATACCTTATCTTTTTACCATGATAATAATATTATATGAACAAAACTATAATCATAATTATAAAAAAATTGGATCGGTTGATTATGTTTTTTGAATCCACTTTATTAGATTTATATTATATTCTTGATAAAAATTACATTTAAAATAAGTATACATAATGCATGAAAAATTAATTTTTGAAAAATAAAAATTTATGATTAAAAATAATTTCTTATTAAAATAAAGTATTATGTTATTTCCATGAATATAATTTTTTAAATAAAAAATAAATAATAGTTTTTATTATTTTTTAGAAACTCAAAACAAATAGGATTCATATGATCTTATATTGATAAAATATTGTAGAAGATAACCCAAAACACAAGAGATCAATCATCAAAAAAATAATGTGCAAATTATAATATAAAAATTAATAACTATAATTAATAAACATCTGTAATTTCAATAATCCATCCATAGAATGTATTTTAGTAAGATTGTAAAGAGTATTGAACAAAATCACACTACCTATGAGGCAGTAGAATGGCCATGGGATCAAAAAAAACATTATGAGGATACCTGAAATCTAAAGGGGTGTTACCACCTACTAAAATAAGATAAATAGAGTTTTTAGAGGAAGTTAATTTAGTATAGTATCATATAAATCACACAAAACACACACACACAAAACATGATATGATCACATCCTCTTCTATACCTTAAACCCAAGGCATCACATATTCATAATGCATCGTATGTGTTTCCAATTATTGGGTATAATTCATTGAACTTATTGAAATAATTAATGAAATTCCATTAATCCATTTATAATATATTTTAATTGTTGAATCTTTATTTCATAAAAATAAATATGATATATATATATATTATATGCATGCCTCTCTTCATGAAAAATACCTGAATTAAATGAATTAAAAACATAAATTATATATGTAATATCATATATATATATATATGTCATTCATCATGTTCAGTTGTTCATGAAACTAATTTATATAAATATTTATTGCACAACCAAAAAAACTAAATGGTATCCTCCAACCAATCCATTAAATTGAAAGACCCAAAAATATAATTTAATTTTAATAAAATACAACTTATCTATTGAAAGGTAAACCATGAGTTGAAAATTTTAAAATTATATTTTAAAATAAATTTTATAACTCCTAAAAAATATATTTTTTTAAAATAATCATCCAATTGGATAAATTCAAATGTTAATTATATTTTAAAGTGTTACCCCATATATTTAACATAGTTTTACATATTTTACAGAGGTCAAAATTCATTATAATGGTTAATATTTACAATAAAAAAATAAATTGAACCTATCAGATTATAATAATTGTTTTAATTAAAAATATTGAATCCAATTTAAAGGATTCAATTTCAATATGTGGGATATATTACTTTAATATAACCACACAAAACACAATGAAAATGGTTTTTAGAAAAAATCATTTTAAATATAATTTTTTTTATTCCAATCCTAGTAAAAACCATAAAAAAGTATATAAAAGAGTTATATTGGATATATAATATACAAATTTAATTAATATCCCAAATAAATACTCATATATTTAATTAGTTATGATAAAAACACATTGCTCACATGAAATTTGTTTTTAGAAAAATGTGTTCTTAATCACAAAACAGATATTATAAAAAAATAAAGTATAATAATGATTACTATATAATTAATTAGATTATATAAGATGAAATGAAAATTATTTTACATTAATATAAAAGTAAAATAATAATGGGACTTCTAAATTACTCGATTTAATGAAAAAATTACTATATTACAAAAATCTATATTTTTTATCATTTACTGAAAACTAAATATTTTATTAAATAATCCAAAAAATCATATTAATATAGATTTTATATTATAAACAAAATAGTATAACCATTTCTTCAAATAGAATTTTTAAAACTATAATAAATTAATTATAATATTCAAACACAAATTGCAATAAAACCATATTTGAAGATTTCATATTTTTGAAACATAAAATGGATTTAATAAAATAATTACTTATATATTATGAATTAATAAATATATTTTAATTAAGTAAAATATTTCTATATATAATTAATAATTTTTTAATCATATTCATACCAATAAATTTACCTACTATGTTATAATATATCATAGTTTTATTTAAAATCGATGTTGTGTATCATTAAAGTTATCGGATAGTTACAATTTATTTATATTTAAATATATTTTAAAATATTGGAGTGTTTTAGTGATCTGATCTAGAGTTGAAATATATTCATGCCTCATCTCTAAATTTTAAAATTATCTTCGATAAAATTATATTTGTGATGAATTCTCTTTGATTTAGAGTGTTTCATTGGATTTTTAGATAAATCAATTGTTGTCTAATTATATATATAAATTCATAATGTCTTCCTAAATATCACATCCATGTATTACAACCCTTAATTCATAAAAATAATTTTTGTTTATGAATGTGTAGTATTAATATACAGAACATATGTAGAGACCAATGTTACAAATTTTTATTCATACCTTTTTAGATCTCCTAAATTTTTCCCAAAAAAATGTAAATCTTGATGTTGATTTAATATAATCAAAAATTGCATCCTATTTTGTAAAATTATACCAATATAAATTCATTTCCTAATTAGTTAATTAATATATAAAATAACAGAAATTTCACATGATTACTTTATTAAATTTATTGGAAGCTTTCATGTGTGATTATTTTGGATTATATTGGTGTCTCGCACATAACATTACTGCATTAAAAATGTATTTTATTTATATTGTGAGATAATTAAAGTATACAATATATTTAATTAAGTCCTTTAGATTAATTTTTTTTCAACTAATCCTTTATCATCACCACTCCAACTTCCATGGGTGTTTAAAGCTTTTTAGTGTGATCCATAAAGAATTTATTCAACAATTAATTATCATATTTTTTTGAAATATGGAAATATATTTTTCATTTTGAAAAGACATATTATCCTAGAAAAAACTCACTTAATAATTTATATTTCTAAATTCATCTTTATCTATTTTAAAAATTTATCACTATCGCACACTCTATTACCTACAAAAAAAATCACCATCATAAATAATAAAAATGTGAGTACCTATTATCATCTAATTATAGAAAACATTTCCATCAACTATCATTATTATAATATTATTTCATTTCAAATAGTTTCCTATAAAAGAATACAGTGATATAGGGAACAATTTTACCTTATAAAAATATTTAATTTACCTATACACCATTATACCATCATTATCAATGATCAATCATTTTGGTTTCTCAATAAAAACTTCTTCCTTAAGAAATCAATTAATGAAATAATATTTTATAACTATTGGATAAAATTTATATTTTCTGTGTGATATAATATCTATAAATAGTATATTTTCCTCATGTTTTACAAGACGTGATAATTTCTCTTCAAAATCTAATCCTTTAACAATATATTAGTCTTTAAAAATATGTTTGTTATTGTTTCATGAAATCATACCATTATCATTGAGGTTTATTCTAAAAAACCAACATGTTAAAATGATATTATTAAAATTTTCCCTTCAAAAAAATCTTATATAGTAATATTCCCAGTTTTAACCAACTCCCCATTCACTAAATTAATCTAGTTGCTATGTTCAATCAACATAGAAAATATTTGTGGGAAAACATTTGAGACAAGATTAGTTTCGTTATCAACCCTTTGACTTCAACTAGAATGAAATGGTGGCTTATAATTTATAATGATATTATAAGTGTCAACATTGTTTTAGATTTATATACATATATTCTTTTCATATTCAATATAATCCTCATCATCACTATGTTGATATAAAATATCATAAACATGAATTTATCCATTCCATTCATCTTCTTTACCTAATTTTATAAAAAGTTTCCTTAAGTATTCATTAGTATTATCAAAATCAGTGCACTGAACCTCCCATAAATTATTCTTATTTTGGGGATATTTATATCATATAATTATAACTTCTTGTATCATATTTTATTTTTTTATTTATTTAATCAACATTGGATAAACATCTAGAAAAATAATTTCTGGTATTTTAATCAAATTTTCAAAGATTGTAATTTTAAACTTTTATTAGGGAAGGGCTACCATGAACATCGAAATACATCATAGTGTTAATATTCTTAAACAATATTTCATAAGTATTGATTTTTATAAATATATTAATAATAATATATTTTGAATAATCAAAACTATACTTAAAGTTTCTCTTTAGAAGATTTATGAATGCTTGAATTTACCAGGAATTGTTCTTCCCATCCCACCCTATATTCTATTTTTCTTTTCAATGAATCCATTTAAAAATAGTGTATATGGTGAAATATATTTTCCTTAAATCACATTATTATATTTATAGGAAATCAAATAATTTATTTTGAAATATATTTCATTGTATTTTCGTCAAATCATTATATTTACCCATGAATCTTGCGCACATTCTTATTTGAAAATTTTAAAATTCACTAGAGTTTTAGACATAGACATTATTATTATCAAATTAGTCATCCTAGTGAAATAATTAATGAATTTAAGGAAATAAATATAAAGCCAATTGGATTTATGTCTCATTAGCTAACATTTATAATAATTTATTATGTTATGTGAATTAGTGTACTAAATTTATAACTTTTTATGAATTCCTCACAATATTTTCCCCTTTGGACCTGTTTTATAAGGGGAATCACATTCCCTCTTTATATGGGTAAGGTATATTACTACATATACCTTTGAGATCGTTCCTAACCTCTTTTGAGAAATATGACCATGTCTTACATGACAAGGAATATTCTAATATTTTGAACCCAAATAACTTGTTTAATTGGAATTTAAAATATGGAATAGTTACCACTTATTATCTTTACCTTTAAAATAATTTTTTAATCATTAAAGGACATAATGTTATATGAATTTTTCTATAAAATGAATTAATTCTCATCCTCAACATTTTTTTAACAGTAAAAAATTATTTTTGATCCCACTTATAAGTATATCATCCTTTGATTTCAATAGTGTATTCAATATCACCATTATAAACTCCTCTAATTTCATGAATATTTCATTATCAAAAGTTTCCAAATCACCTTCATGATTTTCAAGTCGATAATAATTTTTCATGAATCTTTTATTATCAAAATTAACTAACACCTCCAATTTTTCTAATGTTTTTCAATTATTCCATGACTCTAGTCATGTAGGAAGAACAACCACAATCACGAATTGATGGATTGTCCCTTTTGATTGATTTTAAGGACTCCCCAATAGTAAGATTATTATATATCTTTTTGTTTAATGGAAATATCTCTAGTATAATATCGTGTAGTGTTTTACATGGAAGTTTAGTCAAACATTTATAAGCACACTAACTATGAAATTAATATATCCCTCATATTTTATCGAGATAATAAAATTTGTTTGGAGTTGATATATTTATTGAATTCTTTTTTACCACTTTATTTAACTTAGAAATGCTTGGAATTTTATCATAATTGATTCCCCTCAATTAATTTCTTCATTAAGTAAAAGGAAAAGTTATATTACATAATAAAAAATAGGAATTTTTTCCAATGATCCCATAGTTCTAATAATAGCATTTAAATATAGATCTAACAATATAGAATGAATTCTGTCAAAAAAATATTGTAGATATATAATTGATTTTTTATCATTTATATTCCATTTTCATGGTGGGTTATGACTTATCATATCACCCCTAACTACCTTTTATGGAGGATTGATTTTCTCATGATTTTTATTAGCCCAAACATTATTATATTTGACATTAGAATCGACACTACTTTGAAAATAGATTTAACAATATTTTTTTCAATAAGAGCATGTTTTACCTAAATATTTGTGTTTACATTCATATAATAATGAGATATTCGAGTATATATTTTACTACATTATTAAAATAAATATTATTATTCATTAATGTTTATTTAGAATCTAGGAAACATGATTTTATCATTTTTAACACTTCCTCGTTCACATCATATTTTTTATATCAAAATCTATAACTACATGTATCCTTCTAAAATTTTTACTATGATAATATTGATTTATTCCATATCAATAGGTTTATTTTTGAGTATCACATTTTGAAATTACATTGTATTTTCATCCTCATGTTGAAATCTGGTCACATTCCTTAGTATGGTATATCCATCAAGATAATCTTCCTCACCAGTTTCAAATATATTTTTAGTGCAACTCTTCACTATATTTATCCCTAATTGTGTAGCGTCCTACCCCTGAATCTAAAAAGAGGGTATCCAAGATAGTTTTCAACATGACCAAAAGTGTGCCTCCCATTATGTAAGAGGCTACTGACTAGTAGTGATAGAATATGGTATATCTGTGGGGTGTATATTCTCTCAATGGTTGGTGTGTAGTACAGTGGTAAGTAATGTATGGGAAATAATACTGGTATAAATAAACATACAGATGAAGAAGAAGAATAAATAATCTAGATAAATAAGTAGGAGGAAGAATAATAATAAATAGATACATAATTATGATAATGATGTCATGTAGCTATACAAAAATGAGGTGAATAATATATTGGGGAAACATGCATATCCCATATGCTATAAAAAATAAAAAAAATAAAAGTTTCCATTACAATCATCATGAGTATAGGCTTGATCCTCTTCTCCTATACCTCACCACAATACTCAATATCAAAAATTGTATGTTGGATGCTTCCCTTTATCTATAGAAGAAGTCAAGAAGTCTGCTCAGGTACCATGGGAATCCCAAAAAAGGTGTGATATATATTCACCAGGATACCGCCAATGTTTTCTAGAACAATTTATTTGGTGCATATAAAATAAGAAATGTGATGATAATAATATAAATGTGAGGAAGTGGGTAAATTTAACCCACCTGAATGGGTTCCCAATGGGATACATGACTAACACTACATACTTTATCCAAAGTTTGAGATATCTTATGTAAAGGAGACCTATGCAGATCTGATAAGGGTGTAACAAGGATCTCTAGAATACATTCAAGGAATGGTAACTAAACCTTTAAAAAATGTATGTATCAATTATAGAATGAACCCAGTAATGCTATTTTTTCTTGGAGGAATTTTCCTTTAAATTAATGTATTTTAATTTCTATAATTTTATATAAGGTATCTTTGGAATTTAATAAAAATACATTTTTGGATCATCCAAGGTGAACCATATAAAGTAACCTGAGTATCACACTCAAAGAAATATAAAAACTCAATACCATAAGTGTGCATCGAAGGTGTTCTATAAAGTCATCCAACATATCACTCTCTACATTGTGTTATTAATAACCATCTGAGCTCGTCCCAGGTGCACTACATAAGGGAAAAAGTATTTCTCATGGATGGTGTAACAAAATATACCACCTAGTCCATTGAAGGTATCTCCCCTATGGTACCAGTATCACTCATGGGTAAGTAATAAATCATTCTAGTGAGCATGTCTATGAAAATATGTAAAAAAGATAAAAGTATCACACCTAGTATGAATGTAATCACTCCTTTTTTTAATTTCAAATCACAATGAGAAATTCCAAGGAATCCATATGTTTTAACCCCCTATACCGTTCTTGGATTATGTTAAGGGAGGGTTATGGTTAGAACTAACTCATACCATACCCCCTAGCATTATCTTCAAGCTGGAAAATTTATTTAGTTCGTGAAATTAAAACTATGGCATAATGAATAAGGTACTAAACACATGGAATTATATTTTTATTAAGAAATTATAATTCTATTTCATTTATTATAAGGTAATTAATACAATTAAATTAATAGAAAATAATATCACTATCATGGAATAAGTATATTAAGAATTTAAAAGTTGGAACACCCATAGAAGATCTCATGTTGAGTTAAACACCTCATGAAGATGATTCTTAAGAATAAACTGCCCCATTACCTTTTGGAATAACCTTTAATTTAATTTATTTTACATTATGGAGTGGCGTTGGGATGACTGAAACATGAAAAAAGGGAGCCCAATAAAATAAAAATTGACTTTGAGGGAAATGTAATACATAGCCAACCTTAAGCTTATAAAACTATACTCATCCAGTATCATCCCTTGAATCAAGAAAGAAAGGGAGAAATCATAAGAATGGAAAAAAACATGAAATAGGGAATATGATCCCGAACCAAAATAGTTAAAAATATGGAAACATAAATGATTAAAGTAACGAAGGGGGATGAGGGTCTTACCATTGCAGATCCAGACACCCTATAGTGAAGAAAACACATCTCGGATGGAGGGTATCCAATAGAACATATTAGAGGAATTGGAATAAGCTCTCACATGGCTTCACTCTATGATATTGAAGAAAATAAGCCATAAAATAAAAAAATGATTTCTTCCATTTTTTAGGTGAAATTATCATTTAACCATAATGTAAATAAATTACACTTTAAGTAATGCATGGGTCCATTCCCATGAGAAAAAATCCATTACATGACATGTAAATGGATTACACATCCAATAATTCTTGGGTTTTTTCCTCTCATGGAAAATCCAATTAAAATTATGTGATGGCTCTAGCCAGCCCATTTCACATCTTGAATTACAAATCAACTCCATTTATTTGTCTTGTAGCTAGACTCCATATTTTCCACCTCTTTCTTTAAAGAAAAAACTAGATAGTTTATGGTCCCAGTCATTAGGGTTTATGTCAAAAGATGAACATAGAAATAGTTTAACTAAAACTAATACCAAATGTACCTTGATGAAAAGACTAAATTTTTAACCCACCCTCTTTAAAACGACTCGTCAATGAGTTTCCCTTCTAAGGGTGGTAGAATATTTTCTTATAAATGTTCCAGCCACTAAGAATGTACATCAGTCTCCCTCTTCCAGGTCTCATCCTACACATGGTTGTGTTGCGATAGCACCTAGAGTATAGGAACTAAACATACTTTATGAGTATTCATGTATCGATAAAAGATACATATCATATTCCCCAAAGGAAAAATCTACACCTATCTCAATACCCTTAGTATCAAAGGAATGATATGTGTAAAAATGATAATTGTGAATCTATGATGCATAAAGGACATTGGTCATGGCATGGTACCTATGAGGAAACTATAAACGATAGGTTACCAGCCTAGATCTCTCCAATATATCAAAATTCCCAATGTAATGAGGTGATAGGTTTCCCAATCATTGAATCTATCTATGACCCAATCAAAGATAAACTCACAGAAAGACCTGATATACCACCTCAAACTCTAGAGGTCAATAATGATTATCAGTATAAGTCTTTATCCTAGAATGAGTTGCAACCATATGTTTCTAAATAACCTATAGTTTCTTTGATGTCTCTGGAACAAGGTGACAACCTGGTAGTGTTTCCTCACCTACCTCTAACTAGCTCAGGGGTGAACGACATGACCTACCATAAATGACCACATATATTTCCATCTGAATTATTTTTGAAATGAAATTATTGTAGTAAAACTTAATTAGAGGTAGGTGATTTTCCCATGAACCTATAAAAAAAGAAATCACTCAAAAATAATTTCCTCTAACACTCATATCATATGCTCGAACTGACCACCATTTTAAGGGTGATATGCTATACTCATAAGAAACTATGAATCCATTATCTTCTACAACACCTACCAGAATAGTTACGTGAACCAAGAATCAAGGTTTGATATAAAATACAGGGGAACCCCATGAAGGCATACAATCTCCTAAATATGAAGCCTTCTAATCTCATCAACTAAGAGGGTCTCTCAGTTAGGTAAAAAGTGTGTGGCCTCTCCCAACCTTTCAATTATCACCAATAATGTACCACTTCCTTGAGGGGATATCAGTAAACCTATCCAAAATACATAGTGACATCATCCCATTTACAATCAACAATGGATAAATGTTTTTTGAACTCCCATATGCTGATAGTGGTCAGCATTCACCTATATACAAGTAGAGTGATGGGTGAAGAAACCTTTAATCTATATATTCAAACATGGCCACCAATACTAAAGACATATGTATTGGAACATCTTGGTAATACTATGGTGAACTTTCTGGACAGAGGCTAGAGATTCCCATAAAAAATCTTTCCATATATCTAAATAACCCTAGATAAATCCATGTTTTTTTAAAATATGATCATCATCGATAACCCAACCAGGTTGTGGGTCCTCTCCGGATAAACTCTCTCTTAATAATAATCCCTCTATATAAAAATGTTTTTCCATATACACCCATTCTATAAGGGAGTATGTCACTACTAATGCTACTAAAATGTGTTTCCTAGGACACTGGTGATACTCTAGGTGCATCTCAGAAAATAGAACTATCAATTTCCACTCAATACTAAAATCTTGGGTGGCATGTGTCTAAGTCTTACAACTTAGTTTATTAGCTAAAACAATATCCTTTCTGATTGTATAGCCAATATAAAATTTGATTAGATGTAGGTACTCTACCCGTCATCCCTACCTGTGATTTATTTCATGTTGTTTAGAAACTTATTTGTGACTTTTTGATCTGTGTAAATGAAAAACTTCTCACCCAATATATAATGCCTCCAACAACATAAATCATTAACCACATTTACTATTTTGAAGTATTGGATAGGGTATTTATAATCATGGGGTCTCAACTAGCAGGACCCATATACTACCACTTGATCTTCCTACATCAAAACTACTACTAGATTAAATCTTGATGCATCACAATAGATTGTATAGCATAATATTGGCTCTGGAAGAATCAAGATTGGTGCTAAAGTTAGTTCCCCTCTTCTGAAATTTTATCTCCTATGCATTTGACCACATGAAATCTGAAACCCATCTATGTGAATCCCATGAGTGGAATAACAAGGTATGAGAAGTCCTAAATAAAATGACTGTAATTTCCATACAACCCTAAGAAACTCTATATGTCAAAGGCATTTTTTGTCTTCTCATAGGAAACAATGGTTCTCACCTTTTCTGGGTCAATGAATAATTTTACCTATGAATTGATATGACCCTTGAAATGAAACTTATCGATCCAAAAAAAGTAATTTTACATATATATCAAATACTCTGTTCTCTCTTAGTGCATTCCACATGTCCATAAGATATTTTTCATGGTTCTGTTGAGTACAATAATAAAAAAATATCTCATCCACAATGACTGCAAAAAATGAACCAAGATGTTGCTGGAAAACCTAATTCATTAATTCCACAAAATGGTGGGCCTTTTTTAAGGACGAATGGCATTACCATGTACATGTACAAGATTTATCTACTCTATAATTATTTACATGTTATTTCTGATAATCTCACAAGAACCAAATGGTAGCCCAAACTTAAATTGATCTTATAAAAATATTTTATCTCCTTTGAGATGGTCCAAGAGGTTATCTATATGGGATGTTGGATATAGGTTTGTAACTATAATCTGGTTCAACTGAAGGTATTCTACGTAAAATATGAGGGAATCGTCAAACTTATTGTAAAAAATATAGATAATACCCTGTAGAATTACTAGGTCATATCCCATAACTACTTCTTAAGTTACTAGAGCTCAATAGGTTCCATACTGTAAGGAGGAATGGACACCAGTGTTACACTTATAACTACCTCGATGGTGAAATCCTCCTCCCTTATAGGATAGAAAAAAGAGAATTTGTTTAGGAAGACTTCCCAGAAACAATCCACCATAGGAGGTAATTCCATTATCCACATCCCATGATCGCTCATAAAGAGACCATCTATCAGGGTTATCACTCCACCCAGCCTAGAATACTCTAATCTATATCTACTTTCCTAGAAACCCCATTCACCCTTATGAATGAAATAACATATCTCAGATTATGTAAAAGACACCATCTAGTGATAGAAATCAACATGGGGATGATAAGTCACTATCTAGTCAATCTGGAGAATGATTTCAAATCCTATTGTCTCATAGAAAAATAAATTATATAAGAATTGATACCCACATATTTCAAGGGGATCTTCTTGCATTTGTGTATACACTATAATCAAACCCCTAACGGTGTGTCGAGAGTCATTATGCCACATAAGTTCTCTATCTCTAGGCCTAGAAATTCCATAATTGATGAAGATATAAAAGAGTGTGATGAACCTATATAAAATAAGGTATAAACTAATGTAGAGGCTACTAGAATAGTACCTCATACTATAGAAGGCCCTAGAATTTGATCCTCAACTGCAGGATTCGCTGCATATACATGGCTAGATCTGCATCCCTAAGATACAAACAAACAAACTTGGTCATATCCATTCTATGAGAATTGAACCTATAATGTCGAACTACCTAATCCAAAACCACCCCATTGACTTGATCAGCCTATAGTAGTCCAAATATTATCTTGAAACATAGATACTAATCTTGTACGTGAAAGTTGTTTTGGTACAAACCCCTTCTCAATTGTTATAAGAGGGGAGGATTGGCACAAACATTGAAGGTAGCACATCCTACTACATGATCATCACTCAATTGGGTCCCTCATACACTTGGGATTCTTATTTATAGTCCTAACACACTAGTGGAACACCAAATAGTTATCATATTATGTCATCTAAGTTGTTTCATCACCAGAAGTAGACTCATAGATACATTTTTTTCTACTAGACAAACCGCCTCACTTCCGGGATATTGAACTTTTATAACTCCCAATGCCGACTTCTTTTAGGTTACACTATATGATGAGGTCCTAGTTCACTATATCTGAAATGATGTTCAACCGAAAGGTAATCTCTTGCGATTAGATAACATACATAAGCCCATCCTGAATCTGTCTCACATTCATCAACTCATCACTGGTCGGTGTTTGTGAAAAACATCAAGTTTAGTGAAGCGATCATAATACCCCATCAAGAAAATGGCGCTCTATTGTATGTTCATAAACTCCCAGACATATTATTATATCAATTTCTATAGATAGAATGAGTTGTATAAGGCTTTCTATAAGTCTACCTGAACCATATCCTGATGATGACCATCTTGAGAGATGATATCCCACCAAGGATTTATAGATTCAAGAAAAGTATAGGTGGAGAGAGTGACCCTCCCCTCTAAATTAATCTCTATATGATCGGAGATCGATAGAATTACCACTATTCAAGACTCAGTATCATGAGGTATGACATCCCGGGATAAGGTGGGAGGATGCTGCTATTAGAATTTCTATGTCAACTCTTCTATAGTAGGGTCAAGTCATAGAGCTCCATATAGAGACTACATAATGTGCTAGAATCTATCTCAAAATCAATAATTCATTCCTAGTGGAAGATAAATAGGTGGTGACTCAAGTGTATCTAAAACTAGTAATAATGGTGACTCAAGTCCCACCACCATTGAAGCATGGTCATTGCCACGCTCTATGAATATGATTCGAGGACATAATGGTTACATAGATCTATTATTTCCAAGAACATGATTCTGATAATATTTAATATTAGATAGGATACATAAAAAAGGATATGTATATATCCAAAATTAAAAAAGTCACACCTTTGTGCATGCTCTTAAATCTAGGATTATGTTATAAGAAATATTAGAAAATACCATAGGATATACTACCAACTTACCCATACTATGGTCTGTGTAGGGTCGAGGTATCATATAAAACTAAATAGGATCTTGTATATTGAGTTTCAATTGCATTTTATGGAGTAAAACATTGTTTACATTGAAATTAGCATCCCCATTTAGCAGTAACAATTTTATTTCAATGTTTGAATTTATTATGTTATTTATAATTTCTATTCTTGTAGATATAATAGTCTATTTACATACATTATCATTTCCAATTTATAAAGTTCTATACTCTTTATAAATTTCAATAGGTATTTATTATAAGTATGAACTAATATTTATTTATTGTATCAAGATATAATGGGTCATGTATAATTATTTTATTGATTGAACTACCATTCCAAACTTATAGAAGTACATGATTCATAAATTAAAATTGGAATTAAACAATCAAATCATCTAATGATTTAGTCTATCGAACCAATAGTTCATGTATCAATCATGGAATAAAAAGTTAACTAATGTTCCATCACATGTATATATGGGGAAAAACCATATAGATTAGCATTGGTACTTTAATTAATAAAATTATGTTGTCCCTTTAAGACACGTTAGAACATTTCCATATATAATAATCAAGGCACTCACTATATAAAGTAGGTAATGGATGTAGAAAGTAAATGTGGCATGTCAAAATGCATTGAATATATGTCCTAATATGCCTAATTTGATTCATGACTTGATAACTACTTATTGTTTCAAGCCAACATAAAAAGTAAAAAATAATAATATCATTAATATTAATGCCAAAAAACACATGTGTCACCCAATAGTGAAATTAGTATAACTATAACATGAACAAACCAGTCAAAAAATAACCCATCAAAGGTAATTTTGGTTTCCCCTATATGTGGGTTAGCTACTCCATGGAACAAGATCATTAACATATTTGGATACATTCAACTATCTAGTCATATATGTAAATAGTAAGACATAATAAATATAAAGGCACTAATACCACTTTGTGGAATCCCACCCTGAAATCCACTAAGTTGTTCCCTGAGAAGGTTATCCACATTACCTCAACCACTCCTCCATATATGGTTGTGGATACCAACCAGTATTGTGGTCCTATGATGTGTCTGTGGAGAGATTATACCCTCATGAATCCGAGTTTAGCATAGTTGTAAATAATATATAGGAAACCATAGAGCTAGAAATAGACAAGAAGTTGCAGAATAATAATAAATCATCAAGAAAAATAATTAGACAAAAGTTGAATCATAAATAGATATAAATTGATTATAATGATGTCATGTAGTATTGAAAAATTAGGTTCTTGGATACAAGGAAACATTAATATACCACATTATATACAAATATATATAATGAACAAAAGCTTACACTACTAGAATCATGAGAATAAGATAAGTCTGATGCTCCCATACTCCATACCAATACTCAGAATTAAACATTGGAAGATGAATACTTTCCTCTATCTAGACATACAATCATGAAGTATTCTTGGGTACCATGGGAGGCCTAATTAGGGTGTGAGATATAATTATTTGGATACCATGAATGGTGTCTAGAACAGTCTAGACTATTAATATAAAATGGTTAGTGTTATAATAATAATATAAATCTGTGAAGTAAATAAATATTTCCTACTTGAATGGATTCACGACAATATAGATGACTAACATTACATGGATCAACCTAAGTTGGATATCTCTGAATGGAAAGTTACATTTATAGAGAAGATAAGTGAGTAATAAGGTCCTTTATTTTACATGTAAGTAAGATTAACTAATCCAATCAATAAGGCAGGTATCTAGTATGGAACTAACCCAATAATATTATTTGTCTTGGAGGATGTTTCCTATAATTTAAAAGATGGGAATTTATAGAATTTTATATAAGTCATCACTAGAATTTAGTAATGCATCATCCTAGACATATCCCAGGGGAAACATAAAAAGGTACTAGAGTATCATATTAGTAGAACTACAAATACCCAATAAAATAAGATTCCATACAAAGTGATCTAAAAAGGAATCCCAGCTATCACTATCAATGTGGATTATATCATGACTCACAAAGCTTGTCACAAGTTTACCACATAGGGGACCACGTATAATCATGGATTCTATAAACATATCATCATCAGAGTCCATCCAAGGTATATCTCATAGAGAACCAATATCACTCACTAGTATGTAATCAATC
Source organism: Viscum album (assembly GCA_963277665.1). Lineage (NCBI taxonomy): Eukaryota > Viridiplantae > Streptophyta > Magnoliopsida > Santalales > Viscaceae > Viscum > Viscum album. Next base: position 1,332,880,432 of record OY728141.1, read on the forward strand.
CATTTGGTCATCTCATCCAAAGAAATCTACAAAAATGATTCAAGTATTGATCCCTATGTAAAGGTAATCACTCCCATTTCAAATTATGGATAATAATGATCCCATATAAAGAATAATTGAGTCAAAACCCTTTTATTTCTCTCGGATTAAGTGAAGTAAAGGTTATGGTTATCAATAAATCATATCATGCCCCTCAAGAACAATCAACAAGCTAGAAAATTAATTTAATCCAAAATATTACAACTATGGCATAAATCATAGGGACATAATCACATGGGCTGAAATTTACCTTATGAAATTATAATTATATTTCATTTATTACAAGTAAATTCATACACATCAATTAATAACAAATAAACTCACTTCTAAGAAATAGTGTTCATAAGACATTAAAGAGGGTAACACCCATAGGGGTGGTCCATTTCTAGGTAAATTCCTGATGGAATTTATTTATGGGTATCTTGGATCAAGTTATATATATAAATAACCTCTAATTTAATTAATTTAAAAATTTTGAGGTGATACCAGGATTACTGATGTGAGGAAAAATGATTCATGATAAAATAAATGTAGACATTGAGGTAAAAGAACTAGAAGACCTGCCTAAATCATGTACCACTCTCTCCATCCGATATATCCAAATGAATCAAGCTATAATGATTGAAATAAGATGAATGGAAAAAATGAAAATAGGGTCCCATTACACATATAAATAAACATTAATTTAATTAATTTAACATTATGGAGGTGACTCTAGGAAGTCCAATTTGAGGAAACATAATTCATGATAAAATATAACTAGACATTGAGGTAAAAGAACTAAACCAACTACATTAATAATGTATCACTCTACCCATACTGTATATTTCCTTGAATCAATCTATAACGAGATAAATTGAAAGAAAAAACAAAAAACATGAAAATGTGGAATATGATATTTCACAAAAAAATGAAAAATATCGAAAGATAAATGATGAAAGGAAAGAATATGAACAATGAGCTTATTATTGAAGATCCAATGCACCTAACAAAAATACTAATCTCGGATATATGGGATCTAGTGGAATATAGGTGACGTAAGGGATGAATCTATCGTGAGGATATCCTATTTTCGAGAGAGGAAAATAACCAGTGTAAGAAAATGTATGGGTTTTCCCTCTATTTAAAAATCATCCTTGACATTTACATGGTGTGTAAATACATTACATGTTATGTAATTTGAGGTTTAATTCCCCTAGGAATAAATAAATTATATATCATGTAATTCTCGGGTTGTCCCTCCTAGAGAAGAACCAAATCACGAGGAGTACAGGGTCTAGAAATCACATTTCACATCATGTATTATAAATAAACACGATGTAATTATAATACATTCTGTGTATTTTTATTGAATCCAGCATCTAGAATTTCAACCTCTTCCATTCCCAAAATAGCAGGCCAACCTAATGGCCTTGTCCTAAGTGTTTAAACTGAATGGAAAACAAAACAATGGTATGATAGAAACTTAAATAAACCATTCCTTTCTAAAAATCTGAGACATTAAAATATATGGTTTTATTATATTTTATTAACATTTTCCATAATTTTTATAAACCTACTTTTAGTCTCTCATTAATATTGAGTAATTATAGTGAAGCTATCATCATATTCATTTCTCAACATACTTATTATTTTCTTTTCCCCCCTTTTAATTATCTAAATATATATCTTTATTTCCTTATATATTTTAATTTATCACGTATTTATAAATCATTATTTTTTCTTATTATCATAATACTTACCATTATTCTCATTTGTATAGTCAATTTCACTGCACCAAATTTCACAAAACGGAAATAATTTTCCTTCAATTTCAACATTATATTTACCATTTCCTTTTATAAATATCTTTAAAATGAGAAGAAATATTTTCTAATATTAATTATTCCATTATTCATCATCACAACCTAAGTATGACCATATCATCATACAAATGATTATGTCCTTCCTCTTTACTTTAAAAGAAAAATTATTTCACCTTTTATAAAATTGGACATTTTTCTATCTCATATGCAACAAGAATGATGTGCATCTCAATCTGATATATCACATTCTAATCAATATTTAATAAATGTAAAATAAATTCATCCAAATTATTTAGAAGTATTCCCAATATCTATTTAAAAATATTTTTATATTCCAAGGTACATCCAAAACATCTTATTTCTATAACAATATCAATCTATCATATGATAAAGTAAAAAATTTGTTTCTTCCTCATTTAGACACACATATTCTAATATTGATCTATATTTTTAGAGTGGTCTCCTCCAGTTTAGAATGCCATTCAAAAATATATTATATTTTATACCAATTGTATGTGGTAACATTGAGTACCATAATAATGATATTAACCTCTTCAAATAGGATCATTAGGATAACATTCCTTCTCTTTCCATCCACTTACATATTTCTCTTGTCAACATGTTTCGTACATGTATCATTATCAGTTAGAGAAAAACTAATTGTTTTAGAATCAATAACCTCTATAATAATTAAATATATATAATAAACCAATAAAGTCATCCATATGAGATTATTCATTCCATTCAATGTTGTGATTAAAATACTATATAAATATTTAAGATTATTCATATTATCATTTTCTAGGATAAGATCTTTTTGTGCGAACCAACATTTTCTCTAATATCACATGAAGTTCCTTGATGATTGATAATGTTACACTGAGAGGGTGTGATGGGTTAAATCAATATAAACTTTTTTGAAATTTATTTTTTGAAATTAACCACTATGACCAATTAAATTCAAGATCCATTTAATATTTTATTCTCATCCTTATCAGTATGAAATATAAATAAGCTAGAATATAAATGAACACATGATTACAAAAAGGAACTCTATAAATATGGGTGGTTATATCCTTTTCGTTTTTTTCTAGAATATGAGACATATATGTATCAAAAATATAATAATGTTATTATAAGTGAGAAGAAATCCTCCTTAACCAAATATTTTATTAAAATAGTTATGTCTCCCAAAGAATATTTAAACTAGATCCCTCTAGTATCAAAAAAAATTCATTAAATAATAAATGAAATGATCACTATTAATCATTCATAGAATTCAATAGTAACAAAATATATTCAATTAAATAATTTTGAATCATTACCTTGAAATTAAAATTCCTTATCTTAAATAATATTGTTATTTATAACATTTATAAATAAAGAAAATCATCAGTATCGCCTCAACAAAATAAATATCCTATTATATATCTATTTTACTGGAGCTTTTTTCCATTTTTATTTTATAGATCTAATTTTTCTATTAAAATCCTCTCTGGGTCACATGGATATTTTAAATAATTTTAATATCGTAATTACCATGAAACTTGTCACCATAACCATTATTCAAAAGATCCTTCAATTTTTATCATCCAAAACACATTTTAGCATAATTTAGAATTGATCATTTGTGATGTGGAAACATATAATCATATTTATACTTCCTCTAATATCATTCAATGATCTTATCTTATCATTATTTTATGATTCTAACAAATATTTCAACTTTTTTCTTTCTTGTGGTTATACAAAGACTCATGGATGGTCACATGTAGAAATATAATAGCAGTGTAAAAATTTTCCTCATGGTAAAATATTCTTAATATTACCTCAACATCATATTTGACCTGAATCGTGACTTATCAATTATTAATTTTAAATTATTTACCAAATAACAACATAGCCTTTTAACAATTAGGTAATATATAATCTGATAAAACCTATTTAGTCATTATTGATCCTTAATAAGATATTTCATATTAATAGAAATCACATGTCAATATTATACACTATCAGAATTTATTCATTTTATACATTGTATCTTCATATTTAATCATTCATTTCATAAATTTATTATTACATATTTTCCAAGTTACTATTTAATACCATAATGAGCTTAATATGTATTCTTATGTATTAGAATACTTTAAAAATTCAACGAAAAGTTCTTACATAACATCTATGAGACATTACATATCCTTGAAAAAATTTAGATTTTTTATATACTTGAGTAGGTTAATCTCACATACATCACAATAGATAATATTTCTTGAGAAACAAATCATACATATAATAGTAAAAAAACTCTTGTACTTTTAAAAACATCATATATGAGTGATCTTAGGCATGCCTTCTCCATTTACCTTGATATTATGAATAATATATCAAGGTCATTAGATAAACATATAACCTATATATTCCCTCCCCATAATTCTCAAAATAACTCAAAAACTTCTTATCAGTCCCATATAATGTTGAAAAAAAATCGCCCATTAAAAAATTCTCTTCTTTCTTCATACTCTTTCAACATTAAAGACATTTACTCTCTTCAATATCACGTTAACACTTATTGTAAAATTTTTATCTTAAATCTAATCAATATTTGTATAAATACATATGTGTGTGTGTGTGTGTTTTTATGTATATATATATGTAAATGAATTGATGGGAGAGAACCATTTCGAGAGAAGAAATATGTTTTTTTCAAAGATCAAGAAAATTTTTATTAAAAAAAGAGAGAGAGATGGGTAACATGAATATGAAGGATGGTATCTTATTACAATATCTTACTAAGTAAGGGAGGAGATCAACCAGAAAAGTATCACTCCATTCCATAGCTTGGTTGACTACTTTATTGGAAAGTCCATCTGCCACCATGTTTGCTTCTCGATACGTATGGGTGGCAATGTATCTGATTTCAAGAAGAGAATTAAGGAAGTTCATCTGGAGAGCAGTGAGAGGCTAGGCAAGGTGGATCACCCCATTCAAAATAGAATGCACAATGGTGGTAGAGTCACTTTTATCTAGATGTTATTCCATCCTTTTAGCGTGAAAAAAAATAATGGCCTGAATCACCGCCATCATTTCTGCTTCAAGAGCAGAGGAAGTGCCACAGCTCCTAAAGAAGTAACCATGACATCGACCGATATAATCTCTGAAAATGGCCCCACATCTCACAAGACCTGGTTTTCCTATGAAATCTCTATCTACATTGATCTTGATCCATCTAGGAGTCGGAGATTTCCAAAAAACCTCTAGATAATGCTTTGGCTTAGTGTAAATTCCATCGATTTTGAGACAACAGAGGATCACAAAGTCCCCAAGCAAATTGTCGCAGTGAGATTTCTGAAGTAGGGTTGTTTCCCTGATGGAAATAAGGATCCTCCTCCGACCTGCATTAAGATTAAACAAGTAATTGTTGTGAATAATTTCATTTCCATCGTACCAGATCACATGAAAGAGCTCAGAAACATCGGAAAGAAAGTGGTTCTTGATTTTCTGAGAAGATCCAAATTCCACATGATGTTTTAGCTAAGAGAAAATAGAGTCAGAGAATAACCATTTGCAGTCAAACAGCTCAGTAACATAATTCCAAAGAGCAGAGGCTATAACACAAGATAAGAAAATATGATTGGTGTCTTCCCTATGTTGATGGAAAAATTTACATTTAAGGCATAGTTGGACACCAAAAGAATGAAGAAAACCCTCTGCAGGAATGCTTTTATGGGCAATACGCCATACAAGGTTAAGACTTGAAGGATTAATCCAAGGTCTGTCAAAAAACATCAACCATGAGAAAATGGGGTCAGAGTTAGTGAAACAATTATTATAGAAGTTTTTGGAATCCAAAATACCATAGTGAGAAGGCTCCCAAGTAAGGAAATCATCCCCATTTATAAAGGGGTAGTTGTCCACAACGTGCATAATGTGATCAGGGATATTATAAGGACTATAGTGCATTACATAATTTATGGTGAGATTGATGTCATCTGAAGAAGCATCCTAAGATAGTATAGAAATGAGGGGGTGCCAGTCCAGTTATCAATCCAAAAGTTTATAGTGGAATCTAAACTAACCATCCATCTTCAGTTATGCATGATGTCAACAAAGGTATTTATAATGGATGGCCAGAGGGAAGAATTGAGGTAACTAGTTTGACCTTTTTTATGTTTTTGAAGGAACCTATTATGAAGGAAGGATATAGAGTCAGATTTTTTGTTGATCAACCTCCAGGTGAGCTTAGCTTGAAGAGCCTCATTAAAAAGCTTGAGGTTTTTAATGCCAAGATCGCCTCTTTCAAGGGGTTTATAGCATGTTGACCAAGGGATAGTAATAAGCTTTCTTTCAAGAATACTTCCAGTCCAAAAAAAGTTTTTTTGTAGCCATTAACTTTTTTAATAAGACTATCAAGACATTTATATATCAATAGGGAGTAAAAAAATTTGGAGATAATTGTGGATTTCATGAGGCAGGTCCTACCATCCATGAAGAGGGATTTCCATTTCTAGGAGGCCAGTTGGTTAGTCACTTGGTCCACAATAGTATTAAAGTACATAGATTTTGGCCTATCCCAGAAGAGGGAAAGTCCAAGATAGGTAAAAGGGATGGATCCCTCTTTGATGCCAATAATTTCAATGATAAAATCTTTTCTAGCAGGGGGAAGGTTTTCCCAAAAAAGATATAGGATTTATTCCAGCTAACAGATTGACCAGAGACCACTTTATAATGAGACAAATCCTTTTTAAGGTTAAGAATATTTTTTCTGCCCCCATTAAGGAACAGAATGATGTCATCAGTTTAAAAGAGCTGGGTCGGAACAACAGGATTTCTGGCTGCCTGAATAGGTTTGATCTTTCTTTGGAGAACAAGAAAGGAAAGATACCTACTGAGGTAGTCTTCTACAATGGAAAGATAATATCAGAAAGAGGTTCACCTTGATTCACCCCTTTTGAGCATTTAAAGTATCCCTTAAGAGAACTGTTAACAAGAATGGAAAAAAAGTTGAGTTGAAAAGATATTTTATCCTGCCAAAAAAAGTGTCATTGAACCCAAAATACTTAAGGACGTTGAAAATTAAGTTTCAGTCAATGGTGGAAAATGCATTTTTAATGTCAAGTTTGACTGCAATATTCCCCCTTCTGGATTTTTTATTAAGAGAATTAATTCATTCTGAGGCAGTCCAGATGTAATATTGAATGGATCTGCCCTTGATAAAACCAAATTGACTCCAGGAAATGATCTTGTTACATAGAGGAGAAATTATATTAGCAATTAGTTTGGTGAAGATTTTATAGAGAGATTTAATGAGGGAAATGGGGAGGAAAAGGTGTATCTCAGAAGCATTATCCACTTTAGGGATAAGAGCCAGGAATTGGGCATTGAGGACATGGGGTAGGACTCTATTAATGAAGGAGTGTCGAACCAGTTTGCAAACATCTATGTGAACTACATTCTAATGTTGTTGAAATAAACCATTATTGAAGCCATTAGGACCCATGGAACTATCATAGTTGAGGCTGAAGATAGTATCTTTTATTTTGTGATCCAGCGGGGTGATTAAAAGAAAGAGGTTATCTTGATCATTGATCAGAACTAGAATGATCCCAGGAAAGAGATCTTTTTTGATATTAGTGCCATTGAAAGTGTTTTGAAAGTAGGAGACCACGTGATTGGATATGGCTTAATCAGAGTCAAAAAGAGTTTCATTATCTTTAAGAAAGGATAAGGGCTGACATGTTTTCCTAACTCTCTGAAGGGCATTGTGAAATTTAGTGTTTCTATCTCCATCAGAGAGCCATTTGGTTTTAAAAATTTTCTTACGCATGTTTTCTTTGTGAATCATAAGAGAGTTGAGTTTCATAGAGATGTTTAGTTAATTTTGGGGATCTAAGACAAAATCAGTGCAAGTTGAGCTATTTTTAATTTGATTGAGTTCGGTTTCAAGAGTGGATATATAAGGCCTCGGCCTTAAACCTTACTTAATATTGAATTAAATGAATAATTCACATTGAGGATCTTTTCAGGTTTAGAGTTTTAGAGAATTAGAACCTAACTATTACATCTCAAAAGATTACAAAGTAGTCACTTCTACTAAGTTTCCATAAAAAAACTCTTAAAAGAAACATGTCTAGTTCCATGTTTTATATAGCATGAAATTCCCTTAATCCCATCCTTGACCTTATTCCACATTAAGTCCTATGAAAAACATTTCAAAAAAACTTGGGGTGAGCATAAAAAGCTCAGTAAGGGATACACAAAGAATGAAAACTGTTAGTTTTTCAAACATCATGTAAACCATGTATACTCTATCAAAGTAATACCTTCACCTTCATGAAGTAGTAAAAACTCTTCACTGAATAAAGTATCATTACTTACCTTTTTGTAACCAAAGGATTACCATAAAACCCATATAAAGAACACATAACATATATAAAGGTAACTTGGGACATAAACATACTTAAGTGGAATAACCATATGGTCGACTTCCACACATATCACTTAAATGGAATAGCCATACAGCCAATTTCCATACATACTTAATGGAATAGCCATATGGCTGACTTCCATACCCAATGCATTGGAGGTTATAACGTAACCACCCATCCTGGTATTCACAACACCACCCGTCATATGGTTTATAACGTAACCACCTGTTAAAATGTCCAAGTACCAATATAAAATCATAAAACATAAAACCAATATAAAGGAATGATAACATTTCAACATTTCAATCACAATATATCATAAATATATTGACATAATAGAATCTTTTATCAAAACCATTTTCAATACCAAAATACATAAAAGAGTATATGGTATTTATTTTATTCTAAAAACATTACGGCTTGTTGAGGAAGCCAAAGACCAAATAATACTCGCGGTGGCGGAAAAGGTCGTTTTCGCCGCGTACGTTAAAAGAAACATTCCTTTTTGTCATTTTGTAAAACGCTTCGTAGAAAAATATTCCTTTTGTATAAAAGTAAAGTCAAAGGGGTTTATACACCATATAAAAGAAAGTTGTGTATAAAACGAAATATGCCTCAATGAAAGGAGATTGAGACGAAGTCCCTTACCTCGTATCCGACTTGACCCGACCGTTCTTTAATCTCCTGAATAATAAACTTGAGTTAATCTCTACTTGCTTAAGAACCCTTTTAAAGTTCATTATTCCTTTTATACCATGTTATGAACATCATGTAATCCTTTAAGTTAATAATGTTCATTTTGTCAGTATTTGGTTCTTAAGTCAAAAATAGACTTCTTACACTTACATGTTGTTAATTTGGTCAAAGGTTCGTTATATCCAGAATGATATTAATGATTTGGATAACATATATATCATATATATTCAAAATATACATGTATTTATAATATTACTTCACATTCAGAGGTAAGAAATGAAATGCACCGTTCATGGAGACGGTAAGCTGTAGGTACGCATGAACGCTACTTCCATTTCTATTTCGTATTTTCTGGAATGGAATAATAATGATATAAGAGTATATTATAATTCCAGTATAATAACATATATAATATCATTAACTTTATCCTTTACACATCCCACATATGGTATTGATGAATCAAATCACTTTCAGGGGGTGGTAGTCCGCACTTCCTAAAATGAAGATATCGTGTTTACCTATAATGGAAACAATAGTGGTATGCCATAAATGAAAAATATAGAAGCTTAAGGAAAGAATAAACATATTATATATCATATATAAAAATAGTGACATCATAATGGCCACCTTTGAAGGTGTTAGATGAGTATTGAACAATCATCGTTTCGGGAGGCAGAATTTCGTCATCCATAGAAACCGTATGTTCTTTAACCATTTGATGTAGTTGTGTGAGAGTTTAGCTCGAATAAATCTTATAACAACATCCTAGTATATTGAATATACTGGTGTTGTTACAAAAGAAGTAAATAAAAAGTGTTTAGTGGGTTGGAGAAGCAAAATAAAACAAATGAACATGAGAGAAAGAATTACCTTTAAAAGTGTAACTCCTTTTGATTTGAGCCTAAAGGCTTCCTTTGAAAGGATTCTGCCCAAGGGTAATCCTCTAGGATGAGTATAGGGATGTGGAGAGGGTAAATGGGCAGGGGTTGGCCGAGCCAAAGGCTTGAGGAGTGTGTGTAAGGTGTTAGAGGTGGGGGCCTTTTATAAGAGGAGAGGAAGGGCACTTTTGGAAAGTAAAGAAATATTACTTTATTTGAAAAAAATTTCGGTTTTAAAAGGTCCCACATTGATATATTTCGTGTATAAGGTGATAAGGGTTCGAAATCCACCCATCCAATAAGTTTTGGACATGTTTAGTTCATAGATTTTATATTACTTTCCATTTTATTTAAATCGTCAAATAATGATGTCATCGCTGCATCATTATTATGTCATAAATAATTTAATTTATTTAATGTATAAAAATTATAAAAAAAATACTATGATGTCGTAAATCTCTTTATCTTTCCAATGACTATTTATAATCAAAAATCTGACTTGTGTAACCCCATTTAAAAATTGTTTTAGTAAAACATATCATGTTTGTGCCATTTTTTTACATTAACATTAAATAAAAGGTATTTATGTCATTTTCCAACCAAAGTGGCTCAATGGGGTCCCCAAGTTGACCCATGGCTTGTCTTGGTCGGCCATGACACATCCAATGAGGGTAGGACATGTGTCTAGGTATTTTCATTTTATTATAATATCATTTTTTCCTTAAATTTCACTAATTACCTCTAATCGCGATTAAAAAACTTAATAAGTTACTATTCACCAAAAAATATTTTTATCTCATTGAACCACATTTTACTTCTTAATGACAACCATGTATGTCAGATTTTTGAAATTCAAAACACAGAAGTGGTAAAATTTCATTTAAACGAAAAATCAGTTTTTATAAGTACCACTTAGTGATTTCACTATTCATCAAAAATTGAAGTTTTTCAGAAAAATCCCAAAAATTCACCCTAAGCTATATTTGATATTCCGAATTAAAAAATGAAGTCTATTTTACAAAATTCAAAATATATAATTCACATTAATTAATTTAATAATTAATTCCTGTTGTCAGAGGAAATAGCGTGTTTTTATGAAACAATAAGTATCAAAAGATTGACACTAGTTTAAGTCCGATTTCAAAGTGAAATTAACTCCAAAGACCACTATTGGATTTAATGGTAAAAATATTTTCTAATTTCACTTTAAAACCAATTAAAAATATAATCTAATCATATAAATAAATTAGATTAACAAGAGGTTTTGAATTAAAATACAACATTTTACACTATTCATTAAAAAAATGAACTTTATCGGAAAGGTACCAAAAATTTACACAAGGTAAATTTTGATGTCCCGATTATAAAGAAGAGTTATTTTTGGTCCAATAGAATTTATAAGATTTATCAAAACTATATTTAATGACGGTTCTCTGTCAAAAGGTGATAAGTGAACCCTTAGTGAAAATTAGTGTATAAATGCCTAAAATTGAACTCTTTCCATATTTTAAGCCTTTATATTTTATTGGGTAAATATAAAAACATTTAAAAACATATATAATAATATTTTATTTATTTCTATCCATTCCCGCCAGTACAACGGCTACATGTTAACTACCATTTAAAATAATATTATTATATTACTAGTGTGCAACGTAAGATTTCAATGAAACTCATCGTTGCGTATCGAGTACGCTATCGAATGTAGAAACCCCTTTTAATTAAAATTAATATTTAATTCGTAAATATTAATTAATATGAAAATTCTTTATTCTTTATTTACCTGGGATGTTACATCCTTCCCCCCTTTTGGGAATTGCGTCCTCGCAATTTTATTCACTTATCAAAATAAGTGGGGGTATTTATCCCTCATAGCATTTTCAGATTCCCACGTTGCCTCTTCAATCACATGGTTTTACCAAAAAACCTTTACCTGATGAATCACATTATTCCGTAACACTTGCTCCCTGTGGTCAAGAATCTGGACTGGTTGTTCTTCATAAGATAGGTTCTCCTCCAGCTGAACTACCTCTGGACTCAAAACATGAGATGGATCTGGCATATACTTCCTCAACATTGAAACATGAAAAACAATGTGTACCTGAGATAAAGTCGGAGGTAAAGCCACTCGGTAAGCAACTGATCCAACTTTCTCCAGAATTTCATATGGTCCAATAAATCTTGGACTCAGCTTTCCTCTCTTACCAAATCTCATCACACTTTTCCAAGGAGAAACCTTGAGAAAAACATGATCACCTACCTCGAAAGATAGATCCTTCCTCCGGTTATCCGCATAACTCTTCTGCCTGCTCTGAGCTGTTCTCATGTGCTTCTGAATCAACTGAACTTTTTCTGCCATCTCTTCTACCAATTCTGGTCCCATCAGCTTCCTTTCACCCACTTCATCCCAAAATGCTGGAGTTCGACACCGCTTCCCATATAATTCCTCAAATGGTGCCATCTGTATACTGGAATGAAAGCCGTTATTATAAGAAAACTCAACCAAAGAAAGATGTTGGTCCCAACTTCCCTGATAATCCATCGAACAAGCTCTTAGCATATCCTCCAAGTTCTGAATTGTTCGTTCTGACTGCCCATCTGATTGAGGATGAAAAGTTGTACTAAAATTTAATTCAGTACCCAACGACTTCTGAAGGCCTTTCCAAAAGTTAGATGTGAACCTGGGATCACGATCAGATACAATGGAGAGGGGAACTCTATGTGACCTGACTATCTCTTTAAGATACAAACGGGAAAGTTGATCTAGGGAAAAAGTATCTCGTATAGCAAGGAAGTGAGAAGATTTAGTCAAGCGATCAACAATAACCCAGATTGCATTATTACCTCGAGATGTCCTCGGTAATCCCACAACAAAGTCCATGGATATGTTTTCCCATTTCCACTCTGGCACTGGTAAAGGCTGAAGCATCCCTTTCAGTAACTGCCACTCTGCTTTAACCTGCTGACAAGTCAGACACTTCACAGTAAAGTCAGCAATATCTCTTTTCATTCCATCCCACCAATAATACTCCCGCAGATCTCTGTACATCTTAGTACTTCCAGGATGAACTGAAAACGGGGAACTATGAGCCTCACATAACAACTCATTCCTCAACTGTGAATCACAAGGCACACATAACCTCTTCCCAAACCTCAAAACACAATCATTATCAATGTTGAATTCAGGCAACTTACCTTTCTGAACCAGCTCTACCTTTTTCTTCAACTCACTGTCTCTCTTATGTGCTTGCTTGATTCTGTCTGATAGAGAAGATTTCACTGATACCTGAAACAAAACAGAATAAAATCCTGTACCAACAACTTCTATGCCAAAGTTCATCAAATCTTTAACCAAAGGATCACGTTCCAAACGCAACATTGCTAATGAAGCATTACTTTTTGGACTCAAAGCATCAGCCACTTTATTTGCTTTTCCCGGATGGTAATGAATTGTGCAATCATAATCCATGATTAATTCTAGCCATCTTCTCTATCTCATGTTCAATTCTTTCTGAGTGAATATATACTTTAAACTTTTGTGATCAGTATATATTTCACACTTTACTCCATACAAATGATGCCTCTAAATTTTTAAAGCAAATACAACAGCAGCTAATTCCAAATCATGTGTAGGGTAATTTACCTCATGAGTTTTCAACTGTCGTGAAGCATAAGCAATTACCTGATCATTCTGCATAAGGACACAGCCAAGTCCCTTCAACGAAGCATCACTGTATATAACAAACTCACCATTCCTGGAAGGAAGTGCCAAAACTGGTGCATTCACCAATCTTCTCTTCAACTCCTGAAAACAATCATCACATTCTTTTTTCCATATGAACTTAACACCCTTACGAGTTAGCTTAGTCATTGGACTAGATAACCTTGAAAAATTTTCAACAAACCTTCGGTAGTAACCTGACAAACCAAGAAAACTACGGATCTCAGTTACATTTGTGGGTCTTGGCCATTCTTCAACAACTTTTGTTTTAGTCGGATCAACAGTTATGCCATCTTTTGAAACAATGTGACCCAGGAAAGAAATTTGTTGTAACCAAAACTCACACTTGCTGAATTTTCCATATAGTTTCTTTTCTTTTAAGGTTAGCAAGATAACCCTTAAATGACTTTCATGCTCCTCTTTACTTTTAGAAAACACCAAAATATCATCAATGAAAACAACCACAAACTTATCCAAGAACTCATGGAAAATTCTATTCATAAGGTCCATGAATACAGAAGGTGCATTGGTTAACCCAAAAGGCATAACTACAAATTCATAATGGCCATATCTAGTACGGAACACAGTCTTTGGAACGTCTGCTTCTTTTACTTTCAACTGATGGTACCCCGACCTCAAGTCAATCTTCGAAAAAAACTGAGCTCCCTGGAGCTGATCAAACAAATCATCGATATGAGGAAAAGGATACTTGTTCTTAACAGTAATATTATTCAAGGCTCTATAATCAATCCAAAGTCTCATTGATCCATCTTTCTTTTTAACAAACAAGATAGGAGCACCCCATGGTGATGTTCTAGGTCGAATGAAACCTTTATCTAATAACTCCTGCAATTGTTTCTTTAACTCTAAAAGTTCAACTTGAGCCATTCGATAAGGGGGTTTTGAAATTCTCTTAGAATCAGGAACTAAGTCAACAGTAAATTCAACTTCCTGATCATGAATAATACCAGGCAACTCATCAGGAAAAACCTCAAGATACTCATTTACCACTGGCACATCATTAATCTGAACAGTTCCTTTATTTTCAACAATATGTGCAAGGTAACATTCATTTACATCTTTTACTAGTTCCTCAACTTCCTGATATGTTATCAAAATCAAGGGTTCATTCTTGTACACAAACTGAAAATCTTTCTGAAAAGAAACCATTTTAGCTCTGCAGTCAATCTTAGCATGATAAACAGAAAGCCAATCCATGCCCAAAATAACATCAAACTCTACTAGAGGCAAAACAATAAGGTTTGCTGGTAGATTCTTTCCACACACAAGGATATTAAGGTTCTTATAATTTCTTTTTGTCTCAACGTTCCCTCCGGGTGTTTTTACCATAAGTTCAGGATTCATATCTTGATATGGAATTTCCAATTTACTAGAAAACTTCTCAAAAATGAAAGAGTGTGTAGACCCTAAATCAAACAACACATTGGTATAATCTGAACAAACAAACAGTGTACCTGATACCACTTCATTCGATGGCCCAACATCTGCTGAAGTTGTTGCAAAGGATTTCACCCCCCCTTTCTGCTTGTAGTCTAGCTGCATTCCCCCAGTTGAGTTCTTTGTTGGACACTCGTTTGCATAATGACCCATTTCATTACACTTAAAACATCTTACCTTTGGTTTTTCATTGCCTGCTTTATAATCTTCCTTACAGTTACGAGCAATATGACCAGACTTACCACACCGAAAGCACTTACCAGACTTGGATAAACATTCTCCAGGATTCATTTTACCACACTTCTCACAGGATGGATATTTGGTTTTCTTACCTCCTTGCTTCTTTGATGAATTCTTCCCCTTTGTCTGCCAACTAGACCTCTTATTCTGTTGTTTGTCATAGAACACTTGATCATCGGTAAACTCCATTTCCACATTCTCTGCACATCGAACAAGTTCTTCATAACTTTTGAACTCACGAGAAGCTAAATCCCTTCGATACTTTGGCTTTAACCCTGAGTAAAAACGGTTTATTTTACTATCAAGATCTCGTATGAAGTTTGGAGCATACCTTGCAAATTGAGTGAACTTTGCTTCATAAGCAGCCACTGAATCATCCTCCTGACTCAATTCTAAGAACTGTTTTTCCATCCTAAGACGAACCACCTTAGGAAAATAATTCTCAAGAAACATACCTTTGAATTCGTCCCAGTGAAGATCCTCAATCTCATCACTATCCCTGATATTTTTCACCATCGACCACCACTGATCAGCTTCACCTTAAAAACGGTAAACAACAAGACTAACCTTTTGATGTTCTGAACACCCCATGATATCAAAAATCTTTTCCAGTTCTTTAATCCACCCTTCATCTTGCATAGGGTCAGATGATCCTCTGAATGATGTGGGATGTTGCCTCATGAAATGTTCCACCACTGACATGTTCCTCTGTGGTTGATCTGGCTGATCTCGTGCATGGATACCACCACCATTTATAGCCTGAGTCAACTGTGCCATCACTGCAACAAACTGTTCCGTTCCGATTCCGACCATCTCAGGATGGTGATTTGGAAGGTTTTCTTCCTCGTGATGTTGTCCCAACATAGCTGCTTTGTTTCCTCTGTGGAAAACCATTCTGAACACAAAAATATCTTAGGCGAAGCAACATGGTAATCTGTAAATGCTATATCATTTCAATCATATTATAATTTAACACTTTTCTAGCTCCTAAAGTTGTCTAAACCGACCTTTGATACCAACTATAAGGCCCCAGCCTTAAACCTTACTTAATATTGAATTAAATGTATAATTCAGGTTGAGGATCTTTTCAGTTTTAGAGTTTTAGAGAATTAGAACATAACTATTACATCTCAAAAGATTACAAAGTAGTCACTTCTACTAAGTTTCCATAAAAAAAACTCTTAAAAGAAACATGTCTAGTTCCATGTTTTATATAGCATGACATTCCCTTGATCCCATCCTTGACCTTATTCCACATTAAGTCCTGTGAAAAATTTTTCAAAAAAACTTGGGGTGAGAATAAAAAGCTCAGTAAGGGTTACACAAAGAATGAAAACTGTAATTTTTTCAAACATCAAGTAAACCATGTATACTCTATCAAAGTAATACCTTCACCTTCATGAAGTAGTAAAAACTCTTCACTAAATAAAGTATCATTACTTACCTTTTTGTAACCAAAGGATTACCATAAAACCCATATAAAGAACACATAACATATATAAAGGTAACTTGGGACATAAACATACTTAAGTGTAATAACCATACGGTTGACTTCCACACATATCACTTAAATGGAATAGCCATACGGCCAATTTCCATACATACTTAATGGAATAGCCATACGGCCGACTTCCATACCCAATGCATTGGAGGTTATAACGTAACCACCCGTCCTGGTATTCACGGCACCATCCTTCAAATGGTTTATAACATAACCAACCATTAAAATGTCCAAGTACCAATATAAAATCATAAAACATAAAACCAATATAAAGGAATGATAAAATTTCCACATTTCAATCACAATATATCATAAATATATTGACATAATATAATATTTTATCAAAACCATTTTCAATACCAAAATACATAAGAGTATATGGTATTTATTTTATTCTAAAAACATTACGGCTTGTTGAGGAAGCCAAAGACCAAATAATACTCGCGGTGGCGGAAAAGGTCGTTTTCGCCGCGTACGTTAAAAGAAACATTCCTTTTTTTCGTTTTGTAAAACGCTTCATAGAAAAAGATTCATTTTGTATAAAAGTAAAGTCAAAGGGGTTTATACACCGTATAAAAGAAAGTTGTGTATAAAACGAAATATGCCTCAATGAAAAGAGATTGAGACGAAGTCCCTTACCTCGTATCCGACTTGACCCGACCATTCTTTAATCTCCTGAATAATAAACTTGAGTTAATATCTACTTGCTTAAGAACCTTTTTCAAGTTCATTCTTCCTTTTATACCATGTTATGAACATCATGTAATCATTTAAGTTAATAACGTTCATTTTGTCGGTATTTGGTTCTTTAGTCAAAAATAGACTTCTTACACTTACATGTTGTTAATTTGGTCAAAGGTTCATTATATCCAGAATGATATTAATGATTTGGATAACATATATATCATATTTATTCATCATATACATGTATTTATAATATTACTTCACATTCAGAGGTAAGAAATGAAATGCACCGTTCATGGAGACGGTAAGCTGTACGTACGCATGAACGCTACTTCCATTTCTATTTCGTATTTTCTGGAATGGAATAATAATGATATAAGAGTATATTATAATTACAGTATAATAACATATATAATATCATTAACTTTATCCTTTACACGTCCCACATATGGTATTGACGAATCAAATCACTTTCAGGGGCGGTAGTCTGCACTTCCTAAAATGAAGATATCGTGTTTACCCATAATGGAAACAATAGTGGTATGCCATAAATGAAAAATACAGAAGCTTAAGGAAAGAATAAAAATATTATATATCATATATAAAAATAGTGACATCATAATGGCCACCTTTGAAGGTGTTAGATGAGTATTGAACAATCATCGTTTCGGGAGGAAGAATTTCGCCATCCATGGAAACCATATGTTCTTTAACCATTTGATGTAGTTTTGTGAGAGTTTAGCTCAAATAAATCTTATAACAACATCCTAGTATATTGAAGATACTGGTGTTGTTACAAAAGAAGTAAATAAAAAGAGTTTAGTGGGTTGGAGAAGCAAAATAAAACAAATGAACATGAGAGAAAGAATTACCTTTAAAAGTGTAACTCCTTTTGATTTGAGCCTAAAGGCTTCCTTTGAAAGGATTCTGCCCACGGTTAATCCTCTAGGATGAGGATAGGGATGTGGAGAGAGTAAATGGGCAGGGGTTGGCTGAGCCAAAGGCTTTATGAGTGTGTGTAATGTGGTAGAGGTGGGGGCCTTTTATAAGAGGAGAGGAGGCGCACTTTTGGAAAGTAAAGAAATATTACTTTATATGAAAATGTGTTTCAGTTTTAAAAGGTCCCACATTGATATAATTCATGTATAAGGTGATAAGGGTTCGAAATCCACCAATCCAATAAGTTTTGGACATGTGTAGTTCATAGATTTTATATTATCATTCCATTTTATTTAAATCGTCAAATAATGATGTCATCGGTGCATCATTATTATGTCATAAATAATTTAATTTATTTAATGTCTAAAAATTATAAAAAAAATACTATGATGTATTAAATCTCTTTATCTTTCCAATGACTATTTATAATCAAAAATCTGACTTGTGTAACCCCATTTAAAAACTGTTTTAGTAAAACATATCATGTTTGTGCCATTTTTTACATTGACATTAAATAAAAGGTATTTATGTCATTTTCCAACCAAAGTGGCTCAATGGGGTCCCCAAGTTGACCCATGGCTTTTCTTGGTCGGCCATGACACATCCAATGATGGTAGGACATGTGTCTAGGTATTTTCTTTTTATTATAATATCATTTTTTCCTTAAATTGCACTAATTACCTCTAATCGCGATTAAAATACTTAATAAGTTACTATTCACCAAAAAAATATTTTTATCTCATTGAACCACATTTTACTTCTTAATGACAACCATGTATGTCGGATTTTTGAAATTCAAAACATAGAAGTGGTAAAATTTCATTTAAACGAAAAATCAGTTTTTATAAGTACCACTTAGTGGTTTCACTATTCATCAAAAATTGATGTTTTTCAAAAAAATCCCAAAAATTCACCCTAAGCTATATTTGATATTCCGAATTAAAAAATGAAGTCTATTTTACAAAATTCAAAATATATAATTTACATTAATTAATTTAATAATTAATTCCCGCTGTCAGAGCAAATAGCGTGTTTTTATGAAACAATAAGTATCAAAAGATTGACACTAGTTTAAGTCCGATTTCAAAGTGAAATTAACTCCAACGACCACTATTGAATTTAATGGTAAAAATATTTTCTAATTTAACTTTAAAACCAATTCAAAAGATAATCTAATCATATAAATAAATTAGATTAAAAAGAGGTTTTGAATTAAAATACAATATTTTACACTATTCATTAAAAAAATGAACTTTATCGGAAAGGTACCAAAAATTTACACAAGGTAAATTTTGATGTCCCGATTCTAAAGAAGAGTTATTTTTGGCCTAATATAATTTATAAGATTGATCAAAACTATATTTAATGACGGTTCTCCGTCAAAAGGTGATAAGTGAACCCTTAGTGAAAATTAGGGTATAAATGCCTAAAATTGAACTCTTTCCATATTTTAAGCCTTTATCTTTTATTGGGTAAATATAAAAACATTTAAAAACATATATAATCATATTTTAGTTATTTCTATCCATTCCCTCCAGTACAACGGCTACATGTTAACTACCATTTAAAATAATATTATTATATTACTAGTGTGCAACGTAAGATTTCAATGAAACTCATCGTTGCGTATCGAGTACGCTATCGAATGTAGAAACCCCTTTTAATTAAAATTAATATTTAATTCGTAAATATTAATTAATATGAAAATTCTTTATTCTTTATTTACCTGGGATGTTACAGGATATCTCAATATCCATTTGTTTAGATTTATCCCTACACCAACCCCTAAGCCAGTTCTTGAGGTGCTTTAGCTTAGTAACACAAGAAAAAGCATCTGAGTGATCATTTATAGACTTCCAACCATTTTTTATGATTTGAGAGCATTCCAAATTCCCAGACCAATCATTATTGTATTTGAAGGGAATGTTGTATTTTTTTGGATATGAAAATAACAAGGATGGGGTGGTGGTCCGAGTTCATTTTAGGTAAGGTGATATTGGAGATGGTGTCCCAGACATCCAAAGTCAGAATGTTAACAAAAGCCCTATCAAGTTTACTAGCAACCACTCTGTTGTAGTGTATCCTATACCAGGTGTATTTGGCCCCTGAGAGGTTGATTTAGAAGAATGTTCTTTAGATGACATTTATTTTGAAACTCTTCATAGCTCCATGACTTTGCGATTTGGAACTAGGAATAACTGCACCTAAATACAAAAAAAATCCAAAAAAAATTCTAAAAAAAGAAACAAAAATTCACACATGAGAATTTCATGGTTTAAAAAAAAGGCCTTCATACATTGGAGAACACTGCAATAAGAAGAAATTATAAAAGTAAAAGAGATTAAAAAACTCTATAAAATATCAAATATATTTTATTCATATATTCTCATAGAAGTATATGTGTATTCCAACATAACATAGAAATTGTCCCCACCTCATATTTATTATGGTATTCAATCTATAAATAGGTTCCACTACCCTCAGAGAATCATAGTTTTCCTTTCTTTGTCATTGGTAAACCTTGATACACTATTACATCTATAGATTGTCTACTAAATGTTTGTGATTAGGTGTTCCACCTATGTGAAAAAGTTTTCATTAAAATAAGTGTAATATATCATCATGAAAACATATATATGTTAGGATCCTTGTGGAAGTTATTAGGTCTACGATCATTACTGGTAACAAAATTTTGAAAAAAAATCTATGTAGAAAAACACCTTTTAGAAAATTGAATTGAATTCAAAAAACCCAACCATCACCAATTTGAATTTTTCTTTTGGGATCCAAACGTTCTATGTCATTAATCAGTGTTTATGTAATTTCAATGCATGAAATGTTATCCTTAAATTTTTAATCAGTTTTTTCAAAATAAATCACTATATTGCCTCATGAATTCTTAGACAAATATATTTGTGAAAATGCTAACATGAATCTACTTTCTAGAAACTTATTAATTTCCAACCCTATTTTCTCCAGTATATTTTAAATTAAATGAAGTATAAAGTTGATTTTTTTACCTGCATGAAAAATATGATTAATAGAATGGCCAAGACACTATGACTATCATAGGAAAAATATTCATCATGTTTAATCACTTCCAAGATCATATAGTAATGAAATCATCTAGAAAAATTCCATTCATTCTTCTTAAATAAATTATTCTTTTATTGAAAACATAACCGTAGGATTCTTTCAAAGTATCCAAATGAACAATTTCCGTCAAAATATGAACAAAATAATTCCATGATCTTCCAATAATCCATGTATATAAAAAAATATACATCCAAAATTTTTTTCAATCGATCACCATCACCAATGAATAAAACTGCATCTTATGAAACTATTAGATATTATATGATCCATTTCCATTGCTTAAAATGAGTCTTTATATGATTCTACATGGAATTTATAATAACTATCACTTTAAAATGAAGGATCATTCTATATGTAGATCATTTAATATGTTAGTCTTCAAATGACTATAACATATAAAAAACATTTCCATGTTATGGATTATTATTTTAAAGATAATGCATATACCTTAGAATTTTTTATGTGTTACTCATATAGAGTTGGGACTATTTTACATCCATTAAATCTAAATAATATATAATGGATATATAAATGTAATATTTATAGGATAAAATAGATATAGATGTCATATCCCTCTATATTTTCATCACCATGAACTTCTTAACATGGACACGGTCTATCATTTCAAACCATCCAATAAATAATCTCTTGAAGTTCTAAATCTATTTAATTTATATTCCCATAATAAACTTATCAACTACATATGAAATAAGATCAATTAATTTTCCTTTATCCCATTTCATTTGATGGAAACACTGATCAAAATCACACTTATGTAAATCATTCTTTAATAATTAAAGTATTAAACCCCTTATTCCACTATCATGGGGAAAAAAATAAAGCTCTAGTGAATTACATTCATCATAAAAACAAGTTTCATCCTATCATAATGTTCAAAAATCATGATATTATCAATGATAATATCCATCTCTAAGCCACTATATTGAAAGGTTATCTTGAAATCTATCTAATCTAGTTGGAAGTTATTTGAGGTTATGTAAGATCCCAGCCTTTTCTGGAGTTGAATCACACTTGAATTCATGTATATTGTGTTTTTTTATTTAAGTGCCTTTCTTTGGGTTTTATCTTGGGGTGTGTTTTCACGGAAATTAATAAAAATGGAAGTAAAAGATGTTATGCATGGTTGGCACATGGTTAGATAAAATCATGCACCTAGGCCAGGAAATCATGTATCCCTACATAATTAGGGTTTGAATGGCTTGCGCATGGTTTGACAAACTACCTGCCTAAAAAAGAAAAATCTTTCACCCCCTAGAACAATAGGCACATGGTTGGCATACAATTAGGGAAAACCATGAACCTCGCCCCAGTAAACTATGCTCTAAAATTCATGTGGTCCGAAAATTAATGATAAAATCCCCTAAACCACCAAAAGTCACTTATTTCTACCCTCATTTGACCCTTGGAGGACTCTCACATTTCTATAGATTTCTGAAGGTATTACAAGGCTGTAAAACCTCTATTATTTTTTATTCAAATATTGAATTGAATATCAAATCATATCCTAGTAAGTGGATCTCACCTCAATTTTCTCCCATTCATCCTCCTTCCTTCAATCATTCTTTTGATGAGATGTAATATTCTATTTTTCTAGTTACATATATATTTGGTGAATAAAGATCTATTATTGTGTATCTACATTATTAATTAAATAGATATTTATTTTTTAATCTTGGTTTAGGGGTTTGAGATACATATCTAAATCTTCATAATTGTGCTATTCAATTTTAGGGATTTATATTCTGTGATTGATTATCGTCGTTTGAGGTAGGTGGTCTAAAATTCAAATCCCATAGTTGTGATTTTGATTACATGTATTAAATTATTAGAATTTATAGATTTTTTAGCAATTATATTTTCAAATAGAATTAGTTAATTTTGTGAAATAATTATTGATATAATTATAGAATAATCGGATTTGGGGGATAAATAATTGGGAAATTAATTATGTGATATTGATGCTGTGAAATTAATAATTAAATTGTTCGATTAATTATGAGAATATTTAAATTGTTGATTTAGGTAACTAATTGGGGAGTTAATTATTAGATTTAGGGATTTTTGATTTAGGTAATTAATCAGGGGATTAAATATGTGATACTGAGATAATTGGTTGAGATAAATAATTGATGAATTAATTATAAGATATAAAGATATATGATTTGAGATAATTAATGGTAGATTAATTATGATATATTTAAATTTTATGTATAATTAATTAATTGATGAATTAATTAACGATTATTGAGATATGTGAAATATTGTGATTTTGTAATTTATGTGTTATTAAATGATGAATTGTAACATTGTCATTCAGCCATGTGTTATGAATGTTAAAATTCTCATTCAATTATGTATTATGAAATGGTGAATGGTAACATGCTTATTCATCCAAGTTTCATGAAAGGTAACATGCTCATTCAATAATGTATTATTTAATGGTGAATGGTATGATTATCATTCGAAAAATATTTATGAATGGTAACTTACTCATTAAATTACGTACAATTCAATATGGAATCATAACATGCTCATTCAGAAAAAATAAAGAATGGTAACATGGACAATTAGTGGTGTAAATAAATGAATGGTTACATGGTCAATCATTTAAAAATAATAATGGTAGCATGGACATTCGAACACATGACATCCCTCAGGGATGGTTCTGATTCCAACATAGTATGAAGTAGTTATTGAGGTATCAGTGTCTATGAGAACCTGAGGTTTATGTGGATAAATAAATATTATTTGATAATGTAATAATAGTTTAATTATTCATTATAATTATTTATTTATACAACTAAATACACTATATTGACTGGATATTGTTTTAGACACCATTTTGGTGGCCTACTGAGCTGTACTCATACCCTACTCAGCCTGCCTGATCGGTACACAAATAGACTTTATTAGTGTAGGGAAAGTCAACTACAAATTACCCCTATATTAGATGGATGATTTGTGAATGGATCTTGGATAAGGTAACCAGACATGGTTTGGGACATGATTGGGATGTGTTGGTGTATTTATTTTCTTTTTTCTATTTAGACACTTATCATATACATTAGTTTGGCATGTTTTCAATTTTGGTGGGATGTTTTATTTCATTCATAGACTATCTTGAGACATTGGTATTGTTTATTGATATATATTTCTTCCACTATTATTTACTCTTCCAACTACTTTATTACTATGACCAAATAATTTATAGTCTCCTCATGAATTACTTTTTAGGACCTCAATGCTAGTGGGAAGCCTCTAGTATATGAGGAGCCACACTTGAGGTCATGTGGCTGACTAGCTTGAGGTACAGGCATGTTGCTCCTGGGTTGGGACATTACAAATTGGTATC
Organism: Viscum album; assembly: GCA_963277665.1. NCBI lineage: Eukaryota > Viridiplantae > Streptophyta > Magnoliopsida > Santalales > Viscaceae > Viscum > Viscum album. The sequence goes on from OY728141.1 coordinate 1,332,905,287, forward strand.
AGAGGTCCAGTTTTATTTTCTTCTTCTTTTGTCTTACTATTTGGGAAATCTATACTAGAGACTATGAAAAGTTGGGGCTTGGAAATGAGCTCGTGCGTGGGAGTTTCATACCCATATATGGGGAAAAATCAAGTACTTAGGGTGGTATTGTTGTTATTGCTATTTGTTGTTACAATTGGATATTATTTCACCTTGGGTGACACATTTTTTGTGTGGTGTGATTATTGTTTCTGAAAATTGTTGATAATTGACTCATATCCAACTACAGCACAAAAGTTGAGTCTATATCCATCATTCTAGGAACTCAGAATTATTTTGTGACATGAATCATTTCAAACATGCACGGGAAAATAGGTTTTTTGTAAATTGTGGAACATAGAATCATTTCCTTGATTGTGAGATTGAATTGAAAATGGTACCTAATTTGAAATTTAGAATAGTAAAATGATGACAGTTGAGAATAAATTGGTGTCTAAATGAGAAATAGGATATGAGAATCTGTTTACCCATGTTAAACAATACCTAGTTGTAGGATGGTTAAGGGTGGTCATAGTTCCACAGGTTTGACCATGTGGAAAGACATGGGGAAAAGAATTGTTAAGAGTTGTTATAATTTTACTCTTATTTAAATGTGATAATGTTTTGTTTTGATTACTAAGACATGTGTTCTGAATTTTAGATGTATTCCTCAATGATGACTCTTGCTGAGGGGATGACCTGAAGACATAGCTAGGAATGATCCCCATGTTATGGAACTGGAGGCACCAATTGTGCCAATTGAGGAAGTAGGGGTGCAGTTCCGAGATAAATTCTCTCAATTTAAAAAATTCATGGAAAGAGACCTAGGGCCAGTTGTGAAGATAATGTATTACCTAAAAAGGGAGTTTCAGTGACATTACCTTCTGACTTTTTCTAGAGAGGGTGTAACTAAGGGAGATTTCTTTTTTGTTGATTTTATCGAGAAGATGCGTGAAAATTTTGAGACTCCTGCTAAGAAGAGGGTTATTTTGGCCACTTATATGCTACAAGGATCAATGAAGCATCAGTGGTACATTCATACGTGAACTTAATAGGATAATGGTATGTTATGGAAGGATATTTTGGAGATGTTATTAGAGAACTTTTACCTAGAGATGATGAGACATTAGAGGGAAGAAAAGTTCATATAGTTGAATCTAGGGAGAATGTATGTAATGGCCAAATGCGGGATTCTTTACGGATCATCAATTATTTGTACAGAAATTGGTAAGAGATGAGATAGTTATGACAATATTCTTTCAGGATAGATATAAGCAAGACATTATGTCCCAAGTTATCCTATTTTGATTAATGAAGTTTGATGAGGTGATAGATTAGGCTCTCATATCTGAGGGGAACCTAAATGAGATGTCCAATGCTGGAAATATAATTCCTATTGGACAATGAAAAGGAGAGACTTCCAGGATTATGAGTAGTTTTTATGACAACTTTATTCAGAGTAGTAGAAAGTAGGGTAGTCATACTGGAGGTTCAGTTGCACATGACCTTACCCGAGCAATCATTCATCAGTGTGGTAGGTCAGGCCATTATCGTAAATAATGTACCCAATCAACATTAGAGGGTTATTTTTATGGAAAGATATGACATCTATAGATGTTATGTATCTCACAGTGATAGACGATTAGTAATGGTGGAGTTAGACAGATCCGGGTTGTGTGTAGGGGATATCCTACACCTTATCACACTGGAAGCTAGAATTCTACAAGATGAGGTGATATAAGTAGATTATGTATTAATTCTGTGAAATATTTACAATAATAATAGAGTTATACAACTCATGGGAGTCATACGGCATCACAAGGAATGGGGGTAGTATAGTAGCATGTGGTGCAACCTACACTCATGGATAGAGAGGTTGAACCATCGATAGTGAGAGGTATTATTATTATAGATTCCATATTATCTAGTGCATTATTTGATATTAGTATCTCTCATTCCTTTCTATCTGCAAATTTTTTTAATGGTTTTAGCCTAGAAGTGGAGTTTTGAGCATTGTAATATCTATAGATACATCAATTGGAGTACATCCTAGAGACATCTATTTGTGAAAGTGGTGATATTTAGAGATCAGGGAGTTCCATTTTTCTATGGGATATCTATATACTTTATATTCCTAGGATAAACATAATTATATGTATAGATTGGCTAGCCACATACTGATCCCACATTTATTGTTACCATATGAAAGTGACATTTACGTCTCCTAAGGATGACAAATATATTCATATTGGAGAGTGGGATATCTATGTAGGATGAGTAGGGACAACTAATAAAAAATTGGGAGAGCTCATAACCTAGGTTTTTAGTTTAATTATGGATGATGGAGGTTTAAAGAAGGATGTCTTTCCACCAGTGGTGGAAAGGTTTCAGGATGTTTTCCCTGAATAATTATCAGGAATACCAACTAAGTGAGATGTGGAATTCAGTATTGATATCATGTTGGGGGATGAGATAGTATTTATTCCACTATACAGAATAGCATTTAATGGGATTCAGAAGGTCATGAATTAGCTAGGGGAGTTGGAGGATAATAGTTTTATCCATCCTGATACTTCACCTTGGAGATCACTAGTGTATATGCAATAAAGGATGATGGGATTTTATGCATGTGTTTTGATTACTAGAAGTAAAACAAGATGACTATAATTAACTAATAACCAATTCCACATATTTATAAACTCTTTGACTAGTTGGGAGAGGCTTCTATGTTCTCAAAGCTAGACTTGATATCAAGGTATCATCATCTAAGAGATTAGACTTTTGATATACGTAGGATTGTATCCAGGGGTAGATATGACCTATTTGATTTCTTTATAATGCCTTTTGGGTTGAAAAATTCACCGATAGTGTTTATGTTCTTGATGATTAGAATATTTCAACCATAATCAGATCAGTTTGTGGTGGTGTTTGTGGATGACATCTTGATGTACTCTAAGACTCTTGATGATTATGCCCAAAATCTTGACATCATCCTAAGTATACTGATAGTGAATCATCTTTATACTGTGATATCTATGTGTCATTTTTTGATTTATCTTGTACACATCATGGGACACACCATCTTAGATGAAGGTGTGTCCATGTACCAAGATAAGGTTCAGGTAGTGGTTTGTTGGGAGTATCCCAAGAACATATTTGATATTCATATCTTTATAGGGTTAGTATGATATTATCATAGATTCATCCAGTAGTTTTCGTATTTGGAAGTAATACTTTAGGGATTTAAAAATAATGGGATAAAGTTTATTTTGATAGAATAGTGTGATAAGGTATTCCAGGAGTTGAAAAATCTCTTGACATCGACATCAATATTGATCCTACCTGAGTAAGGTGAGGAGTATATGGTGTATTATGATGATTCTGGGACCGAACATGTAGTAATATATAAGTTGGGAGATCAAGTCATATCATATGGGTCTCGGCAGTTGAGGCCACATGAATAGAACTTCCATATTCATGGCCTTAATTTGGATGCTTTTGTTTTTTCTTTTATGTTTTGGTGAAATTATCTACTAGGGAAAAAGTTTATGGTTTTTACAGATAAAAAGAGATAAATATATATCTTCTCATAGTTATATTTGAATATTCTGTAGTGAATATGGGTTTAGTATATGCAATCATTTTATTTTTAACTTTCATATATTCCTGGGAAAGGAAACATTTTGTATGACTCTTTGAGTAGGAAAGCTCGGGCTCATGAGGTTCAAGAATCTAGTACTGAGTGGAAAATAAAGACTTTGATGGTTGGGATGCATGTTATGGTTCAATATAGTGAAGATAAGATGACTCTCATATCAATTTCAATGGAGTATACTCTTTTGAGATAGATCAGGGACATGAAGTATGAGAATTCATAATTCTTGACCTTGAGGGAATTCTTTGAGGGTGGGGAGGAACATTCAGATTGGAGTATAGATTAGTATGAGATAAACCACATTAGATATCAATTTTTTTACTATGAGTATGTGATAGGATATAATGTGATAATTTCATGGATCGATGTGGGAAGTACATCCTGGTGTGTACAAAAAGTAAAATGACATTCAGTGACAGTTTTCGTGGATATAAATGAAAAAGGAAATAGCATGGTTTGTGACATGATGCATCACTTGAAAGTAGGTGAATGTAAATCATCAACAACATGGTGGATTTCTACAGCTGTTTCCCATTCTATAGAGGAAGTGGGATGATGTGACCATAGATTTTATGTTGGTTATTTTGATGATGCTTAGGTAGAATGACACTCTCTAGGATATTATGGATCGATTCATGAATGTAGCACATTTCTTTTCTATATATGAGACTTTCTTAGTGGAGTAGCTGTTAGAACTATATGTTTAGGAGATAGACTGTCTGCATAGCATATGTGGATTATAGTTTCAAATCAAGAATCATGTTATAGTTCTTTCTTTTGGAAGGTACTATATAATGTTCTTGGTATAATGGTATTATTGAGTACAACTTGTATCCCACATATAGATGGATTGTCATAGTGTACTATACATGTGCTTGAGAAAATGATATGGATGTGTTTTCATGACTTCCATGGTCTTGAGAGAAGAACTTGGATTTAGTGGAGTTTTCCTATAATAAGAGTTATCAGGAAACTATACATATGGAACCATAAGGGGCTCTTTATGGTTTTCCATTGTGACGCCCCGACCTGGGTGCCACTAAACGGTGCCTAGATCTGGTTGGCCACATTCCCTCAAGCGTGCCTCTCGGTATGCCAGAGGGTGGTGACTAGAAAAGAGGGTCCGGTAATTTAGACTTGAGAATACTATAACCTCTTTTATCAGAATAAAAACACAAATGAAAAAAAACAAAAATAACCAAGTGTGGAAGCGTATAAATAACTAGAACAATACCATGTCATATGATAGTCAAACAAGAGAATACAATGCTCAACTGGAAGGTAAAAAATTCTATGATAATGAAAGTTTCAAGTTCCTACAATGAAACTAAAATTAAAGACACAACGACTCCAAAGCGATTCCCAAGCCATGTATGGTTCCCTCTCCCATGCTCCAATCCCAAACAGCAACCTATCCCATGGAATTTCCCTTTTTCTGTCCTGTAACAACAAATTCTAATCAGGTGCTCATCAGATAGCCCAAATAGGGTGTGAGTATAACTTAGTATTTCACCACCAACGGTGTCTAAAACAAGTCCAATCAAAATATAGTGCATGAAGTTTTATGATGTAATAAATACAATGCATAATTAAATAGTTGTCACATTATCATTTAATCTTTAATCATCACATTAGGTCCAGTTTTAATTCATGTTTCCCATTTGAATCATCAATCATTATTATTAATCATTTGGTGTAGGTTGTCATGTCTAGAACCCCAAATATCATTAAGTGTAGGTCACTATACCTATCACCCTATATCATATTCAGTGTAGGTATTCATGCCTAGCACCCCATAATCTCAAGGTTAGATAATTGTTGGGGAGGAACGCCATGTCCTAGTCCCAACTTCTTATCGTTCTAGAATTCCACATATAGCACCACAAAAATCTCAGACATTTAATCATTATTTAATTCACGTGAATTAGGAACATCATTCCATTACTAATCCAACGATTAGTCAAACATTTCAAATTCCATTAGTTAACTCAACAATTAACTAAGCACATAACCCATTAATTAATTCATCAATTAATTAATAAATCAACACAATTATCATTCCATAATTAATTATTCATAATTAAATATCCATATCAAATCTCAACTTTTCATAATTATTTCTCAAAATTAATTATCTTTGATGAACATCATGGCACATAATTAATTCTATCAATTAATTATCTTACATAGACAAACATTATTTCATAATTAATTCCCCACAGTTAATTATATTAGCATAATTAATTAAATATTTCAATTATAATATCTCAACCCATAAAAAATCTCAAAAATATCTATTTAGGCAACCCCATTCATTTGTTCCATGATTCAATTATCAATTAATCCCTAAGGAAATCACAAGTCAAATCTGCATTCCCAAATACTACAGTTTAGGAAATCAATCATTAAGAGAATATAGAAAATTCATAAACTCACATTCACATTTAAAATTCATGACTGTAGGAGTTCAATTTAGACCACCTACCTCAGTTTATTGATGGATGTTATCCCAACTAAAATACTCAAAATATGAGTGGCACAACATCGTCAATCAAGCTTTGGATCTAAATCCCTAAACCAAAATTAAGATCAAAGGAATCAAGTTCTTTCAAATCTAGATTGAGATCCAAAATCCTAGATCTAGATATCAACTCATAGGTTTAGATCCATGGAAGATGTGGAAATATTCCATGAAAATATCAAGGAAAGATAGAGTAATGAATTGGAGAAGCAATGGGATGATATTCGATTACCAGGAAGAAATCAGATCTTCAATCTGAGCTTTCAGTCTCGAAGAACGGTGTTTAGATCGCCTTGGAATCCATCTGAAAGGATCTGGGAACACCTAGAATTTGTCAAGACTGATCCAAGGTTGAAATATGGGATTCCTGGGGGGTTCATGTGGTTTCAAAATTGATTTTTTTATACTAAAATCTGTGCACACTGCTTCTTGGGAAAAGGCGCATGGTTAGGGAAAACTGTGTGCCAACCGTGCGGACCCCTCTATGTAAGTTTTCACGGTTGGAACGGTTTAGTCACAAGGTTTGTAAAACCATGCCCAAACCCTATGAAAACCGTTCACACCCCACTGATCTTTATTTTTTCTTAAAATTTCTCCAAAATGCACCCCAATCCACTACTCCAAAACAAAAGTACTTAAAACCTCAAAAAAAGGTACCTAAAAATGCATCTGAGATGACTTCAGAAAAGGTAGGGATCTTACAATCTCCCCCACCTTATAACAGCTCATCCTCGAGATTCACTCTTTAACTTCTCTAAGATTCCGATCCAAAAATATTGGGCCATTGAGCCCTCATGTCTTCTTTCCATTCCCACGTTTCCTCTTTAATAGTTCCATGTTTCCATAACACATGATCTAACAGTACAGTCTTTCCCCATAACACTTTCTCACTATGACCCATCACATGTATCAGATGCTCCTCAAAGGACGCATCTATATCGAGGTCAACCTCTTCCACATAAATCACATGATAATGGTCGGGTAGATACCACTTTAGTTGTGACACATGGAAAACATCCTGAATAGTGTCAAATTTTTATAGAAGGGATAATTGGTATACCACTGGCCCAATTCTCTCCTGCAACTCAAATGGTACTACAAACCTAGGAACCAACATTCCACATCTCTGTATCCTGTGGTGACCCAATAGTGGAGACACTCAAAGGAATACATGATCACCCTCTATAAACTCTAGGGGTCATCTCTGTCTATCTGCATACGACTTTTGCCGACTCTGAGCTGTAACCATATGTTTCTGAATCAACTACACATGTTCTGATGTCTTCGGAACAAGACTCAGCCCCAACATCTCTGACTCACCTGCCTCTAGCCAACATAGCAGTGATCTACAAGGTCTACCATAAAGTTCATCATATGTTTCTATTTGTATAGTTTCCTAATAACTATTTCTATAGGAAAACTCTACTAAAGCCAAGTGATTCTCCCAAGAACCACCATAGTCAAGCACACAAGCCCGCATCATATCCTCTAACACCTATATGGTACACTCCGACTTCCCATTTGTCTGTGGGTGGAAGGATATACTTAACAAAACATGACTACCAAGCACATTCTTTAAATCATACCAGAATCATGAATGAATGCACGAATCAAAATATAAAACTATAGTCCATGGTACCCCATGAAAATGAACTATCTCTTTCACATACAGTTCTCCCAACTGTTCTACTATAAATGTTTCCCTAATAGGTAAGAAATGTGCTACCTTCGTTAGTCAATCAACAATGACCCAAATAGAATCATTCTTCTTAAGTTTCATTGGTATACCTACCACTAAATCCATAGTCACACCATCCCATTTCCATTCCAGAATAGAAAATGGATGCAATAGGCCTCCAGGTCATTGATGCTCTGCCTTCACCTACTAACAGGTGAAAAATCTTTTTACAAACCATGTTATCTCCTTTTTCATGTCTATCTACCAAAACTTTTGTCATTGGTCACAATACATTTTTTCCACTCGAGGATATACAACCCATTTTGAGGCATGAAATTATCTATGAGTTCCTCTCAAATACCTGCAGGCACAACAACCTGATTTCTCACATAGATGATCTCATCCTCATCTATGATCCATTCTAAAGGTGTCTCCCCAACTTCAAGGCTTTACCTTAAGTCTAAACACTTCAAATCCTTGTATTTCCTATCCGTAATCCATCCTAAGAGTGTAGACTCCACTGATACAGAAACCATAGTCATCCTCTTCATACTATCTTGATCTACCACATTCATTTCCTTCAGAAACGTCATCATCTTCCACTATGCACTCGACTCATGTACTAAACGAGTTTGAGCTTTTCGGATCAAGGCATCAGAAACACTATTCCCCCTTTCAGGTGTATATGTCATCTCAAAATCAAAGGACTGCATATACTATACCCAACGTCACTTTTGATGATTCAATTTTCACTGTGAAAAGATATACTTCAAGATTTTATAATCTGTAAAAACTATAACCTTTTCACACAAGAGATAGAGTCACCAACACTTAAGAGTATAAACCACTACTTCCAGCTCTAGGTCGTGAAGACGGTAATTTAATTCATGTGGCTTCAGCTACCGATATCCATAAGTGGTAACTCAATCCCATTGCATCAACACAACTCCAAGTCTGATCCCCAAATCATCATAATACACCGTGTACTCCACACTTGACTCTGGTAAGATCAAAATTGGTGTCGATGTCAAGTGATTATTCAACTCTTAGAAAGCATTATCTCATGCTTGTGTCCAACCAAAATTTATCCATTTCATTATGAAACTTGAAAGCAGTGCTTATAATTGGGAAAATCCCTGGATGAACCTCCTGTAATATATAGATAATCCAAAAAATAATGAGATATCAAAAACATTCTTGGGATGCTCCCAAGAAACCACATCCTGCACTTTTTATGGGTCCACTAAAACACCTTCTTTTGAGATGATATTTCTTAAAAAGTGTACCTTGTCAACCCAAAACTAAAATTTAGATATCTTGGAATATAGACAATGCGCTCTCAGTGTACCCAGGATGACATCAAGATGTTGGGAATGATCATCATGAGTCTTAGTGTACACCAAGATGTCGTCCACAAACTCCCCCACAAACTGATCTAAGTAAAGGTGAAGAATCCTATTCATCAAGTCCATAAACACTACTGGATCATTTTTTATGCCAAATAGTATTACAACAAACTCATAAAGGCCATATCTGCTCCGTATAGTAGTTATTTGTATATTAGAGGTCTAAAATCTCACCTGATGATACCCTTATATCAGATCGATCTTTGAGAAAACATAATCCATATTCATCTGAGCAAATAGATCATCGATATAGGGAAGAGGATATCCGTTCTTCACAGTCATTTTATTCAACTTTCAGTAATCGACACACGATCATAAACTCCCATCGGTCTTCTTTGCAAACAAAATAGGTGATCCCTAAGGTGACGTAATTGGATGGATAAACCCTTTATCCTCCATTTCCTCCAACTAAGCTTTGACCTCTTTAATCTCATTCAGTTCCATTTTGTAAGGTGGAATAGATACTTGCTCAACCCTCAGCATGAGATCAATAGTGAATTACACATCTCTCTTAGGTGGAAACCCTAAAAAGTTTTTAGGAATGACATCCTGAAACATTTCTACTACTGGTGGAAGTATGTCTTGCCTACGACTCCCATAATCTAGAAAAAGACTAGAAAAATGGGTTGTGTGCTCTTCTAGTTGCTAAGTAATTAGCCCAGCTCAGCCTTCATGGATATCCCATTCTCGACGAATAACATACTGGTCACCCTTAGGAGATACAAAGGTCACTCTACAGACTCTACCTCCAAGATCAAGCCATTAACAAGATTTAGAAATATAAAGGAACAATAGAAACTAGTATCAAACAAGATAATAGCTTAAGTAGAAGAAACTAGACTGGTACCTATCACTATCTATGGACCAACCTCGCTCTCTAAGAGTGTAGGCTACACTGTATGTAAATATATTTACCCTCTTACTTGTGGTGTAATCTGACTCCCTTGAGTAGAACCACTCTACTGATACGATAATTAATACCCTAAAGCACCATATATACTACCAATACCACCACTTATAGTAGAACTACAACTGATGGACCTATATGGTGTAAGAGACCTCCTTCCCACACTCTAATTTTGAGAAGCTTCTCTTCCAGCACCAGCTTGCTGCTACTTCCTACAGAACTTCTGTAGGTGCCCCATCTTGCTACAAAACCATCACTTCACTGGTGGTCGAGGACAATGCGTATGATAGTGTCCCTTACTACCACACTAGTGGAAAAGAACATGGTAAGATCCGATGCAACTGTTCCTCCGGATTGACCACCTTGATTTCCACTATCCTGATAAGTTTCTTGTAATGACACTTCTTGATCTCACAAGGCACACTCCCTAATCATCTAGTGATAGTTACCTATCTAGAATTGAAATCCTCCTTTGATTTTCCCTATGAAATGAGATCTTGGTTTACTAATTAGGGGAATTTCATCAGCCTAAAGATATTTACCTGGAACATAATTTCAAACCTAAGTCCATCCTGAAATCATCTTGCTAAAGAAGCCTTATATACCTCCAAAGATGGAGAAAAACATTTTAATTATTTGAAACGTTCAGTGTAATCCATTATGGACATATTTCCTAGAGTTAGATACATAAAATCTAATTCCCACTCTTGTCTTAGTGTCTCTGGATAGAAGTTCTCCAAGAACTTCTTTAGAAAGTCTTTCGATAACATATCATCAGTCTGTTCAGATCGTACCTTAATGTCCCACTAGCACTTCATTGAACCCTGTAGCATATAAGTAGCCAACTTAACCCTCCTCTCATCCAGAGTCTCTATATGGTCAAGTATCATCTATATGGATTCAATCCAGAATTTATCTCCCTCATGTCCACCCTCTCGAGTAAAAGTAAAAGGGTGTTGCAGCTAAAACACTATTGTTAACTCAAACATGATTTTTAGAACCCACCTTGGGTCTCTCTTTATAAAATTCATGAAATGAGAAAAGTTCTCTCAGAACTGTTCCCCTTCCTCATCAGCTTGAACCAATGGTGCCTCAAGCTCCCTGCCTGGAAGTTCATTCCAAGACATACCCCTCGGTCTATCCATCAACAAGTGTTGTGGACGCATATCTCTACAAATCCAAACACACATATTAGGTCTCATAACACAACCTTATAACATTTACATAAGATGAGAAACTATAACAACAAGTTTCAACATGTCTTTTCCTCATTTTCTCACCACACGGTCAACACCGAGGCCTTATCACTACCCTTAACCATCCTACTCATAGGTCTTTGTTAACAAGGTTACATTCATTCTCATTAATTAATCCACCCATTAATTAATCACATTATCTCAAATTAATTAATTCAAAAATTAACTAATTAATCATACTCATTTCATCAATAAAGGTTCTCCTTAGACACCCATTTATTCTCATTTTTCATCATTAATTCAATCTCACAACTAGGAAAAATAGTTCAAGTTCAACAACTTACCCATAACCCATTTTCCCATGAGTGCCTATAATGATGCATGTCGGAACAACCCTGAGTGCTTAGAATGATGCATGAAGACTCATGTATCATGCCTCTTTATTCCATGAATAAAAATTAAATAACTGTCAAAACAAATATCACATCACACCACAAGTGCGTCACCTAAGGTGAAATAATATCCAACTATAATAACAAATAGAAATCACAACAATCCCACCCTAAGTACTTGGATTTTCCCCCATACATGGGTTTGCAACACCCATGAATGAGCTCATTACCAAGCCTTGAATCTTCCTAGTCTCTTATTTACCTTTCCCAAAATAGTAAGATAAAAGAAGAAGAAAGAAAATAAAACTACATTTGATACCACTTTGTCACACCCCGACCCAGGTGCCACTAAATGGTGGACCAAGCCAGTTGGCCACATGCCCTCAAGCACGCCTCCCCATATGCCAAAGGGTGCCAACTAGCAGTGAGGGTTTGGTAATTTAGTCTTAGAGAGACTGTACCCTCTTTTATTAGAATCAAAATACTAACAAAATCAAACAACAATAACCAAGTACGGAAGCATATAAATAACCAGAACACTACCATGTAATATGATAGTCAAACAAAAGAATAAAAAGATCAATTGGAAGGTAAAACATGATATGACAATGCAAGTGTCATGTGCCGATAATGAAACTAAATATAAATACATGGAGACTCCCAAGAGGGTCCCAAATTATGTCTGGTTCCCTATCCCATGATCTAATCCCAAACAACAGCCTATTCCAGGGCCTTTCCCTTGTCCTTTCCTACAACATCAAAGTCTACTCATGTGCTGATCATGAATCCTGAATAGGGTGTGAGTAAAACTCAGTAGGCTACCACCAACAGTGTCTAAAACAAGTCCAGTCAAAATATAGTGCATGAAGTTTTATGAAGAAATAAATACAATGTATAATTAAACAATTGTCACATTTTCATTTAATCTTTAATCATCACATTAGGTCCGGTTTCAATTCATGTTTCCCATTTTAATCATCATTAATTATTATTAATAATTTGGTGTAGGTTGTCATTCCTAGAACCCTAAATCTCATTAAGTGTAGGTTTTCATGCCTATCACTGTATATCTCATTTGGCATAGGTCATCATGACTAGCACCCCATAATCTCAAGCTTGGATAACTATTGGGGAGGAACATCATGTCCAAGTCCCAGCTTCTAATCAGTATAGAATTCCATTTCTATCACCAAAAATCTTATCCAATTAATAATTATTTAATTCACATTAATTACCAATATCATTCAATTACTAATCCAAGAATTAGTTAAAATTTTCAAAGGCCATTAGTTAACCCAACAATAATCTATGCACATAACCCATTAATTAATTCATTAATTAATTAATCAATCAACACAATTCACATTCCATAATTAATTATTCACAATTAGTTATACATATCAAATCTAAAATTTTCATAATTAATTCTAAAAATTAATTATCTTTGATCAAAATCATGAAACATAATTACTTCTCAAAATTAATTATCTTACATAGCCAAACATATTTTCATAATTAATTTCCCCCATTTAATTATCTTATCACAATTAATTCAATATCTTAATTATAATATTTGAACTTGTAACAAATCTCTAAAATATCTATTTGGGATACCCCCTTATTTTATTCAGTTATTCAATTATCAATTAATCACTAAGGAAATCACAAGTCAAATCCACATTCCAAATTACTCCAATTTAGGAAATCAATCATTTAGATAATCTAGAAAATTCCTAAATTCACATTCACAAATCAAATTCATGACTATGGAAGTTTGATTTAGACCACCTAATTCAATTTAATGATGGATGTTAGCCCAACAGAAATTCCAAAAATCTGAGCGGCACAACATTTTCGACCAATCTTTGGATCTAAATCCCTAAACCAAAATTAAGATCAAAGGCATCATGATCTTGAAAATCTAGATCTAGATCCACAATCCTAGATCTAGATCTCAACTCAAAGGTTTAGATCCATGGAAACGGTGGAAATGTTCCATGAAAATATCAAGGAAAGATAGATTAATGAAATGGAGAAGCAATGGGATGAAATCCACTTACTGAGAAGAGAGTGGATCTTCAATATAGGATTTAAATCTTGAAGAACGGTGTTTTGTATTTCCTTAAAACCCCTCCAGAAGGCTCTAGGAACACCTATAATTTGTCAAGACCAATCCAAGGTTTAAATATGGGAGTTCCATGGGTTTTGTGTGGTTTTACAATGGATTTTGGATATAAATTATGTGTACATGGTTTGTTTGGAAAAGGCGCGCGTTTAGGGAAAATCATGCACCAACCACGTGGACCCCTCTTTCTAGGTTTACATGTTTGGCATTGTTTAGTAGCACAGTTTTCCAAACTATGTGAGAAATTTGTGGTCCTCTCTTTTTTCATAATTTAGATACATTTTTTCCAAACCATGCACAAACCGTGCGCACCCCACTATCCGTTAGTTTTTCTTAAAATTTCATACAAACATACCCAAGACACTACTCCAAATAAATGTACTTAAAACCCTCAAAAATGTACCTGGAAATGTGCTTGAGATGACTCCAGAAAATACTGATATATTACATTCATGAAGATCACCACTATGTTGGATTGAGGCAGGCGAGATAGAGTTCTTAGAACCATGTCTCGTGCAAGAGATATCTGAGTAGGATCAGTTGATTAAAAAATATATGGCTACGGATAAGAGTGGACAAAATTTATATGCTGAAAAATAGAGATGACACCAAGAGTTTATATAAAGTGATCTTTTATTCCACTGAGTATTGCCTAGGTTGGAGCACCATGGGATATGGAGACAGGAAAAGTTGGTTCCTAGGTTTTTGGGGTCGTTTGAGGTTGTAGAGAGAATCAGTCTTATGGCATACTAATCAGATCTTCCATAGAAATACAGTGATATGAAGGTAGTTTTCCATGTATCAAAATGATAGTAGTATCACCCTAACATTTCTTATGTGATCTATGTAGATGAGGTTGATCATGAGATAGAAGCGTCCATTGAGGAGCATCTGATATGTGTGTTAGATCACGATGAGAAAGTGTTGCAGGTATAGACCATGCCGATATTTATTATGTTATTGAATCATGGGAATGTTCAAGAAGAAAGATGGGTAAGGGAAGAATATATTATTTCTCAATGAATCAATTGTTTTTACTTGAAATCATAGAGAAGTTTGAGAGTTCATCCTAAGGATGAGCTTTTATAAGGTGACGAGATTGTAAGTTCTCGGCTATTTTTGGAGTTGAATCAGGCTTGAATTTAGGGGATTTTTGTTTTATTAA
This sequence comes from Viscum album, assembly GCA_963277665.1. Taxonomy (NCBI): domain Eukaryota; kingdom Viridiplantae; phylum Streptophyta; class Magnoliopsida; order Santalales; family Viscaceae; genus Viscum; species Viscum album. Next base: position 1,332,920,350 of record OY728141.1, read on the forward strand.
TGAATTATCTTTTGATTGGTTTTTACCTTGGGGTGTTTTTGGATGGAAATTAAGAAAAATGGAAGGAAAAAGGTATGTGCATAGTTGGCACATAGTTAGAGAAAACTATACCCCCAACATAGGAAACTGTGCATCCTCGGATGGTGAGGGTTCACATAGTTGGTGCACGGTTGGTGAATGGTTAGGTAAAATCATGCAACCCTACTCAAGAAACCTTAGACATGAATTAATGAGGCCCAAAAATTAATTTTAAAATCCCCCAAAAACATAGAACTCACCTATTTCAACCCTTATTCGACCCTAAGAGGCCTCTCATGTTTTCTATGCTTTTTGAAGGGATTCCAAGGCCTTATAACATCTGTTACTCAAAATTGAAAGCCCAAATCAAACATATGATCCTCTCCTAGTAAGTGGATCTCACCCCAATGATTTATCATTCATCCTCCTGAATTCTCTTTCTCTTTTGATGAGATGTAATCTTCTGTTTTGATAGATCTAGATCTATATTTGCTGAATCTAGATCTTGGCTTCTAGATCAATATTTCGAATTAAATAGATCATTATTTTTTAATCTTGAATTAGGGTTTTGATATACTAATCAAAATCTACGTTGTTGTGCTACTCATTTTGGGGTATTTCTGTTGGGCGATTGATTGTCTATGTTTGAGGTAAGTGGTCAAAAATTCAAATCACATAGTCATGATTGTGATTATATTTATGGACGTTTTAGAATTGATATATTTTTTAACAATTAGATTTTCAAATAGAATTTTGTGAATTAATAAATTAATTAATTGTGGAATTGTGGGATCTGGGGGATAATTAATTGTGAATGTAATTATGTGATATTAATGTTGTGAAATAGATAATTAATTTTTTTTAATTATGATAATATTGAAATTGTTGAATTATATAATTAAATGACGAATTAATTAGGATATTTATGGATTCTTTATTTAGACAATTACTCGAGGGATTAATTACATGATATTGAGATAATTGATTGAGATAATTAGTTGAATAATTAGTTACGAGATGTAAATATATATGATTTGATATAATTAATGGTATATTAATTATAAGATATTGATGTCATGAGAAGAGAAAATTGATGGTATATTAATTATTATATATTTAAATTGTGAGTATAATTAATTAATTGATTAATTAATTAATGGTTGATGAGATATGTGTAATATTGTGATGTTGTAAATTATGTGTCATTAAATGTTGAATGGTAACATGATCATTTAGAAAGTTTTTATGAAAGGTAACATGGTCATTAAATTATGTATTATTTAATAGTGAATGTTAACATGCTCATTCATCCATGTTTTTGGAATGTTAACATGCTCATTAAATTATGTATTATTTAATGGTGAATGGTAACACGCTCATTCAGCCATGTTTTATTAATGGTAACATGCTCATTCAGTTATGTGTTTTTAAATGTTGAATGGTAACATGCTAATTAAGCCAACATTAAATAATGGTAACATTGTAATTATATGGTGTGAATAAGTGAATGGTAACATCTTCATTCATTTGAGAAAATATGAATGGTAATATGGACATTCAAACACATGATATATCTTTGGGATAGTTTAGATTTTAACATGGGTTGATGCAAGTATTAATGTTTGGGTGTATATGGAAACTTGAGGTTTTGTGGGAAAATAAAGATTAATTGATAATGTAATAATGGTTTATTATATATTATAATTCTTTATCTATACAATTTCATACACTATTTTGATTGTATATTTTTCAAGATGTTGTTGATGGTGTCCTATTAAGTTATACTCACACCCTACTCGGCCAGCATGATTGGTACCCAAATAGACTTTATTGATGAATGATGGTTTAAGGGAAATTACCTTGTATTGGATGGGTGATTTGGGGATGGAACTTGGATGAGGGAACTGAACATGGTTTGGGATCCACTTGGGAGTGATCGAGGTATTTATTTTTAGTTTTAATTTTAGATAATAGTCACATACATTAGCATGGCATGTTTTTTGTTTCTATTGGATATTTTATTTCATGCATTTACTATGATGAGAAATTTTTATTTTTTATTGATGCATATTTCTTATTCAATATTTTATTATATCCAATGTTGTATTACTCTAGAGAAAGAGGGTATAGTCTCCCCATGAATTAATTATCCAACCCTTACTTATAGTCGGTAGCCTCAAGCATATAAAGAGGTGTTCTTGAGGTCATGTGACCTACCATATTGGGGCGCTGACGTGTGGCACCATGTTCAGGACATTACATGTTAGAATCCATTTGACTATCTAAATTTTAGTCTTCTTGATGACGATGTAAAAATATATAAAAAATAAATTTCTTCCATTTTTTATAAATCTTTTACCACAAGAAATTCCTTTTACATCCTACATTCCTCTAATTCATCATTTAGATAGGAAAATCATTTATTATGAAAAGGTATGTTTCATTCTAGAAGTTTATCATGATCTAAAAATTCTTTGAGATTAAAGGAATTCATTTCCTCTTATATAGATAGCTCCCGCTACTTCATGTCACTATGTTTTACTTCTTCTTCTAAAAATTTGGTACAACAACATCTATTAAAAGGATAAAGTACATATCATCCTCAACCCACTAAAAAATTTCCAAATTTTAATTTATCTCTATAAATGTATCGATTGTTTTGTACAACTTGGTTCTAATCATTAATTAAAATAACTTCTTTCAATTCTATTTAAGGAGTCTCAATGCCTACAGAAATTTTGAGTCTTTATTATGAGTTATCTAGATGTAAAATCCATCCTATAATCTCATCATGGACAATATGACATTAAAAATTTGATTCTTGCTCATCCTATTTATCTTCCTTATCCATTTCCTTTAACTGAATATTATCATTGAAGACAAAATATCTTCTCTGAAATACATGGTTCATCTCATCAATAAATAGAAAAGTATCTAGTGTTCATATAACCATATCCATTAATAAAATTCATATTATATTTTTCCTCCCATTTATATCTATTCTTTTCTTCAAATGATAAATATAAAACACTTTTGAAAACATGTAGATGGTCCATTTTTTCCATTTACCATGATAGTTTTATTTCAAAAGGTATTCCACCAAATAGAAATATATACTTCTATTGACCAAGTATACCGCCGTGTTTATAACATCTTACAAAATTCCATTATGTTTTCTGGAATAAAGTCTCATATATTATGATTTATTTATAAAATTAGTATTCATTATTTTACCCAATCTACTATGTTGTAGAGTTCAAGGAACTATCTTCTAATTCCATATTCATTTATTTTGACAAAATATTTTGAAGTTATATATATTTTAATTTCAACCATTTTCTAATTTGTGGAATAGTATATTTTGATCATAGTCATTTTCAACCAAATATTTACACGTAATAAATATCTGAAAACAACAAATTTATTATATTGGATGCATACCCATTCTTTATTAGCAGAATGTCCAACAAAGATTAATATATGAAATGATCCACCACTAGAATTCAATGTAGAAGGTCTCTAAATATCTAAATAAACCTGATACATATTTTAATTTCTATGATTCAGTCTATCAAAATTGAAATAAAAATTAGCCTATTTCCCCATAAAACAACTCACACATATTCTAGAACCCTTGTGATTAATTTTTATAATTATATTTCTTTAAGAAAATTCATATTCCAATCACTAATTTGGCCCTATCTATACTTTCATGCTTTGATATCTTTGAAAAAATACACCCATCCATTTCAACATCGTCATTATTTGAAATAAAATATAGTGTTCCATTATTCACCTCATGTTAAATCAAAGTGGACAATTTTATTATTTTCCAATATCCATTTAATAAAGAAGTTTCAAAACCTACTTTATTAATTTTTATGTTGGATTTTAATTTTTCTAGGGACATATAATGTTCCTATCATCTTTTAGCATCAAGAAAAATCCATTCCATATCTAAATGTTGACATTTCCTTTTCCAAATATCTACAAGGATTCAAAATCAACAAAATATACTCATCTAATGATTTTGGATACATATTCTACCATACAGTTCCACTCACTAGTTCATTGGAAGGATTAACTCAAGTCAATGACCCATGACTCTTCCATTATATTCACACTCAGAAACAAAATATTGAGACCATAAATAATGTTAATGTAAATTATACTTTTATATGTTTAATACTTTTTGTTGTATTCATTCTAATATGTATATTCATTCCTAATAAGTATCTTATTTCCATAAACCCAATAAGTAATTCCTTATTTAGTTGACCAAATATGTATTCATCCATTGGACTAAACATCTAATGAAATCTTGAAATGGTCATTTAGTTGAGGTAATTATCCCCATTTTCTAGTATTGAGAGAACTTAAAAAGTGTACATGGACTTCCTTCCACCTCAACACCTAATTATGATGAAAATTATTACTAGCATTAAAACTAAATCTATATTTTTTTGTATTTCTATTGATAAAAACTATTGTAACAATGTTTTCAGGAAGTGATATTAAAATAAGGTATGGACATACATATTTATTTTACGTAAAATTAATTGAATTATATTATCTTTTTTCTACATTGAAATCATTCCCATGAATTATTGTTGGTATTCCTTCTGAAAGTTTCATGCTGAACAATCACTACAACATAAAATATTTTAGAGTACCATTGGTTTATCATATATGTCATCCAACACATTCATAACTTCTATAATAAATATTTCCACTAAATATTGAAATGAATTTTCCATAGAAGAGATATTTTTACTATGGATGTATCATTCATGTATAACCACCCCCATTTGGTTTTTCCTATCTTTAATGGAAACTATCTTGATAATAGTGTAACAAGATATTTCTATTAGAAGATATTATAATAAAATCCCATGGAATATAAATTATATCACATAAAACTTCACAATACAAATATTTCCATCATTGGACTCCATTTTACCTACTTCTTGGTGTGTAAAATTATGAGTTCTTTTGATAAAATTCAATGGAAGTAAACCCATTCCCTAGAAGACTAAAATTCAAAAAAAATATATATAATATTTTTTATTTGATGAACATCCATCCAAAACATTTCATAGATCCTCTAAATTTTGTTCTAGAACACTAAAGAAAAAATATAATTACCATAGTAAATCATCCACACACAGAAAATTGTTATATAAATAGAAACATGAATGAACACACATGAATAACATGGGTTATAAATAATTTCTCCATCCATATGAAAATATTTTAATCACAAGAAAAAAATAACTATAAATTACAAAACTTTCTACTCTATCAAAAAAATAGTAATCTACTCATAAATGTATATATAAATTCCGATTTAAATCAGTAATTGGTCCCACCACATATTTATAGACTTCATCACCTAATCAATCAGTTCTACTACCCTCCATGAATCATGACAATAATTCTGTTGATAGTGGTAACTCAAGATACTATGGAGAGCCATAGTTTTTATACATTGATATTAAATCTAGATAGATTAATATTCATTACATAACATAATCATCCACACCAGTATCTTTTAGTTCTAGTTAATTTTGAAACATATAAACATAGAAAATTGGTTCATAAGTGGAATATATCATCTCCCACTAAATCATTCATAATTATAACCATTATTATACATTTCATACATAACAACTTCCATCATAACCCAAGTAAAGGAAACATAATAAATAGTTACCTCATATGATCAGTAAATGTAATCAATGTTGATATTGACAAAACATGAGCATAAGGGTATGAGAACAGGATATTATCATTTGAAAACCATACCATAATTATCATATATCATACATATAAGTCATGAAATAACTATTTTAATTTCATAAGACATAAAATATAAAGTAATTAAAAAACATGTGGAATGATAACATAAAATTGGAATAAAAAATATATTTGTGGCATAAAAATAAGCATATAAAATAATTTCCTTATTAATTAATTTTCGTTGACAAGGCTATAATAGGTTATTTGGGTCAAACCCCAAATAATCGTAGTAGTTAAGGTTCAATCCAAAAGACTACTATCTTGGATTGGGTTCACTCCTCAAACCATTATAGTATTCAATATACACTCCCATGAATATAATAGGGGACCAAGTATCTTACAAAATTAGTTTCACTCCACTTTTCAATACTATTTATTTCATGAGATATAAATATTATCCAATATTTTGGATGTTTAATAATGTCGCACCCTTCACATAATTAAAATCATTCATACATGTTCCATAAGATCATAAAATGTTTTTCATATCAGGACCCATGAAAATAAATGGGCTTCATAACACATTAATCATCATAGAACACATGAAAATATATGGGATTCATAAAAAATGTATTATATAAGAATATATGAAATGAAGTGGGTTTCCTAAAAATTTCATCACATATTATCCCATGGAAAGGAAAAAAGTGTCATAAACATCTAGTCATCATAAACATAAACAAAACAATGAAAGAATAAATATATTATCATTGGATAATATCTCCATTAAATCTTATGTAACATCAAAGGTTGTAATCATATATGTAAAATGATTTTGAAATATCACTTAGATCATTTCTTAAATAAAATAACCTTTTTAGTTTGAAAATAACCATTTAAAAAAATGTTCATAAAATATTATGAAAATACATTTAATTGAAAAAAATATTTGAAACTAATGATGTAATATTTATTAAACTTTTTTCAAGATGAAGAGAATTTTTTTGCATGTCGTACATGTTAATAGAATGATTCCATTCAAATATTATATAAAAACTAAATAAAAATTGTTTTGGAAAAGACATGAAGATTACTTTTAATTTTTTTAAAATTTAAAACAATATTATTTTTGAATTTAACAAATAATATTGGAACATTTAAAAATTATTTAAGACATTTTAATAAAACATATATATTTAAGAAAAAGTGTTTTTGACTGTAAAGATAAATATAAACAATTTCTATCTAAAAAATTTCTCCTAGGATCTTGAGTATATTAATAGTGAAAAATAAAGTGAAAATATTTATTTTTAAGAAATAACATGAGGATATGATAAATTAATGATGTTATTTAGAGGTAGATAAAATTATTTCATCATTAGAAATATACCAATAAAAATCTGGGTAAATGATGAGATTGTATCACAAAACCCATACCACACTGGTATATTTTAAATCATAAGCCAGATAAAAGGATAAAATTAAATGAAACATAAAATATCTTGATAATAAATAAATTTAGGATATTACATGTCAATGGAGATATATATACACCTCATAAAAGAAGATGTGTGAAAAACATAATATATTCCCCAAAGAATAAAAAATAAGGCAAAAATCATTTACCACAAGTATATTCTTACTTCATACACATTTGAATTTATTTTATAATAAATAATGCATTATCAAAACTCTTTTATATAAGTATATTTATATATATCATACCATATATGATTTAAATATCAATTTTTTACCTGTTTATGAAATATATGTGTTTAAAGTAATGTTTTTGGTATTAAATACTTTGTTTATTTCATGTATGTTTTGAATTGTAATTTTTATCTATTATATTGATCATGAATTAGTAATTTATATATTATTAATCATGATTTGAATATAATATATAATAATTACATATGTATTTAATGTAATCCATTTATTTTAGAGATATAAAATCAATTACACTGTTTTTGGAGATGACAGGTTGTTCGTACACATGAATGTTGTTTCCATTTTCTAAAAGGATGAAGTGAAAGAAATGTGAATAATATATCAACAAAAAAATAATTTTCATATCATATATGTCACATATTTTCATTAAAATTTTCCTTATTAACTTTTATATAAATCTTATGTGAAAAAACATATTGCATCGCTTCGCGAGGCGGTCCACCGTACGCATGAGCAACGTTATAGTATCCCCACATGATGGAAAGTAAGAAGTAATATGTGATATAATGATTTTATAAGAAATATTATATTAAAAATATCATATATTTATGTTATATACATCATTACACTAATTCATTTTAACTAGTTATGGGAAACAAATTACATCAGTTTTCATTGTTATAGTTTTCCGTACAAATGATTGATAGTTTTATTTCCCATTTGATGGAAGTGAAAATGGATATAGGTAATTATAGAAAAATAATATTATCCAAGTATATATGATATAAATTTGGTGTTATATAGGCTTTGTGGAATAATATTTGAAGGAGGTTGAATAAGAAATACAAATATTACATATGGCTAAGAGTTATACATTTTTTATGAAGATCCTCTATATATTTATACCTAAATCCTTCAAATGAGGGTCTAGTAATAAAAATAAGTACTATAAGATGTGGGTATGGAATAAATTATTTTTTTTATAGGGTATGATAGAACAAAAAGGATCTTGGGGTGTGTATAGGTGATGAGAAGATAGGTCCTTTTATAAGTGAAAAATGGACCACACATGGAAACTAGTTGGAAATATCCCGAAAGAATCCAAAATGATAAAATCATTCACATGTAAAAAAATAAAAACTAGACATATATTTTATATTTGGATAGATATGATAAAAATAAGTATATTAAATAGTTTTATTCTTGTTTGGATGGAAATAATACCCTTATCATTTTAGTTTAACCTTAGGTAAACCTATTTTAACATTAACCGCATTAATTAATTTTTTCTTTTCTCACTAATAATTATGATAAAAAATTAAATTAAATGTACTAAATAATATTAATTTTTATGATTAAATTTATTAAATCAATTTTATAAAATTCAAATCACATAAGTGGATGAATAAAATTTTAAATTAAACTCACAGATATGACGAAAAAATAGTTTTCCAAACAAAAACATTCCATAAGTATAGAGCATTTTAATACCAAAATTCAATAATAATTTGATCAAAATAAAATAAATTGAATTAATAAATGTATAATTAAAAATATATTACTTTTAAAAACATTATATAACAAAACTTTGACTTATATATTCTATAAATGAACAACAGATTTTAATAAAAAAAACTATTATTTTTCACTATTCATTGAAAAATTAATTTTTTAAGAAAAATAAAAAAACATGTGAAGACAATTTTGAAATTTTAATTAAAAAAATTAAAGTTAAATTTTTAAAATAAATTTTCAGAAATTATAAAAATATTATTTTCTTTATTTTTTCACAAAAATAAATAAAAATTAGTTATTTTGAGAAATACTTATATTCAAAGCATATAACGACTTTACCAAAACATAAGTACCTTCTTATAAATATATTTAATTTACCTAAAACCTTTATACATAATTTTAAAAAAAATCTTATTCATACCTCAAGGATTAACAAAAATGTTATAATAATCATATTAAGATTATAATATTAATAGTATATCAGATTTTGTTAAAATTTAATGTTTCATGTGACCGAAGATATAAAATAAATTAATTTTATTCAAAAAAATTAAAAAAAATTATTGTGTAACGTTATATCCCCTATAAAATGTATTTATACCTTTAAATTTATCACTCCTATACAAAAATTGAGTATAATTTTTCTTCATTACAAACTTAGGTTCCCACATTGCTTCCTCATATTAATTATTGGACCACAAAATATAACCTGGTGAGTGATATTTTTTCATAGAACAATATCTAAACAATCAAAAATCAAATAATACATTATCCATTCTAGAATGGATGGTATGTGTGTCTTTCACCATGTTATAATCACACCGCATATCTGAAATAGTAATTGCATGAGATTTTCCTTGGCCTCTTGGCTTAAGAGGTTACTGACATCGATCATCATCACTATCCATTGGATTTGGTCATTGGCTATCATAAATCACATACTCCTTTCATTTGAAACACGGGTGCATGTGTGACGCATTCTATGGATCTTTCTCCTTAGTCACATTAATAGTTAACTTCTTCAAATCACTTCAACTATCAACTTCTCAATAAACTTCTCTCCCATACTTAAATTATTTACTGGTACCATCATAAAAATTGTATCCATGTTTCCTTCCTTGCATTGAGCATAGAGGAAATATCATCTTCTTATTACCAATTTTTTAGTGTTTCCTTTAAATTCAATTTTTCTTTTATTATTAAACTATGATATTGATAGGTATCCCAAGACTACATTTCTACCTTGATAATATATCAAACGATTTTATCATAAATATTGAAGTGCCTTATGGCCAATGGCCTTTGTAGACTTGGTTTTAATCCACTAAATAATTGATAAACCTTATGTTTATGTTGGATGACAACACCTAATTCATACCTTAGATGTCTTGTAAAATTATCATCATAGGTACAAATAAATTCATGATGATTCTTCTTTAATTGAAGTAATTTCATCATTATTTTTGTGTGAAAGAATATAAAGAATGTACATATTGAATAATAATTTCTTAAATTCATCCCATTCAATGTTTTCAATTTCATGTTGTTGACTCATTTTCTTGATAAGAATACACCAGTGATCCACTCTACCATCCAAAACATAAACATAAAATATGATTTTTTCATTCTCTAATCATTGGAAAATGAAAAATACTTTTTCAGTTGTAAGGATCCATTTCTTAGAAACTAATATATTAACTGAACCACTGAAAGAAGGTAAAAATTACCCCATTGTAAATTCAATTAAAATAATTCCCTCTGTTTATCATTTATAAGATAAATATTATTCATAAATTGAGATAGTTGTGTGATCATAGTAATGACAATTTTTATTCTAGCTTCTATAAAGTTTTATTTATCCAGAGAAAAACCATTTCATTGTCCATCATACTTAGAATTAACATGTTTCATTTAGGTTCCAACTGTTAACTAAAACTAAAAATAATATATTAATAAATATTAACAATAGTGAGGAACCATATAATCATGGAAAATAAAATATAGGATTTCCAAATCATAAAACCTTTTTTTCAATCTATGAATTCTTAGGAATGACATAAGACTTTCAGGGATATTATTCACATCCTTCATAATAGTCCACAAGAATTTTTTTTATTTACAAAACAAATCACCCATGATTTTTGAACTAAGTGTTCATTAAGGCCCATTGTTTTTCACTATGTGATGATCATATGAAACTCAATTTTTCCTTTTTTAGTTCTTACCCCTTGGTAAATATGTTCTAGAGCCACAAATTTTTGCAGTATCCCGAAATGAATGTTTTATAGGAAAACCAAAATCTTTTATTTACTATAACATAGAACATTATCATATAATTAGGATTATCCTAAGGTTTCTAACTAGATAATTCTCATTATTGTTTCTAAAGGATATCTAATTATTTCTATGATACCAGCTATAGTGACCAAAACATTCCATACATAGATATTACATCTCAATTTATTAATACTCACTAAATAATATAATGATCCACACCAAAATCATATTGGTATAGTGCCATTGGAAACATATAATCATAGATAACTAGTTTATAAGTTAACTATATAGTCTCCCACTAATTTTATAAAAACTAAAACCCTTATTTTACTTGTCATACATAATACCTTTCTTCATAACCTGGGGAAAATAAAACATGAGAAATTTTATGATAAGAATCTTAGTAAGGTCAAAAAAGGGAGATATTGTTATAAAACTATCAGATGGGTTTAAAAACATCAGAATAAAATTTGGAAAACCATACTATACACTTCATAGATCATAAACATTAGGAATATAATAAATCATCTTAGTTTATAATACATGAAGAAAAATTGAATCAAAGAACATGATCCATTAGAACATAATATTGGCATAAGAAATAGATTTTTGGCATAGACATTATAATATAAAATTATTTCCTTGTAATTCAAGAATCATTTCTAGACTATCCTACTATATTTGGTTCACACTCCAAACCATTAATAAATCATCAATATATCATAACTATTATATATATTTGTGAAATCCATCATTATTTCTATCAATGTGAAGTGGTGATGGAAAATGAATCACATATCTATGGGAAGGTGATAGTACACACAAACACACAAGAAATTATTTCATTTCCCAGTCGATGGAAATGAGGTTGAAGAAGATTAATCTATAATATTTATAAAATATTATTAAATTTATAAAATTTTGTAAATATTTTTTATTACATATACAATTTTTTTTAAAATTTAGAGGAAGAAATAAAATTTAAATATATTTTTTATGTTATATGACACTTATTTATGAGACCTCCATTTTCTTATGCATAAATTATCAAAATATTGTCCATATGAGAATAAAATGGGATCTAGTATGAGGGGAAAGAATATATTAATGTTTAAGTGTAGGGATTAGATTTTATAAAAAGGTAAAAATATTGATAAGGGGGGAAAAGATATGTTCTTTTATAAGTGAGGTGTAGGATACACCAAGAATAACTAAAAAGATTTAAATAATATATTATCACATTCATGTAAAATTTACTTCAAATGGAAATTAAATACAATTTATGATAATATATGTTCAATATCACTTTGTTTCATCACTAAAATTGATGTGGTTTGGAATTGAATATTGTTGTGTTTGTGGAATAACCTTCGTAGTAGACACATACACCCACTCAGGGAACTTATTTCCAAAATAAGGTTCTCATTCGGTAACTCGTTCAATGATACTTGATAACACTCGTTGGTTGAGAGGATGGGAGGCCAGCCTCATCACATCTTGGGGGTGGGGAGGGAATTGTTTCTTACTCAGATAATCTCTTAAATATTTAAGATATGTTCATGAATCCTTAATTAATTATCCTATATTACCTTGGTCACTATTGAATTAATAATTAATTATTATCATGAATTGAACTTTGAATCATCTGTTTGTATACGTGGTTCTTCAATTATAAAGATATCTTTATGTATCTGTGGTTCTTCATCAACATCACACTGTTATGAATGGATTTAAGATTATTATTTTTTGTTTATTATTGAAACTATGGTTATGATCCCCATAGTGGGTTCTCTAGATTGTTTCATATTCTTAGAAATGGGAGTTTATTGATGTTGGGATCATACCCATGATATGGGATTGCTTTGTATCCTCGTGAATAGAATTAGAACCCAAGTCATTAGGTGACACTTAATTGGAAACATCAATACTTTTAAGTTCATGTGATAAGAACTAAACCGTATAGTTTCATGTCATGAAGAAAGGATTTATAGGTAAAATTTTCCAAGTTAATGATGGTTTTGGGACTTATACCAAATAATCCTAGTTAAAATGGAATGGATATGTGCTCCTAGGATAGACATGACCCTTCTTGGAAAGCTGAATATATAAAATTATGGTTGATTTGGGGTTTTGGGTTTGGAAATCAAGGAGGATTCCTACATATCTCATTTATATGAGAATAAAATTCCACATAGTTCATATTGAGGTTGAGGAATCATGTATATAGAGGCCCACTAATGGTTTTCCTCATAGAAAATATGGCCCTTTTAGAGGATTGAGTTGGGATTACACCCATGAGGATTACCTTAGGTTGTACAACGACATAGTTGGGGATAATACCAAGTATAAGGAACAAATTTTGGTTGTTTAATACACTTGAAATAATTCCCAAAGGTTGTATGGTTACATGGATGGTTATTGTACCAAGTAGGAAGCCCGAATATTGGTTGGGGAATACACTTGAAATGGTTTCCAATGGTTTTGGATTGTGGAGATTTCATGATCACCTTCATCCTCTAAGCCCAAATGAGTCATTATCTATCTGAGAAAAAAAGGTTAATTGGTAGATCTGTAGAACCAAACAACTTAATTTCTCCACTATTTTAGAAGTGCAAGTCCCAAAGGGAGAGGAAAAGATTGTTGTCCCTGGTGGTTATCTCATTTGGTCCGAGTACCCTAGATAATAATGTCTGGCTACCCTTATAGATACATCCAATTAGAATATATAAGGAGAAAGGAATGAATAAGGAGATGTCTTTTAATATAGATTATGGGATTACTCTAAGACGGATTTCCTAGTGACTGGTTCCTAAGGAAGATATGAGGATAAGAAACTACAAATAAAAGGGAAAGTTAACTATGATCCTATCCCTCCCCACACAAAACCAGAGGTCCCTCATCTTTGAGAATTATAGGAAAGGACATGGTTATAGGCATCACATTTCAAATTGGTAAATCCATTACATTTCCCCTAGGGTTGGGGTTATCATGGACAAGGGAATTTATATCTTCATGCACTACAAGGACCCTACCCATTATGTAGTACAGGCGCGGGACACCTCTATCTGAAGGAATGAATATCTGAATAGGAGACATTTTGATACATTTCTTATAATGGTTTTTCATGTTTTGTGGATTTCATGGAGGATTCAATTTGGACCCCCTCAAAAGAGGGATCCAATGGAATAGGGGCCCTACCATAAGTTCCTTAGAAGCGGGCTTGCAGCGTGGATCATGCAGGTGAAGGATGGTCTAGTCAAAGAGGTCTTACGCATTGTGTACCTGAGTGGACTATAATGTATTCTCATAGGTTTTCATGTACAAGCTAAAGGTGTTTTTTGGAGATGAACCACCTAGGAAAACACATTTGGACGAAGCCTCACTATTGGATCTAAGGCTCTCCTCATATGTTCTTGTAAGGATCTTTCATAGGTCTCTAGTTTGTAAAAGGGACTTCATGCTATAGCTTCTTAACTATGTTGAATGGATTCCTTGCATAGGTATCTTGAATTTGAGACAATAGAAGGACTTTTAATTTCATTATCTCCCTTAAATCCCACTTCTCTCATATTTTAGAGAGATATATGAATGGTTTCTTATAGAATTGGTGATAGAAAAGGGTGATTCGAGCATTTAATCTTCTTTGGTATTTTCCTCCATGAAAATGTGGAGCCCTAGGGAATTATTTATTGGTAATCATGAGACCATGGTTGAAGTGTTTTTTCTACATAGGTACCTGACATAGGTACCTCATTTATGTACCCTGCGTAGGGGTGTATTATATTTCAATGAAATATATGGGAGCCTTAAAAATCCTTAATGTGAATAGGGTTGGTGCATGAAGTTGTCTCGTGAAAGGGTGGTTGTGGCTCCAAGGCTGCATATGTAGTGGATGCGCCAGCCACTTGGAGAAGAGGGATGGTTCATACAGGACCACCTTGGAGAACCTACTACTCCCTTCCATAGGGGATAATTCCCTTCCCCCATTCTTGAGATCAATACTATTTTTTGGCCTCGAACCTTTGGTTTGTTACCTTTTCCACCGTCACTGACCACAAAGGAAAATTGAGAGTCATTTTGCAAACATTTTTGGCTGGGTCGAGGATGTTTTTAGTTGAAAAACGTACAACCCAACATATCATTCAAAATCCATGTCTTATTCTAAGAAGGAGTTTATCACCACCATTCCATTGTATTGGGGAATGTTTTTGGGAATCTATATCCCCAATGTGTGAGAATTCTTCCATAACATGTAAATATAAACCACACCTTATTCTGACTGAAAGACATATTTATACTAAAACATGACATTTGTTGTGTAAGTGATGATCAAATCATGAAATCTATGAAAAATATCATAGAACAAATTTCAAGGTTTCAAAACAGTTCAAAAAATATTATTTATAAAAGTTTATGTATCATTATTACCCTTATCTCTTAGTTTAATGCCCAGTAAACCTTTTTAAAACCTCAATGTGGTAATAAATTTATTCTTTTTTTACTATTCATTATGAAAAATGAAGGTTTCATTGTTAAAAAAATTAAATTAGAATTAAATATATATATTCCATTTTATAAAATTGAAATTCTTTAATTGGAGTAAATTAATAATAACAAGTGCATAAAACGGAATCAAAACTGGGTTTTTAGTAAAAACCCATTTTTAATAATAAAAATGAATTTTAATTCATTCCTTGAATTATAAATACAATAATATGATTTTCATACTATTTTATTGAATATATATTCTATATAATTCATTAAAAAAATTAAAAATTTATAATTTATTTAATTTATAATTATAAAAAAACATTTTACACATAAAATATTTTTCTAAAAAACAACTCTTTTTACATTAAAGTAATTTTATATTTATTAATAATCATCAGTTATATAATATAGGGATGATAATTAATTTTAAATTATATATTAAAAAATATTTCACTAAAATAATATTTTAATAGCTATTAATATACTTTATTTTGAAATTAACATATTGAAAGAAAAAATTCTTCATAAAATAGAACTGTAAATCATTAAATGATTTTTTTAAAAATTGAGATCTTATCAATACATTTTAATCAATATAATAAGTATCCATATTTTTAATAATGTGGTTAATATTATTTATTCCCATCAATATGATGAGTTGGTTTTAAATATATAGTATATCATGGTTCATGTATACTTGGGGTTGCATGTAAAGAAAACTATTGAATACCTTATATTTTTTCAAAGAAAATACATATAAAATCTTATGGTGTTAAATTATACATCCAATAAAATTAATTTAGACCTTGAACATCCATAAATATGATATAAATAAATAAGTATAACACTAATTCCTTACATCACTGGGTTCACATGTAGCTTCCACTAATTTTTATTCCTATAAATAACATTAACCATGTGAGTAGTCGAGTTTCCAATATATTTATCTCTATAATTCAATATTTATACTGATAATTTTTAAAAATTAATAGCATTCTCTACTATTATAACAAATTAGTTTTTTACATGTGAAGAATCAGGTATGTACTTCCTTCAAATAGTTACATTGAACACAAAATGATCTTGAGGGCTATTCGGTTGAAGTTCCACCAGATAAGCTACCATACCGACATGATCATGAATCTTAAATGGGTCAATATACTAAGGGACTAGTTTTTAATTCTATATAAATATAATAGACTCTCTAAATAGAGAAATTCACATTAATACCATATCCCCATCATTGAATTCCATATTTCATAGATGATTTCTAGCATAGATCTTCTTTTAACTCTAAGAATCCTTATTTTGTTACTGAATAGATTTAATGTTCTCTTCCATTTCCTCAATTAACTCAGGTACCAATAGTTTTTATTATAAAATTTCTTACCATCATGTTGTAGTTCATTACTTGCATCTATAGAAGAATTCATATAGATCAAAATAAATTCTCAAGTTAACATTATTGTTATTAGAGTATTTTAAAATATGAATGTGTTGATCCAAAAAAACAATGACATCTTGATAATTGGTTTATAACATGTCCTCCATTGTTTGAATGTTTATCTAGGACAAATCACTTGTCTGAGGATGATAGATAGTACTAAAACAAAATCCATTATCCATAGTTTGTTGAGGATTTCATCATAACTTCAAGGTAAACCTCATATCATGATCAAATATAATATAATTATGTACCCTATGAAATCATACAACTTCCTTAATTTATGTCATTCAAAGTTATTCAAGATATAAATTATATTTGATCCCAATGAAATGTGTTGATCTCATAAGGACATTAAATATATCCAAAATATCATTATATCCCTTAGATGTTTTGGGGAATCAGATGATGAAATAAATGGAGATATTTTACTATTTCCATTATCATATTGGTAATATTTTTTACAATCCTGTAGATATTTGTATCTCATCGTTAACATAATGAAATTACAATAATAAAAATACATACTTTCTAATATCTCTATTCATGTAGTCCCACCAGAAATACCCTTTGATCATCTTACAATAGATATTTATTCAATAATAAATAGAGATTTCTGAGCTTTGAGCATCTTACGATATCTATTTATTCATATATGGTATTTATGGTACACATAATAAATTTATAACCCTTATCATTCCATCCCAATAATTATAAAACACGTGATTATTTCTCACGTTATTTTACAAATCTACATCCATCTTCTGTGTGAGTTTCATCTTCACAGAGATGTATAGTACAACACATATTTTGGAAAGGTAAGATTTCTACCATTACAATAATATTTCATGGTCCATCCTTTGAATCCTAATTAATATTGTGCCTTTTTTTATTCTCTTCAAAGATAATATTTTATGATCCTTTCATCTAAAAACATATACCACCTTGTTCACATTCCTATGGTTGTAATGTATTGAGATGTCATACTATTAAATGAACAAAAACAAATCTTTTATGCAATGTATTTTAATCTTTCTGGTAGAAAATAGTCTTTAAACATTTATGATCAATATATAAACCACTCCTTTCTATATAATGATAATTCCACCATATCTTTAATTCAAATATTACAATAGCTATCACCAAATATAGAGTCATGTAATTTTTCTCATGAACCATAGTTGGAGTCTAGTAGAAGGTTTCACCATATTATTATTTTTAAGAACACATCCTAAAACCTTAATTAATAAAAACTATTAATCACAATCTATTCTCCACTATAGGTTCATGTGAGAATAGGTGAAATGATCAACCTTCACATTATTTCATTCAAATATTCTTCACATTCATCATTACAATGGAAAATGACTCCCATCTGAGTAAACATGGCGAGGGGATTAGATAACCAAAAAATTATATTCAAAAATACTAGATAGTATCATGATAGTAAATGAAACTATGAATTTCAGTAATGGGGTTTGGTCTAAGACAATTTTCAATAAAATCCACCTTTGATGGTTTGACGGACATACCCTCCATTGAGATTATATGATCCAGAATAAAGGCACACATTAGATAAAATTTACACATGAAATGTTTTATATACAATTTTTACTAACATAGGGTCTTTATTATAATCCTCCAGTGACCTTCATACCCTTCCTTACTCTTATAGTTTATGAGAATATCATATATAAATACAAGAAAAAATTGATCAACATAATCCAAAAATAATGTATTCATTACATCATTAAATATATTAGGTTTAGTAATAAGACAATATATAATCTCCATAAATTCATAGATATCATTACTCTTATGGATGGTTATCTTGGGTATTTCTACACTATTGAACATTGATTAATAATATCCATAATGAAGATAAATTTTTGGAAAAGTATTGAGCTTATAATAATTGATAAAAAAATCAAGATGGTTCTAAGAAAACTTATTAATGATCATGAACATTTAATGTTCTTAATAATCAATACAGATCCCCATCAATCCCTTTTATTCATAAAAAATAATAATTTCAACCTATGATGAAAAAATGGAAGAATTAATCACTTATGAAGATTATCCTAGATTATCTTTTTTCAATTACTACAACTCAATTGGTTTCATTATATAAGGATCCATTGAAATAGTTGTACCACCAAAAATAAGATATATTGAAAACACAACTTCTGTAATTAGAGAATTTGTAACACCATGTTACCGGAATTAAGGTATTTCTCATCACTTTCCTCTTTCCCTCATTAATTCAATTTGTATTGGTCTCTTAATGATGTAGAGAATTTTATTGGGGAAAATGATAAAATTTTTGGGGGTGTATGTTTTTGTGAATTAATGGAGTCCATGTATAAATTTATAAAGGATTTTTGCAGTTCTCCCTAATTTTGGAGAACATTGGAGTTGTTTTTTGGTGTTCTGGGCTGAAAATAGGCTTTTATTCATTTGTATTAGAAATAAATTCCATCTAATGTGATTACACAACATATATTGGGTTATCGAAATATTTTATAAATCACTATAGGGTGTGAGAAGTTTATACATCATGTTATATGTTTAAATGTCATATAATGGGTGTTGGGTAGTACCCATTAAATAGTTGAATTCATGAATATCATGCACTGTGAATTTGTATTACATGTTCTGTAATGGTAAAAGGTGTTTTTTTAATAAATGTTGATGGATTTTTTAGTGTACATGAGTTTCAACGATTACAAAACATGAAATGGCATTTCATTCCATGTAAATCTCTTGAGTTGTGTATTTAGGGATACGCATAGAAGATCAATTTTACTTAAGTCAAAAAATCTTCCACCTTGACCTATGACCTATTATTGGTGATTTAGAGACCTTTTAAAATTCTAGATCATTTTTTCATCGATTGATCATCATTTCAATTGAAGTGTGTTTCTCCAAGTGTGTATTTATCTTGTTTATTCTTTTCCTATGATCATGGTTTCCCTGTTGCACAAAGATTTTGGATCCATTTATCTATGCTGATTATTCATAATCCATTCTAGATATACTATGTGATCTTCCACCATAGGCTAACCATTGTGTTGGTTGTGGTGCTACGTGTGAGTTTCTTTGAGGAATGATAAGATCTATCCTCTTCACCAACCATTTTTCTTTTTTAATCAATTATGAGATGTGTGGGTGGATTATATGGTCCCCATTGTCATATTTTTCTTCATCCTTAATGGGGTATTCCATTACAGTTCTATGATACTTGATTTTGACATAGGTGGTTCCATCTATAGCCTCTCTTAGATGCTTTGTATTGCTCCAATTTTGATAAAAAAAATTAAATGAAATGCCATGATTGATTGATTTATTTTCATGTATAGAATAGGTTTTTGTAAAAAAATGGTTTTTTCCTTATTTTTGAAAAATAAAATGGTATTTTCAATCATTTCAAAATGTATTTTCTGAAATGGTTTTAAAATATTGGTTTTGATGAATTGGATTGGAAAATAGAGAACATGTGAAGCCTTGGGTACTTATGTGGAAGGTTTAGATTGGGGAAAATGTCCATTTATTATTTAGGGGGTTCACTAAATGTGTTTACCTCTATTCCCTAGTATCATTGTTTTAGGGAATTCATAATGAAATAGTTGGGGGATTCACTGATGTGGTGTTTATCTATTATTAGGAATATGTTATAAGGATGTCAGTCTACTTTAGTGTTTTCTTTTATTGAGAGTAGTCAATTAGCCTAACCAATAGATATCCTTGGCATGATGATGCCTTTAATTTTCATATTCATTTGTTTTGAAATGATATGGTTTAAATTATTTTATTTTATATGACTTCTTTGATATATATTAAAAGAATTGAAAATATTTCACTTGGATTATTTTGTAATTGTTGAAAAGGGTAATAATAAACATTTTTACATGTTATAGACATAAAAAATGTAAAATATTTATCATTTATGATTTTAATTAATGTTGATCACTTTAAGATTATTGTATAAAGAATTTTTATGGAACATGTATGTTTGATCCTACTTATCCTATTTATTTCACACCCAAAAAACTACTTCAGTATTTCAAAAACTATTGTATGTCTATTGATGATGGGATGAGGAAGGATATGAAGTAATGTAGTGAGGCTTTTGATAGGTTTATTTGGGTATATGTTGGTTATAAGGTGGTATTATTAACATTTTATTACATGGAGTAGTTGGTTTATATTTTTAGTCATCCTTTGGTTATTGGACTTTTACTTTGTGATTTCATGTCTGTTTTGAGTTGTATCATTTCTGTGGTCTTATTTTGTTATTTCATATATTATCTTGTTCACTGTTTCACCCTTTTGTATATATGAATGAAATATTATTTCTTCATGTTTATTGAAATCGTTACCTATAGTCATTTTTTGAATCCTGCACCCAATTATCTAGCTCGTGCGGATTGGGATTTCCCTTCAGGTATATAGAAATTCAGGTCAGGTTCAAGTTTGAGAGGGTATCCTAGTAGAGTTCATTATAGTTTGGTATTAGAGAAGTTTTACCCTCAAGATTCCCTTTCATTGTATGTTTTGTGGATAAAGGATATGATTTTTGGGACTTGATATGTATGTTTCAGTGAGTGTCTAACAAGCTCTTTTCTTGATGTGACTCATGGTACTATGAGATGTTTTTTGTGTGTCTTCTATTATTGAGTTCTTGATCTTAATATTAGTTTGGAATACTTTTTTCTAGTTTTAACTAAGATTATTATATTTTTTGATCATTTTTTGTATTTTTTTGTGCATCAATATTCCTCTAATGCATGCTTTATGTGTTCCTCAAGATAGTGTAGCTTGTTCTTTGAAAGGGAATATGCTTATATATCATGAACATTTCAAGGATATCATTCTAGTAGTTTTTTCTGATGACTTGAATGTACCTCAAGTCCATAACATATTTTTTGTGGTAATTCCAAGAGTTGTAAGAGAAATGGATCACTCATAGGAGTTCTTTCACAAAAATCTGTTATCTATTAAAGGTACAAATTAACATTAAGAGGTGGAGGAATGGATGCACAAGATAGATCAGATCTATATCCTCTTGTATACACTTGAGGGTATCATTTTAAAATTTAAAACATTTATACTAAAGTGTCACAAAAGTATCTGGTTGTACTTGATGGTATAGGAAGATATGAAAGTGATTTTTCACAAGAATAGTTTCAAGAACCTCCTTTTTCAATAGTTTTATACATAAGTGTTGATGGAAGTCAAGTCTCAATATTTCCTTTCTTTTCAACAAAGAGATAATTTGTTTCAATACACATTAATAATTTTGATGATCTATTTTTTTTCTCCAGTTGTAGTAATGAATTATTGGCTAAAATATCATAAGTACCTTTAGGATTTATGAAAAGATATCCAATTATATATACATATGTCAAATCTTTTGACCTATTTAGAAATGTTAGATAGGGTGATTTTAGATGAGATAAATATTGTAGGGAAGGTTGGTTATTCTTCCCCTTCTCTTCCCCCAAGTGATATCTTCAGTAGCGCACAAGGGAAAAAGAGAAAGTGGAATGATCATCGAGTGAGTAGTGGTGGTGGTCCTCAATGGAAGGCCACCTCTACATATTCTATTATAGAAAACACTTTTCCTCTAACTTACTATCATTTTGGTAGGGTTTATAGCACCTTTCATTATTATACATAGCCCTTGAAGATGTTTCATATTTTTGGATGTTATGGTCATCTTTAGAGTATCTACCAAGAAATTTATATTCCTCAATATGGTCATAGATCATGAGCTCCAAAGGCTAATAAAAAATAGTCGGATGCTTAAAATACTATAGATATCCAGCCACAAACAATGGGAGAGAATCTCCTTCAAACAATATAGGAGTTTCCAATGGATTTATTAGAGGGTCCAGATATAGTTAGGGATACAATATTTATTTCATATAATGTATAAATTTCTTTATTTGATATTGGTGATTCCAACTATTTTATATCTAGTCGTTTTTTATATGATAAAACGTCCAACAGATCTCATAACCATTTTTATAGAGATTAAGACACCTCTAGGGAAGAAAAAACAGCATTGGTTTCAATAACCTTCTTGTTTTTTATCTGTAGGTAATGAAAATTAGTGTGGTATTTATTTTTTATTGATATGGATCTATTTTATGTCACCATCAGGATGGATTTTATTGTGTGACATTTTGTTCACATTGATTGTAATCATCGGTGAGTCTCATTTCTTGCTAACAATGTGATATAATAGTTGTTTTTGTGAGAGTGTGATCTAAGATCTAGTTGTACATGACCTAACTACCTAGAGTTCATGAGTTTTTTGTCTAATATTGTTTTTGAGTCTGATGATGTTTCATCCATTTTTTATCTTTCCATTTTTTAGGAAATTATTGACTTTTTCCTTGATGATTTCTATAATATTACTATAAAGAGGGAGGTGGAGTTTATGAGTGACATGGTCCCAGGTACGCATCTGATTTTGATACTATCTTATCATATGGAACCAGAGGAGAAGAAAGTGTTACTGATTTAGTTGCATGATCTGATTTCAAAATGTAAGGTTCTCCATAATTTTTATACATAGCAATCCTTGCTGCTATTTTCCATGAATGTAGACAGTTCACTATGATTGTGTGTAGACTATCGAAATTAAAACTGGGTTATGTTTTAGAATACGAATCCTTCTCCTAATATGGATGATTTCATTGATTATTTGAAGGGGGAAAAGTGGTTTATGATTATTAGTATTTGGTTAGGATATCTTCATGTTAGATTTCAGAAGTATGATATAGCAAATATAGCCTTCAAGAGTAGGTATGGAAATTATTTGTTTCTTGTGATTCCAATTGATATAACTATTGATCTTGTGGTTTTTATTAATTTGATGAATCAGATACTCTATATGTATATTGAAACATTTTTTTGTCGTTTCCTGGATAAAATTTTGGTTTATTTGATATATTATAATGAGGAAGAGCATTGTTTGACTATGGTGATGGAGATCCTGAGGAGTCACAATTTTTATGGAAAGAAATAAAAATTAAATTTTTGGATAAAAACAGTGATTTTATTGGGGAATGTGATTTATGAGCATTGATTATTAGTTGATCTTAATAAGGTGTTGGTGTTTTGTAATTTGAAGTTCCACATAAGGTCTTTGAGATACAAAGCTTCCTTGGTCTTGCTGGATATTATTAAAGGTTCTCTAAGGATTTATTATAACATCCCGCCTTTTTATCACATAAACTTTCATTACATTATACAAAACTGAGGATCTTTAAGGTTTAGTGCCTTGGAAACCTGGAACTTATTACATGAAAAAAACATTCTTCTTAAACATTTGAAAGGATTATCAATTTGTTCATCCTGTGTTCATTACAGTATCTCATAACCTGGGAGCATACATCAAAGTAAAGGGTGAGAAAAAGGCCCAGTAAGGGAAACAAGGGAAACATTTTACATGAGAACTTGAGATACATCAAAAGTCATGAAAAATAACTTTAAATCATGAGAAAGAGATCATGAGGCATATCATAATAAAAATAATGTGTTTCATAACTTGAAGATGTGGCTACAAAATTTAAAATAGACAATAATTTCTGTTTCGCCAAGGTCCATCCCCAAGGTGTCATTAAAAATTACCAAGGTTATTCACCAAGGTATCGGTCAAAATGGTAATCTCTAGAGATTAAGTCTTTACCCAATGCATTGGAGATCTATCAGGGTGCACCCTTAAATTTTCCTTTATTATAATGTGATCCACATATATCATCATCAATCATTTCATAAACAACCCATATAGCATAAAAGAAATGGGTTTCATTTCATAGTCATCACATTTTAAAAACTGCTTTAAAGACGTGATCTTTATGTCACTTTAAACCCACGAAAAAGGAAAGCGGGTTTCGTGTATGTAAATACAAGAATTTAAAATAGAACATTTTGATATATATGTGAATACCAGTGTATAATAAAGATCATTGAGTATTCACTTAATAAAATAAAATAATTTGAGAAAAATAGAGGGGTATTTTGAGATGAAAATTCTGCAGCATAACAGCTATGTTATAGGGTTTTATAAAACAATGAGAAGAGAGGGGACATGGGTCAAAAACTCATAAATGATCCATAAAATAGTATAGGGACAGAATATAAAGGATATATGAACATGGTGATGAAATTTTAAGGACATACCATTTGAAATGAAAAACATGGAAGGTAGACAAAAATAAGATTTTTCTTATGAAAATTCGGCAGCCTAATGGCGTCACTTAAACTTCAAAAAAATGAATTGACGGGATCAAATAGGGTCTCTCACAATATGAAAATAAAATATCAATATGATAGATATAGAGATAATACCCCAACATAATAAAAAGGAACTTGAAAGACTTGACAAGAAAATAGAACGTGAAAATGAGAAGGGTGAAGGAATCCCTTAAAAATTCAGCAGCCTAACGGCGTCACGTAAACTTCAAAAAAATGAATTGAAGAGATCAAATAGGGTCTATCATTATATAAAAATAAAAGATAAGTATGATATATATAGATATCATACCCCAACATAATAAAAAGGAACTTGAAAGACTTGACAAGAAAATAGAACTTGAAAATGAGAAGGGTGAAGGAATCCCTTAAAAATTCGACAGCCTAACGGCGTCACTTAAACTTCAAAAAAATGAATTGAAGAGATCAAATAGGGTCTCTCATAATATGAACATAAAATAGAAGTATGATAGATATAGATATCATACCTCAACATAATAAAAATTAACTTGTAAGACCTGACAAAAAAATAGAACTTGAAAATGAGAAGGGTGAAGGAATCCCTTAAAAATTCAGCAGCCTAACGGCGTCACTTAAACTTCAAAAAAATGAATTGACGAGATCAAATAGGGTCTCTAACATATGAACATAAAAGATTAGTATGATAGATATATAGATCATACCCCAACATAATAAAAAGGAACTTGAAATACTTGACAAGAAAATAGAACTTGAAAATGAGAAGGGTGAAAGAATCCCTTAAAAATTCGGCAGCCTAACGGCATCACTTAAACTTCAAAAATATGAATTGATTAGATAAAATAGGGTCTCTCATCATATGAACATAAAATATCAGTATGATAGATATATAGATCATACCCCAAAATAATAAAAAGGAACTTGAAAGACATGACAAGAAAATAGAACTTGAAAATGAGAAGGGTGAAAGAATCTGTTACAAAAATTTCGGCAGCCTAACGGCGCCACTTAAACATTCATAAACCGAAATGATGAGAGTAAGAGGGGATATCTCATCATATGAACATGAAAAGGTCAGTAAAAGGAATATAAAATAACATCCTCCAACATAAGAACATGGAGCATAAAATAAATAACTTAAAAGAGAGTATTTGAAAAGAGAGAGAGAGGTTGGATCCCTTACCTTAAAACGTAACTCTTAAAACTAAAAGGTTGGGACCTTGAGGGCTTGGGGGCACCTTGGGAGGAATCCATGGGAGGTAATGAGACCATAGATTCTTAGGTGGAGATTTGGGAGTGAAAAATAAAGGAGAAAAGGGTGTGTATTTATAGGGAAAGTGAGGGGACAAGGCATTAATGGCAAGGGACACCTCATTGGTGGTATTGGAAAAACCATGGGCTTTCCCATGGTATTTGCCCATGGTATTGGCCACTTGGGAAACCTCATACCTTATATTAATATTAATAAGTCGACCATATTGATTACATACTTAATACATCATTTAATGATGTCATTAAACACTCGTAACTAAAAAACTGTATTTTCACTATTCATCAAAAATTCAACTTTCTCAGAAAAATCCCAAAATTTCACCTTAACCAAATATCAATGCTCTGATTTCAAAAAGGAACTCCATTTTATAAAAATAATTTTCTAAATATTTTTAGTTTAATTTTTAAATAAATACACTATTGACCGAAAATTCATTTTTTTCATAAAAATCCCCAAAAATTACCTTAACATAATATCGATGCTCTGAGTTCAAAAATGAAATCCATTTTACGAAAATAATTTTCTAAATATTTTTAATTTAATTTTTAATTAAAAAACACTATTCACCCGAAAAACTAATACTTGACTAATAATTTCCGAAACAGTTATTTACCTATTTTATTGAATCATATTACTTAATCAAGGTGCCTAGATTATATTAATATTTTTTTAAGTGAGATTACTAATCCATTTGGTCACATTACTAATCCTAAGCATAAAATCACTGTTTATAATTTACTATTCATCAAAAATTAAGTTGATCTTATTAGATTCTAAATTTTATACTGAACATAATTGTAGAAGACCAGTTTTTGAAAATCATTAGACATTTTTAATTATTTAAGGTTTACATAAACATTTTTAAAATATCCTTTTTCTAAAATTCATCAAAAATATGCGTACTATATTTATCCGGACATTTGAAAATTCACAGACTTCACCATAAGAAGAGAACACAATTTTAATTATAATAAAGGATTACACAACGTAGCTATGGTCTCCTTACATAGCCCCTTATAACCCCAGCATAGGACCTAAGTGTAAGGTGTGCTAAGGTGAGAGAATATGAGGGTGGCTCGTCCAACATCGCACGAGTAGTAATTTATATTAGTTTGAACTTCTCGCGAAGGTGATTCTGTTCTAGCTTCACATGATGAAGTTCGAATTGAGTTTGGTCCAGAGCAAAGCCCAGTGGTGCTACCTCCTTCCCAAGTTCTGTTAGATGGGCTTTGATCGTTCCAAGACTACTTGATGAGGCCATCGAATCTTCTTTCTATATTAATTAACCAAGATCACTTGTATTTAGAGATAATAGTCGCAACATTTAGTTTCCAATGGTCATACTGACTAATGGTCATATAATAGTCAAAACCTGACAGTCTAATTTTAATTATACTCATGTTATCAAATGATACAGTTTTTTTAGTATAAAGTAACACACAAAATTATGAAACAATATTTATTCAAAATTTCGGGTCGTTACAATCTTCCCCCCTTAAGAAATTGTGTCCTTGCAATTTTTAAAATAGGGATTGGAAATTTCATTGAGAGTCCCACATCGGAAAAAGTGTCAGTAACACTATTAATTTAAAAGAAAGAAAGGAAAGTAAAAAAGGTCACCCAAGTTAACCCATACTAGGATTCCATGTAGGAAAACATGGACATGGAGGAGAAAACAAAGGGTCACATTCTGAGGGAGAGTGATAGAAAACATGATTAAAAGAAATTTAACAACAATAAAATCACAAACTTATGATGGGTTAAACGGTATTTGATTTCCTAGTAGGAAACGTTAACAGACAACGTTTTTTTTACATTCCTTTTCATAGTTTTAAGGAATTCATTTACTACATAGAATAAAACATAGGGAAATATACCTACCTTCAAGTAGATTTTCATCCTTTAATAAGTTTCTACCAAGACTAATCTTTTCTCCAAATGAGGAGCATTCAGAACTACTTGGTCTCATCAAAGCACAAGAATCATCTTATATAGAATCACATAATCCACAAAAGATTAACTATCTATTTCTTCTATCTTTAAACATTATCCCAAAAATAGAAAGGGTAAGATAAAACAACTCTTCAAAAAGAAATAATCCCTTAGGAAGTGAAACTTCTTTAAATCTTTAAAATTCCTCGGTACTACCCAAAGTTCATCATAGACCATTCCATAAATAACTATCCTTAAAATTCCTCAAAATAAACCAAACAAATATTGAAACCCAAATACAATATGGATTTGACAACATAGTCTTCCAAGATAAAATTTATCTTTCATCTCCAAAAAACATCAACCACTCCTAACATCTTATAACAAAAGTAGCTAACCTAAACATATTTTTCCCAAGATAGATTAATAATTTCTATAAGTAACATAAATTAGTATAAGTCCACCTTAAATTCATCGATTATTCGAAATATAAGTCAACCTTTACTCCTCAAAGAAAATACCTTAGTAATCTATTTACCTCGATCAAATAGGGTTCCCAAAATAGTGAACGTCTTCCAAAATAATAATCATCTTTTAATCCCCTAATCATCTCTGTCATATTAATAGGGAAATCATCACATTTCATATCACATTGTTTGTTGGGACATGTTCTTCCATTTCCCTCCATTAACTAAGAAAAGAAACTATAATTATGGGGCTTAAATACTTAGCCAATAATCATGAAAAGGAAACTTAAATCATAGAAGGACATACTCGTAGAAGAAAAGTATACCCTAACTTGTGATCCCCTGGGTTCCAATCTAGGTTATCCATGATCATAAATTCTTATGTGAATCTTTATTTTATTTTATCTTTGTCCCTTTAATAATGGTTCATACTAACCTTATGAATTTACCAAAGCATATCACCCGGGAGTTTCATAACCAAGAGTGCAGCAAGACCCATTGTCGTGTACCAGTTCCTGTTTGATTCTAGCTCAAAACGGTGTTTTCAAGTTTTACCCCTATGTACATCTATTCCAGAGCCACCTCTACCTGCTCGTATCCAGACAGGGATGTATTTTCTTGGCAACCCCTTACTCAATACTCACCAAAATACCCAGAAGATTTCCTATATTTAAACTTTTCTATAGGGTTCTTCCTAGAGTTTTCATATCCTAATTTCCCCAAATAACTAAACCATCCTTTGATACCAACTATAACATCCTGCCTTTTTATCACATAAAATTTCATTACATTATACAAAACCGAGGATCTTTAAGGTTTAGTGTCTTGGAAACCAAGAAATTATTACATGAAAAAAACATTCTTCTTAAACAATTGAAAGGCTTCTTCATTTGTTTATCCTAAGTTCATTACATTATCTCATAACCTGGGAGCATACATCAAAGGAAAGGGTGAGCAAAAGGCCCAGTAAGGGAAACAAGGGAAACATTTTACATGAGAACTTGAGATACATCAAAAGTCATGAAAAATAAATTTAAGGCATGAGAAAGAGATCATGAGGCATATCATAATAAAGATAACGTGTTTCATAACTTGAAGGTGTGGCTACAACATTTAACATAGACAATCATTTCCGTTTCACCAAGGTCCATCCCCAAGGTGTCATTAAAAATTACAAAGGTTATTCACCAAGGTATCAGTCAAAATGGTCATCTCTAGAGATTAAGTCTTTACCCAATGCATTGGAGCGCTATCAGGGAGCACCCTTAAATTTGCCTTTATTATCATTTTAGCCACATATATCATCATAAATCATTTCATAAACAACCCATATAGCATAAAAGAAATGGTTTTCATTTCATAGTCATCAAATTTTAAAAACTGCTTTAAAGACATGATCTTTATGTCACTTTAAACCCACGAAAAAGGAAAGTGGGTTTTGTGTATGTAAATCCCAGAATTTAAAATAGAAAATTTTTATATATATGTCAATACCCCTGTATAATAAATACATTTGAGTATTCACTTAATAAAATAAAATAATTTGAGAAAAAGAGAGAGGTATTTTGAGACAAAAATTCTACAGCATAACGCCTATGTTACGGGGTTTTAGAAAACATTGAAAAGAGAGGGGACATGGGTCACCAACTCATAAATGATCCATAAAATAGTATAGGGACAGAATATAAAGGATATATGAACATGGAGATGAAATTTGAAGGACATACAGTTAGAAATGAAAAACATGGAAGGTAGACAAAAATAAGATTTTTCTTATGAAAATTTGGCATCTGAACGGCGTCACTTAAACTTCAAAAAAATGAATTGATGAGATCAAATAGGGCATCTCATCATATGAACATAAAAGATAAGTTTGATAGATATAGAGATCATACCCCAACATAATAAAAAGGAACTTGAAAGACTTGATAAGAAAATAGAACTTGAAAATTAGAAGTGTGAAGGAATCCCATAAAAATTCGGCAGCCTAACGACGTCACTTAAACTTCAAAAAAATGAATTGATGAGATAAAATAGGGTCTATAATCATATGAACATAAAATATCAGTATGATAGATATAGATATCATACCCCAACATAATAAAAAAGAACTTTAAAGACTTGACAAGAAAATAGAACTTGAAAATGAGAAGGGTGAAGGAATCCCTTAAAAATTCGGCAGCCTAACGGTGTCACTTAAACTTCAAAAAAATGAATTGATGAGATCAAATAAGGTCTCTCATAATATGAAAATAGAAGATCAGTATGATAGATATAGAGATCATACCCCAACATAATAAAAAGTAACTTGAATGACTTGACAAGAAAATAGAACTTGAAAATGAGAAGGGGAAAGGAATCCCTTAAAAATTCGGCAGCCTAACGGTGTCACTTAAACTTCAAAAAAATGAATTGATGATATAAAATATGGTCTCTCATCATATGAACATAAAAGATCAGTATGATATATATAGAGATAATACCCCAACATAATAAAAAGGAACTTGAAATACTTGACAAGAAAATAGAACTTGAAAATGAGAAGGGTGAAGGAATTTCTTAAAAATTTGATAGCCTAACCGCATCACTTAAACTTCAAAAATATGAATTGACGAGATCAAATAGGGTCTCTCATCATATGAACATAAAATATAATTATGATAGGTATAGAGATCATACCCCAATATAATAAAAAGGAACTTGAAAGACTTGACAAGAAAATAGAACCTAAAAATGAGAAGGGTGAAAGAATCTGTTACAAAAAATTTGGCAGCCTAACATCACCACTTAAACATTAATAAACCGAAATGATGAGAGTATGTGGAGACCCGAATCCTGACGTACATGGACATTACATTACTTTTGAGGAATTCTTAGTACATAAAAAAAACACACACACAAGGATCGTAATAGTTTAGTGTCTTTGGAAACTCGGAATATAATCTTCTAATCATGGGGAAAGATCTTCAACATCTCTCATAAAGATATTCCTTTATTTTAATACTTAAAACCATTATTTATATCCTGGGGAAAAGAAAACATAAAAGGGTGAGCTCAAATGCTCAGTAAGGGTAAACAAAAGAAATATAAATCACATCATATTCATAAGAACATAACATTTTGGAAATCTTAACCTGCAAAAGAGAGCATAATTTCATAACATGGGATAAATCATAGTAGTGAAATGAAATCCCAATAATCATAACTTAAAAAATTAAACATTGTGGCATACACACATAATCATAGAGAATCATATCTTATTAGTCAAGACTCATTGCCAAGACTATCTTAGTGGACAAAGTCCCTTTCTGAACCGAGTCACCCTCGTTTCAGTCCTGTTTCACTGAACCGGTATAACCTACCATTCCGGCCATGTCTATCTCATGAGATATAAAATCTTTACCCAATTCATTGGAGGGAGATATAGGTCCCACCCATCTCTTAATGATACCATTATTATGTGTGCCACAAAATCATAAATCATAAATCATAGCATAACCCATGTAATAAAAATGGGAATCTTAAACATCGTGACATCATAAAACAATTCATATAAGATAAAGGAATTCATAAAAATATAATTCCATCACAACATAATCAAATAAATGTAATATTAGGGATAAAAACATAACCCTTTATTATCTTATATGGAAAATAAATTTGGTAAAACACTTGAACTCCATTCTTGAGGAAAATATCCTTTCTGCTTCAAAAACACTTTTTCTTTCTTAACATGTCGTACAATTCTAAACTAAAAGAAGTTGATTAAACATAAACTTGAAAACTTATAAAGGAAGCTTCTTGGAAATAATGTTTTAAAAATCCATTCATGCCGTATAAGTTAAAAAAAACATTCTTCTCGTACTTTTTTCGGAAAAGTCAAAAAGTACCTCGTACGAAAAACGACAAAAGATTCCTTTCATATCTTTTACTAAAAACTCACCGAAGGGTAAAATTGGATTTAAATAATTGTAGGTGGATGGAAATAATATTACATATTGAGGAAACATGGATGTGGATGATAAAATACACCCCAGTAAATACCAAAGTATAAACAATCTCGGATAAAAATGAGATTGTGATATTTCCCTTACATTAGGTCCGATTTGCTTTGTATGTGTCTGAACCTCCTGTATAATGATTTAAATAATGTCATTGACTTATTAAAGAATCATATTCATTGTTATGATATCATATATGATTCACTTATGACTTTATATTACCCGTTCTTTTGTAAATTCCATGTTAAAGAAGCGTTTTGGGTAAAATCATTTCATTTATCGTAGGTGTTTGGACTTGTTGTTCTTGACATTATTATTACTTATATCATGATTTACTTATTTCCAGAATATAAAATATGATTTATATATCATATATATTCAGTATATATATATAATACATAGATAAATGAAATGAAACACACCGTTCATAGAGACGGTAGTCCGTACGTACGCATGAACGCTGTTTTCCTTTCCTTATTGTCTTGAATGGAAGTAAGTAGATGACATACATATATATATATACATAAATCCAGTAGCTTTATAATGTCATATATTTCATTATTATTTCTTATATATACTTTATAATAATTCTTAAATGGTTAACATGGAGAATGAATCTCATCGCGTCGTGGAGACGGTAGTCCGTACGTACGCACGAGCGATGATATCATTTCCATAATTATTGAATTGAATTAGAGTGGATGATACAATATATTAGAATCAATATGATGTTCTAATAACTATGTATAGTTATTCTTTACACCATTATACCCATCCATGTAAGGTGGTGGTGGAAAATAGATTACACCACGGCGTGGAGACGGTATTCCGTACGTACGCACGCGCGGTGATTTCTTTTTCCGTAGGATGGATAGATGGTGAAATAGGGTTGTTTCATACTTATAATAACATATCAGTATATGATTGACACTGATGTTATTACTTCATAATGAAACAACCTTAGAATAATAAGTGGAAGAAGAAGTAAAGATGAAAGAATCGGTAACGGACATTACCTCTTCTTTGAAGTGCTTCTTTGAGACCTCCTTTTAGGGCACTAAAATGGGTCTTTGAAGAAGACCAGAACCTCTAGGATGTTTCTAGGGAAGTGGAGAAGAGAATTTGGCAGGGGTTTGCCGAGCTTGAAGGCTCAAAGTTGTGTGAGGAATAGTGGGAGGAGGTGCCCTTTTATAAGGGAGGAGAGGGGCACCTTTGGAATAACTAAAAATATTATTTTATTATAAAGTCAAGTTCGGTTTTAAATAGCTCCAAATTGATTTATTTCGAGGATAAGGTGGTTATGGGTCGAAATCCTCTCATCCAATAGAATCTAGGCAAGTTTAGGTTCCTATTTTATCCTTATCATTTAGATTTAACATTAAGTTAAATAATTTTACTTTTACCATGTCTTCTTGTGTTCTTATATTATAATGTTAATAAACTTACTATAAGAAGCCAAACGAACCCCAAGTTGTTTATTATTAATATATATAACCTTATCTAAGTCATTTGGCCGAAACATAGATTTTTAGGAATAAAATAACAATTAATAATATAATAGTTTTTTAAAAAACTATTTTATATCAATTTTGACACTATTTAGTAATTGATTTTTGTGAAAATAATAACAGAATGATTAGTTCAAAAAAGGTTAATTAAATCAATAATAACATGTCATATTAACCTATAAAATTAGTGGAATTCATAAAAAGTCTCAAATTATATTTATTTGGGCATTTATAACATCAATTTTGTCAATATTTCATTAATAAGATAATTACTGCATCATCGTTGTGTCATAAATAAATTAAATTATTTAATGTCTAAAAATTAAAAATAAAATACCATTATGTAGGAAAGATTTTTATCTTTCTAATTAATATTTATAGTCCAATTTATCTTATGTATAACCCCATATTAAAAATGATTTACTTATTAAACTTTGATTTTACCTATTTTAACTCTTCTTTAAATAAATTAATAATAAATGTCCTAATCTAATCCAAGTGGGACTAAATGGTCATATTTTATTCATGAGGTTGTTTTTGGTCGAATTACACTTGTCCAATAGAATTAGGACATGTGTTAGGGTAATAATAATATCATTTTTACCCTTAATTACCCTATTTACTTTTAACCGTGGTAAAAAAAGTAAAAAGTTACTATTCACCAATAAATTATTTTCATCTCATTGAACCACATTTTACTTACTGACATCAACCGTGTCTCTCGGATTTTCGAAATTCCACTCACATAAGCGGTAAAATTAAGTTTTATGAAAAATTCAGTTTTTTTAACTACCACTTAGTGGTTTCACTATTCATCAAAAATTGAAAGTTTTCAGAAAAATACCAAAAATTAGGCCTAAGCTATATTTGATATTATGAACTAAAAATGATGTCTGTTTTACCAAATTCAAAACATATCAGTTACATTAACTAATTTAAAAATTAGTTCCCGTCGTCAAAATAAATGGCGTGTTTTTAAGAGATAATAACTATCAAAAGATTGACGCTTGTTTATAACTGGTTTAAATGTGAAATTACATCCAATGACCAACATTGTATTTAATTGTAAAAATATATTCTAAATATACTTTAAAACCACTCAAATTAATAATTTATCACTATTAATTATTTCGATTAAAAAAGTTGTTTTTAATTAAAATTTAGTAATTTTCACTATTCATCAGAATATGAAAGTTATCCAAAAAGTACCAAAATTTCACCTTAGGCTAAATTCGATACTCTGAATCCAAAAATGAAGTCCATTTTTGAAAAATAAAATTTACAAAATTTCTAGGGATCTCACTAACGTTCTCACATCCTAGTTTCCAAAGGTTGACTAAACCTTTCCTCTGATACCAACTGTAGAGACCTGAAGCCTGACGTACATGGACATTACATTACTTTTGCAGAATTCTTAGTACATAACAAAAACACACACACAAGGATCGTAATAGTTTAGTGTCTTTGGAAACTCGGAATATAATCTTCTAATCGTGGTGAAAGATCTTCAACATCTCCCATAAAGATATTCCATTATTTTAATACTTAAAACCTTTCTTTATATCCTGGGGAAAAGAAAAAATAAAAGGGTGAGCTCAAATTCTCAGTAAGGGTAAACAAAAGAAATATCAATCACATCATATTCATAAGAACATAACATTTTGGAAATCTTAACCTGCAAAACAGAGCATAATTTCATAACATGGGATAAATCATAGTAGTGAAATGAAATCCCAATAATCATAACTTAAAACATGAAACATTGTGTCATACACACATAATCATAGAGAATCATATCTTATTAGTCAAGACTCGTTGCCAAGACTATCTTAGTGGACAAAGTCCCTTTCTGAACCGAGTCACCCTCATTTCAGTCCTGTTTCACTGAACCGGTATAACCTACCATTCCAGCCATGTCTATCTCATGAGATATAAAATCTTTACCCAATGCATTGGAGGGAGATATAGGTCCCACCCATCTCTTAATTATACCATTCTTATGTGTGCCACAAAATCATAAATCATACATCATAGCATAACCCATATAATAAAAATGGGAATCTTAAACATCGTGACATCATAAAACAATTCATATAAGATAAAGGAATTCATAAAAATATAATTCCATCACAACATAATCAAATCAATGTAATATTAGGGATAAAAACATAACCCTTTATTATCTTAGATGGAAAATAAATTTGATAAAACACTTGAACTCCATTCTTGAGGAAAATATCTTTTCTGCTTCAAAAACACTTTTCCTTTCTTAACATGTCGTACAATTCTAAACTAAAAGAAGTTGATTAAAAATAAACTTGAAAACTTATAAAGGAAGCTTCTTGTAAATAATGTTTTAAAAATCCATTCATGTCGTATAAGTTAAAAAAAACATTCTTCTCGTACTTTTGTCGGAAAAGTCAAAAAGTACCTCGTACGAAAAACGACAAAAGATTCCTTTCATATCTTTTACTAAAAACTCACCGAAGGGTAAAATTGGATTTAAATAATTATAGGTGGATGGAAATAATATTACATATTGAGGAAACATAGATGTGGATGATAAAATACACCCCAGTAAATACCAAAGTATAAACAATCTCGGATAAAAATGTGATTGTGATATTTCCCTTACCTTAGGTCTGATTTGATTTGTATGTGTCCGAACCTCCTGTATAATGATTTAAATAATGTCATTGACTTATTATATAATCATATTCATTGTTATGATATCATATATGGTTCACTTATGACTTTATATTACCCGTTCTTTTGTAAATTCCATGTTAAAGAAGCGTTTTGGGTAAAATCGTTTCATTTATCGTAGGTGTTTGGACTTGTTGTTCTTGACATTATTATTAATTATATCATGATTTACTTATTTCCAGAATATAAAATATGATTTATATATCATATATATTCAGTATATATATATATAATACATAGATAAATGAAATGAAACACACCGTTCATGGAGACGGTAGTCCGTACGTACGCATGAACGCTGTTTTCCTTTCCTTATTGTCTTGAATGGAAGTAAGTAGATGACATACATATATATATATATATACATAAATCCAGTAGCTCTATAATGTCATATATTTCATTATTATTTCTTATATATACTTTATAATCATTCTTAAATGGTTAACATGGAGAATGAATCTCATCGCGTCGTGGAGACGGTAGTCCGTACGTACGCACGAGCGATGATATCATTTCCATAATTATTTAATTGAATTGGAGTGGATGATACAATATATCAGAATCAATATGATGTTATAATAACTATGTATAGTTATTCTTTACACCATTATACCCATCCATGTAAGGTGGTGGTGGAAAATAGATTACACCACGGCGTGGAGACGGTATTCCGTACGTACGCACGCGCGGTGATTTCTTTTTCCGTAGGATGGATAGATGGTGAAATAGGATTGTTTAATACTTATAATAACATATCAGTATATTAGTGATACTGATGTTATTACTTCATAATGAAAAAACCTTAGAAGAAGAAGTGGAAGAAAAAATAAAGATGCAAGAATCAGTAACGGACATTACCTCTTCTTTGAAGTGCTTCTTTGAGACCTCCTTTTAGGGCACTAAAATGGGTCTTTGAAGAAGACCAGAACCTCTATTATGTTTCTAGGGAAGTGGATAAGAGCATTTGGCAGGTGTTGGCCGAGCTTGAAGGCTCAAAGTTGTGTGAGGAAGAGAGGGAGGAGGTGCCCTTTTATAAGGGAGGAGAGGGGCACCTTTGGAATAACTAAAAATATTATTTTATTATAAAGTCAAGTTCGGTTTTAAATAGCTACAAATTGATTTATTTCGAGGATAAGGTGGGGATGGGTCTAAATCCTCTCATACAATAGAATATAGGCAAGTTTAGGTTCCTATTTTATCCTTATCATTTAGATTTAACATTAAGTTAAATAATTTTACTTTTACCATGTCTTCTTGTGTTCTTATATTATAATGTTAATAAACTTACTATAAGAAGCCAAAAAAACCCCAATTTGTTTATTATTAATATATATAACCTTATATAATTCATTTGGCCGAACCTTAGATTTTTAGGAATAAAATAACAATTAATAATATAAATTGTTTTTTAAAAACTATTTTATGTCAATTTTGACACTATTTAGTAATTGATTTTTTTGAAACTCATAACAGAATTATTAGTTCTAAAAAGGTTAATTAAATCAATACTAACATGTCATATTAACCTAGAAAATTAGTGGAATTCATAAAAAGTCTCAAATTATATTTATTTGGGCATTTATAACATCAATTATGTCAATATTTCATTAATAAGATAATTACTGCATCATCGTTGTGTCAAAATTAAATTAAATTATTTAATGTCTAAAAATTACAAATAAAATACCATTATGTATGAAATATTTTTATCTTTCTAATGAATATTTATAGTCTAATTTATCTTATGTATAACCCCATATTAAAAATTATTTACTTATTAAACTTTGATTTTACCTATTTTAACCCTTCTTTAAATAAATTAATAATAAATGTCCTAATCTAATCCAAGTGGGCCTAAATGGTAATATTTTATTCATAAGGTTGTTTTTGGTGGAATTACACTTGTCCAATAGAATTAGGACATGTGTTAGGGTAATAATAATATCATTTTTACCCTTAATTACCCTATTTACTTTTAACCGTGGTAAAAAAAAGTAAAAAGTTACTATTCACCAAAAAATTATTTTCATCTCATTGAACCACATTTTACATACTGACATCAACCATGTCTCTCGGATTTTCGAAATTCCACTCACAAAAGCGGTAAAATTAAGTTTTATGAAAAATTCAGTTTTTTTAACTACTACTTAGTGGTTTAACTATTCATCAAAAATTGAAAGTTTTCAGAAAAATACCAAAAATTAGGCCTAAGCTATATTTGATATTATGAACTAAAAATGATGTCTGTTTTAACAAATTCAAAACATATCAGTTACATTAACTAATTTAAAAATTAATTCCCGTCGTCAAAATAAATGGCGTGTTTTTAAGAGATAATAACTATCAAAAGATTGACACTTGTTTATAACTGGTTTAAATGTGAAATTACATCCAATGACCAACATTGTATTAAATTGTAAAAATATATTCTAAATATACTTTAAAACCACTCAAATTAATAATTTATCACTATTAATTATTTCTATTAAAAAAGTTGTTTTTAATTAAAATTTAGTAATTTTCACTATTCATCCGAATATGAAAGTTATCCGAAAAGTACCAAAATTTCACCTTAGGCTAAATTCGATACTCTGAATCCAAAAATGAAGTCCATTTTGAAAAATAAAATTTACAAAATTTCAAAAAGTGGTTATTACTATTCATAACGGCTAGTTTTAATAATAGCATATCGTTGTTTAGTGAAACTCGGTTTTGCATACTACACACGCTATCGTGGAAGGTCGTGATTGCGTGTAATGCAAGGAAAGTCAAGGATGCGTGTTGTGTAAGCTCCTTTTGGTGTAGCGTACAACACAAGACATTAATGAAATTAAAAAGAATATTTTTTATAAAATCTCGGGGTGTTACAGAGTAAGAGGGGATCTCTCATCATATGAACATGAAAAGGGCAGTAATATTAATATAAAATAACATCCACCAACATAAGAACATGGAGCATAAAAGAAATGACTTAAAAATAGTATTTGAAAAGAAAGAGAGAGGTTGGATCCCTTACCTTAAAACGTAACTCTTAAAACTCAAAGGTTGGGACCTTGAGGGCTTGGGGGAACCTTGGTAGGACTTCATGGGAGGTAATGAGACCATATCTTCATTGGGGGAGAGTTGGGAGTAAAAAATAAAGGAGTAAAGGGTGGGTATTTATAGGGAAAGTGAGGGGACAAGGCATTAATGGACAAGGGACACCTCATTGGTGGTATTTGAAAAACCATGGGCTTGCCCATGGTATTTACCCATGGTATTGGCCACTTGGGACACCTCATACCTTATATTACTATTCATAAGTCGACCATATTGATTACATACTTAATACATCATTTAATGATGTCATTAAACACCCATAACTTAAAAACTCTATTTTCATTATTCATCGAAAATTCAACTTTCTCGGAAAAATCCAAAAATTTCACCTTAACCAAATATCAATGCTCTGATTTCAAAAATGAACTCCATTTTATAAAAAAAATTCTAAATATTTTTAATTTAATTTTTAAATAAATACACTATTGACTGAAAATTAATTTTTTTTCAGAAAAATCCCCAAAAATTACCTTAACATAATATCGATACTCTGAGTTCAAAAATGAAATCCATTTTATAAAAATATTTTTATAAATATTTTTATAAATATTTTTAATTAAAAGACACTATTCACCCGAAAAAACTAATACTTGACTAATAATTTTTGAAACAGTTATTTACCTATTTTATTGAATCACATTACTTAATCAAGGTGCCTAGATTATATTAATATTTTTTTAAGTGACATTACTAATCCATTTGGTCACATTACTAATCCTAAGCATAAAATCACAATTCATAATTTACTATTCATCAAAAATTAAGTTGATCTTATTAGATTCTAAATTTCATACTGAACATAATTTTAGAAGACCATTTTTTGAAAATCATTACACATTTTTAATCATTTAAGGTTTACATAAAAAATTTTAAAATATCCTTTTTCTAAAATTCATCAAAAATATGCATACTATATTTATCCGGACATTTGAAAATTAAAAAACTTCACCATAAGAAGAGAACACAATTTTATTTATAACAAAGGATTACACAACGTAGCTATTATCTCCTTACATAGCCCCTTATAACCCCAGCATAGGACCTAAGTGTATGGTGTACTAAGGTGAGAGAATCTGAGGGTGGCTCGGCCAACATCGCACGAGTAGTAATTTCTATAAGTTTGAACTTCTCGTGAAGGCGATTCTGTTCTAGCTTCACACAAGGAATTTCAGCTTGGGTTTGGTCCAGAGAAAAGCCCAGTGGTGCTACCTCCTTCACAAGTTCTGTTAGATGGGCTTCAATCAGTCCAAGACTACTTGATGAGGCCATCAAATCTTCTTTCTATATTAATTAACTAAGATCACCTATATTTAGAGACAATAGTCGCAACATTTAGTTTCCAATGGTCATACTGACTAACAGTCATATAATAGTCAAAACCCAACAGTCTCATTTTAATTATACTCATTTTATCAAATGAAATAGTTTTATTGAGTATAAAGTAACACACAAAATTAGGAAACAAGATTTATTCAAAATTTCAGGTTGTTACATTTATCAATGTCTGTGTCACCAATGAAACCTCTTATCATTAAATGGGTAAATTCACATGTGATTGATATTTTTAGTTTACTTTTTATTATCTGAAATGAATTCTAAAATAATATCTTATTTTCATCTTACCTGAGTGTGATAAGGGTATGTGTTTTTCTATGATACTTTTGGTACTTTTTTGGGTTTCATGATTTTCTAGGATAATATTTTAATGGATTTTTTATCTCTTCATCTCCGAACACATGGGAAGAATTACCCTAGTAATGAATTAGATATTTTTTTGGTTATATATGTTCTTAAGTGTTTTTGGAACTATATTTTTGGGAGGGAAATGTATTTTTGACTTTAAGATTGTGAGCTATATCTTTTATCATAAAGACATTAATCTCAGATAGATGATGTGTCTAGAATAACTCATTATGTTTGACTAAGATGCATCTTACACCATGGGGAAGGATAAGTTCATTGTAGATTCTCTCTATAGAAATGTAAAATCGTAATCTAGTTTGCAATTAAAGGAAGAGTGGAACCTTATGGGACTCTTATATCAGTTTCAACTATAATCTTAGGAGGATTTTCTTGGTATGGTTGTGGCCAATGTTTGGATATCATAATCTCTCATTGAATATATTATAGATTTTAAATAGTAGGATGAAGCATTCAAATGGATTCAAGAAACCATACATAGTGGGGAGATAATTTCATGTTGGTATATCTCTTCATAATGTATTATTCATTTTAGTGATAGGTTTTTTGTTACTACATCAGTAAGGAGCTTAGTTTTTTTATTTTTCATATTTGTTCAGGATGTATTAATTTGTGAACTACAATGATGTATTATGACATGATACAATGATTCTGGTGGCTAGGTATGTAGCCTAGCAATACTAATTTTGTGTCTCATTGTTACACCTACCAATAGTTAAAGGTATAAAATTTATAAACCTCTAGTTTTCTCTAACAACTTCTAGTACCATTTTGAAAATAGGATGAGGTATCAATTTATTTTATTTTTGGAATACCATAGACTACCTGATGGAGGGATGCAAGATTGGTGATGGTTGATCAATTGATAAAGTTATCTCATGTAATTCTAATCAAGGACACCACTAATTTTGAATATTTGAGTATATAGTATATGTAGGTGATAATGAGGTCACATGGGGTTCCTTCTATAGTTGATTGAAACTTGGATCCAAAATTTATTTTAGGTTCTTGAGGAGTCTCTTAGAGGTGATGTCGAGTTACTTTAGTTTGAGTACAACTAGTCATCCATAAGAAAATAGTCTGAAAAAGAATTCTATTAAGATATTGGAGGATATTCTCTATTCCTGTTTCTTGGATTTTTTGGATCTTGGGATTTCCATCTAGTTTTCATTGAGTTTTATTATAACAAATTTTATTAATCATTGATCAGAAAGGGTCCCTTTGAGGCATTTTATAA
Source organism: Viscum album (assembly GCA_963277665.1). Classification (NCBI taxonomy): domain Eukaryota; kingdom Viridiplantae; phylum Streptophyta; class Magnoliopsida; order Santalales; family Viscaceae; genus Viscum; species Viscum album. The sequence continues at coordinate 1,332,963,673 of OY728141.1, forward strand.
TATCTAATGAAGATCACCTCTTTTTTTGGAAGAGGTTGTGAAGCCTCTTTAGTGGGATGAAGTCCTTCTCAAGATATATCAGTGAGGATTCAAGATATACACTGTCATCATGTTATAGCTCAGATTTGACTGAAATCTTATGTGGATCAACAGCATGGTCCTTTGGATTTTTACATAGGTTATTGGGTTTTATTTAATGTCTCTCCTATGTTGGATCGCCATAGGCTTTGAATATTAAGGAAGTTGAATCCAAGATATGTTGGACTATTTGAGGTTGTTGAGTGGCCTGGGTAGGATTATTATCTGTTAATATTGTTGGTTCAGTTGAAATTAATTCTTAATATTTTACACATATTGTAGAATAGGAAATACTATCTTGGTCCCTCTCATGTTCTAAGTTGGAAATAGATCGAGTTATAGCAAGACATTTTTCTTGTGGAGAATCTAGTGGAGATCATTGACTCTCAAATAAAAGTATTACATGGTAAATCAATTCTATTGTTCAGAGTTTTATTACAGCATAAATCATATTATCATGAAACTTGGGAGTGAGGGTGGTCAATAAGTGAGTAGTTATCTCACCACTTTTATGGACATCATTCTTCCACATGACTTTGTTAGGATAAAAATTTCTATTGTGGGGAGTTTGTAACATCCCATTAGCCACATTCTGGAATTTACCATATATCTTGTCATTTACCTCTTAAATTTGGTATGGATTGGACACCAAATGATGGATAGTATTTGCTGGGGAAATCAACCTAATGTTTGGGGATGTAGGTTTTTTTTGAATTAATGGAGTCCGGGTTTAAATGTGTTAAGGATTTATTGGGATCTCCTGAGTTCTGAGCACACCATAAGTTTTTTATATAATTTTGATCTAAAAATAGTTTTTTCATAGTCTACATGGGATATATATTCATTTTAATGTGATATGCCAGAGTGTATTGGCTTTCAAGATGATGTCATAGATTGGTACAGGGCATGAGAAGATTAGACGACATGTAACGTGTTTACAAATTTTCTAATGGGTGCCACGAATAAGCTATATAAAATTACCAGGAGTGATTATTATATGTTTTGAATGTGTATTACACATCATGTAATGGAAATAATTTGTTTAAAAAGGATATGGTTTTTTTGGTGTCATTGATTTTAGTGGATTACATGATCTGGAAAAGGGTTTCATGACATGTAAATCACATGAATTGGGATTTGAGGTTTTTTCTTGGATAATATGTTTTTTATTCTACCAAATCTCATCCCCATTGACCTATTAACTCCCCCAAAAGATTTTGGAGACCTATTCTCATACTAGATCATTTCTTTCATTGATTAATCGTCATTTTAGTTACAGTGTGATTCTTTAATCATCTATTCCTCATGTTTATTCATTGTTAGTGATCATGGTATTCTTTTTGTGCTATTATAATGGATCTATTGATATATTATAAGGGTTATTATTGATAACTTCCAGATATTCTATGTGATATACCTCCAATGGCTAACCATTTATTTGGTTATGTTTTGGTCTGTGAGTTTCTTCAAGTTATGTTTTGATCTACCATCTTTATTGACCATTTTTCATGTTGAACCAATTCTAAGAAGTGTGGATTGATTCTAGGACCTCTATTATCATAAAAATGTACTTACTTGTTCGTGGATTTTTTTTCCATGTGAGAACCAATTTTTTGGTAGGTGGTTCAATCAATAGCCTAGGTTGAATAAACTAAATTTCTCTGGTTTTGATAAATTATTTTATAAATGAAATTGCATGAATGACTGATGGATTTGTGTTTTTGGAACTTTTTATTGATAAAATATTTATTTTCCATTGTTTTTGAAAAAGGAAAAGGTATTTTGAAATCAATATGAAATTGGTTTTATGAAATGGAATTCAAAGCATGGTGTTGATGAATTGGTTTGGAAAATAGATCACATGGGAATCTGTGGGTATTTAGGTGGATGGTTTAGCATAGGGCTTTCTCCCATGTGTTATCAGGGGGTTTACTCATGGGGTGTTTCTATATTCTTTAGGACCTCTTTTCTAGGGATTTTAGATTGTCACTATTATAGGATTCAATTATTGGGAGTTTTTCTATTCTTAGTCCTACGTTCTAAGGATGTAGGTGTGCACTTTCCATTGATTGTGGTATAAGTAGTCTCCTAGCCTGACCAATAGTGATCCTTGGATTTATGTTACATGTTTGTCAATCTATATTTGATATGAAATTATATTTGGTGCCAAATTTGATCTGATATGATAGATTATATATATATATATAATTCTCAAAATTTGTTTTACCTGGATGATTTTGGAAGTGTAAAAAGTGAAATTAAACATTTTTCCATTATATATATTTAAAAAGTGTAAATTTTTTATCATTCCTTGTTTTTAATAATCATGAAAATGTTCATATTATTTTAAATAGTCTTGTTATGGAAAAAATAGGTGGGGTCTTTGTTAGACTATTTTGCTCATTCCCTAAACACCCCTTCATATGTGAGTAGTCTTTTAAATTTCGTTTCATGTAAGTAAAGGAATGCGCCACAAATAGATGATGAGGTTTCTTTTATATTTATCTGGGAAGGTTGTGCGTTTTTTTCCATGTTATAACATATAGTAGTTGGTTTATTGTTTTCTTCATCCTTTGATAATTGGAATTGTACATTGGGATGTTTATACTGTTTTGAGTTGCATCATTTCTACTATATTATTTTAGTCATTTTATATGTAATCTCTTCTATCATTTCACACAATTGTAAATATGTATTATTTTTTATTACTTTATAATGTGATAAATCGTTCCCTTTGGTTTTTTTTATTCTAGGGTTATAGTTTCTAGCCCATGGGGATCAGGAACACCCTTCATGTAAGTTGTAATTCGGGTCATGTACCAGTTTGAGAAGGTGTCTCGATTTGACTCTTTATTGAAAGTATAGGATAAACATCTGAAAATTCATCAACAAAATCACATAGAATATTCATATATTATATTTTTATTTTATCCCCAAACATCATTAGTAAATACACCATTTAAATAAAAATAAAGACAAATACAAAAGATGTAATTTCCATTGTAATTTTATATTCAACCTTGCACTGATAACAGATCATAGGTTTGTTTTGAATATCAAATTGGAAATATTCTCCTCGTCCATTTATATGGTCTCTATATAAATTAAACTATCACATTCCAAATATAAAATAAAATTCAACTAGGGGGAGAATAATGATATTTTCATAGATCTCCTTCTAACTATATTTAAATGGAGAATAATCATAGATTTTAGATGAAATTATAGTACCATTAAGAATTTTCATAACTAATTAAACATGTAATTTTTTATTTTGAAAGGTTATAGACTTATAAAATTAATCATATATAAAATATTAGTCTGATCTAGAAACAAATGAGATATTACTAGTTCTAGAGTGAATGGAAAGAGTACCATTCACTACATCCATCTCATAACCATATACAGTAATAGTGATCTCATTCCACATTACATTATTTATAGAAATAATAGGTTTCTAACATCATTCATATTCATAAACCCTTGCATTTGAGAACTGGATTGAATAATTCTCATACTCTTTCCATTTTAGCCACATGAGTATAGGTACTGCATTCTATAGATCTTTCTCTCAATTCATATAATTATCTAACTTCTTCCTATCACTTCGATGTTGAATTTCCCAATGATATTTTTTTCACACATTATTCATTTATGTGTCCCCTTGTGTAAATTTCCGCCATGATTATCCACAAACATTTTTCATAATGAAAAACACATCTTCTTCCCACATAGTTTTAATCATTAGTATTTAATTTAAATGGAATTATACTTTTCTTATCAAAACTATTAGAATTATGGGTGAATCTAATCACCATTTATTCTATTAGATAACATCAAAAAAATTCGGAATAGTTAGTAATGCCTATATTGGAGGACTCCCTTTAGAGACATGATTATAAACCATTAATTAATTAATCAGTTTTTATTTGAATATGGATAACAATTCCATAATAATAAATCATGTTAATTATAAAAGTTTCATCAAATGTGCTAATGGATTCATAGTAATTCTTTATCTGAACAAGAATTTTTTCTCTGTTTTCTTTTGATTGATAAAGGGAATGTACTTTGTGAAAAATATCCTTCTAAAATCATCTAACTCCATAGAGTTAATTTCATCCCATTTCATGGTGTTATTGATAAGATATCAATATTTATTTACTTCACAATATAAATGATAAACATCCAAAATAAATTTCTCATGCTATGAGAATTAGGAAATATAAAATATCATTTATGTTAAACTAGTCCATTACTACAAAATTAATCGATTTTCAGAATCAATAAATGAAGCTCGATGTTTCCTTATGAATGAAACAATATTGCATGGTTCCCTAAATTTATCATTTGGAAGCTATGTATAATTAATTCCTTGAGAATTTTATATAATCGTAGGAAAAAGATTTTACATTCTTTCCACCATAAAATTCAGATACTCATGAGGGGAATCAATACATTCCCATCACATTAGATTTTAACATGATTATTTATGGTTATATCTAATTAGAAAAATAAAAAACATTGAATATGAATTAATTATCATAGTGGGATGTCATATAATTAAGAAAATAATTTATAGCATATATTGGTAATGATACTTTTCATTCACTTTATGACACCATTAGTCTAACCTAGGTCATATATGAATAAAATATATCTATTTCATTCATAATAGATCATAATGAAATTGCGTATTAACCAAATACTATCCCTAAGAGTGTATTTCATGGTGTGCGGTCTCAGTCCCACTCATCATGGACCAGTGATTATCTGGTTAATACTCAATATTCCATTAGAGTTATTTCCCCAATGTGAATCTATACCATAACCACATCTAAAATTCAAAATCTATACAGGGATGTATTTTCAAGGAAACCCATAATACATTCTTTACCATAACATTGGATGTTCTCCCATGATTTTTATTATCCTACAGGTTCTCACTAATGTTTAATGATCATAGTTTCTAATAATAATTAAACATTTCTCTAATAAAAATTGAGGTGTACCAAGTATCTCACACATAAATATTTCATCTTATTAAATGATTATTCATTACATATCATTATGATATATGAGAGAATAATAATGGGATACTATATCTAAAAGATAAGATACATAAAAAACTATTATATAAAAGATATCCCTCATTTGTAATTATGTTTCTACAACTAGAACTCTTCTTAGATATACAAATCTTGAATCTAATCTTCATATCAATCAATAAAAGAAACATAATAAAGGGTGATCTCAGATGAACTATAAGGGTAAATAAGGGAAATATAAATCAATAACCATTTTTAAGAATAACCTGATAATGGGGTATGATAATATGAGCTTATGAGTTTAAAATAATACTAATGAATTAATAGATTATAATTATGGGTCATGGAAAAAAATGGCAGTTCATCATACCAAAATCATATAGGAGTAAACAAACATAAATCATGAGAGAATATAATTGACATAATATCATGTTATAAATGAGTGTCTTAAATATTGAAATAATCATAATCAGAGAAATATTATGTGAAAGAGACCCACCAAGACATCCACAACATGTTTTTCATGGGCTAACCACCCTTGTACCGACATTGGACTTGGTATAACATCCTTTGTACCCCTTTTTTGGATAAGGAAAACCACCCATGTAACCACTCCCATCTCATAAAACATTAGTCATTACCATATTCATTTGAGATCTATAACAGACCCTCCAATCAAATAATCAAAATAAATTCACATTTATTCCAAAAGATCATGGAATCATTTTTCATTTTATCATATCATATCCCTTGTAACAGAAAATAGGCTTTATCAGTATTTCATCTTCATAATAATAAAACATTCACAGAAAGAATAATAATGGTATTATAGGATCATATCACGATAAAATATTATTTATCATTAATTTATGTTATCGTTGATAAAAGATACATTCAAAATATCATAAAATTATTTTTTTTTAAAATAACTTATTCATTTTCATTAAAAACATTTATTTAAATTATTTTTTTTTTGAGAATTTTAGGGGTAAAATTTTCATTGAAATGAACCATTAATAAAATTGAATGAATGTTAAATGAAAAGAGTATTCGCAATAGTGGTAAAATCCATTCATGTGGTATATATTGAAACAAATATTTCATTCAGTCCTTTAATATAAAGTAACTCGTTCAGAACATGATAAGAAGGTTTATTTTATGAAATTTAATCGAATGAAATACATGTGTAAAAATAAAATTAATAAAAAACATTAGAATATAAAAAAAATATTGAAATAATTTTAAATAAGAGATGGACATGGAATATAGTGACACCTATCTGAAGAGGAAAATATTGTTACTTTTCCTCAAAAAAAATCATTAAAAATATTAATTACATCAACATTGGAAAAATAAAAAAATTATTCAAAAAGATCCATAGGATAAATAAATTCATATGATTAATGAGAGATGTATCAAATAATGTCATCAATATAAATTGATGCATAAACAGTCCCTTTAAAAAAGATATTATAACATAAAACCCTTGCATCAATTCTATCTATCATTGTAAGATCTTTAAACTCCCATATATAAACATTTAAATTTATTATGATTCTATTATATATTCAAATTAATAACTATAATACCATATATTTTCTTATTATAATATTTTTTCACCAATTTAGTAGTAATTATTTATTAAAATAATTGATTTTGGGTGTTAACTATTACATTTTTAATGAAAGAATCAGTCTAAAAATTCTTGTCCTTATACATTTACCATGATTCCATATGTAACACCCAAGGATTTCATATTATGTTATCTCTTTAAAGTAATTCAATAGCTTACGCTACACACAACACCGAGTTCGAGTGCACCACGACTTACCAAACTAGCCATTTTAAAAGTGGTTATGAATAGTATTGAATGAATTTTGAATTTTATATACTCCATATAATTTTAACATCTATATTATGTGTTTTTTAGGCATAATATAATAATAAATTCAATTTTTCAGATAAAAGAAGTGTTTTTCAAAAAAATGTAATTTTATCATCTTCTAATGAAAAACCCTTTTTAAATCTAATATTGGACACATTTATATATTAAATTTGACAAAATAAATTTATTCTTCAGAATAGGGACACAAAAATTTATTTGGATAAATTTTTTGTGTTTTTCTGATAACTTTTATATTTTGATGAATAGTGAAAAATACTAAATTTTAATTAAAAACAACTTTTTTAATCAAAATAATTTATAGTGTTAAATTATAAATTTGATTTTGAAGTATAATTAGACTATATGTTTATAATTTAATCCAATCCTGGTAATTGGAAGTAGTTTTATATTTAAATTGGACATAAAAACATTTCAATCTTTTGATAGTTTTTACTTCTCAAAAACCTGCTTTCTGGTTTTGACAATGGGAATTAATTTTAAATTAATTAATGAAACATATATGTTTTAAATTTGTTAAAATAGACATCATTTTTGAATTATGAATATCAAAATTATCTTTGGGTTAATTTTTGGTATTTTTCTGAAAACATTCAATTATTGATGAATAGTGAAAAATATTGCATAGTACATAAAAACCGAATTATTCATTTAAATAATTATTTTTTATTAAAATTTTCTCTTAAAATAGATACACAATACATATATTAGAATAATTTAAGTCATTGGATTCATTTTATAATAATATTAGATATATAAATTTTATTGAACCATTTTAACGTCTTTTTACTCACCTTCTAGCAAATTTGCAAATTTGAATAAAACATAATTTTACCATTTCTGTAAATTGAATTTAAAAAATCCAAGAGACACAATTCACATCATTAAGTAAAATTTGGTTCAATACGATGTAAATGATTTTTTGTGAATAGTAACTTTTGAATTTTATTAACCCTGGTTACAAGTAAATAAGGTAATTAAAGGTAAAAATAATATTAAAATTACACCAACACTTGTCCTAATTCTATTGGATAAGTGTATTTCGACCAAAATAAACCTTAGGAAAAAAATAAGATCATATTTATCCATTTGGGATATATTTGTACATTTATTATATTTTATTTAAAGAATAGTTAAAAGTGTTAAATTCGAAGTTTAATACCTAAACCATTTTTAATATAGGGTTAAAAATAAGATAAATTAGATTATAAATATTAATTATAAAGATAAAAATATTTCCTACATCATTTTATTTTATTTATAATTTTTAGACATTAAATAATTAAATTTATTTATGGAAAAATGAAGATGCAGTAATTACCTTATTAATGAAAGATTAAACTCTTTGATATTATAAATATCAAAATAAATTTAAATTGAGAATTTTGATGCCATCCATGAATTTTATAGATGAATATGACATTATAGAGATTATTCAATTTATTTTTTTCGAATTCATAAACTTTTTATGGCTTTATGAAAAATCAATTACTAAATAGTGTCAAAATTGACAAAATGAGTTTTTAATACAAATATAATTTTATTAAATAATATAAAAATATTAAAAATCTACAGTTTAGAAAAATTCCTTAGATAAGGTTATATATTTAATAAATTAACCACTTGAGGTTATATTTGAATTTTATAGTAAGTTTATTGACCATGTAATATAAAAATACAAGAAGACATGGTAAATGTTAAACTATTTAACAAAGAGTTAAATCTAAAAGATAAGGTTAATATGGTGACATAAAGTTTTTTAAAACCTATTGTTTTAGAGGATATTGACCCATCCCCACCTTAGTCTCTAAATAAATCTATTTGGATCCATTATAAACTGAAAATTGTTTTCTAATAAAATAATATATCAAACTTTTCCTAAAGTGACCCCCACCTCTCTTATAAAAGGGTACTTCCCCTTCTCTTAACTTCACACATCCAAATCCATTTGGCTCCACCAAACCCTGCTCAAATATCCTCAAAAATATCCTAAAGTAAACCTGGAGGCCTAAATTTTATCTTTAATCCAACCTAAGGATCCATTTTGATCAAATTAAAAGGAAACACCCAAAGAAGAGGTAATTATTTCACAACCTCTTTCAAAGATGTTTTCTTCTTCCAAATCCTATTTCTTTGTTATTTCCATACTAAAAAAATAACTCTAGTACCTTCTACATACTAAGATGTTATTATAAATCTGGTAAAACAATATTCATTATTCTATCCATCCTATGAATGAAAAAGTAATTATACGTGTGTACGTAGGGCTTACCGTCTCCACGTCCTGGTGTAATTTGTTATTCAACACTACATTATTTGAATGAGAATAATAATGAGTATAACATGGTAATGATTCTTTATATATAATATGCCACCCAATTAAACACCATTTTAAAATCGATAGAATGATATTGTTACTCATGCATACGTACAACTTACCGTCTCCACGGCGCGATGAGATTCATCTTCAACGATCAGCATTTAAGAATTGTTATATATATATATTAAGAATGAGATATATGAAATAATATTTCTACTAGAATAATATATATTTATTTAGATAAATATATGTCATTTACTTACTTCTATACTATACGATAAGAAAACAGAAACAACGTTCATGCGTACGTACGGACTACCGTCTCCATGAACGGTGTTTCCATTTCATAATTCTATCTGTTATAAATATTTATATTCTCAATATATATGATATATAAATAATTTTTTTAATTATATAAGTATGTAAATCATGATCTTAGTGATGTGATCAAGAATAACAAGTTAAAACATGAATGATAAAGAAAACTATTATTATTTGAAATGTTACATTAACGTGGAAACTATTATTAAATGGGTAGTATAAAGTCATAAATGAATCATATATGATATGATAAATATTAATATGGTTCTGGTATAATTTAATAACATGAAATGGTCATTATATAGGAGGCTAAACGTACCCTAGACTAAATTAAAGTACAAGGTAAGGGTTAATTCCTCAATCTCATTGTTATCCGAGATTGTTTATATGTAAGTTTTTACTATGAGATATTTATTATCTGTGTCCATGTTTCCTAAAAGAGTTTTCAAAAGGATTATTTTTAAGGGACTTTTTAACTAAAACATCATTTTAAATGGTTTAAATATTTATTCTTCTCAATCATTATCATTGATGTCTATGTTTTTTAAATGGTTTTAAGGATTTATTTATATGGACATGAATGTTTTAAAATTTTAATTCCTTTTAAAAGTTTCAAAGTGGTATGGTACACTTTGATTCTAAAAATAAATTTTAAATTTATTCCTTTCAAAATTTTATGACATTTAAATGATTTCATGAAAAGGGTATATTTCTCTCAAAGTGTTTTACTGATCATTTTCAACTATGTCAGCATCCTTTACGAGAAATTATTCTTGATTGAGGTTGATTTATTATAAATCTTCCATATTTTATTGAATGAGTTATGATATGTTTGACTATGGATGTGTTATTTTTATACCATTCATGGTTTATGGTTAAAGTATTGACATTTTTTATGCTAGTTTTAATATGAATGTTTATGTTATGTTTTACCATTTTCATATGAGGAATGTGTTGGACTTAGTAAGTGATGGGTGGGTCCCTTTATATCCCCTTGATGCATTAGTAGGTCTCATGAGACAAATTAGTGTCTTAGAATAAGGCATTTAAAAAAATTATTTATAGTCTTCGTACAAGGCCTTGACTATTGTTTATGATGTCTGGCATTATGCATTCCCTCGTTATGAAATTAGTTATTAAAAGTGATTATTCGACTAGTAGAATATCAATGTGCATGTATAAATGGTAATTTTTTATTTATTTTTTCCATATTATATTCAAGTTTATGTTTAAAAGGCTATTTTTTTTATTACACATTTTTTCATAAAAGTTTATAACTTCGGCTAAATTATTTACCCTTACTGAGCATCTGAGCTCACCCCTTTCTTATGTTTTTTTTCCTAGGATTCCAAGAAGTGTATTATAACTGATATAAAGGGTTAAATAAGGGGATTAATGGCGTTCTCAAATGATTATTTATGCAGTGTTTTATGTTAGAAAGTGTAATGTAATGTTCATATATGTAATCTATTTTCCAAGACTACTAAACTGATCGGTAATTTGGTACTTGATTCCTTGTAATCATGCAATGTATTAAAATAATGCACCGGCTCTGGGATTCTGGGGTTGGGGCATTACAATTATTATCAGAGGAAGTTTAGTACCAACCTTGGAAACTAGATTTAGAAAAACTCTGATTAAATAACATTACCCTAAGATAAAATTTGAGAATTAGTATAGAAGAACTTCCTAGAATTTTGGTAATGTATAGATTTTGTGAATTTTCTAAGAAATACATCCCTATCTGGATATGATCAGGTAGAGGTGGCTCTGACACAGATGTATCTAGGGGTAAAACCCAAAATTCCGTTTTAAGCTAGAAAATATTTATCATTCAATATCCTTCATTCTTATTCTATCTCCCACAATTAGAAAATATTTATTATATTATAAATAAATTATAATTATTAATATAATTAATTATATTATTTTGAGGGAATCATCATAAACTCTAATTTCCCATTTTACATGGAAAAATGAACATATTATTTGTGTATATCTGTGGACTACCTCCCCCATGAACGACATATTTTTTTTACTATCCCCATACATAGATGGTCCCAAATGTTTATTTTGTTAAATAATAATACATTTATGATATGATTAATATTATGAAATGATATATCCCTCTTTACCTTCCTCATGTTCTACGTAAAATGAATTCATCATTCATGTATATGTGCGAACAAATACCTCCATAAAGTTATTCATGTCATTTTCTATCTCTATATTTACTTCTATATATAAATATCAATAAATTTTATTCACCGCCTCAAAAAAATATAATATCAGTATTCTTTACTAATTATGATATTTTTCAAAATGAATCAGTTTCTAAATTGGAATCACAAATCAATTATAATATCTTATTGTTCGGGTTGGTTTAACTATTTACATGAACAATTCTATAAATTTATTTCATGGATGTCTATAAAATAATAAATATTTCTTTTATTAGTAATATGATAAAATATATTTTAGTATAGTGTTATGTAAATATTATATTAATATTTACTTATTATTAATATACCACCCTTCATCGTTAAAAATTTATGAAACATTCACACCCCTAATTTCATTAACATGAACCATAACTAAAACTATAATGAACATAAATTGGAGGATTATAAATCCTTATAAAATATAAATTATAATAACTTCAATATTCTATGAATGTTTAAATTTTTATCCATGAATGGGGATCAACATCGACAATACAGGTCATGTGAAAAAAAATTAAAAGTGAAAACATATGATGATGAAAATGAACTATAAGTATCAAGTAAATTTATAATAAATAAAAATATTTTAAAATTATAAATTGTAATTAAAATGAATAAGGTTATTAAATAAGTGATTATCTAATATTTAATTGTTATATATTATGTTATGGAATGTTAGACTAAGAGATAATACAGGGTAACAGATATTCTCATAGTAGCATTATTTAATTAAGACATTTTTCATAATAAAAACTCATTTCATCATGTGTATTGAATATAATTACCTATATATTACATTGGTCATTATTTTCATCAAACTCCATTGGATTTTAAAATTGAATTTTAATTTCTCCATTCAAGGTTTTTTATTCAAGTGGTTCCAAATTTGAGAAAGATATAAATACCTCAAAACATCATTCCTTGAGTTATAATGTTTCTTCTAGAAATTATTTCTTCCAGACTTGGGTGTTTCTATCATAAAATCTAATTATGTAGTATTGTCACATCTACTCTGGGGAAGAATTAATTATTAATTCAAATATCATCTCTTGATATATTTATTTCTCATATATGTTTATCATGGTTGAGAGTAATTCTCATCCTTATTATGTAAGATCATTGTCAATCATATCAATGTTTTTTATTTCATCCAATATTATCCATTCTTTTTCAGAAACTCAAACAGGCAATATTTTTTGTGGACTTAATATTTCAAATTAACTTTTTTAGAAGAAGGTTTTATTAATATTTTTTTGATGTGAGTTATCATCAATGGTATTATAAAATATTATAACGATATTTATTTTTAGGAATATAAGTTTTCTCTTCCACTCCAAATTTCCTCTGGAAAACAATTATATATATTTTTACGATACATTATTTATAATTGTTTACAAATAATGTTTGAAAAAATTCTTCATGTCATTTAATTGAAAGTAAAATTTTTATGTGAATCAAAACTTCTAATTTTTATGAAAATATTTTTTTTATAAAATAACTTTTTATACTTTCTCCATGTGAAAAAATTATTTTATCATTACAAGAATTTTTATAAATGAAGTTTTTCATTCCTTTTTTTAAAATTTGGATAAAAATATATAACAATGATTTTAAATATAAATGTTAAATTTCTTCTTTTTTTAATGTGGTTTACCCATTATTCATGAAAAGGAATTTTTTAACTATATAAATATTCTTAATGACCCATGGGATACACTGATAATATGTTCTTATAACACCATCCAATATTTTTTCTGTAGATGTATTATGATTTTTTTTGAGTTTTTAGAAAACTAATATCTTTTCCATGGGTCAATTACATAATATTTCAGATATGAATTCTTTTGTATTTATCTGGGTAGAAATTTTTTTGGATGATTATTATATGATGGGTGGGGTCATATATCACCCTCTAAAGTATTTTAATTAGTTCTATATCCCACGATATAAAAAATAATCAATGGTTAACTACCCCAGACAAAACACATGTTCATCCACATGTTATCAGCATATGCCCAAGAGAGTACATAGTGTGTTATCTCAATCCCATGATGGTATAAATGTTTTTATTCCATGTCATGAGGGTTTATGGGTTTTTATTACAATCCCACTATGATGTGAGAATCTGGAAGGAGGTCATACTCCACTATGATATGTTTTCATATTATATAATTTATGCCACATTTTTATGTTATATGTGTATTCTATTCTGTCAACGTTCATTTTTATTATCTCATGTTTCTATATATACATTTCATTGTGTGTTATATCAATTGAGACTTCAGGATTCTATTATTATTTGTGTAAAATTAGTATTGTATCATGCTATTATTAACAATATATTTTCCCATGGTCATGCATTATTATATACTTATTATCTAACCCTTGATGATATATTTATGAGATTTCCCCTTACTTAGTATTTGAGAACACCACATTCTTATGTTTTCATCCCCATTATATGAATATGAGTATATATTATGAAGAGTGTATAGGAAATTATAGTGTAGTTTTATTATTTAGAAATGTTGACAAGTTTTGTAAAATAACTTTATTTAAAGTTTATCCTCAATGAAACTAAACCATTAATTCTATGAATTTTGTTATTATTTGTGATATATAATGTTAGGCATATAAATGACATAAAATAAATATGCTTTTAGGTTGTTACATATAATTTTATATATAAGAAATTGTGTAAAGAATCTTGTTTAGAACAATAATTGAAAGGTTGGGTCTAGCGTAACATAATTAGTATCATATAAAATTTAATTATTTTTGGGTATTATATTAGTCATTTACAATATTTATATGAGATCAAATTAGTAAAAATACTATGAATATTTAATGTATTTGGTAACTTCTAAGAAAATTGTACATTATATATTATATATTTTTTCATTCAACTTCATCCCTATCTAGAAATTATATGTGGATGTAGTCTCTAGGACAATTGTAACTAGATTTAACAAACATAAACATTATAGTTAAGTATTAACTCATACTTAACATGATGAATGATAAAGAGGCATAGCGACAGACCCTCTTTGATACTCCCAAGGGATATTATTTTATTAATCACATTTTTTATACAAACCATTATAAAGGACTTATTATGATGTGAAATAGGTTAAAGAGAATGATTGAACAAAAACTAAGTCAATATAGGATGAACTAAGGGTGATAGAAGTTTGACTTAAAAACTATCGGATAACATGATGATTTCATAGAGTAATACATCTTGAAGTTTAATTTTTTCATGTGATTATTTAAAATAATTCAATTATGATACTAACTATTCATCAATCACATAAACCCATACTTTTTTAATGGTTGGATCAAATAAGAACCAAACTAACAATGGATATGGTAGATAATATTGTGATGGTAGTAATGAGAGAAAACGAGATATACACTACTATTAAAAATATTTTGGTCATATTAACCCAACTTTCTCAACATATGATTAATATATTGAGTATTTCTGAACATGAAAATGCACTAAATAAAAGCTGTAAATAATTTTATAGAATATAAAGTTCTGAATATCATAATGTAAGGATGATTAAAAAATTTCATTATAAAAAATATGGAGAGAATATCCCAATGGAATGTCAAAACAGTATAAGAAAATTTTTAAAATATGAAAGGATTGGCCATCAAGATCATGAATGTTGAGTTGGGGTGAAGAATATGACCAATATAATGGATGATATAAATGTAAAAAACCACAAATGATTGGATTTTAGGAATTATAAAAAATGATTCCCTAATCCAAAGTCTGACAAGGATAATAATCCTCAATAACCACCTCAGATATGAGAATAAGGGAAATACTATTCAATGATTAATATTGAGGTGCATAATAATAATTAAATTATTAATGTCACATGGATCCTCTACCCTATATTTCTAAATTTCATGTTAGATTCTAGTTATAGAATTGCGTTTATATCTGGGATTTTTTCGAAGAGAGTTCAATCAAAACCCGAATTCTTTGATATCAAATAAAATTTTGAGTTTTTATATGTTATATCCCAAGATAAATTTTAAGGGGGTTTTATCCATTATTCCTCATTTAGAGAAATTTTATTTTAGAAATAGACTTCATATCTCCACTTATTCTCAAGATTTTCTACCAAAATAGGGAAATATCCAAACTAAAAGGATCTATGATATATTGTATGATTATTAATAATATAATAATTTAAATAATAAAACCACTAGAGAATATTACGATATTAATCAACTATAAATTCATGTATTAATAGGATATATAATTAATATTTTTTAATACTAAATTTGATTTTTTTTTGTTATATAACTATTATTTTAATGTATTTTATATTTTATCTTAATAAATTCAATATTCCACTTTTAAAATAAGACATGAAGAAATATAAAATTAATCTTCACATTAATAATTGGTATGAGTTAAAAATAAAAACACATTAAAATTTAATTTTTCAATAAAATAATTTTATTATATATTGTATTATCATTTGTAAACTGAATATAAAAATATGTTAACATGAAATTTTATAATATGATCATTATTTTTGAATTCATTATTTAAAGAGTATATTAGGTAGATGTGTGGAAAATATTTCTAAAAAGGATGAATTTTGGATGAAAATTTTAAAATACTGTTTTAACAAATACATTTATCTTTTTTAAACTATAAAAATATATGAATTATTTGAAATTATTTGAAACTTATGTAATATTTTACATTAAAATAAACTATTATTGGTCTAATTCTTTTAACTAGGTATCCGTAATATAGAATCTAGGTTTGTTTTATTTCCAAATTCACATTACTATTATTTGGTTAACAATAAAGTAAATAATTTATAATAAATCAAGACATATTTAATTTTACAATGATAATAATTTTAAATTAAAAAAATACACTTTTTCTAAAAATGGTTTTAAGAATTATGTGTGGTAATGTTGAAATAAATTTCTATTATTATTAGAAATTTTATTCTAAAAATTCAATTTCATAGTTGGAATCACTATGTACATTTTATAAAATTTGGCCCATTTTATTTTTATACATTAAAATTTAATTACTTGTGTAAAAACTAGTTACCATAATAAAAAAAATGGTAATAGTTAAATATTTAACAGTAAAATAATTAGAAATTTTTATATAATGTTTTAAAATTCATTTTTTAGTACTCCAAGAGCTTAACCCTTACCCAAATCTATCATTTTTAAATATTGGAGTAACTTTCATTTAATAGTTTCTTGGAATGTTATATTATTAAAAAATTCCAATTCCAATATTTATTCAATTTTCCATCACTAACCAACCAATCCTCACACACCAAGTCTGATATATTTGGAAAAACACTAAAAAATAACTTACCAACAGTCCTACCAATATCATAGTGGTTTTGTTCTTCAAAATATCCCACTTCTCAAACTCTTAATCCAATATAAATATATGGTTTTTCAAGGAGTAAGGTAAAAATTTATGATCACACCTGTTTTTTATTTCTATGACTTGGTTTTTTATTTTAACCAATTTAATTATAATTTTACTTTTATAATATAATTAACTAATTATTAACTTATATAATTTATTTTTTAGGTTAAAAATAAAAATTAACTACCCCTTCCTATTTTACATAGAAAATTAAAATGTTGTGTGTGTGTGTGTGTGCAGACTACCATCTCTATAAAATAAACTTTATATTTTTATCATCCACATTCAATGGATGGGATTAAATGTTTATTTAATGATTTAATATTATATTTTTATGTTTATTAATATTTTTAAAATATATTCCATTCCATACTTTCCACCCATTTTATGGAATATGAATGCATCACTTGTGGGTATTGCAAACTATCACCTCTAGTAAGTGATGTACTTCATTTTCTACCTATCAAAATTATTATTTATATTAATATATTTAAATATGATTCCCTACCTTTATAAAATTTATATAACATCTTTATTCATCATTAATAATGATATTAGTCTTAATTAATCACTTTCTAAACTATAATCACTACTTGATTATAGTATGTTCTTGTTTGTATTGGTTTAACCACTGTCATGTTGAATATAATAAATATATATAAATGATTATTTTGGAAATATAAATTTTCTTTTTATTATTAATAAAGGAGAATTTTATTTTTTATTATGGATATATAATTTTTATACTAATTTTCATATTATTATTGATATATCACCCTTGTCCGTTAAAAATTATCAAAACAATAACTCTATGGTTTTTATCTCCTTAAACCCTTAAAAATACCCTAGAGTAAAATTATCAAATTATTAATAATTATAAAAAATATATTATTTTACTATAAAAAAACTTGGAATGATGAATTTTATATAAAAATGTAGATAGATATCAATATTCCAAATAATGTGTCAAAAAATTAAAATTAAAAACACCAAATAATGAAAATAAATTATAAAAAAATGGGTAACTACCTAAAAAATAATTATTATATATGTATATAAAAGGAAATAGATATTAATAAGGTTGTGAAATAATTAATTAATATATTCTTTTTATACATAATGTTAGAGTGTGTTTAAAAAAGAAAGAATTCATTATATTTGATTTTCTGGTATAAACATTACTTTTTAGAGACATATGTCATAAAACCACATGTTTATTATTTTTTGGTGTATATGATTACATAAAATTTCCTTTATCTTAATATTAATTAAGTGAAATGGATTTTAATAATCTATATAATATTCTATTTTCAAGGGTTTTTTATTTAGTTGATATCAAACCCGTAAAAGATATTGAAAACTCAAAACTTATTTCTTTCTATTATAATGTTTCTTCATGAACGTTTTCTTATATATTTTTGTTATTACTCTATAAAATTATATTATACATATTATTTTCACTTCTAATCTAGTTGAAAATTAATTTTTAATTTTAATATCCTTTATTTATGCATTTTTTTCTCATAAAAGTATAATGATGCTGAAAATATCTCAAATCCTTCCCAAATAATCTCTTTGTTTTCCATGTCCATGTTTTCTATTCCATCCAATT
Organism: Viscum album; assembly: GCA_963277665.1. Taxonomy (NCBI): domain Eukaryota; kingdom Viridiplantae; phylum Streptophyta; class Magnoliopsida; order Santalales; family Viscaceae; genus Viscum; species Viscum album. The sequence continues at coordinate 1,332,982,611 of OY728141.1, forward strand.
TCATCAATTATTAATAGTAAATCATATATGCTTTTTTTAATTTATGTTTCACTTTAGATATTTTCAAAATGAAGTTTTATTACCCTTTTGAATATTTGGGTTTTAAATAATGATATTTTAAAATATCAAAAAGATATATGTTTTCATGATATTATATTTTATCTTCCAGTAAACATTTCTATAGAAAATAATTTATGTCGTTAACAGGGAACTAGTATTGAAAATTATTTTGAAATATTTTTCAAAAATTATCTTCATTTCAGCCACTTGAATGGGTTATTTTATTTTGACATGCCATTTTTTATTATTATGATAACATAAAAAATGATTTCTAAAATCACGTTTTTACACATTTCTATGTTAAAATATTCATCATACATTGTAAAAACTAATCTCAATGTAGATTCAATTCCATAATTGAAAATGGTTTTCCAAATAATCATAGTTTATAATGATTTAAAAAAATACATATTTCTTATTATTTTTCATTGTTATTTACATGATGATCCTTCCAAGGAACTTTTCATCTATGTCAACATCCTTAATGTGACTTATGTTAAATCTGGGATATAATCTTTTAATAGCACCAAAATTAAATATTTTTAGACTTATGAAATTTTCAAGGAAATTTTCCTAAAACCGATATCTTTTTCATTGGTTAATTATGTGATTTTTAAAATTTTAATGATTACATGATTATAATGGAACAAAAATGTATGGATGATGAGTATGTGATGGGTGGGTTCCTATATTGTACTTTTATTCATATGTTCATATTTTATATCCCATTAGATAATAAAGGGTACAAGGGTAGTAGTCAAAGACCATGTGGGTGCACATTTTTTTATCCCATACTAAAGATGGGATTGAAGTTTTTAGACTAAGATTAAGAGGGTATAAAAATTTTATCCATATCCAAAGAGGGTATAAGGGTTTTTAACCAAATCCCAAGAGGGTATGTCGGTAGTTCCCTGGCCACTATGTTTTGAGAATCAGTTACTAATTCCCACTTCATTGGGTTAGGGTTTTATTTTCTTTTAGTTATTCAAATTTTCATTATTATATTATTATGTTATAGTACATTAGATCATGGTTATTGTATCATGTTTCTGAACATATATTCCATTTTATATGTTGATGTTTTTTACACTTACCAAGTCTTTTATATCACCCCATTCTTATGCTTCTATTTTCATGGTCATGAGTATGAGTATAACATATTAGAGTATATAATGGATTCTAGTGTATTTTGATTGTATAAAAATGTTATCATGTTTCATAAAATATTTTTTAATATAGATTATCCTCTAAGACACTAAGTCTTAAATTTCTTTTATTCTTTGATTATTTTTGAGAAATAATTTTATTTAATGAAATGATGTAAAAGAATTAAATTTTTATCCAAGTACATCTCACATTGCATCAAAGCTAGTATATTTAAAAAATAATTTAAACCCTGAAACTAGGCCTCTAGGTTTGAGATTCCCCACCTTACCTTTATGTTGTAGCCATAGTAGAATTTTTAGAGACACCAAATCCCATCCTCCACAGAACCCCACATTGTAGGGCATAAACCACGCCATTGGAGCCTCTAATACAATTTATCCAATATCTTCACACTGATATATACTCCTCCATCTCAAATTCAAGCTATATCTACATAATATTCTTCTTGAAAGTATTCCCAACACTTGTATCACCTAAAAAATCCAATGTAATAGGATGAAATATCCTATCCATTACATTATATTCCTCTTAAATTACTTTAATACCTTGAAAAATTAGACAAAACACTGAAAATAATGGAAAAGGGAAAAATTATAAATAACAACCCCCTAAGATATCTCTAAAAAATCATGTTATAGTGGGAAAATGGCCATATGATGGATGAATAGTCACTAAAAATATGTGACACCATCTCCCAAAAAACATTATGTGGGAAATATACCTCTTAAAATGGAATAGACATATAACTAACACACTCAATAAGGGATAAACCATATCTATACTAACAATAGTGACTCCTATAACCCTCAATGATGATGGTAGATACCTCTCAATATAGAACACTTCTACCAAAATAACATACCACCAACCACCCCTTCTCACAAAAAAAACACAAACACACAAACCCATTCAAATTATACATATTATAAAAAATAATTAATTTTAATAACATCTCTTTGTAAATCATGTTTCTTAAAATAATGAAACCTCAATGATTTTCAGGGGGAATTTTAACCATTATATCTCAAAATATAATATTTAAAACAAATTTAAAAATAAATTAAAAGGGTTTTATTTTAAATTGGTATGAATATCCAATTAAATTACCACAAATAAAAATCCATCATTGATTGAGAATATTTCGGAATCTTAGAGAATTTATTTTGACCAAAAATGAAAGAATTTAACTAGAAAAAATTATCTAAATATATAAAAGAAACCTATAGATACTCAACCATAAGGTTTTAAGTCTCGACCAAGCTCTATAAGATCAACTTACTCTCATATTCATTGAACTCATAGCCCCACAACTAAGTGAATTCATCTCAACCGTCACAATTTATTGAGAGGGGTCTCCACTGAAATCCTATATCAGTAAAAACCCTCTCTCTATAATATATTATTGATCTCTCATCTCTTCCCATGAAACTAACTAAAGATGAACAATAGTCCATTAGATCCACATACTCAAATAGGACTCAAAGAGAAATGATTGATCCTTCTCATTATGTAGATAACAAATTGAACCAATACATGTTGTATATAAATTCAATCCCAGGTCTTTAGGCACTCTGAAACACTGTTCAATCTCAAATATCTCTTTCATATGATTATACATATTCACTATAGGGAATGAATACTTCTATAAATACCTATGAATATCTTACCAATACACATCTTCTGGGTCATGTCAATATATCTCCCACCACCCTCAATTTGGTTTCCAAAATAATCCAAATGAAAATTAAAGAATGATTTTATACAGAGAATTTACCAATTCAACTGTGACTAGAACTTATTCTAACCAATACTTAGTGTATAGGTTAGAGGTTTTATTAAATTACATTCATACATCCTTACAGTAAAATTTAATCCTGGATGTATCCCTTTATTACTTATTCAACTCCCCATTCCCAAAATCCAGATGAAATTTTGGGGGAATAACATTAAATGAAACTATATAAAGGCTAGAAAAAATTAAAAAGGAACATAATATTAATAGAAATAAACCAAATTTCATAATAGAATATAGTAATCCAAATAATTCTCCACCAAAATGACTCGATCGAACAACTTTTCATTTATCCATATCACTACTCTCTATTATGAATAACACTATACCAATTTTATCACCTCACACATAAGGAGTCATGGAAAGCATGGAAATAATCCACAATGACCAACACATATAAGATCCTATCTTTATTATCGGTACTTTTCCATTTGTTTTTTTAGTTGAATAATTTCAATTCTATTAATGAATATTGTTAAACAGTTAAATTTTTATTTTAGAGATTCCCAATTATCTAAGTGGTTGATATAAAAATAGATTATGGTGAAATAAGGTAATTAAACTAATTTAGTGACACATTTTGGCTGGTGGAGACCACTATCCAACAAGTGTAATGACTTGTATCAATGTTTCAATAAAAGAAGCCAACTTGTGAGTTGGTGAGACATATTGACCAACCAGTTGAATCCTAGAAGAATGTAATTCCTCTATAAATCTGATCATCCATGTTGGGGAGATCACTAATACCAAATGGGGTTTCTATTGTTGTATCCATTTTTTATAACATCACTGACTAACCAGTGGTATCTAGTGGCTTCTCATTGGTGCTGATGGGGATGGAAAAGTGAGTGGAAGAGTCATAATATCTCCACTGAAATCCCCATTTAATTTCTTAATACACATCCTTAATATAGAATTTATTATTATTATTTAGAAAGTGTTATATAGGTATTTCTTGACTTCCAAAACACTTTCCCTTAGTTAAATGTTTTTTGGATCTACCAAAACATCTTACTTCGGAATTGTTTTCTTAAAATTGATGAATTCCTGTTTTTCCGTGTTGAATCTTCTTCTTACATATCTAGGGGGTTGAGTATATCATGTTCCATATTGAATCATGGTGTTTGGAATTGATATATTTTATTAATCATTGCTTATCTCATTCTTTTATTTTGATGCAGGTGGCCCAAAAAATATACCTATGGTCTGGTTTGGGTTTATAGTATGTACAACATATGCAATCATGCATACAAACAATATACATAACCTCTTAAAAATATAATTTATTCATATGGTTTAATTCAACATAATCATATATCCCAAAGATCCCATTAGGTCTCTCAGATAAGAGATCTAAGACTATCGGTGACCCAAGATGTGTGCCTCTCCTGAACCCTAGGTTGGAACCCAAATTGGTGGTACAAATGCACATGAAAATTAGTCTATTTAACTATTGGTTAATATTTGGATCGAACCTGGTGAACCTTCTCACCCTAGGGGTTTGAAATTGGAAATATGTAATTTTATTGACATGTAAAATGGTAATTGGGCATAAAGGGAATGTGATTTGAAATTATTAAAGTTGTTTTGTGAACTGGTAACATGGAATGAAATTGGTAATTATCTTATCATTGAAATATTTTCACAAAATAAGAAAATGGAATTTGAGGACAATTGACCTATAAATAAGGAATATGGATTAATGGAATGATAATTTGAAATTGGAATTAAGTAAAAAATACAACTTATGATAACATTTTTGGATAGTTTTGTAACTTGGTATACAATAACCCTTTTTTATTTTGATAAAAGGAATGATTAATTATCCATATCATGGGAATTTATATAGGATCAATTGATAAATGAAAAATTAAAATTCACCCTTGTTATGGGAATCCACCTTAGGAAAGAATGGAAATGAACGTTTTATTGGTCCATGGGATGGGAATCCTTCTATAATATGTAGTGAGTTCCTACAAAGACATCTAGTATCATGTAGATGTAGGTATAGTATACTTGGGTTGTCAATATATATCTTGAGGGCCAATGAGTTTATCTTGATGTTATAAATTTAATTATGAATTAAAACCATTATATACTATACTTTTTCATGATCTATTACTAAAACATAATTTTTTAGGAACTATTGGTGGTGGCCTACTGAATTTTACTTAAATAATATCATTGTCTCTATATGAAACTGGTGATGAATTCATGGATGCATGTCTGTACAAGGGAAAAGGGGACCTATGCTTGACTGGTGACTATGCTTTATAGGAATGAATCATATATATGGGACTGAGGATGGGTTTCAATATTAGTATGGGGAGACTCATTTTGAGTTAAGATTTTATTTATTTAACTATATAAATTTTAACATGACATTTAGTTTGAAATATATCCTAGAATGACATGTTTCATAATAATTATTTTATTTTTAATTTTCCATTTTATCTACAGGAGAAGATCATATTGATTTGGTTTTATTTTTTCTAATATTATTTTCACTATGTATAAGAGGGTATAGTCCCCCACAAAATTTATTAGACACACACTACTAGCTGATAGTGTTTGGCTTATAGGGATGCTTGTCTGAGTTATTGTAATGACCCATATCGAGTATGTGAGGAAGAACTAGTCTGGGGACATTATAATGTTGTATAAAATGTGATATATTAATTTTAAATACTATTTTAGATAGGTAGATTGTAGATTAGGACATGTCGGGGCATCTAATTGATCACATGAATGGGAGTAGATAACACATATGTGAAGAAAAACCCATGTTTTTAGGGATGGGATTACTTTTTTTGAGGTTATCATGTTAAATTTTTGATGTTATTTCAAATTTGAAAAAAAAAAGATTTTTGTGTGACATTACTTATTTATGTAATTTTACAAATGGTCTGGTATGTCATAAGGTACATATATATACATCATAGTATTTTTGTAGAAAATTATATTATCATGCATTACTGAGGATAGGGACTCATTTTTTATAGAAAAAATTTATAGTCTAAATTGTGAAAAAAATTCCATGCATGATAAAAGGGAATAAATTTTATCAGTTAATAGAGGTTAAATTCACTTTTTAATCTAAAAATTAAGGGACCGTGTATCTATAGATATCCTTTTTTTCTATTTTTCATTATATTTTTGATCATGTTATGAACCATATGATTCAAGGAGTGTTTTTACCACCGTAGAAATGATTCCTATGTGTCATTATGTGATTGAGAATCAAGATATTGGTAATAAGAACCCGCAATGTAAAATAGAGTTGTAACTTCCTACAAATCCTAGTAAACCAATGTACTACTTACTCTATGGTAGTATTTTTGGGTCATGTGATTAATGGAGAAGGATGCTAATCATTAAGTTCATTTTATATCTGATCTAATTAGGTATATATTGCTATAGCACCGCCCCACGTTTTCTAGGTTAGTAGGACCTTAGGATGCAGTTTTATTGATTGATTTCATCCATACAGTCTTTAGTGACCTGGAGAAAGAAGCAAAGAGATGGGTGAAGATTTCAACCTATATGTTATGATTTCTAGTAAAGTATTGATGAGAGAAAAAATTAAAGTCTTGATAACATAAAGAGCTATCCTGGAATGGATTTTATAATATGTTCATATGTTTCCTCTACCATCAGGTCTTATGGGATGAAATTTATTGGTACATTAAGCAACTAATACATGGGATAATGTTATAGATGGACAACATTGTCCAGTATACTAACATGTATAATTTTGATATATCATTGTAAGGAGATGATATTGATAGGGATAAGTGATTCATGGATGGGCAGTGATATGAAATCAATATCAGGTGATTGTTTTCTATATCAACAATGACCATTATGTGATGAATCAGGCTCTCAACGCTGAAGGGAAACTGAAGGAGGACCTAGGTAGCTAGTATATGTTCCTAGTTGGAAGATATTTGAGTTCTTATTTAGGTAGTAAGAATCATATTTATGAAAAAATTTAATAAAACAAACATTTATAAATGAAATTCATTATTTTTATTGAATAAATTCCACCATAAGTAATGAAGATATAGAAAAAAGATGTGTTATATTGGTTATATTATTCCATATAAAATAAATCCAATCATAACTAATGGACCATTAAAAACCTTAACTATTAATAATATAGTAATTTCATAATAACCATGAAGATTAGTACATGTCAAGTTTTATCATAATGTCAAATTTTTATAGACAAAAGAAGTGATGGACTCAACTATCCCCCAACATCCTCATGACCCTCTAACTCCATTGGGTAACATTATAAGTGTCGTTTAAAAGAATTTAAACCCAAAAAAATTAGTCATACCTTCATGAAAAGACAGGTAATTATAACCTCCCCTTATTAATGAAACTCATCACGAGGTTGGCCTATATAGGGCAAAGAGTTATCATCTAATAATTTCTTAATCCACTAAGCTCGTATATCAGCTTCTCATTTTGAGGTCTCATATTATACTCAATCATACTTTCATAGAACATGTACAAAATTAATTGACCTTGTAACAACCCGAAATTTTGAATAAATCTTGTTTCCTAATTTTATGTGTTATTTTATTTTTATACTCAACAAAAATGTTTCATTTGATAACATGAGTATAATTGAAATGATACTGTTGGTTTTTGACTGTTATATGACCATTGGTCAATATGACCACTGGAAACTAAACGTTTTGATTATTGTATCTAAATACAAGTAATCTTGGTTAATTAACATAGAAAGAAGATTTGATGGCCTCACCCAGTAGTCTTGGACCAATCGAAGCCCATCTAACAGAACTTGGGAAGGAGGTAGCACCACTGGGCTTTTCTCTGGACCAAACCCAAGCTGAACTTCATCGTATAAAGCTAGAATGGGATCGCCTTCACGAGAAGCTCAAACTGATAGAAATTACTACTCGTGCGATGTTGGTCGAGCCTCCCTCAGATTCTCTCACCTTAGCACACCTTACACTTAGGTCCTATGCTGGTGTGATAAGGGGCTATGTAAGGATACCGTAACTGCCTTGTGTAATCCTCTGTTTTAAATAAAAATTGTGATTTCTTCTTATGATGAAGTTTATGAATTTTCAAATGACCGGATAAATATAGTATGCATATTTTTGATGAATTTTAGAAAAAAGGATTTTTTAAAAATGGTTGTGTAAACCTTAAATAATTAAAAATGTGTAATGATTTTCGAAAAATGGTCTTCTACAATTATGTTCAGTACGAAATTTAGAGTCTAATAAGATCAACTTAATTTTTGATGAATAGTAAATTATGAATAGTGATTTTATGATTAGGATTAGTAATGTTTCCAAATGGATTAGTAATCTCACTTAAAGAAAGTATTAATATAATCTAGGCACATTGATTAAGTAATGTGATTCAATAAAATGGTTAAATAACGGTTTCATAAATTATTATTCAAGTATTAGTTTTTTTGGGTGAATAGTGTTTTTTAATTAAAAATTTAATTAAAAATATTTAGATAATTATTTTTATAAAACGGATTTCATTTTTGAACTCAGAGCACCGATATTATGCTATTGTAATTTTTGGGGTTTTTTCTGAAAAAAATGAATTTTTGGTGAATAGTGTTTTTATTTAAAAATTAAATTAAAAATATTTAGAAAATTATTTTTATAAAATGGAGTTCATATTTGTAATCATAGCGTTGATTTTTGGTTAAGGTGAAATTTTGGGATTATTCTGAGAAAGTTGAATTTTCGATGAATAGTGAAAATACAGTTTTTAAGTTACGGGTGTTTAATGACATCATTAAATAATGTATTAAGTTTGTAATCAATATGTTCGAATTATGAATAGTGAGATAAGGTATGAGGTGTCCCAAGTGGCCAATACCATGGGCAAATACCATGGGCAAGCCCATGGTTTTTCCAAAACCACTAATGAGGTGTCCCTTTGCCATTAATGCCTTGTCCCCTCACTTTCCCTATAAATACCAAGCCATCCTCTCATCCATTCGACTCCCCACTCTCCCCCAACGAAGTTCTGGTCTCATTACCTCCCAAGGAGTCCTCCCATGGTGCCCCCAAGCCCTCAAGTTCCCAACCATTGAGTTTTAAGAGTTATGTTTTAAGGTAAGGGATCTGACCCCTCTCTTTCTTTTCAAGTGATCTCTTTTATGTCATTCATTTTATGCTACATGTTCTTATGTTGGAGGATGTTCTTTTATACTCCTATTACTGCCTTTTTTATGTTAATATAATGAGAGATCCCCTCTTTCTCTCATTATTTCGTTTTATGAAGTTGTATGTGGCGCCGTTAGGCTGCCGAAATTTTTGTAACGGATTCTTTCTCCTCTCTCATTTTTCAAGATCTATTTTCATGTAAAGTATTTCATGTTACTTTTTATTATGTTGGGGTATGATCTATAAATTTATCATACTGATCTTTTGTGATCATATTATGAGAGACCCCATTTTATCTCTTCAATTCAGTATTTTGAAGTTTTAAGTGGCGCCGTTAGGCTGCCGAATTTTTAAGTGGTTCTTCACCATTCTCATTTTGAAGTTCTACTTTCATGTCAATTCTTTCAAGTTCCTTTTTGTTATGTTGGGGTATGATCTCTATATCTATCATACTGATCTTTTATTACCATATGATGAGATACCCCATTTTATCTCTTCAATTCAGTATTTTGAAGTTTTAAGTGGCGCCATTAGGCTGCCGAATTTTTAAGTGATTCTTCACCCTTCTTATTTTGAAGTTCTACTTTCATGTCAATTATTTCAAGTTCTTTTCTATTATGTTGGGGTATGATCTCTATATCTATCATACTGGACTCTTATTTTCATATGATGAGAGACCCTATTTGACCTTGTCAATTCAATTTTGTTGAAGTTTAAGTGACGCCGTTAGGCTGCCGAATTCTCACAAGAGAAATCTTATTTTTTTCTTCCTTTCATGTTCTTCATTTCATATGGTATATTTTAAAATTTCATTACCATGTTATTAAATCCCTTATATTTTTTCCCTCTACTATTTTATGGGTCATTTATGAATGTTTGACCCATGTCCCCTCTCTTCTCAAGGTTTTCTAAAACCCCGAAACATAGCCGTTATGCTGCAGAATTTTCGTCTCAAAGTGCCTCTCTCTCTTTTCTCAAAATTATTTTATGTTATAAAGTGAATACTCAAAGATCTTATTTCTACAGGGGTATTCACATATACATCAAAATTTTCTATTTTAAATTCTGGTATTTACATACATGAAACCCTCTTTCCCTTTCCGTGGGTTTAAAGTGACGTAAAGATCATGTCTTTAAAGCAGTTTTTAAAACGTTATGATTATGAAATGAAACCCATTTATTTTATGCTATATGGGTTATTTATGAAATGTTTGATGATGATATTTGTGGCTCACATGATAATAAAGTCAAATTTAAGGGTGCGCTCTGATAGCGCTCCAATGCATTGGGTAATGATGTAACCACTAGAGATTACAATTTTCACGATACCTTGGTAAATAACCTTGGTAATTTTCAAATGACACCTTGGGGATGGACCTTGGTGATATGTTCATGATTGTCTATGTAAAATGATGTAGCCATATTTTCAAGTTATGAAAAATGTTATTTTTATTATGATATGCCTCTTTATTTCATTCTCATGCCTTAAAGTTCTTTTTCATGACCTTATTGAAGTATCTCAAGTTCACATGTAAAATGTTTCTCTTGTTTTCTTTACTGGGATTTTTTCTCACCCTTTCTTTTGATGTATGCTCCCAGGTTATGTGATGCAGTAATGAACCTAGGATGAACATGAGGAGAAGCCTTTCAAGTGTTTTAGAAGAATGTTTTATGTTTTCATGTTTAAAGTTCCTGGTTTCCAAGACACTAAACCTTAAAGATCCTCGGTTTTGTAAAATGTAATGAAAGTTTATGTGATAAAGAGGCGGGATGCTATAGACCTACTTCAGAGTATCTTCATGATATGATCACCAATACGAATGAGATACTTATCAAAGGTGGTATCTACATACAATTAGACCTCATCCTATTGGAAAACATGTGATAGATATAGATAATACAAGTTATTATAAGAAACATGGAAGACATCATACATAGATTGGTATCTCAAAGGAAGTGTTATCTACTAATCCCATGGTTTAATCTGTTTCACTACCTTGAATGTGCCAAAAAACCTAGGTGATAGCTTACACTGCCTTTGAGTATGTCTATGATCCAACCTATGTGAGAATTTCTCGAAACCCTAGTCCCCGACCTCAATCTCAGAGGTCACTGGTGTCAGTTGGAATATGACTTCTATCTGGATTGAGTTTTCATCATACACTTTCTCATCAAATGGACCTACTCTATTGTTACCTACCAAAGGAATGGTCCAAGAATAGAAACATCACCTACCTCTAGCCATCACAGAGGTAAATATAAAGTCCTAACATATAAAGATTTATAAGGATACATCTAGATGGTATCCTGAAATATTCTATTATAAGTAAACTCTATAAGGGTAATGAGTTTCTCCTAGGAACCCCCAAATTCAAGGAAACATCTATGGATCATGTAATCCAGCACATGAATCATATGAATTTTTTTATCATATATCAGGGTGTGATAAACCATGATCAAAAGAACCTGTATGCCCAATGATTTCTGTAACCCCTACCAGAACCATGACATAAAGTGAGGGTATTAGTTAGAAATTATAGAATTATGAGATACGTGAAGACATAAAACCTCACTGACTTACATCCTCCCAAGCTCATCTACTGATAAATTCTCTATCCTTGGTAAAAATTGTGTGACCTTAATAAAATGATCAAACCCAACCCACATTTTATCAATTTCATGAGGTGATCTAGGTAAACCAGTCATGAAATCAATCGAAACATCATAACATTTCCACTTAAGAATGAAAAATGGATATAAAATCCATATCGATCACTGATGTTTTACTATCACTGACTTACAGGTGGAACATCGAGTGATGAATATGAAAGTATTATGTTTTATACCAAGACACCAATACAGGTGTCGTAAGTCTTGATACATCATGGTGACAATGGGATGAAATTACGAAGTTGAGGCATAAAATTTCTTCATCATCTCATATCTGATGTATATTGGGACCAATACATGTCCATGGAATAATAAAGTTTCATCCTTATCCATAGTCAAACTAAAGGATGTATCGCCACCTAAGATGGTTTCTATTAGGACAAGGCCCTCGATATCTGATAGTTGCCTCATTATTTTCCATTTCAAAAGAGTATATGTCACTAATAAGTTTATGAGGATATTTTGACCATGGTCCCCTTGGAATACATTGTAAATATCTGAGAATAAGCCCATGAGATTCCATTCTTTATAGGCCCATTGAACCACCTTAGTCTAGGTCTTCCAGATTGGTTTATCGACCATAAAATTACCTTAACTAGAAATATAAGAAAGCTCAAATTAAAATGATTGTAGGTACTCCAACCACATGTGATGTATGAAATTGATATCACACTACATAAATATGTACTTGAGGATTTTCTAATCAGTGTATAGAAAAAATGATCTACAAGTAGATAGTTTCTCCAATAGAAAAAAGAATAAACTACCTCATCTAGCTTGAGGTTGTGCATCAGGTAATTCCAATCACAAGGCATAAATTAACTAGACTTGTATGTGATGACTATCTCATCCCACATCTGAACAACTCATAGACCAATACCATATGTGTCACAATACATAGTATGAATCCTTCCAAAATTTGACAAAATTTGTATCGATACTAAATTCAATCTGTCATGAAACCCCATAAATGCTTCTTCTTAGGATTTAGACCATATTAATTTCATAAAATTCATTTTGAATCCCATAAGAGGTGTATTAAGACTTGAGAAATCATGTATAAAGAGTATGTAATACCCATATATTCCCAAGAAACATTGAATGTCAAATATATTCCTAGTATATTACCAGGAAACTAAAACTCTCACTTTCTATAGGTCTACTGAAACTCATGACTCGAAAATACTGTTACTCAAGAAGTGGTATTTATCAATCCAAAAGTGGGATTTATTGATCTTCAAATAGTGATGATGTTCTCTTAGTGTATTCATTACGATCTCAAGATGGTTGGCATGGTCTTTTATAAAGAGTGAATACACTAAGATATCATCAACAAAGACTACCACAAATGAATCCAGATATGGGTGGAAAACCAAATTCATTAGATCTATGAAAATAGTAGGTGAATTCATGAGTCTTAAAGGCATGACCAGGTACTCGTATTGACCATACCTACTCTTGAAGGTTTTGCGAGGTACGTATAATGACCTGACACACACTTGGTGATAACCTGAACTCATATTTATCTTTTAAAACTCTCTCGCTCCACAGATCTAATCAAAGTGGTCTTCTATTCCATGTGGTGGATACCAATTTTTTACCATAATCTGATTCAATCAATATTAATCAACACAAATCCTGAGGGTATCATCTCACTTATTGGTAAAAAGGACCAGTGAACCCCAAAGACAAGTTGTAGGGAATATGAAGATTTTATTCTTCATATCCTTTAACTGTTATCAAGCTCCAAAAGCTCCATATGTGTTGTCTTTTAATGATGAATGGTCATTGGAACTACTCCTAGTGCTAGATCAATAGTAAATTCTTCATATCTCACTTGAGGTAGACCAAAAAACTATTTAGGAAAGGAATCCCTAAAAAATTCCACTACAAGAGATAAAATCATGGGGTTGTAACCCCAGGTCATCCAATAATAGAATGATGATCTACACTATCACACTACCCATCCTCTACTACTCGGATCTTGATTATAAATCTTGAACATCCTATTCTCCCTTATTCATATGCCTACTACCCTATGGTGATGTAATCATCACCCTCTAAAGATAGAATTATATATTTTTTGGATAGGTAACTAACTAGTCTATTCTATTGATTACATAAAATACCATCATGTAGATGATGAAAAAATTCCATAAAATAGTTATCCTCTTATATAGAGGGGACAATCCTTATAATGGATAAATCCCTCTAATCTGATACCTAATGGGGTATCTTGCATCATAATGCCATGAAAGTGTACAATATCAAGTCACAGACATCCCATAATAGTCTTAGATATAAAATAATGAGATAAAACCATTTAAAATAAAGAATACACTAAAGTAGAGTCAATTTGAATAGTATCTTATACTGTAGAAGGTATGACAGTTTCTCTTACAGTATAGGATAGACTGCATGTAATTGGATGGTACAATGGCCCTGAGGCACTACCTGGATGCCCTAAGGAAGATCAATATGATGGAATTGAGAATAATGAGTCTAACTACCTATAACTTGACTACCACCTTAGTCAAAGGTACCAGTCTAATTCTAACGGCATACCTGGTGTGATCCTACTAGCCTCACTCTATAATACAGGGTTGTAGTAAATAGTTAATTGATAGGAAATAATGGAATGGTCCTGTAAAAACACTGGATATAGACCATCCTACTACAATCTCTATATTCCACTGTAACTCATAATCTCTAAGGTTTCAAGTATCATGGCTTCCCACACTGATGAAATATCAAAAATCTATAATCATGAGGTGCATGAATAAAAATAACTCTATGAGTAGCCTCAAAATTTCTCTTTCACACAGAAGAAGAAACACTGATTGATCAAGGTGTTGAACTGCCCTACCTCACACCATCATCTTCCCTCAAATGATTCTCTATGATAAGGTATGTGTTGACTATATCAGAAATATTGGTCAAACTGAATACATTGAAACTTTATTTGATGTTGTATACCATCCCATCCTTGAATCAAATGATATTCATATGATCATCATATTATATAGTAGGATATAATCATTTTGTCTTAGTAAAAAGAGTGGAGTTTTCCATAACACGAATTCCTCCCTACTGCAGGTTCATGATTTCTCAAGCACTGTGAGTTCTCAAAGTCTGGGAGAGAAAATTTTCAAAGAAGATAGTTGGGAAATATACATTGAACATATCTCTATGTTTACATGATTGTGTAATAACACCCCCCACATTTTGGAATAATCGTGCAACATATAAGTATCATTCTTAACCCTATGCTCTAGAGGCTTCTCCAAATGCTCAAATGTAAAAAGAATAGATTAAATCCAAGAGTCATTAGTATGTAGTCATATATCCCCTAAAAACATGGGAGGATGTTTTACTAGAACTAATAAGACAACTCTATCATGTTTAGGGAAGAAATAACAACAACTTTCATATTCTCAAACATATGTTGAAATCCCTCTCAAAACTGAGCATAAGTGCTCATATTAGAAATAGGAAGATGTGACATAGGTGGAACATCTATAGAAATTTTTGGTGGCTCATGTCGTGATACATCAATTTAATGGTCTTCACTATCTTTTGGACATATAACTAGAGGTTTTTAGGGTAGCATGATGATATAATTCTAAACTCACACCTTAGAATAGATCATAGAAAGTGAAATTATTTCATATAGAAAACTAGGATAGGTGTGTATCCTTCCTATAAGTAGTTCATTCTCTCTTCCTTATCCTATTTCCATAACTGGTTAATTTACAAAGGCCATAACAATCCATAAAAATGTAATAGATTCAAAAAATACCCATTAATAAGGCCAGGTTTGGATCTTGGTCTTTGTTTCACATATATAAATTGGTTATTCTTATGTTAATATTCATAATAATTTTAAATTTCTTATTTTTCAAATATTTAAATCTCTTTAAAAGTTTTAATTAGATTGGTTACCATTTTTAGTCTATAATGACTCATACTATTTATGAATTAAAATATGGTGTCCACTTAACCATAAACATAACACGTTCCATCCCATGCGACCAATGTTTCATGTCACAATGTTCCATAAACAAATTCTTAAAGTGTCTACATTAACCTATGTAGAAAAACACTAATAGGTTAAAGCAATAACTTTAAGTGTCAATTAGGTTTTCAAATCCCTATAAGTAAATTCATCCCAATTACATAGATAATCATGGAACTAACTATATGAAAATGGTAAATGCACACATGAAGTATACATGAAATGGAAAATGCATGGAATATTCAACCCATTGTGCTTATAATGATGCATGTAATGAAACTACCACATTTCATCAAGCCATGGTAATGAAACAACATTTCAATATTACTAATATCATTAACATCATAAAACATGTTCTTCACCCAGTAGTGAATTCATATCAACCATAACAAGCACAATTAAAAACATCAATTACCCATCCATGGTAAATTTTGGTTTCCCCTATAAAAGGGATAAATATGTTTGAAAAGGGTCACTTAAAAATTCACATAATTCTTAGTCTCCTATATATTACCAAAAAAGTAATATAATGGAAAAAATCAACTTTTTTACCACTTTTTAACATCCTAACCCAGGATCCACTTAACCCGTGTCCTGAGTCTATGGGTCACATGAACTCTAGTGCACCTCCCCTTACACCAGAGGTTGTCGACTAGTAGCGAGGACATAAAGGAATTATGGTGGGGATACTATTCCCTCATAACATAGTGGAATAATGGATATAACCATAATTATACAATAGTAGAGGCATATGTAAATAGACATAATAAATAATCCCCAGAAAGAATAAATATCTTTGAAACTGTACAATAATATCAAAAGCCACTAGGAAGTGTCATATATATGGATGCATGGAATAGTGATGTACAAAAAGGGGAGAAGGGGATAGAAATATTCAATTATGAAATAAAAAACATACAATGAACAAAATTTTGCTCCGCTATAATCTCGAGCATATGTTCGGTCCTCTACTCTTATGATCTATCTAATGCTAATGAATATGAAATCAATTAAGTAGGGATATTTCCCTTATCCAAACATGAAGACATGTAATGTACTTGGGTACTAAAGGCAGTCTAGGAATGGTGTGAGATAAAATCTCTATAGGCCAACACAAACAGTTTCTATACATATTACAAGTAGTGCTCATAGCTAAACAACAATGTGTAGGTATAATTAAATAAGAAACAATGTTGTGTAAATATCTAGTCTTCTCATGTTTCTCAAGGACACCTTGTATCTCTACCTACATTGGTTCATGGATGGAAATATTTTCTAATCATTAACTATTTATATAGTAATATATATATATATATATATAGTATGATTATATATTTCATCTGACTATATGGACCAAGTATGTATAGATGTATGTGGACATATAAGAATGACCCCAAAACAACTTGAGGGGGAGGGGTGAATTACGGTGTCAAATTTTTCTTCTAAAGTGACGGATATTATTCCAAGGTTGGTAGGATCCTGTTAAACATGTCTGATGGTAATGTTCATAAAATAAAAAAGCACATGAAAATATAAAACAAAAAAAAATTTAACTTGGTTCCCCACTAAGGGATTCTCCAAGGTTTATACACTGATATTGTGTCAGACAAACCTAAATCCACTAATATTTACTATTTTTTTATAGAGAAGTTCATACATAGTCACTCTCTTCTAGGAACACTACCTTTACAAGGTTTTATGGAAATCACATTACATTCCTCAGAACACTTCCATCATCTCCCCTAGCTCACTTCCTTGGGTGAAGACTTACTCAGTTTATTTACATGGTGGTCTCTTCAGTATATTTTCATTAAAGTCTTATTCCTTGATGAGAAAAATACTCTTCTTGTATCAAATAAATGAGTTGATGCACTTTTAAAACACTATTCACTAAAACTATATATTCCAAGCCGTTGTTCGTGGAGCTCCTTCACGAAGATCACTACCTTTAAGAAACACCTTTCCTTCATGAAGCTCAGTGAGTCAAGTGAAAAGTCCCAATAATTAAAAAGCACCCATTACTCAAAAGGATTCACACAAATCATTACATAACTAGTCTTTTCATGATTCTCAAGAACATATGGGAACAGAGATTCACAAAGGTCCCAACCATAGAAAAATCAGAGTGATTTTGAATTTTATCCTATTATTTTGATGTGAAATCAAGTGGAGGTAGCCTCATATATATAGTCTTAGTAATTCATGCTGCTCCAATGATTTTTCGAATCATCTAAAAACATCTCTTTGGAGCCCCTCCATTCGAGAAGCTCCATTGATATTTGTTAAAATTCATTAATATCTCCATCAAACCATCATACACTCATGATGCTCTAATTATCGTAATTTCATAAGACACCGGGAACTCACCGCACATTCGCTAAGATCCCATTTATGAATCCTGGTCTTTGAAAAACCCATGCATTTACCATAATTATGAAGACTTGATTTCAAAAAACAACTGTTCACGATTCTAGCCTCTTCCTCCATATTTTGATCCCAAATATTTGGAAAACATAGGGAAAAGATGCTACCTTCAACACTGGTGTTAGCCTGTACTATAAGATCACTTTTCTTAAACACTCAATGATCATCACAATGTTTATTGACTACAAACACAAACCAAAACCCATTTCCATCAATGAAAAACCTTGGTTCCAACAATATCCCCCTTTGGTTTTTTGTAAATCTTAAAATAAATTCCATATTGTACCATCCACTTATCAAAACCAGAAATCATAGAGACAATTCATCGAATACTCTAAGTCTATGTGGCCAAAGAATGGTGTATAAAATAAGAGGGGAAATATGAATTGGGTTATTGTGTTTTGGAATGCTAAAAGGTTTCCATTATAATATCGGTCTACTTACTCATAACACTGAATTCAACATTTCTTCATAACACCTTATTCACATCATGCTTTGAAATGCTTAAAGATGTCCAAGATGATCTCTTTCTATTTCCTCATAACATCAAATTATATGTTTCTTTAAAACACCTGATTCCCATGATTTCACTAAATAATTTCATGTTTTTTCACAAACTTTCAACCCCATAAATTTATAAAATTTAATTTGTCTATAATTTCTACATTTTCAAATAATTTCTCCATAAGATATCCATTCTCCCCCATTGTAAATAAACCCAAGGGAACTACATTTGTAATTGTAGATCTAAAAAACACACTCCCCCTAGATCATTTCTCCCCCATAAACTTGCATCACATCTAAAAACAGATTAACACAATTAACACAACATGGGAGAGGGGAGTAACAATAAGCTCCTCATGCACTGGGAGGTGGTTGAACACTGAGATTCCACTAATGTTTCTCAAATACATGTGTCGTCGATGAATTTGTCATAATTTTATCCACTTGATATTTAGTTCCAACAAGATCCATTTTAATCATACCATGTTAAAATTTTCATTATTGAGTTAATATATGATCTCAATATGATTAGTATGATGGGGATTAACTATATTATTTTTATGATTGATCGTGCTCTTGTTGTCATAGTGAATCACCATCAGCTATTTGACCTCATCACCAATATCATTTAGGTGTTTCTTCATCCACAACAGTAGAGTAATAGCATTTGTAGCATAAATATAGTTTACTTCAACAATACTAAGAGAAGTGATTTACTCTTACATACTCAACCAGACCATACATTTCTTTCCAATAATGAATGATCCACCACATTTTAAATTTTAATCCACCACATTTCTAGCCCTATCAGCATCAGTGAATATATATAGTTCATTCTCTCTTCCTGAAAAATAGTACAATCCATAATTGTGAGTTCTTTGAATGTAAATCATGATACATTTTACAACCTCCAAATGATCTTCCCTTAGATTTTATTGCATGTGGGCCCCTAAGAATGATGAAAAGACAATAACTAGCCATGTTGCAGTCATGTATAATAAGATTACAATGATTCTCTTGTACATGGTGGGATCCATATATGTCCAACCCTTATGGCTTCCATATTTTTTCCCAACCAAAATCAGAGTATACATTGGTCTGGAGTCTTTCATGTTGAATTTCTTCAAAAGATCTCTTTCATATTTAGCCTGAGGAATGAAAGTGTAATACTTCTTTTAAATAACCTTTATCTCTAAGAATTGTGTGATTTCACCAATCATAGGCATTTAAAATTATTATTTCATGTGATTAGAAAACTATTCCACTAATGCCTTACTACTTATACCAAATATAATATCATCCACCTACATAAGAACCATAAATTGATCTTTCTCTAAATTCTTCACATAAATATTATGCTTGAAACCTCATCTTTTGAATTCAAGCTTCTTCAGATAATCATCTAATCGATAAAACCATGCTTGTGTTTCCTTCATTAGACTATAGAGAACCTTCTTTCATATAAAAAAATCTTCATTATTTCCAATCAGTAATTTGACTGGTTGTTCAATGTATACTTCTTATTCAAGAACACCATTTAAGAAAGATGATTTAACATCAATCTGATAAACATTGTATCCTCTTTGGATATCCATAGAAAGGAAAATCTTGACTAATTCTAGTCTCACTACTAGAGAAAATGTTTCTTCAACATCAACGCCTTCAATTTGTTCATAGGCTATACACCCAAATCACAACTTATTTCTGATCACATTTCCATTCTCATCGATTTTTTTTAAAGATCCACTTTGTTCTAATAACATTTTTATCTTTAGGTATCTTAAATGGATCCCATGTTTGGTTTTTATCCATTTGTTCCAATTCTTCATTCATTTCTTTAACCCATGATTCATCCTTCATTACTTATTTAGATAGGGTTAGTTCTACAACTGATAGGAAGGTAGAATTTGTTTCACCCATCATTCTAATTGTCTGTGTTGGTGTTGTCCAATCCCTAATAATGTTGGATTGATCAATTTCTAAAATTCTAATTCATTTCTGTGGTTCAGATAAATTCTATTCAACCATGGTTTCCTTCTCTAATTCTTATTCCAAATCATCATCATTTTGTGACCTCTGTATGTTTTTCAATCCTTCTTCTACTTCTATATTTTAATCTATTACATTTCCAATTCCTTCTTCATCTTCTATCGTGTTTTCATAAGACTTTATTGAGGTATTTGTGGCCTTATCTAAAATGATCGTCATATCAATTATTTCCAAAATTATTCAAAGTTGATTATTGAAACATTTGTAGGATTTTATCCTCATTTAATATCCAATGAATATTCCCTCATATGAAGAATCGTTATAATTTATTTTATTTCCTTTTTTGTTTTGGATGAAACATTTTATTCTAAAAATAAGATAATATTTTATAAAGGGATTCCTCCCATTACAAAATTTATAGTGTCTTGGTTTATTCCATATAGATCCTTGTTCGATTTTAAGTTTCCAGTGCTCCTTTAATAGCCTCTTTCTAATTATAACGAGAGATACAACTCACAATCAGCATCATTCTAGCCATATTTTTTACTTTGATAATTTATGTGTTCTCTAAATCCATTTTGTGGTGGGGTTATCAATACATCCACATTAGGACATATTCTATTTTTTTCTAAGTAATTCTCAAATTAATTGAATTTGAATTCCCCTCCATTGTATGATCATATAACTTTGATTATGTGTCAAATATCATTCTCAGTTATTTTGCAATAATATTTCATGAAATCAAGCACATGTTGATTACTATGAATAATCATCACACAAGCCATTATACTATAATAATCAATGAAAATAATTAAGTGCCTTTATCTATATGTCCCAAAAAAATTGGACCACATAACCCTGTGTGGATGAGACAAAGAAGATTTCATTCCCTATTCATCTTTGACTGATATGAACTGTAAACCAACTTTCCTCACATAAAATCATGACATGTCTTTTAGCATTCATGCTTCAAATTGGGTATATCCATGACTAAATTTATATTAGATATCTCTTCTATGAATTTTTTATTAATGTGACCCAACCTCTAATGCCACAGGTTGTTTTCTTCTTCAACAGTTAAGTATTAAATGTCCTCTTTACTTTCCATTAGGTACAAACTCAATCTATTCTATATACTTTCATGAGATAATTCTATATCTTTCCATTGATAGTGAAACAATTTTTATTGATGTTTTATATCATTATTGAGTAACAGAGTTGAATCACACTTATGATATTATGACACAGACCTTTGATATAGTACTTTAGTTTTCCTCAGCTCATCATTTTCAAGTTCTATACTTTCACTGCCTTTGATCTTCAAAGAACCATCATTTCCAAAACTTACTATTCTATCACCCATTTTCTTAACATTCTTAAATATGCCTTAATTTCCCATCATATGGGATAATTACCTTCTGTCAATAATCTAGGTGTTACTATTCTTGGTGGTTTTGAGATTGACTTCTATAGGGTTAGATTTATCAATTTTATTCCTTTACTTCCAATAAATATTTGATTGAGTGGAGGATAATGATGTCCATTCCCATATATTTTTCATGTGAATTGGTTCATCATGTTTATATTTTTATTCTAGAATAGAAACCCAATTTTCAAGAGTGACTCCACATAGTTTGAGAGTATTGAAATTTCTCTAAGTTTTATTGGTAACACTCCAGCCTTTCCTCTACTTTTAATCAACAGATTTATGACTATATTTATATTAGTGAAAATAATACCCCTAAAATCTATTTTTTCTATAAGATGTATGATATAAATTTTTTCCCTTTGTTGACTTCCTAGCTCTCCCCATTAAAATATATCATTCCTCTTTACTGTATGACATGGTATGTTCTAGATAGCCACACAATTGAAATTTCAAAAGAGGAAATGTATTGTAACTTTTAATCCTCCTCTGGACTCCTTCCTTTATAAAAGAGATTTATTGTTGATCATTTTTTGATTATTTTGGATAGTTTTTAGTTCTCCTTTAATTTTTTTATTTTAGGATTTCATTGTTATAATTTAATGTGACTTTTTGGAATGTATAAATTTCAACTTCCATTTTGTTTGCCCATTTTATTCCCATCCATTAATGTTTCTGCATCACAACCAATTACATTGTTTCCCATTCATGTGGATATTTGATCATTCAAAACTTTCTATACTCCTTTAGATATATGATAAGATCTATATAATATCTAAGCATATGATAACATCCATTATAAGAGATATTAGGTGTAATCTCATCATGTTCTTCCAAATATGGATGTTACATCCATCAATGAGGGGGACTCTCATGAAATTTACTGAATTATCTATGACAACAATAGAAGATAGATTTAACACTAGAAACTTGTATGGATCTAATACCACTTGAATTATACCCAAATAACCTAAGAGGGGAGGGGTTAATTAGGGTGTCAAATTTTTCTTCTAAAGTGAAAATTTTTGTTCCCAAGTTTGTAGGAACCTGTTAAATCTATCTGATTGTAAAGTGTAAAAAAACAATCAAATGAAAAGAGAGAACAAAAAAAATTTACTTATTTCAACACTAATGAATAGTTTAAGGAATAGACATCGATAGTGTGTTAGTCATACCTAAATCCACTAATATTCACTTTTTTTAGAATACAACAGTTTTTAAATAGTCACTATGTTCCGGGCACACTTCCTTTACAAGTTTTTAGGGATATCACACTGCGTCCCCTAGAATACATTCATCAACTCCCTCAAGATCACTTCCTTGGGTGAAGTATTACATATTTTATTGAAAAAAAGTTCTATTTGGTATGTTGGGATTAAATTATTTGCCCTGACTATCATAATACTCTTCTTTCCCCATAGACCTTAGTTTATACACATTGAAATCACTATTCACTTAAACATGATGTTCAGAACTGATGTTCGTGGAGATCCTTCATGAATCCCTCTGAATTGGCGAAGCATCCTTCCTTCACTAATCTCACTTAGTAAACACAGAATTCCCAGTTATAGAGAAGAACCCATTACTAAAAATCATTGGAATCAGTAAAGACATAATTATTCTATCTGCGATGCTCAAGCTTGCATAGAAAGATAGATTCGTGAATCTACCAACACAGGTGAAATCATAGTGATTCCATATTTTTTGCAATTATTTTCATTTAAAATGAAGTGGGAGTAGCCTCATATATATATATATGTTTGAGCATTCACGATGCTTCATCACCTATTAGAATATTTTTCCGATCCTTAAAAAATATCTTCATGGATATCCTCCATTTTTTATGATTCATTGAGATTTATCATAGTTGTGATGATCTTGTCATACCATCACACACTTACAATGCTTCACTTCTCATAATCACAGAGAACACCATCAACTCATTACACATTCTCTAAGATCCCCTTCATGAAACCTAGTATTCAAGAAACCCATACCTTTAACATATTTATGAAGAGTTGATTAAAAAAAACAAACTTTCACATTACTTGACTCTTCCTCTAGATTTTGATCTCAAAATTTTTGTAAAAACTAGGAAATGATGCCACCTACAACACTATTGTCATCTTGTACTGTAAGATCACTAGTCTCGCAAACTCATTCATCGTCCTAGTGTGGATAGACAAAAAACACAAACCAAACTCTATTTCTAGCAATGAAAAACTTTGGTTCCAATAATATACCTAGAATAATAGATTTTGGCAAGATTAAGGCATAACTTAGAAATCCATAACTAGTCTAAATGATCCTATAAAATCAAGAAAAAAACTTTCTCTATATTTCTTAATGAGTAGGATATATTTGATCACACCATAATTCAATACTTTATTTCACCCTTGTAAAAATTAATTAAATTGATTTTGTATTATAAATCCCAATTACTTTAACCAATTTTACTTCATATTTGATTCATTCGTATAATTTTTATTAATTTTAAAAAGTTAAATTTTACTTTTTTTATGTTTTCAGTGTAGTTGGAGTTGA
This sequence comes from Viscum album, assembly GCA_963277665.1. Taxonomy (NCBI): domain Eukaryota; kingdom Viridiplantae; phylum Streptophyta; class Magnoliopsida; order Santalales; family Viscaceae; genus Viscum; species Viscum album. The sequence continues at coordinate 1,333,007,372 of OY728141.1, forward strand.
TTTAGTGGTTCCAGGATGAAGTTTAAGAAATATGGTCCAAACTATGAAATATTTAAAGTACACTAGTGGAATAAAATGGAAATTGTAACTAATTTTTTCATTCAATTTGGATTAAATCTTGTGGTATGATCCAAATTTTTATGGGACAAAACTCTTACTAATACAAAAAATCCCAATCAATCCATTATGTGGAACAACCGAACTGATCTATCTAAGACACCAAATTTATATGAAGTCAAAAAAATTATTCTGTGTTTTGGCCATATCTAGAGATTTTGGACTCCAAATGATGCCAAAAATTCCATAGATATATTCAAGAGGTGGGGGAAAACTTTTTAGTTTTCTTAAAATCTAGTTTATCCTTTATACACACCCAAACACATTGGTAAAGTGGTTTCTTAAAGTCTGGGTGCTGAGAACCACCATCCACTTTGTCTATAAAAGAGTTCCTTGGTCACCCCATTTGTATGTTTGAACTAGGAGAAAATCTATACCATTTTGGAGTCCCAATGTAGTACTCTCCTCATCCAAGAAGTTTGAGAGGCCCCAATCCTCATTGGGGGGTAATGGATGAAGGAGAAGTTCCACCCGAGCCTCCTCCTCCTCCCAATGGAAAGATAAATTGTGAATTTTCATATTGAGGGTGATACACATACTTGGGAGGGAGTTATTGCCCATGTTATTCTAATTGTTTTGTGTAATTTTTATTTTAAATATTTAAATTATGTTTTACCTTCATATGATTCTCATCTGAATGCATTTATTTGGTTTAATTAAGTGAATCACTTTTTATTTCAATACTGATTGGGTTGAAATATCAATTGGTAATCTTGGGATGTTTCGATTGGGAAACACAAGAATCTTATTTCTATCACACATAAAAATTATATCGGTATGCTTTGGTATCCCTTATTATTTAATTGATATCCAATCCTTGGAAAAAAAATTATTTTGTTATGGTTTAGTTCCTTTTTTCATCATTTTCAAGGGCATGAGGGGAATCGAGATCTTGATTACCCTAAACATAAGGAATATATCAAACCATGTGTAATTTTTATAACAATGAACTAAAAAATATGTGTAGTGAACTTTAAATGACCTCTTTCTCTCATAATTCTTAAAATACCGCCTTTATATATCAACTATTAAACTCTTTAATTTTGTAATTTTATTTTTAAAATAGTTTTCAAAACCAACCCATCTTTTTGTAATGTTTATTAAAAATTCCATCATTAAAAATTCAACTCTCATTTAGAGATGACCTAGGTTATTCCCTATACTATAAATCAACTTCAAAAACATTATCAATTTAACATGTCATGACAACATAGTCAAAAAAATATCATTGTTTCTAGGGAGTGATTTGGTTTTTACTGTGTGTTTTTTATATGATATTTGTAAATTTTGAGAATATTTGTTTTATCTTCAACCATTATATATCTTTTTATGTTATGATATATTTCCTAAGTATTTTTTTGCATGAATCATTCTACTCTAGGAGATTTACCTCCTTTAAAACTTGAACAAAATAGGATCCTACATCAATGATACCGAGACACACTAGAAAACCCTTTGAAGGAGGACACACCGTATCTTTCTAATTTTCTAAACCCCTCTTCATCTTGAAACAAATTAGAAACTGAACATAACATGAATAACATAGATGAAAATAATATAACATGAAAAGATATAACATTGACTGATATTGATGTCTATCCAACATATATTGAAATGAAAGGTGAAGAACCAAACATTTAACTAAAATCCGGTCTAATTTACTTATAGCCAAGATTTAATGGACTTGCTATAGAAGACCGACATATGAATTTAAAATAATTTTATACAATGTATTCTAAATGTAAACCTACTAATGTGGATGAAGAAAAGGTAAATCATGGTGAATTCTATTTTAATTATAAGACACTTCAAATGATTGGTTTTATTATGTTAATTCCCCTATTAGTGGTCGGGAAGACATAAAACACCTTTTTCATGAAAAATAATTCCCAACCTCTCAAATGGAAATAATATGGAATAAAATTTTTGTGATAAGACAATATCAGGGGGAAACACTTCTTGAATACTGGGAAATGTTTAAAAGGATTTGTTCAAGTTTCCACTCCACCAATGAAGAGATCAACTTTTAATGTAATATTTTTATGATAGTTTAATTCCAATGGATCAAAACATTATTGATGCTATTGAATGTGGTGCACTAGTTAATAAGACCCCAATTTCTGAAAGAAAGATAATTGAGAAAATAAGGCATAACACACAATGATTTGGTTCAAGTTTTGGTGTACCAATTTGAGGTGTCCTAGAGCTACAGAGTGTTAAATTTGAGAAGAAGGTGGACTCAAAGTTTGAATAGGTATGTGACCTTCTTCAACAAATTTCTCTTTATTAGGATAAATCCCAATCTCTTCCTCCCATTCATTGTGGTATCTTTTCTTTTGACACCCATAATTCTAACTAATTACCTCAAATAATAGAAGCATCAAATATTTGTGAGAAAATATTTCCAGGACGCCCATATAACCAACCCTTTATGAAAGAACCATACTTCCCCTCCACCATTGGGTGGAAAGAAAACCAATCCTATTGAAAAGGGGGTATTCCAACCAACCTCATTAACCATGGAACCAACTAGGGTAGATTAGTCATCCACCTCTACTACCCTGAAATCCTCAACCACCACAAATTCCTTTCCAACGACCCCTCCCCCCAAACTCGAGACTATCCTAGAATACAAAATGAAAAATATTTCTACAAACAATCTCAAATTCCAACAAAACACTCTAGTTTCCATAAAAGACCTAAAACCCCAATTAGGCCAACTAGCCAACTAGGTGGGGGGTAAATCCAAAGTCATGGGTCATGTAAACTACCCTCTTAACCACTTTTCAACCCTGAGGATATGGTAAATGTATGTGTCATCACCCTCTAGAGTGGAACACAACATAAAATCCAAGTGACCCCACCAATAGAGTCATCCCCTCCAAAATTAACTTCCATTCCAACCATCTCAAATGACCTAAATAAGAAAAATCCTTCTCCTAAGAAAAATCGCACTAAATGAAAGATTATTTCTATCAATGATCCACTTAGCCCAACCATTCCACTTCCATTTCGCTGAAGGGGAACCCAACCTTGAAAATAGGAAGAAACTGAACTTGATAAATAAATCATGGATATTTTAAAAAATATATAGGTTAATATTCCATTGATTGATGTTATAAATAAAATTCTATGATACACCATGTTTCTGAAATAGATGTGTACATAGTGAAAGTGACTTTTTGGTGATGAAAAGGTGAGTTCGGGTAGGAATTTCTCATAGTTGATAGATACATCACTTCCCACAAAATGAAACAATCTAGGTACATTCTCGATTCTATGAACCTTTGGGGAGTTTTTCTTATCCAATGTTATGAATGTTTTGGGTTCCTCAATAAATGTGACACCTCACTCTATTTTATCCTCATTAAAGGTTGTGGAATTGAAGCCAAATGTAATTTTTTTACAATTAGAAAACTTTATCATATCACACTTGACTGGTGTGTTAGAGTATGTTCTTATAAGGGTGAAATTTTTAATTTCTCAAGATGATTTTTATGTGATTTAATTAGAAGATGATAGGATGAATGGGAATTACCTGATTATATTGTGGTGTCCTTTCTTGAAAACCTCCAAAACCATAATTAATGTCCAAAATGGTACATTATCTTGGAAATTTAGTGGTTTAATTTTCCATTTAAACAAACTTGATTCTATAAATCAACCCTTAGAAGAACATTCCCCATGTTTAGTTAATTCTATTGATGTATTCCCTTCCCATGGAAAAACATATTCTCTTTCCCCAATCCCATTTCTAATTATTCATCCCTAATATAAATTCTAGGTAATGATTCATGTATTTAATGTTGTAGTGGTCTAGAAAAATGTCATTCATGATATTTAATTATTTATTTCTTGAAAACTAAAGTTACCAAGACCATCGATGATACTACTAAGATTATAAAATTCCATTCAACATCTGAGGATGTTACCACTAAGTAATTATATGAGATCGTAGACCTATCATGTTCAAATTCACTCCCATAAATCCAAAATACCCTTGAATTGGAACATAAACCTTTACCTCAAAATTTGAAATATTCATATCTTCATAATGGAAACAAGTTTCATGTCATCATTTCTAGTTCACTTCATCTAGTGAATGAATTGTGGATGCTTGACCTTTTTAAGGAGTATAGAAAAAAGTTGATTTAGAAATTTTCTATCATTACTGGTATTAGACCATCAATTTGAATGAATAATATATTATTAAATGATGAAGATAAACCAATGATATAGGCACAAAATCAAATGATCCCAAACCTCTAAGATGTTATTATAAATGAGGTAAAAAAATTATCAGCATATAGAGTCATTTACCTCATCTCAGATAGTGAATGCATCAATCTAGTGTAGGTAGTTCCAAAAACAACTGGTCTTATATTAATTGAAATTAAAATAATTAATTTCTTCCAACCTGTGTGTACAATAGTTCGCATGTCTATATAGACTATCGTTGACTAAACCAACACACTAGAACTGACCATTTCCCATTATCATTCATTTACTAGAAGCTAGAGAGGATAACAGGGAAGTCCCACCACTATTTCCTTTGTGGGTATTCTAAATACATTCAGATCCATATTTTCCCCGATTATTTGGAAAATACAACCTTCAATTGAACATTTTCATATAGGATGATGTCATTTGGTCTATTCAATGCTCCAAGTACTCTCTATAAATGCATGGTTTGTAATTTTTCATATTACTTAGAGAATTAAATGTATGTATTCATGGATGATTTCACTATATATGTATCATTTTTTATCATCATTTGAGTATCCTTAATTATGTACTAGGTTTCTATTTTGAAAATAATCTCATATTAAATTATGATAAATTCCATTTCATGATGCGGGAAGGTATAGTACTTAGAAATATCATTTTAGGGATGCTATCCAAGTTTATAAATCAAAATTGGATGTCATTTTGGCCCTAACATTCTCCAAGAATGTGTGGGATGTGTGTAATTTTTTTGTCATGATGGATTTTACCATAGTTTCATTCTTGCCTTTAGTAATATTTCCCTCCCACTATCCCAATTACTCTAAAAAGAAAAATATTTTTTTTGATAAATAATGTTATGAATATTTTAATAAATTGAAATGGTGTCTCACTTTACCCCCAGTAATACAACCACATCATAGGGATTTACTATTTGATCTCATGTGTGATTATACTAACTATAAAGGTGGGGTAGTATTATCAAAAATCATCGATCAATTTTCACATGTCATAGACTATTCCTCAAGTACCTTGGACCATACCCATGAAAAGTACTCAATAAATAAAAAATAATTACTTTCCAATTTGGTTTCATTAGATAAATTCTGGTCATACCTTTTAGTTTCCTAATTGATTATGTTCTTAGATGATGAAGCCCTCTGGTATCTCCTTAGGAAATCAGATTCCAAATCATGTCTCAGTCTATGGATGCTACTACTTTAGGAATTTAATCTTGAAATTATGGATAAAAAAGTAGTGTAGAATGTGTTGGTTGACCGTATCAGTAGTATCCTCCCATCCTAAAACATTGACTCATCCCCCAATATTAACATAAATGAAATGTTTTCTGATCAAAAATTATACAAAGTGAAAGATTATATTAAATGGTATGATGAAATTATAAATTATTTGGAAAAACATTATATTCCTACTGATTTCAAAAAAACCTAGTTGACCATCTAAAACATGAGTCTTATTGGTACATTTGGGATTACCCCGACTTTTGGTGAACATGTAGTGATCATCTTCTTATATGGTGTGTTCTTGATAGATAGTTTTAGCTTATCCATAGGTTCTTCCACACTCTTTCTTTTGGGGGCCACTTTGGTTCCCAACGGACTTCTCGCAAGGTCCAAAATTCAGGTATCTTTTGGGAAACATTATTTTGTTATTCCCATGATTTCTATAAATCATTTCCTCACTATAAAATATTATGGAATGTATATAAACGAAAATAAATTACATAACAACCCTTAATCATCCATGATATTTCCAATTTTTTGGGTATTGACTTTATGGGCCATTTCCCATTTCCTTTGGAAACATGAAAATTTTTATGGTAGTTTATTATGTGTCAAAATGGGTAGTGGCATGAGCCATTTGGATAGACGATTCCAAGACAATTGTGGAATTTTTTAGAAACCAAATTTTCTATAGGTTTTGATTACCTAGGTTCACCATCAGTGACCAGGGTTCTCATTTCTACAACCAAACAGTGCAATCACATTTTTATCATTATAGGGTCATACATTGAGTGTATACTACTTATCAACCAGAAACCAATGGCCAAGATGAGCTATTAAATTGAGATGTAGAATAAATTATTGAAAAAGGGTTTAAACAAATAGAAATTATTGGTGTCTTAGATTCGATGATTTATTATGGGATTACTGTACTACCTTTAAACCTACCATTGGAATGTCACCTTATCAGGTTGTTTTCAGAAATTGTTGTCACCTCCCTTTTGTGATATATCTCCATGACTAATGGGCCATTAAACAATGAAATCCTAATATTTCTAGTATATGTACTCAATGGAAGCTACAGATTCATGATTTAGTGGAAATTCATATAGATTCATATGATAACTCTTAGATTTATAAGGAGTGAACCAAGGATGACCATGACTATCTCATCCTTCATTATCAATTCTGATTTGGTCAGATGTTCCCTATTTTCAATGCAAGGATGAAGTTGCATCTAGGTAAGATTCATTCTCGTTGGTTTGGTCCATATATTGTTACTAATGTTTATAAATTTTTTGTTGTTTAGGATACAAGTGAAGAAACAAAATAGACCATCACTGTTAATGGGTAGCGAATGAAACACTTTCACGATGCCCTTACAGAGTCCTCGATGGAGGAACTTCCAGTTCAAGGAGAAACCTATGAATGACTCTGCCATGTTTTATCCATACTTCCAACATTTTTATTTTATTTTAGTGAGGACATTTCAATATCTAGGTGTGGGGGAAGGTTACATTCCTGTGTTAGTTAGTATTTTCAAAATCATTCTTTTTTTTATCTTTTTATCTTGTTTAATAGTATAGTTACTTCCCCCTTCATTTCCCCCCTTCTCACTTTTGTGATAGAATTTTTATTTTTTTGTGCCCATATAATCATGGAAATGCATGATGAGTTTCCTTATTACATGTTGTTTTAAAAAAATTACCTGATAGAATGTGTGTGTTTTCATGAATTTAACAATTAGGTGTGACTTTTTCTAGTTTATTGGTTTCTCATTGATGATATAAATGGTTATATCATTTTTATTCTATTGATAAGAATGGTACCCTTTGTGTGAGTAGTTTACAGGATAATTGTGTCACTTAATATCTCCACACAATTATTCACCCAACCATAAATTGAAAATTTTTCCTACTTAAGAGAAGTAGAATATAAGTTAGTTTGATAATTACCAGCTTTCCAGATTTATTTTTCCATACATTTATTCCATATAAAATCTTTTTCATTGCAGTATTGGATTGACCTATGCATGTGTACATGTTATCCAACAATTATATTCCCTCAAAACAAAAAATAAATTAAAAATAAAATAAAAATAAAAATAAAAAATCACAAAAAAATAGGTTTTGTGTCTTGATAAGGTAAAAATCCACTCTTTATCAACCTTTTATCTTATTATAACTATTACAATTAGTTTCTTGAGGAGATTAAGAAAGGGTTTAGTGATAAGTGCATGATTTGTTTCAAGTTCAACATTAGAAAAAATAGGAATAATAATAAATGAGGGAAGTGATGAAATGTAAAACTTATAGTAATATATAGGCCGATAACTTATGGTTTGAATTATAGTAATTATTAAGTGATTGGGTCTTAAAATTTTATTGCAAATGATGTAGGGCATGTTCGGTGGATATAATCATTTATGAAGAAATTTTTTAAAATAACCAAAGTTTACTAGATATAAAGTGGAAATAATAGCATGAAATGGTTGTCACACAAACTTTTGGAGAGTTAGTGCCATTATTTACTTTTTAATTATTTTATCAAATTGTTATCATTCATCTCCTTAAATTTTTTTATATAATTAATGAGACAACTTTTTCCATGATCACTGAGAATAACTCTTTGGTGTGGTTTTTTCATTGATCACTTTGCTATCAAGAGTTAAATTTTCATTCTTAAATATTCATGTAGTTGGAAATATCTCCATGCATAATTTTTATAAATGGGACTTTTCCCAGGAGTGAATTTGTTTAGGTGTGGGGGTGTGATCGCACCACGATTCACTATTTTATTTCACCCTTATACCACTGTATTAAATTTATTTTTTATTCTAAATTATAATTATTATAACAAATATAACTTCATGTATGATTGAATTATAAAATTTTTGTCACTATTAAAAAGGTAAATTTTACTTTTTTTGATGTTATCATTGTAGTTGGAGGTGATTTGGAGGGCCCATAATGAAGTTGAAGAAAAATGGGCCAAACTATGAAAGATTCCAATCACACCATTGGAATAAAATGTTTATTGTAAGGAGTATGTGATTAAAATTGGGATGAATTTTTTTGGGATGATACAAAATTATATGGGATACAACTCTTATGAAAACACCCAATCCCAATTCATCCATTAAGACACACAACCAAATAGAACTATCTAAGACATCGAATATGCACAAAGTCAAAATTATTGTTCTGTATTTCATCCATATCTAGAGATTTTGACGTCCAAATGATTCCAAACATTTAGAGTAGATAATAAATAGGTGGGGAAACAACTTTTTATTTTTCTAAAAATTGATTCAAGAGTTTATATCCCAAAAATTCATTGTCCAAGTGGTTTCCTGATATATATGTTCCAAAACCACCATCCACTTTTCCTATACAAGAGTACCATGGGTACCCCAATTTAATTTCAAACAATGATAAAATATCTTCCATTTTTGGATTCTATAATGATTATTATCCTAATATAATAGGTTCTATAGTTCTATATCCTCACAAGGGGGTCAAGGATGATGGGGAAGTTCCACATGAGCCTCCTCCCCTTGATGAAGAGCTTAACAGTGGAATGTCATTTTGAGGGAGCTACACAAACTTGGGAGGGTGTTCCAGCACTTGTTATTATATTAAATTTATGTAATTTGTGTGTAATTTATCTCAATTATGTTTTATCTTAACATTATTCTCCTATGAATACATTTCATGGATTTAATTAAGTGAATAAATTTTTATTTCAACACTGATTGGGTTGGTATTTTGATTGGGAATCTTGGGATTTTATTATATCATAACAAAAGGATCCTATTTCTCTAACACATATATAATAGTTCAGTATGATTTGGTATCAATTTTTATTTTATTGATATCCAAACCATGACAGCATGATTTTTTGTTACGGGTTGGTTCTTTATGTAATGTTTTAAAGGGCGTGAGGGGAATTGAGATCTTTATTACCCTCAAAATAATGATTCAATTAAACCATTTGTAATTTTCATAACAATGAACTAAAAAATATGTGTAGGTAACTTAAAATGGCCTCCTTATCTAATAATTATTAAAATACCACCTTTATTTATCAACTATTAAACTCTTTAACTAAGTCTCTTTATTTTTAAAACTGTATTCAAAAACACCCCCTCATTTATTAATGTTTATTAAAAATACACACTTTAAACATCCAATTCTCCTTGAAAGATGAACTAGGATCTTAGATGTACTATAAATAAAAATTAAAAACATAGTCAATATGATGTGTCACGACAATACAGTTAACTTCAGTCTAATCACTCGAGATGGTGGGTGTGTCTTCATGCCAAGAACCAATATAGGGGATGTGTTACATCATGACTAGCATCCAAATAGTTTCAATTATGAGAGACATGATTCTCAACACCCAATGTAATGGAGAATGAATTTTCAAGTTCAATAGAACCATTACCATAATTACACAGCCTATATCAGAGGCATAAACATATTTATAATAGGCATGAGGCATTACCACCCATGCATGGTACTCACCAATAACAAATACATAAATAAGGAATAATAATTTAATTAAATAAATTGGTAAAACAAGCAATAATTGGCATGTTCATATCACCCTTCACAATTCATTTCAATGAAAACATTTTTATTCATTTATGGATGGAAAATGGTCATGAAGAAGCAATTACATTTAATTAAATCCATTTAATTAACCAAAATAAAGAAATTAAATTTAAAAGTCTAAAAGGGGTACTTAGGAGTTTCTATTTGGAATTTGGAATTAAATGCATGGGTAAATATGCTTAAAAGGTTATCTAAGAACATTGGAGGTGCATTGGTTTCAATTAAACATTCATATAACAATGGAAATTCCATTTATACTCCTAAATGAACACTTAAAAGGAATTTCATACATTTAAACAAATGATTAAAAAGGGAAATTTAAGCTGGCACACCCAAGGAATGTTTGTGATCGAGGTTGGAATCCTCTTTTCATACATCAACTATATTAGGGAGTAAAAAATGTCTATCTAACAAATTATATTGATTAAATCAATATTTAAGTCATTGCTCTGAAAATGTTGACATGCGACACAATGAAGGAGTTGTGAAAACAAGATAGCTTTTGGGAAATATTATGAGACCACCTACCTTGGGTCTGTTAAGACTCCTCATCTGATAGAGGCCTTATATTTGAAGTAGATTGGTAGAAATCATAAAAATTTTCCAAATATATGAAAATATGGAAAAAAAGAACACACATAAAAAGTGAAATAGATCTAAATCTATACTTTTATAGGAAGAAAGATGAACATTGATCTTATTAAGATAGATTTTATGCCTCTAAGGACACTTGATTTGGACTTTGGATCAAGAAGTTATCAAGGATCCTATATCAAGAGAGATGGGATCACATAGGAGGAGGAACTACATTTCAGGCACTGGAAATGGGATGAGAAAGAAGAAAATATGTTTAACGTTTCATTTTAGTATTTTTTTGTAATTTCACCCTTAAAATAGGGGGTTTGTGGTTTGTAATCATGATTTGTCCAAACCATGCACAAACCATAATCAAGACACAATCCAAAGACAGAACCTTAATGGTTAAGGTGCACTGTTTCCATAACTGTGTGCAAATCATGTGAAATTACTCTTTCAAACCTCTATATTTTTCTGAATAGGTGTACACCTTGAGTTGCAAAGTTTGAAGCAAATAGTTCAGCCCATTCTACTCCTTGATCTTTCTACATATGGTTAGTAAAGACATTATGGGATGGGTGTCGTATTTTCAATCAACCATAAAACCCATTTTATTTTTCAAATTTATGGGGTTCAGACTCTAAACAAGACCCAAACACCCTCAAAACCCCCTTGACTCCATTGGGTAACATTATAAGGGTTTCTTAAAGAAATTTATACCAAAAACTAACAAGACAAACCCTTGAGAAAATACTGGTTATTAAAACTCAGTAGAAAATCCTTTCAAAGTAATCAACATCTATGTCCAATAGATATGCAACAATATACATGAGGGATAATCAATTAAGAAATTATTTCAGATAATGATCACCAACGGATAGTAAAATTATTATGTCAATAAATAAAAGGCCAAAAATAACACAAGTAAATAATATATATAGTAATTATATTAGTGGCTATAAATATCTTTCTATCCAAATATATTCTCAACAAGACCACCAAACACAAAAAACTTACATATCCATAATAATCAACACAACACTTTATCCACTATAAATAGTTGTATCCATCAATTCTATTACTATTTAGTAGATACTTTCACCCATTTGGTGGTAGTAATCTAGTAGTACATTCATTATCCATCAAATTTGGAATATGATAATGGATCCACATCAACCATCCACCATCATCAATCATCAACATACTATAACATCCCAACACTTCCACACCCCCACATCATCACTTACCCAAAACCATATTGCCTTATATTAAACTTACAAGAACTTATAGCTGTAAAAAATCCATATTATATAAAATATAAAATAATTTTAATGTAAACACAATTTTCATAAACCTCGTTCCCTCCTACTACTATTTACATCCCCCACCTATGCACTATCAAAACCAGATACCACCACTAACTGATGATAAATCAACAATAAGGATTAGTACCAATAGTTCCTTATCCCCTATATCATGACTATCACAATATGGTATCATCAAATTATAGATAATCAACCTCATGAAATACCTCTTAAATTCATGACCCCATATAATGTATACTTTTCATCTGATCATTAGGTTCACCATGTTTTAGTCCCACACCTTCCATTATCATTCCTACTTTTGTCCACCATAGTCTATTCATGTATGTTCCAAGAAAATTCACATAATACACATTATTCCACCTTGACCAAATCAATGATTTTACAAAATAATCATAATAAACACTCTAAAAGAAATACATTTGAGAATAATTTGACAACAACAAAAACACATCCAATGTTTGAGAGGAAAACAAAAAATCTATAATTCTCATTACCACACTACTCATATTCCATTTTATACTAATTAAATACCTCAATATATTTATAATGGAATATATTCATGGTTCATTATATTTATTCCATAAATTTAAATCAATCCCCATTATCAATAGTTCATCAAAAATTCATCAAACATTAATAAATAATTCATCAACAGTCCACGCCCCATTTCACATTTTCATCCAATCATCACATTAATTTATTTATACATATATTTTTATTCATAAACATGTAACATATTCATATAAATTTAAAGGAAAAACCAACACCAAAAAATCAAACCCACGCCCCCATTAATATTTCATTTATGATGTATTTATCTTATCAAGAATTCACTATTCAATATAGATCCCTGCTTCCTAGTATAATTTATCCATCAAAATTTACATTTCAATTTAATAAACTAGTTTTATCAAAAATCAATGAATATATTAAACCATCAACATCACTACATATTCATTCATATAATGGGAATAAAAAACTATTAAAATATGAAACATCAACTATTATCACCAATATTGTTATATATTTTCAATTCTATAATTTTCAATTTCTCTTAAAACCAATAGATGATTATTCGATAATGGGGTTCATATGGGTCCTCTTAAAATTTAAAAATAGTATTGGATAAAAAAATAATAAATGAAAAAAGGGTAATCACACAAAAAATATAATTAAATAATAAATCATTCACATAGAGACACTAACATAATTCCCCCTTTTAATATCCTCTTTCTGAATCATCATCTTTGATTAATTTCATTCATTATTAAATATTTTTCATATAATTATTACCTCCAACTATAAAAAAAAATTACATCCATTTGGAAACATAAATCATAATAGAATTAGAACATGAATACAATATAGATAGAAATAAAAATAGGTTTATTTAACCATATCATTCAAGATGATAGAAGATAAGTCCATAAATACCCTTCCTCAAACTGTAAGTTCCTGACCATTCGTGGAGGTACATCCTTGTTTAATTGTTTTGTTAAATGGACTTATTTTTTGTACAATGATGTGGTTATTGGGTGTTTATGAATTTTTAGGGGTGTCTCAAGGGTTTGGGACACAAATGAAGAGGAGAAGAGTCCAATAAGTGTGCAGTGTATAGTTGGCACATGGTTAGTAATAACCGTGTTCCCTACCAGCAAAACTGTGTAGCCAAGACTCCTCTCTAATAGAGGATACTACATGGTTGCATTATAGTTTTCCGAACTTTTTTGGTGTTCCATGGAGACTGTGTGACATGGAACATCTTGGATAGATTGAACCTCATGGTTGGTGCACGTTTTGGCCAACCATGTGGCCAAACCATGTGGCCCTTAAAATGTAAAATGTATAGTTTTTCACTCTTAGAATTTAAGGTTTCTAATCCTAATATATCCCATATTCCTCCTCCAGTATCTTGGGTGAGGATCTAAACCCTACTAAACATCAAATGGTTCATTATCCTTCGATTATTATGTGTTTGGACTACAGTTTGGTATGAATAAAAGATCTAACTATGTATTTGACTCTGTTTATATCTATTTTCTAGAATATTTTCTGTGGGTGGTCCCCTGTCCTTCCAAATATCTAAAACCTTATATTTATGGGGTGTTCTTCATCATATTGGTTGATGATGATCTATTTTTAATCAAGGAATACTCTTGGACAAGTTATTGCCCACTAACATGAGGTAGGTGTTCATAAAACTTTTCCCCATGGTCTTAATGTTTTATATGTGTAAGCAATTGTGAAATTTTTCTTCCTTGTATGTTTAAATGTCATTAAATGTGTAATGTAATTTGGTTTGTAGGTTGAGGTGCGATACCCATTAATGACCCCATTGGGTTTGTTAATGATGTGAAACCAAACCTATGGCTACTTGTGGGGTATTCTAAAACCTTGATAATGAAAAAATGGGTCAGTAAGTGTCGTAATAGGGTAATTATGAAATTGAATGGGATATGATTAGTAATTGGGTATTTTGGAATGGTTAAAGGGATAATTGGGTTGATTCTATGTTGGATTTTTTGGGATTCCTAAGAGGCTTCTGAAAAGGGATAAGTGATGTGATTATGATTTTGATCTATTTGTGTTATTAAATTAAGATTATAATGTTTTAAAATTAAGAGATTTTTTAAAAGGAGGCATGGGCCTCAAGGTGATTTCAGAAGTGGTTAACTTTATTTCTTTATAATGGTGGCTCCAAGATTTTTTAAATTAGTATTTGACTTGTGTGTCATCATGGGTTGTGAAATGAGATTGATGTTAATTGTTATATAGTTTTTAATATGTCATAATGGGGAGTTTGGTATATGTGATGTTATGGATAAAACAATATAAATGGAAAATATGTTAAATGGGTAAATAAACATGTCCACATGGCTTATTGGTAAGTCTTATGTGTGGGGTATTAGACTAAGGATCTACTCCTATAGATCATGCCTGATTGGGGCTCCATGTACCACAATTGTATTGTTCGAGTTAGGATGTCAGGTCGAGGCTCTATTCTATTAACTTATGCACTGAGGTTCTTAATTGGGTTGGTTTATATTTATTCTCTTGGACCACCAATGTGTTTTATGGTTTTGGATGTCGGACTGAGGCTTTATGATTCCAAACATATGGACATGGCTTGATTGTCATATTGATGATCTGATGTATGATGATGAATAGATTTCTTAGTGAATTCCCCGTATTTATTTTAATTCAATAACCCTTTAGGTCATGGGTTAGTCTCCTAGTACAACTATATATTGTTTTTTGGTCTATTGACCTAAGAGTATTTAATGGTTAAACTTGTGATTTTATGTTTATTTAATTATTATACATGTTACTTTTGTTTCATTTCTTATTTATTTCACTTTCATATCTAAATAAATTTTTTAAGGACTGTTTATTTCTTTAGATATCATTGGTAGTGGCCTATTGAGTTTTTAATCACACCTTACTTAGGCCTCCATGAAACTTGGGTAGCAGAGAAGATGCTACTTAGTTTCTGGTATTAGTTTAGGATATGGGTCTATTGTTTGATTTGTACATGGGTTAATGGGTTGGAGTATTGTAGGACATCTCCATATTGTGACACAGGTCTATTTTTTGGAATTATTTTGGTAGTTCATCTTTTGGATTTATTTTCATGATTGTCAGATATATATAGTATTCATGATGTTGTTATAAGATGTTCTACTTGGTTACTTATTGGCTTTTATTTTATGTTATCTATTTATGGTTCAACTTGGTTGTTATATATGTTGATATTATTTCTACTATGGTACAATGTTGATAAGAGGGTATAGTCTCCCTAACTTTTCTCTATAGACCCACACTACTAATCACCAGCCTTTGGCATATGGGGAGGAATGGTTGAGGTCATGAGTTGACCTAACTCGGGGCAGTGGTTATAGTGGCTACATGGTAAAGGATTTTACAATGTGGAATTATAGTAGTTTATTTTTTTCTTACAATTTGGGGAATGGTATATATGAGACTAGGATCTTTTCATGGCATGGTAATGAGCTTGTTCCTGGGATCCTGCAGCCCCTTGTACGAGGGAAGACACAGGTTTTCTGGGGTGGTAAATGATTTTTTGTTTTGTTATTTTATAGTTGGTTGATATTTCCACCTTGAGTGATTCACTTTGATGTGATGTTACTATTTTAAGAGGTTTCATTTATTGTCATGGTACGGATGTAGATTATGTGTTGATTCATACATCATGCTAGGCACAAAGGATTGATAGGTTATCAGTATATTTCTATTGACTGATAGTACCTTGGGATTTATATTCTGGTAGTTTACATTTATTCTTGGGGATTATGTATGTATATCCTTTTATAAGATTTTTGTTAATGAAAATGTTCTAAAATTTGAATTTAAATAATTTTGGTTATTTTGAAATTTGGGTTAATAAGAAGGTTTTGGAAAGTTTAAATATTTGGTTTTTTCAAATGAAAGGTATTGAAATATGAATTATAAATTTCATAAATGATAATGTTTTTTAGATAATATTGTAAAATGGTAGATTTTTTTGGACATCGGTTGTTAGTATACCATATATTATATGTTCACACTATGTATTGGTGGTTTGGGAAGTGATAGTACCATATTTCATAACCGTGTTTTTGGATTTCGAGGCTTTGGGGGGTTTGATGGGTGATAAAAGCGATGTTCTTGTTGTGCCATAATAGGGTTGTGACCATGGTTTTTGAGGTATTTTCTAGTAATTTGGGAGTGGTAACCCTTGTGGGTTGTGATCGTGTGAGTTGAGTTTGTACCCTAGAGTGGGTGTTGGAATCGCAGTGCTAATGTTTGTGTGTGGGTATCCTTGGTGAGAAACATGGAGTGAATAGTTCATGAGTTATGTTAGATGCAGTGTATTTTGGGATGGGGGCAAGATTTTTGACCCTAAATAGTGAGTTGTATAAGATTTAATGGGTGACTTATACAAATATCCAGTGGTCTTTTTCTTGGCATTACTCTAGTTTTGGGAGATAATTTTTTATTAACTTTAAGAGTGGATCGTAAGGAGGGTTGGATGGGTTTTTGATACTTTTAGGTGCATATGACACAGGTGTATGATTGTGGATTTTATAATGGATCTCATAGAGTGATGTATATAATGGGTTTAAACTAGAGGGATATGTGGTAAGTTCAATAGTTTCAGAAATGGGAATTGAGTTGTGGTTATAAATTTGGATTTTTTCTAGAAACCAAAGGGTGGCCTTAAGGTATGTTATCCCAGTGTAGTAGGTTCCTTAGAATGAGAAGCATGAGTGGTTTCTTTAGTGGTGTAATATATTCACAGTGGGTTCCATCAAAATTTTGGTAAAAGTGTATTGTTATACTTTGGTTTAATTCTTAGGGAGAAACCTGAGTTCTTTTGGTAGGTTATAAGGTTGGTTTTAATGGGATAGATCATTAGGGTACCCAACCCAATATTGTTGGTATGGTTTAATGATGGAATCAATTTTAGTTTAGCAGATAAGAAAATGGTGACCAAAGTTTTGGAGGATTATTTTGATAAGGGAGTGAGTACTAGGGTGAGGGGTGCTCATGTGGTTTGGATTCATTATAAAAATGTTTGGTATGTTGAATGTGAACATTTAGGACACATCAATTCTATTGAGGATGATGTATTGTGAGGCTTGGTTGGTTGTGTATGAAAATGTTTTAGTCTAATGATGTATGACTCATGGAATCTTGAGTCAAGGTCAGTGAGTAGATGTTGGAATGTGTGTGGCTATGAGGGTTTTTTTAGGACTAGGTGTTGGTAACATGATAGGAATGCATGATTCCATTTGGTATATGTAAAAAATCATCTCAACAGTAAGATCCTATCATTTTCCATGAAAAAAATAGGAATTAATGGTAATGTAATAGGACAATTGGTTTTAGAACAATTTTATGGAACATTTTCATTCTATTTTGAGTCAAAAGGGTCATGATGGAAGAACTATAGAGTTTTAGTGGTGGTATATCCATATGAATGGTTGGTTCACAAATTTTTGGTATAGAGTTGTGAAGTAGTTGTGAGTTCAGTTGAAATACCACATGAGTTGTGGTGTCTAAGTTTTGATAAGATGTTGATAGGCAGAAATTCCTAAGACATTCGATAGGTCAAGGTGTCCCTATATAGGTAGGTGGAAATGGTTATGCATAGTTTTTGGTGTCTTTCATTGAATACTTCTTATCTTACTTTTATCTAGTCTTGATCACAGCAAATAACATTACATCATCCTTGTTAATCGAAGAGGTATATAGATTTACTCATAGCTACTTGGATGTGTTTTTGGTGGATATGGTCCATCTTTGATGTTATTCTCAAAGAATATATATATAGAGATAGATGGTAATAAGTACACCATTGACCATTTAAGGGTGAGGTCCATAGGATGGATAGGATGTCGTTGAACTCCATGTGGGTTATGTTCTTAGAATTTGATAATGAGTAGTGTTTGAAGATTTTTTTTTGTTCTAGGAAAAGATAGACGACAACGTGCAAGTCTTGGGGTTAAGCTTTTGATCGAAGTGTGATCCATCATGGTGGAAATTACTTGAAGAATGTGGTGGAAACGGAACTCCTAATGTGGGGAGTTATATGTCAGCCATAGATTTAGGGATCTGACCGTGGAATGGATGTGGTGTAATTATGATGCTAAGGGGAGACATGTGAGGTGAAATTTGGGTTCCACAAGAAAGTCCAGGTGGGACTTGGATTTGGTGGTTTTTTTATCCAAAAAATTTCATTAGATTTGGGGTGTATTTAAATGAAATGAAATATTTCTATGTCAGAGTCATTGTTGGTCATGATAAGCCATCAAAAAGGTTGATGGTAATGAATGTTGGGTAATATAACCCCACCAAAAGTTGGGTATAGACTTAGATAAGTTTTCTTGGGTGACATAAGGATAAATATAAGTGTGAAAAAGTCTTAGTAATTTGATTTTGTGGAATTCCAATTTAGAATCTATGTGTTTCAGGATGATTCGGACAGTGAAAGATCATTTCGGTGAAGAAAACATGAAAAAAGTGGTCAGTTGTAAATTCCCTTTGGTGGAGGATTTATTATTTGTGTTTGTTTAAAATATTAAAATGGATTTCTAGTTAGGAACTATTTGTCTTTAGTCATTGGGGGATGGTAGTGGTGCATGTGTTCGTGATGTTGATTGGTGCACCAGAGAACAGTGATGTCTTGGAGAGTAGTGTATTCCAAGATAATCGAGTTTTTTCTAAAAATGGGAATTGAATATTGTAGGTTCATTATATTATGGTGGTGTTCCTTATATTATATAAAATCTAGGTAAAGTGAAAGGGGTATAATTTTAGTAGTGAATGATGGGAGTTATGGAAAAAGTCGATCAGGGAAGTTCTGACATGGTATGGAAAAAAGAACAAAGGTGGTAGGTTATAATCCACCTACAGTTTTATGCTTTAATAGAAATTGTGTTTCAAAAGTGAGTGAGAACATGATATGGATCATGTTTTTATTATCCTATAAAATTATGGTACATGTATATCCTTTTTGGGTTGGTTTTGATGGAAAAATGATGCTAATATAAGATGGAATTATCATGGATGTATGGGTGTGGTGAGTGGTAAAATATACTAGCTATGTTGGGAATGATTGATTTGTTGTCCTAGAGGTATTTTTTTATGGTGGAGGTAAAATCCACTGGAAGATTTTGGTGGTGAGATAAACACTATGGTGGGAAGAAAAACACCTTCTACAAGTACTTTAGAGATGATGTGACTATTGTGATGTGTTAGATGGGATCGAGTAAGAACCATCGTGATGTTTTAGTTTTGGTAATGGGAATTGGCATTGGTTTGGAATATTGAATACCATAAGATAAGGTTTTTATTGAGTTATTCTTTGGATATTCGGATGTGGATCTAGGTTATGGGCCCTAAGTTGTGGATTAACGTAGGTTTGGGAAACATGGTTGGGAAACCATGTGTTCCTTGTGTGATTATAGCTTGGGTAACTATTAGAATGTTGAAAGTTGGGTGAGATAGTTCCAAGTGATTTAGGCCATGATTTTTAGATAGTATTGGACTGAAGGATATATGATTGGATTTCCTAGGGTAGTGTATTACATTTTTCAGTACAACTTTTGTTCAAATTTTTAGTGATTTTACCTGGAGTTTTATCTTGAATTTGATGTCGGTAAAGATGAGGCTGAGGTGGATTCCTCCTTTCGGTAGCATCGAGTTCATGATTTTGGATCAAGGTAGGGGAAACTTCATCTAGGTAAGTTTATTTATTTTTCTACGTGTAGTGAAGGTATAGAAATTTTTAGGAGGAATCTTTAGAGATGATGGTTTATAGGTGGCCCTTGTGGCCAAACCTTTTTTCTTGAAGGTTTGGTGATGTAGGGGGAGTATGGCACAAGGATGATCCATTATAATGTTTAAATGTTCTAAGATCCTGAACATTCATTGAGGTGAATCCTTGTCTAAATATTTTTTAAACATAATTTTTTCCAATGAAGTTTTTCTACGATGTATAGGATGTTTTGGGGTGTCTTAGGTGTTTAGGACATTATAGGAGGGAAAATAGGAAAAATAGTGTGCATTACACAGTTGACACATGTTTAGTACAAATTGTGTTCATCATTAAGAAAACAGTGTGGCTAATCCTCCTCTTAGACATAGGCTTCCAAAAAGGAACCACATAGTTTTTCAAACCATTTGGGTACTCTCAAGAGACTGTGTGACTTGACCAATCTTTTATAAAGGGATCTATGCAGGTGGAACATGGTTTGTCCAACCATATGACCCATAAAAATTGGAATTTATATAGCTTCCCTCTCAATATTTAAGTGTTCTAACAAAAACTTTCTCCCTATTCATCCTCCAGTAGATTGGGTTATGAAATAAAACCTCCTAAACTTCCAAGTGATTATTCTCCTTCTATTCTTAGGCATTTGGAGTTCCATTTGGCTTGAATCAAAGCTCCAGTAAAGTCTTATACTTTGTTTCCTTTAATATTATATAAGAAAATTAGTGTGTTGTTACCTCTCCTTTAG
The DNA here is from genome assembly GCA_963277665.1 of Viscum album. Lineage (NCBI taxonomy): Eukaryota > Viridiplantae > Streptophyta > Magnoliopsida > Santalales > Viscaceae > Viscum > Viscum album. Next base: position 1,333,028,503 of record OY728141.1, read on the forward strand.
AATATATAAACAATTGTTTTTTCAGGGTGTTCATCATCTTATTAGTTTAGGATGATCTAATTAGAATTAATGGTTTCTCTTGGACATTCGGTTGTCAATAAAAATGTGGTTGTTGGTATGAAAGATTTTCCCCATAGTCTTACTATTTAATATGTGTAAGTGGGTTTTCAAATTACTTTCCTTGTATGTTTTAATTTATTTAACTAGGGAAAGTGATTTGGGTTGTATGATGAGGTGAAATACCATTCATTGAACCCATTGGGTTTGTTGATGATGTGAGACCAAACATAGGGTTACCCATGGGGTATGTGGAACCCTTGATAATGGAAAAATAAGTTGGTAAACATTAGGATATGGTAATTATGAAAGTGAATAGGTTTTGAGTTGTAAATAGGTATGTGGGTATGGTTAAAGGAATAATTGGGTTGATTCTATTTTGGATTTTGAAAATTTCATAAGACTAATTTGAAAAGTGTTAAATATTGTGTTTTTTATTTTGTTCCAGTAGTGTTTTTAGATGAATATTATGATGTTTTGAAAGTGAGAAATGTTTTAAGATGAGGTATGGACCCCATGGTTATTTATAATGTGGTTTCATTTATATCTTTCAAATGATGATTTGATATGAGTTAAGGGTTCCCCTTTTGTGAAAATGTGTTAATAATTAATTTGAAATGGTTATAAATGGAAATGGAAGCCTTAGGTATTGGTTTAGTTTTTCACATAGGAAGACATGTGTTTTAAATAGTGGGTCCAAGATGTTTTAATTGAGTATTTCACATGTGTGTTATTATGTATTGTGAAATAAAATTTATTTTAATTATTTTATAGTTGTTATTATGGAGGGGGTGTTAGGTATATATGTGTTTATGGTTTAAGTCATATAAATAGTAAATATGTTAAATGGTTAAAAAATCATGTGCAGATGGATTAGTGGTTTGTTGTATGTTTGCGGGTATCATAATGATTCTCTACTCCCACAGAACTTGCCAAATTGAAGATCTAGGTCCCACCCTTGTATTGATCAAGTTAGAATGTTGTACTAAGGCTCTATGCTCCTAACATGTGGAGTGAGGTTCTTTATTAGGTTGGGCTACATTGATGATCTACTCTCACTGATGTGTTGAATGGTGTCTGATGTCCTATTGAGGCTCTATGATCCCCAATGTATGGACATGGATTGATATTTGGACTGATGCTCTGAGGTATATTTATGAATTTTTTGGTTAGTTAATTACCCCTATTTATTAAAATTAAATAACCCTATATTTCAGGGATTAGGCTCATGTTTTGACTGAATCTAGTTTTGTTTGTTTCTTTTCCCTAGAGGAATTAATTTTGAAAATGGTGATTTTGGGTTTGATTAATTATGAAATATGTTCTTTTTATTTCCATTCTTATTTATTTCACTTTCTTTTCTACACACATTCTTGTACCAATTGGTTATTTCTTTTGACAATATTGGTGGTGAAATACTAAGTTGTACTCACACCTTTCTTTGGCTGACATAGAACATGGGTAACCAAGAAGATGCTACTTTTTTCGGTATAGGTCCCAGACAAGGACCTTTTTTTGGTTTGTGCATTGGATTATGGGTTAGAGTATCGAAGGTTAGGTCCATGTTGGGACTCTGGTACATGTTTGGGATTATTTTTCCAGTTTTGGGGTTGGATTTATTTGTATGATTGTCTGAAATGTAGTGTATTAATGATATTTTTATTGCATGCACTACTTGGTTAATTATTGACCTTTACTGGATGTTTTCCATTTATGGTTGAACTTGGTTCTTTTATCTATTGATATAATTTCTACTGTGGTGTCACTATTATAAGTGACTATAGTGTCTCTAACTTATCTCTAAAGACCCATGCTACTAGTTGGCATCCTTTGATATATAGGGTGGCACACATGAGGTCATATGGAGACCTGGCTTGGAGAAACAGTTATAGTGGATACCGATTCGAGAAAATTATAGAAAGATAATTTATATAATATCTAATAAATAATAGGGGAAGTAGAATATACACATTATCAAATCCTTTTGAGATGATCCTCAAGAAAATATAAACAACTAAAAAACCCATTAACAACTGAACTGGTCACTTCACATGATTTTTCCAACTGAATAAAAAATAAAACAGTGAATAAAAAGGGATGGGACTCACCTTAGATCGCAAGAACCAACCACATAAGGATAAGGATGAATAACGTAATGAAAGGAAACTAATGGAATCCAAAAAAATCCCAATAGTAACCTATGATTTCAGGAAAAATGGGTAAATTATAAGGATGGTGATGAAGAATTAAAATTTATACTCATGTATTCTTAAAGGTATCATGGTGCAACATCCCTAACCAAGTCACGACATAGAAAAGGATCTCTATCCAACTCAAATTTTTTATCCACACTAATGATCCTATCATGATTCTATAATACTAATGTAAGTCTCTATTTAATACCACTAACCACGTCACAACAATACTAAAAACACATATACAACCAAACAAACCTCTCCAGAACTCCATGCAATACCTTTCCTCAATCCTATTACAATTCCAAAAAACAATTGGGCCAAAAAAACTTATATTCCAAGGAACCATAACCCATAAGGTCTCCACCATTATGAAATATCCTCCTCTATGATGCATACTATGGTTGTGCACCACATGATCACCTCTATCTACAATTTCATCTCCAACTCCACCATATTCTGCTTGATCCTCCTTCCAGCACCACTATCACAAAAAAACACACAATTCAAGGAGATATAATATCTTATCATTTACAAATAAAAATTGAAAATATAATTTTTTTATAATCTCAATGGAACCCTTATGCATTATTATAGAATATTAAGATATCATAATAGATCAAGAACCATCACATATTTACCATAGTAGTCTTCCTTCTGAGTCTTCCTCCTCCCGATGACCTAACTCATGCCGTCAGAATCTGATCCCCCCTCCCTGCCGGAGGGGGGAGTTTCGTGTTCATTGTCCCATGGGAGAGAAGATCTGTATCCTCCCTTTCCTAAAATCTCCCTCTATCCAAAAGTTTCAGTGTTATTCCAAGAGGAGCCCCAGTTATCACTGCTCCCGACGGAATTAAATTGTGTTGCGGATCTGTGCAAGTATACCCTGGTGGAGCGTTTTCGTCCCCATCGACCGTCAGTGGAAGCGTTTGCTCAGGCCATCTCAAAATCTTGGTAACTTCTTGAATGTATGATCATTGGGTTACTTGATTGAAGGCATATTATGGTTCGGTTTGGAACAGAGGGAGACTTGATTATCCCATGGTCCAGGTCTCCTCAAAGGTGTGGTGATTCTTCCTTGTATTTTTTCAGATGGGGCTTTGAATTTCATATGCAACGTGACCCTTCGTCGATTGCTACATGGGTAAGTCTCCCTGGTCTACCCCTTTCTTTTAAAAATACTTTGATTCTCTGTGCAATTGGCAATATGATTGGATGATTTCTATGTTCTGATCAACGAACTGAGTCGGTGTCTCACCCGATTTGTCCACGTATATGTGTTGAGGTCGATACTGCGAGACCTCCTATGCGTTGTGTTTGGATTACTGATGAGAAGGAGTTTAGGTGGATTCAAGAGGTTGTGTTTGAGTCATGGATGAAGTTCTATGTGAAGTGTAGACGGTTTGGGCATTTAGAGACTATTTTCCATAGGGGAGGGCTGGATGTTAACTTGTAAGGGATGGATAGACATAATGAGAATGGCTGTGGAGTGAATGATGCCGTGAGGCTAACTTAGGCGGGTGTGAAGGATGGACCTATGGAATTCGCTGTCTGTAGCAGTCCTGGAGGTGCTTCTGGGCAAAGAGACTAACTGAAATTTTCTTTCACTGAAAGTGATTGGGTTGGAATGCAACCTATTGGTCATACTGAGAGGGAGATGAGGCAGGTTTCTCTAGATGATGTGTCGGGCTTTACATGTGAGCTGAAGATGGTGCAGTCATCTTTGAATCCATCAGTTATGAAAGTGTTTGACAGACTGAAGAGTTATCTTGGAGTTGAGTCTAGGTCTATGGTTGAGGGAAGTGCTTTTCATTTGCAGCCAACTCTTTCTGAGGAACATTTGGTTATTCCAGAGGGTGATTAGTAGGTGATGATCGGGAGTCCTATTACTGTTGGTCAAATGTTGAGCTGCAATCATGCTAAAAATATGGTTCATGAGGCCATGTCAATGGAGATGGAGGGTGTTGTCTCGCAGGATGTGGTTACCAGCAATGCAGGTGTTGTGGAGGCGGGGGCAGAGAAGGAGCCCTCTACTGGGAAGCAGGATGCTGTTGGGAGTGGTGTGTAGGTGCAGTACTCTACCAGGCTGCAGTCTTTGAAGCAGGTGGCTGGTTTTGAGCTGAGTAATTGTTTTGCTGTCTTGGAGATGGATGACTTGGCACTGGACCGAGATAGAGTTTTTTCTTTGGGTGGGAAAGATTTGGAGGAGAAAGGTGTTGTGGATTCAGGTGTTTATGGTGAGCCACTGGAAGGGTATAGGATGATGTCAATTAAAATGGCACTGCTTCTCAGGAGGTTGTAGCTGATGATAGTACTATGAAGATGGGGACAAATGCTAGTTGTGAGCTTGTGGGTCATTCACAGTGCCTCGGCATACTTGATCCAAATAGCCAATATCAGTCGGAATGGGGTGTGGAGGAGGGTTTCCATGAAGTGCACATGTCTGTAAATTGGGGGGATTTTCTTGATAGTGACAAGGAAAATGAATGTGTCATGGTCCGGACATCCTACAGTGATGTTGTCCAAGGAGGGAAAGACAAGGTGCATGGGAATGTGGAAGAGATGACTGCCTCGCCGCGAAGAAGGCCGAGGAGGGGTTATTCTCTTCTGCCAAAGCCAATTACCACCAGGTCTTCCGTTGGGAGGGAAGGTTGGGCCACGCAGTTTTCTAAGGAATTGATCTCTCTAGAAAAGTTAAATCTCAAAAAGAAGTATTCCAAGATTTTGAGGCACCACGACAACTCAGAGTGGGAATCGGTGTCTGCGTAGGATTTTCTCTATCATGGGTCTGGTGATGGGTCTGACTACTATGGTCTGTAATTGTCCTTTTATTTTTCTTTACTTGCTTGTTGGATTTTTTTTTTAATAAATGGTCAAAGGCGTGCCTCTGACTAAGCTTTCCGGGTATAAGAGAATATTAAAAAGGCATGTCGAGAAAGAAAGGAAGAAAATAGATGTTTCCATTACATCTACATTTTGTAGTTTCAATACCAAAAAAATAAATTCAAAGCATTTAAAATATAATACAAGTTGATAAATGATTGTCCATGTCAGTTATCTTGATCGTTTGGGTGATTATATTCCTATAATAGTGATAATAATTCTAAAAAACCATAATATTCCTAGAGATTACAAGAAATAGAGAGTAGAGAAAATAGACAAGAAATTATCATTAGAAACTATTAGTTATGAATTTATAAATCTTGTTCATATAACAATGTACTATCCTGAGTTAAAGCATATTGATTAAAAATAATATAATAAGTCTTCTAATAGGAAGAAAATTAAAATATTGAAGGTCATGGACAATTAGAGTAAAAGTGGGGGTTATATTTATTTTGATAATTCATGAAATGAAAATGATGATAGTTGGAAGATTATCAGATATTTTTTCAATATTAAAAATACATGGAAATGTGAATTTTTTAATGGGAAAGATAAATGGTGGTGATATTTTTTCAAATTATTATTTTCATAAATTTTTAGAAAAAATTATCTTTAGGGGAACAAACTAATAATTAATATTCATATTATTCTGATGATTATTGGATTTATTATGAAACATATGATTAAATGAAAGTGTGTATTATTGAATTTGATATTATTTATCAAAAAATATAAAAAATATTTTGGGTAATAAAAATGATAATTCTGATAGTAATGAAATTTTTACTATGTATGAAAATAAGTTAACTAAGATAAGAAGTTAGATTATAAATCTATTATCAAAATTAGATTATTTGAAATGTATTATGAATAAAGAAAATTTTTATAGAATGAAAATTAAATTTTTAATAAATATAAATATAAATAGAATATATGAAATACATTCATTGTTTTATAAGAATAAAAAAGGAATTAATGTTTCATTTTTATTGGATGATATTAATTTTATAAAGATCAAATATGAAATTAGGAGTCTAAAAATAGTAATATCCATTTTTTTAAGGATGAAATATATTAATGAATGTGTATGATCAATTGAAATAGGAAAAACTATATGTTAAATTGGAAGTAAATATATCATAATAAAAAAATAATCAATCAAACTCATTTATAACTAACCGAGTACCTTTTCACTATTTGTTATCAAGTAGTACATTGGAAGAAATATTATTCTCTAAATAGAGTTCAATAAATTGGTAGAACTCAAAAATATATTTTCATAGAACATTATACCTATTAAAATATGAGAGATAATAAAATATTGGTACTAATAGTTTTATTAATGTAACATTTTGGACCCAAAAAGGGATATCCTTAGTGAACATAATCCAAAATATTTGAGGTTGTTGCATTTCCAAAATTTAATTTCTATATCCAAGACCCAATAATTTTTTTGTAAAAGTTTGGGGCCGAAGACTCATTTTTATTATTAAAGAAAAGAAAAGACCTCGTTAACTGGGTAGAGGGAGACCCATTACATAGCCCGTAGGCCCAATAATTATTAATTTTTATATTTTGAATAACTTATAACATTTCATAATGGATTCTTTATATTATGTTTTATATTTTTAATGTCATTATTAATATATTTCATTAGCTAATATTATTTAGAAGGTTTATTTTTTCTACCTTTTAAAGAAGATATCATTTTAAATAATAGTTTTTTTTATGTTTTTCATACTTAATTTTAATAGAATTGTATTCTATGAATGAATATCATAAAAATTTATTAGAACATTTCTTCTATAGAATTATATTATTTTTTTACTATGGATTCGTTGTTATTTCATTAAATCGTGTGATATTATTCATCTTAGTTATTTATCAATTCTTTTAATATTATTGGATTATGGTAATAGTATTTAAGAAATTAATAATACAATTTTTGATGATTTTAAAAATGATGGATATAATTTTCTAATTATTGAATGGTTTTAATATTTTTAAAATATAAATGTATCCTCATATAAATAATTTAATATTTAGTTGAACATATATAACCACCTTATATAGATTAATTTCATAATAGTATGTGAATATATCTAATTAATTTATATAATTTTTTTTGAAAATCAATTTAATTATCACATTTTTAATAGTAGAGTTACATTTGATCTATTTTATTAACACATTATGAAATAGATTCTTCGTGTCTGTATAGAAGAATTATTTTCTTAATTATTGTCAAAAACATTCATAATTTGTTGAATCATCCATAGGTAAATAAAAACTATACCTATGCAAATAATTTTAGTTATCTAACTCCATATGATTTAATTTTTATTTTTTCATACTTATAATCATTTAACTGAGGTTTATTTTAATAAAAAAATATCATCTTTATTACATCATAAGTTGGATATTTATTTTAAAATATTTGAACTATGATTTCATTATTTTGATTTTATTTTATGATGCATGAATGTTTTGGTGTCTGGGGAATTATTTAAATGAGAATGGTTTTCTTTATCCAGTTTATTGATTTTAATTTTAGGAGATCTTATTGAAATATTAAATTATATAAGTTACTAAAAGAGTATAAATTTCAAAAGAGAATGATATTATTTTTTTTAATTGAATTTAATTTTTATAACCATGTTTTTTGAACTTCTGTATTTTATAAAAATTAAAATGGGAGAGATTTTTTAGAAAAAATGAATAATAATTTTTTTTCTTAAATTGGTAAATTTTATTTTATAATAATATATTTATTTTTTAATTGTGGATAATTTATTTACTTTTTTATAACTAGTTCATTTTTATCATTTTGATGAAAATAGAGAAATTAATCTCATCAGAACTTTTAGATTTTCTATGAAGTGTTGCTTTAAAAATTTATTAGAACTCATCATGTTTTCAATATGAATATTGTTTTATTTGTGAAAAGGGGGTTATTTTTTAGTATATGACTCCTTTTAATCATCAATTTTGAAAATTATAACATAATTAATGATAATTTTATTTTAAATTATGTTTTTTAATTTTTTTTATACAGGGATAAAATCATGAAGAATAATTCCAAAGGTTTTATGTTTAACCAAAATTTCTTGAATATGTGGAGAACAATATTCATGCCACATTACATTCACCCAATGTTCAAGAACTATAGGGGTGTTGATTGACTTAATCAGAAGATACAGATATATTCTTAAATTATATAATGATGATGAATAAAATTATGATACAGATATTATCAGACACATGTTACTATTTTCTATTACAGAATGCCTAATATATTGGATTTTATTATTACATATAATTTTCTAGTGATTATATTTAAAAAATTGAAAATATGGTATTGAAACTATTCACAGTTGGTTCATGGTGAGACATAAATATGTGGAAATCCAGGAAAACCCTATATTTCTATCGGTGGTGATTAGAATGGTTGGAACATGGTTTTCCTAACAGTGTGACCCATCCATGTGACTACACAGGTGAAACTAGGGGTATCCACAAAGTTGCCACATAATTTTGTTAAACTTGTGGTAAATTCTTATAATAATGTTACAAAATAGCTCCAGTCCAATATTGAAATGTTCACTTGAGTCAACCCATGTCACGAACCGAATCAGGTCGCCGCCAAAACCGGCACCCGACCCGACCTGTGGAAAGTCCCGAAGGGCGTTCCCGATCCCCACGGGCTGGCACAAGTTCCTGGGTATCAAAAACTGAAAATTGGGAATGATTTACCTGAGCTTGTATACTTAAAACAACAAATGAATCCAAGAAATCAAATATGGATTTTTCAAACCAAAACATCTTTTACTAAAATTCAGAACTGAATTACACAATTTTAAACAATGTTTGAAGACCATTAAAAAGGTAAAAACTCATGAAATGACAGCCCAAGAACCTCCACAAGGAAAGAGGCACCACCCTCAAGTCATCCCCACGACATTGCATCACGATGGACCGCTAAAAACCCGAACCAATGGCATCAAACCTGTACCCAAACCTGTGAAACAAAATAAGAAAGTCTACTTACACCAAATGGTGTAAGTAGGATGTGATTCAAAGCCCAGTATGATACCACCACTAAGAGATTCCATATGATAAACATTCAAAGATGAAAAGCATGCAAGTTTTCAAAAACATGAAAAGCTAGTTACAATTTCTAAAAGATGCAACTTTGAATAAGAACGGTTTTCAAGTGGGATATTTTAAAATATTAATACTTTTAAAATAAACACCAAAGCTACTGAATTTTCCAGACAAATGTACCATATGCCGATGGTAAGTATAAAGTAATTAATGAGCACAAGCAATAGGAAATAACCCCTAGGCACTAGCTAGCTTTGGGTCCCAGGTACCTCGTATCTCGGTGAGAGTAACCATAAAAAATATCCATTCCCATGCACGATCCACTAGTAGGGAACATACCCATAACCTATTGGTCCCCAGTCATCATCATCATAGTTTAGTTAGAGTTGTAAGCATCAATCTTGCTAAGTAAAACTGAGGCTAAACCCCACGGATTCACTACCATACTAGTACACGTCCACCCACCTAGATACCCAGGTTTTCCCCTTGTGCTCAAACAAGTTCAAAAAGTCAAGAAATATACATTGAACATGAAAATATCATTTCCACATCACAAATTCACCCAACATCCCATATGTATACCACACAAGTCACAAAAGTCCATTTTTCATTCAAAATGATTTTGAAATCCAAATCACACCAAAATAACCCACAACACATTTCACATTTCATAAACACTTCCAAAAAACCATTAAAAAAATTATAAAACAATTATAATACATTTCAACTCATATAACATCCCACACACATGGAACATAACACTCCTTTAATAATAAAAATTTCAATTTTTCACATCACACTCACACAAAACAATCCACATCACATTCACATCACTTTAACACCTCAATATATCCTTCAAACAATTTAATAAAATATTTCCAAGATGATATATATGAAATAAAAGCCTTTTCAAAAACGAAATGGAACTTTTAAAAATATACTCCTATCAAAACAGTTTGTTGATATAGTTTCACCGCTTACACAACTCAATAAACCATTCAAAACTTTCGTAAAACAATTATAAGGAGTATACCCAAGATTTGCACATAAACCCCATTTCAAAAACCTCTTTTTAAGCCAAAAGCACACCAATACCCTACCAAAATAGAATTGGAAGCCCAATAAACATGTAATAATCTACTTTTAAATTTTATATAATCGCCTTGAACAATATCACAAAAGATACCCATGAGAACACACAAATCCATAAAACACTTTCAAAGAGTATAACAAGGTTATACACATAAAACCCATTCAAATACCCCCCTTTTTAGGCTGAAATGACACTATATCATTACCCAACCAAAATTTTCAGCCCCTTTCAACAACTAATAAATAACTTCCACATTTTACAAAACTACCACAAGAGATAACACATGAAATACATTTGAAAAATACACACTTCAAACAAAAATGTAACTTTAATACCAAATGCTTTACTATTGATACCCAAAATGGTTTTTGAATAATTCACGGTATATAAGAAACATGAAAATTTATTTAATCAATCAAACTAACTCATCATTAAATGGTTACCCACGGAATCACCTACCAAAATTGTCGAATCCCTCAATACATGGTGTGAAACATCAACCGTACCAACCTGGCACCATAAGGATGATAAATCCTGCCCTAGACCACAAACTTTCACCAAAAAGACTCATGGTTAAACCCTAGGTACGAATCCTAGGTTCTGGACACTTTGAAACATCAAGAAAGAGGGATGAAACCCTAAGAAAAGAGGATAAATCAAATAGGGAAATACTTGCAGAAATATTGAAGAGATCGCCCTAAATCAACCAAAATATGAATCTACAAGTACCCAAAACTGGTCTGGAGGTTTGAAGGAGTCATATTAGGTCATGTGGGGACTGAAATGGTGGGAAAAGAATGAAAATTTAAGGAGTTATGAAAGATTCATTTTACCTCATTAAATCTGGTTGATTTGAGAAAGAGTATGAAAGATCTCCCTAATTCGCGGTTTACCTGAGCTCCAAAATTGAGAAAACTATAATGGGGGTGATCCTCGGGATATTGGATTTGAGAGGGAGGTGGAATAATGGGAAATTAGTAAAAAATGAATGAGATATTGAAAATTTAAAAAAATAAGTTAAAGCAAGAAATGGGCTTACGGGCAGGCCCATTACCTTAATCAAAAACCCAAATCCATCATGATTTTGGATTTCTATGTGGTCCAAAAGGATATAGTGATTTTAATATATCAGGTTATGCCAATTGGGAAGTGGAGTGGGTATCAAATAGTAAAAATTGAAGGATTTATAGAAGAAACTAAATTTATTTTTAAATCTAGAATTGGGATCACAGTTTGGCCCAAATTTCCAAAACCCACCATTTTCACCAAAATGAGTGGTAAACCCCCAAAACAAATCCGGAATGGAAGTTAAATGAATAATGAATTTAAAAAAAGTTCATTTGTGTGACAATTCTCCCCACCATAAAAATTTTTACCCATGAAAAGCCACATCAAGGACAAAACAAAAACCAAACCCAATCGAAAGGCAGAAATATACTCCTTTACTAAACTTCGCCCCCAAAGACCAAAACACCTCCTATGATCAATTAAGGAAGGAATACTTCACAACCAAAACATACACCTCTTTACTGAAATGATAAATCACATTATGGATTTATCCTAAAATAAAACTCCTCAAACACTATTTGAACAAGACTCAAGCAATTTACCCAAACAAACAAGAACATCGAACATGGTTACACTTACCTTGATATAACTAAACCATTGGGAACTCTCCAATCCCAAAATTTACCCAAGGAAGATGTAGGTGGTTATATTGCTCTGAATGAGACTACCCACTTCTAATCCAAGACCAAGTACAAAAGTAAGTTACTGGTACAAGGATACACAAATGAGCTCCCCAACCATAAGAGACAACTTAAATTTTTTTCCGAGACAGAATCAAGACACTAACAAGGGAGCCCCGAACAAACTCCCATGTATAAGGGGTAGAATCCCATTAGGAATTTTTAAAATAATATACATCAGACTCATAGTGGGTCTCCCCACCATAAGAACCAACCACATTAACTTACCAGTATGGGCCGACACAGAAAAACCCCAAAACTTAAAGAGTTGGGGCGGCCACATGGTTAGCCCGCACAGTTTGGGAAACTATGCGCTAACCATGTGGATACTTATACCTACATGGTTTTCTGGGGAATGGTTACTACTAAATGTTCACTCAACATTTATAGAAAAATATAAAACCTTTCCCTCGAACCCAAAGGAAACCAAAGGGTAAAAGAATGTCATTGGGAGATAACATGGGGATGAGGCCCTCAATATCTTTCCACCGAACAGAAACAAAAGAAGAAAGATGACAACACCAAATTTTTAAACTATTCCCATCCCTCATACTGAGAACAGTTCTTTTAACAAGGTTAAAAACTAAACTGGGATTTTCTCTAACTACGTGCAAGCTTCTCTCCAATACCTATGGATGGAGCAGGAATGATTGAAGCATCTTCGGCCTTGCAGTTAGGATTTGGAAACCCCTGAATATAATTTCTTCTTTCGATGTTACAAACAACTACATGTAATCCCAGATGGGTTCACTAAGACAAAACACACTCCAGAACTCACTTTACCCTAACATGGAATTTCACTGAAATACGGGTTTAGAGGATGCACTCACATCACACCCTGTTTCTTCGGATGAGAAACAACAGAAATAAAGGACACATATAAACACCTTCCTCTAAAATAGAGGATGTTGAGATCTCCCAAAAGGAGAAACACTTCTGAAAAAAAGACTCACAAAATATTGTAAAATTTTACCTTTAAAATCAAATGAGAACGCGACATCACAACGTGTCACTGAACATGACCAAAGCGACTCATAGAAATAATACAAGGTGGGGGCCTTATACAACATCCCCAAATATCACAACATTCTAGAAAGTGTCCATAACAGCCTCTCGTGGACAAATTTCCCACACAGGTGGTCTAACATAAACCCCTTCTTCGAAGAGACTATGAAGGACTCAGAGGCCCTCTTAGACACTATTCATACTGACAACCCCAGACAACTTCCACCTTTGACGAATCGGGTAGCTTAAGAAACTGAGGTCTCTTTCAACCATCCACGAGCACTCTTCCGCAACAAGTGGATCCAAAAAAACCAAGAATGTAAATGGTGTAGACTCATTCTACAAATCTCAAGAAAAGATTCCTTACATTGATCAACTAGAGGATTTTCCAACGGCGAAACAATCTGGGTTGCACTTCAGTTGTGCACTAACCCTTAACGGGGGCGTACCCTATCCAACAGAAGAACCCAAGGACCCAACCAAGCTGGTACATTGGTAAAAACATTCCACAAAATAGATACAAACACATTAATGGAACCACCATAAAGGTGTCTGGAAACATATCTCATAGGAGACTACTAACTGGTCCTTCTACCCAGCTTACTGACCAAACACAAACCCAAAACACAGTTCGAACAGGAGGGGTTCTTGGACTCAAAACATCCCACAACATCAAAATTTTCCAAAAACACACAATATAAACCATCCCAAACAATTCATCAAGACATCATGTTTTTCTTAAAAAAAATTCTTTGAAAACCAATGGTTCAGCGGTTAGCGTATCCACCAATGGTACCCCATGGGACTCACACATGCATGTTTTTGTGCCACACTGGGAACCATCCTCATATTCGTCCCAGAACTCATCTAGTCATGCCATAAACCATCCATAATCCCATATAACCCCATGAATGTGGTCTCTCGTTGAAATACCAAAGGATAAAACTAAAATTCTTTCCACTTTTCCGAAACAAAATGGTCAACCAACCCATCCTTTTTCTCAAAACTCTTAACAATGAGATCAAAATACCAATTCACATCTTACAAAACTTTTCATAAGGACACAAACATTTAGAAAAGAACTCACTTTCAATTTATTCACATCAATTTGAAAACATATCATCCCATTAAAACACCCTTTAATTGTTTAGAAAACTATATGGGAAACACTTTTGAAAACCAACTTCAATATGGATCCTGATTTCAAAAGAGGTGTAAGCACACTATTTTCCATTTCAAAACAATTCTGAAAATTCAGTTCCACCATTTCATAAATCAAACCATTCCCTCTTTATTTGAAAATCATTTCACAAAAACTTTACGCTTCGTAAAACCAAGTCACTTTAAAACCAAAGTTCCATGATTTCAAAACTAATGCGCAAAACAATGTGAGAGGAAACTAGTTTCAGTGGGTGACTTGGACATATGGTTGGTAGCCATATTCCAATAACTTCACCATCATAGAGAGTATTATAGGGAATATCCCTAGATCTACATGGCTTGCTATACCCTGCGAGCTCACTGAGACCATTAACCCAACTCTCTTTTCATTTCCCCTAATCATCATCAGACCAAGAAAACCAAAAGACATAGATAAATCCCGACTTCCCCTGGCGACATGAATCCCGACATGAGGTGTTGTGATCAAGAACACTACCCATTTCTGGAATTTCATGTCCCAAAAATCTTAAATCCAGAATATCCCGACTATTTCCCAAATAACATGACTCAAATTGAGTGAACCTCCTTTGATACCATTTTGTCACGAACCAAATCTGGTCGCCGCCAAAACCGGCACCCGACCCAACCCATGGCAAGTCCCGAAGGGCATTCCCAATCCCCACGGGTTGTCACAAGTGCCTAGGTATCAAAAAATGATAATTGGGAACAATTTACCTGAGTTTTTATACTTAAAACAACAAATGAATACAAGAAATCAAATATGGATTTTTCAAACCAAAACATCTTTTACTAAAATTCAGAACTTAATTAAACAATTTTAAACAATGTTTGAAGACCATTAAAAAGGTACAAACTCATGAAATGACAGCCCAAGAACCTCCACAAGGAAAGAGGCACCACCCTCAAGCCATCTCCACGACACTACATCACGATGGACCGCTAAAAACCCGAACCAATGGCATAAAACCTGTACCCAAACCTGTGACACAAAATAAGAAAGTCTACTTACACCCAATGGTGTATGTAGGGTGTGAGACAAAGCCCAGTAGGATACCACCACTAAGATATTCCATATTATAAACATTTAAAGACAAAAATCATGCAAGTTTTCAAAAATATGAAAATCTAGTTACAATTTCTAAAAGATGCAACTTTGAATAAGAACAGTTTTCAAGTGGTCTATTTTAAAGGATTGAGACTTTTAAAATAAACACCAATGCTACTGAATTTTCCAGCCAAATGTACCATATGTCAACGGTAAGTACGAAGTAATTAATGAGCATAAGCAATTGGAAATAACCCCTAGGAACTAGCTAGATGTGGGTCCCAGATACCTCGTATCTCAGTGAGAGTAACCATCACAAATATCCATTCTCGTGCACGAGCCACTAGTAGGGAACATACCCATAACCTAGTGGTCCCCAATCATCATCATCATAGTTTAGTTAGAGTTGTAAGTTTCAATCTTGCTAAGTGAAACTGAGTCCAAACCCCACGGACTCACTAGCATACTAGTACACGTCCACCCACCTAGATTCCCAGGTTTTCCCCTTGTGCTCAAACAAGTTCAACAAGTCAAGAAATATACATTGAACATGAATATATCATTTCCACATCACAAATTCACCCAATAGCCCATATGTATACCACACAAGTCACAAAAGTCTATTTTTCATTCAAAATGATTTTGAAATTTGACTCACACCAAAATAACCCACAACACATTTCACATTTCTTTAACACTTCAACAAAACCATTAAAAAATTTTATAAAACAATTATAAGATATTTAAACTCATATAACATCCCAAACACATGGCACATAACACTCCTTTCGTAATAAAAATTTCAATTTTTCACATCACACTCACACAAAACAATCTACATCACATTCACATCACTTTAACACCACAATATCTCCTTCAAACAATTTAATAAAATATTTCCAAGATGATAAATATGACATAAAATCCTTTTCAAAAATGAAATGGACCTTTTAAAAATATAATCCTACCAAAACAGTTTTTTGATATAGTTTCACCACTTACACAACTCAATAAACCATTCAAAACTTTCATAAAACAATTATAAGGAGTATAGCCAAGCTTTGCACATAAAAACCATTACAAAAACCACTTTTTAATACAAAATCACACCAATACCCTACCAAAACATAATTTTAATCCCAATAAACATGTAATAATCTACTTTCAAATTTTATATAATCACCTTGAACAATATCACAAAAGATACCCATGAGAACACACAAATCCATAAAAAACTTTCAAGGAGTATAACAAGGTTATACACATAAAACCCATTCCAAGACCCCCCCCCCCCTTTAGGACCACATGATACTATATCATTACCCAACCAAAATTGGCAGCCCCTTTCAACACCTAATAAATCACTTCCACATTTTACAAAACTACCACAAGAGATAACAGATGAAATACATTTGAAAAATACACACTTCAAACAAAAATTTAACTTTAATACCAAATTATTTACTATTGCTACAAAAAATGGTTTTTTCATAATTCACAGCATATAAGTAACGTGAAAAATTATTTAATCAAGAAAACTAACTCATCATTATATGGTTACCCACAGAATCACCTACCGAAATTGTCGAATCCCTCAAATCATGGGGTGAAACATCAACCACACCAACCTGGCACCACAATGATGATAAATCCAGCCCTAGACCACAAAATTTCACCAAAAAGACTCATGGTTAAACCCTAGATACTAACCCTAGGTTCTGGAAACTTTGGAACATTAAGAAAGAGGGATGAAACCCTAAGAAAAGAGGAGAATCAAATAGAGAAATACTTACTTGCAGAAATATTGAAGAGATATCCCTAAATCAACCAAAATATGAATCTCCAAGTACCCAAAACTGGTGTGGAGGTTCGAAGGAGTCATATTAGATTATTTGGGGACTGAAATGGGGGGAAAATGATGAAAATTGAAGGAGTTGTGAAAGATTCGTTTTACCTCTTCAAATCTGGTTGATTTGAGAAAGAGTATGAAATATATCCCTAATTTTCAGTTCACCTGAGCTCCAAAATTTCTAAAACGATCATGGAGGTGATACTCGGGATATTGGCTTTTAGAGGGAGGTGGAATCATGGGAAAAAAGTAAAACATGAATTATATATGGAAAATTTAAAAAAATAAGTTAAAGCAGGAAATGGGCTTACGGGCAGGCCCATTACCTTAATCAAAAACCCAAATCCATCATGATTTTGGATTTCTATGTGGTCCAAAGGGATATGGTGATTTTAATATATCAGGTTATGCCAATTGGGAAGTGTAATGGGTATAAAATAGTAAAAATTGAAGGAGTTATAGAAGAAACTAAATTTGTTTTTAAATCTAAAAATTGGGCTCACGGTTTGGCCCAAATTTTCAAAGCCCACCATTTTCACCAAAATGAGTTGTAAACCCCCAAAAAAATAAGGAATGGAAATTAAATGAATAATGAATTTAAAAAAGTTCATGGGTGTGACAACCCATAACAAATCTTAGGGGTTTCCCTGATCCTTAGAGAGTGGTGTTAATATCCATGCTATTAAAATAAATCATTATAGGCAATTTCACCAAAAAATAACATTAAATAAGTTGTGTAATTATACTAAAATACTAGAATGAAAAAATATAACATTAAACCTCCATGCCACAATATCAAGAATAATCAAAATCATGAAAAACCCAAACCTATCATAACTTAAATAAATAACCATAACCAACTCAAAATAAATAAGAAATTATTATTAAAAGATATTTTTCATCTAAAATATTGGAATGAAACATGATTGATATATCTACTAAACAAAAAACAAATCACCACATGATTTCCATGTGACCTACAAGGTCATAATACATGTGTCCAAAAAATAAACACCCTCATATAATGATCAGGAAACATACATAGCCTTGTAAAATATATTAGTTTTACAAATGATGAGTCGAACAATTTGGTTATGAGAATAAATCAACTTATCCTGTATGAAACACTGAAACCATACATCTCCTTTCCCAAAACAACACACACATATGTAGTGATTTTATAATTTTCTATTTTAATCATATTTCTTTCTTAGACCCTATTTACAAACCATTTAATGTATTCCTTGATAACAACCATTTTTTGATACCCACCCTTGATAATATACCCAAAAGGAGGCTAAAAATCATTAAAATAAGTACCAACTATATAATAAAATAAGAAATAATGACCTAATTCATGATATATGTGGTTGGTTAGGTCATAAAAGAATACAATTAATAAATGTAATGTAGAACATGGAACTATGGATCTAGTAAACAAAATGAAATACAAAACATATAATCATGGGAAATTCTATAACATTTTGTGAGGAAACCCTAGATATACTCAATTCAGAATCATCTATTGGCCTATCATTTCATTCACAAAATTATAACCATGTTTTCCCTCGATTAGACTCACTAGTGGAAATCTTATATAGATTTTAATACCATAATGGATCTAGTCCAAGTCATCAGTACTAGATGAAATCATACCTCATCCCACACTACTACGCCTATGATGTTATGCCGATAGAAAAAAGTGGGATTTCACAACCCGAACTAGTGGGCCCCATGCTGTGACTCCCCAAGATTGCCTCAAATAGGCTAGTGGCTGGTGACTAGCACCAAGTAGGCATATCACCATAATGGGAGGCATTACCTATGTACCTACATGCACTCACACATCCCCAAGCCCACAAAATGCTAAAATGTAAAAACCACTAAGAACCAAATGCATGCATACCATTATATCCCAACTAGAGTACGACACGAAAGTAAAGTGTGGTAAAGCAGACTGGTCCATAATACAATCCCACCAAAAAGAAGTCTTCAAACATATTTCTAACATGTATGAAGAGGTACTAGGACTACTATCAATAGTTTTAGGAACACTTCGGCATGCCTGATCTCACAAGGTAGTGTCTGGTCTTGGTCCACCTAAGACTCCATCAAAAAGTCTCTCATTTTCACAAGACATGACATGTGCGGGAAAAGCTTGTGCATGGTTGATTATAACAATACTCAATAGGACACCTGAAAACCAAAATGCAATATACAATGAAAAGTAAAACAAACTCTTTAAATTATATGTCTATAGAAAATATAATAAGAATATTAAGATATATTCAATCCAAGAAATACAGTCTAGAGGTAAGTCACAACTACCCCATACCAACTATAGGGATTCACCTCAAAGATTTCATGAAGCACTCATCCGAGAGAACACACTCCTGATTCTGATAGCACTGATAATGTTCATCTGTGAAGTAATATTTGTTGGGAATCATCATGAGGGAGATATATTGATAGATTTGAAGAGAGAGATATGAAACTAATATGAGGATTACATCTAGGTCCATGGGGTGATACCAACTACTCTATCTAGATTAACCATCTAAGTAGAGGATTGGCAGCCAATGAAGTTGGTCAATTCAATACTGAAGACTCTACCAAGTGCACGAACAATGAATAGGGGATCTTCTCTGGACATCTTGTGGAATTATAACAACTCTATCTATGAAGTATTACTGAAGGGATCATACTCCTATGAGTAGGGAATGATATATACCAACCTTTAGGGAAATGATCAAGGGAAAGAAACCAAATGAAACATGTCTAAGATACGGTGGAAAAGTGATCCAATCCATATATAAATAAATAAATGTCGTGAAGTAGGGTTTCATGCCATGTCCCTTGACCCCAGGTACTTCCCATGTAAAACATCCCATGTTATTCCAAATTGTGTTATGTAGAGGTTGGGTACACAACATGTAGAAGAAGTAAAATGTCGTGTCCTCCCATCTGGGGTCCAATCGTGCATTATGGATGTGTTCCAATACATGGTGCCAACCCCTGTATATCTTCCCATTTACCAGTACATGGGTTAGTCCATGTACTTTGTCCAGGACAATTTTTGTGGTGGGGTACACATAGTGTAGGAAACCTGTGTACTCCAACCCATGTACATGTATCTCCAAAGATACACGCCTAGTCATTGGGAAGGGCCTACACGCCATGTGAAATTTAACTATCTCTCAAAACCCTATTGCCTGCTTAGTAGGGGCCACACAATGTGTAACCACAAGTCACATGCTGTGTTCATTGGGTTTTTCCATAATCTCAAGTTCATACTCCACACACTTCGGTCGATCTCCCAGTTTCTAATTCTGTGGTTTTTTCGCCTCCAAACGCAAGATCTAGGTTCGTTTCATCACCCTAACACCAAATCGAGGTGTTTTAGGCCTTCAATAAACTCATAAATATGTTAAAATTCATCACAATGAAAACCCCATGAAGAATTGTTTCTCCTAAATTGTTCTGATTCATCTGTCACTATCACTATCACACCTCTATTAGGTCGTCCCAAGTGCGGATCATCAATTTCATATCATTGCGACAAGAAATGAAGGTGAAATGATTATTTGTTCATAAACATTTTGAATAAAATAGAACATGCATTAAAAATGAGGGACTAAAAACAAAATGAACAAATCTGAGGAATGAACCTTGACCATTATTCTTTCCAACCTCGATCTATTATTATAAGAATGATCAAAAAATAAAAATCAATTCTCAAATAATCAATCCCATATAAATCCTACAGAGTATAACCCATTCCACAAGGAACAATCGAACCACATATCAACTTGTTCATTGGTTGGTCTGTGTTCATTGTTGAATCTAAGAATAAGGAAAGAAATCCAAAATAATGCATCCAACCTAAGAATTGGATCATTTTCTATTGAAGATCAATTTTCACTAGTGATATCTATCAAGAATGATCTCTCATCCAAGTATATATCATCACCGATAAGATAATTCCAAGAATATGAGCCTAACCATGGATCCTTGTGTAATTTATTAATTAAAATACGAAGCATCATTATGCCACTGTATCGACAAAATAGAGAAAATAAAATAAATCATATACTAATTTTATTTGTTAAAAATACTAGAAACTACATTTCACATCCAACCATTTTCGGCCAATGTTAGGCCACACCTAAGTTAAATTCACTAGTTTTAATGCATTGGTTCCCTCATATTTATGATATGGGCACCTGTTTAGAAGTTATTCCACTTTTTCAGTAAAATCATGCATGCATGATATTTAAAATTTTAATATATTTCAAACATTTATTCTAGGAACACCGAGCCTCTGAATTGCATTTCATCTCATCTCATGGTATCGAATTTAATCCATATAATATTTAAAAATAATACACAAAATATATTAGACATTAAATATAGCATCCCACTTTTTTTGTCACATAAACTTTCATTACATTACACAAAACTGAGGATCTTTAAGGTTTAGTGTCTTGGAAACCAGGAACATAATACATGAAAACAACATAAAAAATTCTTCATAAACAATTTAAAGGCTTGTCCTTAAGTTCATCCTAGGTTCATTACTACATCTCATAACCTAGGGACATACATCAAAAGAAAGGGTGAGCAGAAGGCCCAGTAAGGGAACAAGAGAAACATTTAACATGTGAACTTGAGATACATCAACTATGTCATGAAAAAGAACTTTAAGGCATGAGAAATAAATCATGTGTATTATCATAATAAAAATAACATTTTTCATAACTTTCAGATGTGGCTGCAAAATTTAATATTGACAATAATTTCGTTTCACAAAGGTCCATCCCCAAGGTGTCATTAAAAATTACGAAGGTTATTCACCAAGGTATCAGTCTAAAAAGTCATCTCTAGAGATTAAGTCTTTACCCAATGCATTGGAGTGCTATCTAGGCGCACCCTTGACATGTCTTTATTATCATGTGAGCCACATATATCATCATCAATCATTTAATAAACAACTTATATAGCATAAAAGAAATGGGTTTCATTTCATAATCATAACGTTTTCAAAACTGCTTTAAAGACATGATCTTTATGTCACATTAAACCCACGGAAAGGTAAAGCGGGTCTCATGTATGTAAATCCCAGAATTTAAAATAGAACATTTTGGTATATATGTGAATACCCCTATAGAAATAAGAGCTTTTAGTATTCACTTAATAACATAAAATAATTTTGAGATAAAGAGGGAGGCATTTTGAGACGAAAACTATGCAGCATAACGTCTATGATACATGGTTTTAGAAAACATTGAAAAGAGAGGCGACATGAGTCACCCACTCAAAAATGATACATAAACAGTAGGGGAACAGAATATAAAGTATTTAAGAACATGGTAATGAAATTTGAATGATATACCATATGAAACGAAGAACTTGAAAGGAAGACAAAAAAATAAGATTTCTCTTATGAGAATTCGGCAACCTAACAAAGTCACTTAAAACTTCCAAAAATGGATTGACGGGATCAAATAGGGTCTCTCATAATATTAACATAAATTATCAGTATGATAGATATATAGATCATACCCCAACATAATAAAAAGTAACTTGAAAGACTTGACATGAAAGTAGATCTTGAAAACGAGAAGGGTGAAAGAACCCCTTAGAAATTTGGTAGCCTAACGGCGCCACTTAAAACTTCCAAAAATGGATTGATGAGATCAAATAGGGTCTCTCATAATATGAACATAAATGATCAGTATGATAGATATAGAGATCATACCCCAACATAATAAAAAGGAACTTAAAAGACTTGACATGAAAGTAGATCTTGAAAACGAGAAGGGTGAAAGAATCTCTTAAAAATTCGGCAGCCTAATAGCGCCACTTAAAACATCAAAATACTGAATTGAAGAGATCAAATATGGTCTCTCATAATATGAACATAAAAGATCAGTATGATAGATTTAGTGATCATACCCGAACATAATAAAAAGGAACTTGCAAGACTTGACATGGAATTAGAACTTTGAAAAAGGATAAAGGTGAAAGAACCACTTAAAAATTCGGCAGCCTAACGGCGCCACTTAAAACTTTAAAATATTGAATTGAAGATATCAAATGGGTTCTCTCATCATATGATCATAAAATATAAGTATGATAAATTTAGAGATAATACCCCATCATAATAAAAAGTAACTTGAAATACTTTACATGAAAATAGATCTTGAAAAATAAGAAGGGAGAAAGAATTCGTTACAAAACATTCGGCAGCCTAACGGCGCCACTTAAAACTTCATAAAAAAAATAATGAGAGTAAGATGGGATCTCTAATTATATTAACATGAAAAGGGAAGTAAGAGGAGTATAAAATAACATCCTTTAACATAAGAACATGGGGCATAAAAGAAATGACATAAAAGAGATTTCTTGAAAAGAAAGAGAGAGGTCAGATCCCTTACCTTAAAACGAAACTCTTAAAACTCAATGGTTTGGACCTTGAGGGCTTGGGGGAAGCTTGGGAGGACTCCTTTGGAGGTAAGGAGACCATAACTTCTTTTAGAATGATTTTGGAGTCCAAAGGATGAGATAATGGCATGGTATTTATAGGGAAAGTGAGGGGACAAGGCATTAATGGCCAAGGGACACCTCATAAGTCGGTTTCTCAAAACCATGTGCTCTCTCAAGATTTTCCCATGAAGTTAGGCCACATGGGTCCCACAATACAATAATTCATCACCTTTGGTCGGCCAGCCCATAAAATATCTCATGACATCATCATGACACAGTTATGATGTCATTAAACATACTGAAACCCTAAAACTGTATTTTAACTATTCACTAAAAATTCAACTTTCTCAGAAAAATCCCAAAATTTCACCTTAACCAAATATCAATGCTCTGATTTCAAAAATGAACTCCATTTTATAAAATTATTTTTCTAAATATTTTTAATTTATTTTTTAAATAAATACACTATTCACTAAAAATTCATTTTTTTCAGAAAAAACCCCAAAATTTACCTTAACATAATATCGCTGCTCTGAGTTCAAAAATGAAATCCATTTTATAAAAATAATTTTCTAAATATTTTTAATTTAATTTTTAATTAAAAACACTATTCACCCGAAAAAACTAATACTTCGATAATAATTTATGAAACTGTTACTTAACCATTTTATTGAATCACATTACTTAATCAAGGTGCCTAGATTATATTAATACTTTCTTTAAGTGAGACTACTAATCCATTTGGTCACATTACTAATCCTAAGCATAAAATCACTATTCATAATTTACTATTCATCAAAAATTATGTTGATCTTATTAGACTCTAAATTTTGTACTAAACATAATTGAAGAATACCATTTTTTGAAAATCATTACACATTTTTAAATATTTAAGGTCTACATAAACATTTTTTTAAAGTATCCTTTTTCTAAAATTCATAAAAATTATGCATACTATATTTATCCGCTCATTTGAAAATTCATAAACTTCATCAAAAGTATAAATCCCAATTTTTATTTAAAACAAAGGACTACAAAAGGCAGTTACGGTCTCCTTACATAGCCCCTTATCACACCAGCATAGGACCTAAGTGTAAGGTGTGCTAAGGTGAGAGAATCCGAGGGAGGCTCGGCCAACATCGCACGAGTAGTAATTTCTATCAGTTTGAACTTCTCGCAAAGGCGATTCTGTTCTAGCTTCAAACGATGAAGTTCGGCTTGGGTTTGGTCCAGAGCAAAGCCCAGTGGTGCTACCTCCTTCCCAAGTTCTTTTAGATGGGCTTCGATCGGTCCAAGACTACTGGGTGAGGCCATCGAATCTTCTTTCTATATTAATTAACCAAGATTACTTGTATTTAGAGACAATAATCAAAACGTTTAGTTTCTAGTGGTCATATTGACCAATGGTCATATAACAGTCAAAACCCAACAGTCTCATTTTAATTATACTCATGTTATCCAATGAAACAGTTTTGTTGAGTATAAAAAAACACAAAAAATTCGGAAACAAGATTTATTCAAAATTTCGGGTCGTTACATTAAATTCTCCCCACCTTGGAGGTTTACATCCCTGAAAACCCAAAACAAAAGATACTCAAAAAGATGTGGGTATTATTCCTAAATCTGAGCATCCCGTTCCCATGTGCTCTCTTGGAGATTCCTATGCTTCCACCACACACACACACCAAAGTAATTTCTCACCCATGAATAATCCTCTCATGCTAATCCTCGATCTCCATTGGGTACTTTTCAAAAGTCGCTCCCTTTACAATGTCTATATCTCCCCAGATTATGACATGTGATGGGTCATGCACATACCAACTCAATGGCGACATGTGGAAGATTTTATGTACCTAGTCCAACTGTGGGGGTAGAGCTAAGTGGTATTCCACCTCACTAGCTCTATGTAGTATCTGAAAAGTTCTGATAAACCTTGGAGATAACTTTTCACCCCGGCCAAATCTCCATCATCCTCATCGAGGTGAAACCTGTAGAAATACATGGTATCATTCCTCATACTCCAAAGGCCTCCACCACATATCATTATAATACTTACAATGACTTTATACAATATTCATCTACTCCTAGATGAATTATACCTTCTCTGTAGTAGCTTTCACCAATTCTGGTCCCATGATTTCTTACTCTCTTGGGTGGGTCCAGCATAGTGGTGACCTATAGGGTCACCGTTACAAAGTCTCAAATTTTTTCATACCAATGGTGGAATGGTAGCTGTTGTTGTATGAAAAATCCACCAGTGATAGGTAATCCTCCAAACTATGGCTGAAGTCCAACATGAAACCTCTCATCATGTTCTCTAGAACCCGAATGGTTAGTTCCTTATGGACATCCATCTATGGGTGAAATGTTGTTCTCAAGCATAATTGGGTTACAAAAGCCTTCTATAGTCCCTTTCACAACTGGGATGTAAAAATATCATCAAGAACTGAAACAATCGTCTATGTAACTTCTTGAAGTCAAAGTATCTCCTGAACATATCATCATATTATTCTCTATGCATGGTAAAACCATCATGAATTCCATCATTATACCATCTTACTTCCATTCTATAACCTCATGGGTTTGAGATAAACCCAATGGATCCTCATGATTATCCTTCACTTGCTAAAAATTAAGGCATCAAGAGATGAACTATAAAACTTTTTTCTTCATTCCTAGCCACCAAAACTGATTTCCAAGGTCATAGTAAATTTTTTTCACAACTAGATGTACATACAAATGGGATTTATGAAACTCCCTCAGAACCTCCTCTCGCAACACCACTAGTGCTACAATGCATCCCCTCAAAATAATGACATCCTCCACACCTTTAGAATATCCATCAGGAGCATCTCTATGGATACCTGAGCATGTAGAGTCTCATGGTCAATATCCCCAAGTTGTGCCCCCTTGACTCAGGGTAAAAATCATAGAATATAGGTAAGATTATCCATATCTATCCACTAAGGATAATTGTAATAAGGAAAACTACTCTAATTCCTCATTAATTAATAGTGAACTAGATCGCCTGTAGAGAGAATCTTCCACCACATTCCCCTTCCTAGGAGTATAGATAATCTCAAATTTATAGTCTAGGAGGAACTATATCCATCACCTCTCTCTAAATTTTAAATCCTTCTGTGTCACCACATCTTCAATGCGATTACTACCACTACTAACTCAATATCATGGGTCACATAGTTCTTCTCATGTGGTTTCAACTAGCATGAACCATTGAAAATCACTACTTGCCTCTGCATTAGAACACAACTAAGCCCAGTTCCTGATGCATCGCAGAACACTATGATCTCAATACCCTCCTCCAGTAATCTCAATATCGGAGAGCTCTTCAAAATCTTCCTAAACTACTTAAAATATTACTAGAATATCTCTATCCACACAAAAGGATTCCCCTTTGAGTTAAATATTTCATTGGAGCTGATATCCTATAGAAATTTGGTATGAATCTCGGATAATATCATGCTAGCCTAAGAAATCTTCACACCTTCTTCACACTCCAAAGTGTATCCCATGCTAACTTTGCCTCAAATATGGCCAAGTCCATAGCCACTCCATATACTGAGACAATAGGTCCTAAAAGTGTACTACCTAAAAACAAAACTGGAACTTTGAGAGTTTTTCATAATTTTTGTGCGCCCGGAGTACATCCAAAACGATCCTTAAGTGTCTTGCATGCTCCTCCTCAGATACCGAGTACACAAGGATATCATCAATGGATACTACCTTGAACCGGTATAAGTAAGTATAGAATATCTGGTTCATGAGTCCCATAAACACTATTGGGGAATTATTCATGCCAAAATGCATCACCAAGTACTTATAGTGACCATAAAGACATCTGAATGTCTTCTTTGGTATATCCTCATCCCGTACTCATAGCTGGTGATAGACTGATCTGATCTCGACCTTCAATTACCATTGTGACCCTCTAAACTAATCATAGAGGTAATATATTCTCATTAGTGGATACTTTTTTCTTCATGTCCACTGGGTTCAAGTACTGGTAGTCCATGCACAACCTCAAACTCTCTTCTAACTTTTTGGGAAAAAAATTGGTGTTGCCAAGGGTGAAACACTGGGTCTCGCAAAGCTCTTCCTGTACAAGTCCTCCAACTGAAACCTCAGCTCATGATTCTTTTAGTGATATATCTGATATACTAGTGTTGGTATTGGTTTCATCCTAGGGTTTAAATCAATACAGAACCATATCTTTTGGTAGGGAGGTAATCCTGAAATATCATCTAGGAATACATCCACATACTCCACCACTACTTATGGGATCTTGAAACTAATAACATCTACTTAATCGAGGTTTATGATATCCAACTGATGAGTAATCGGCTACAACATCCTATTCATGAGTCCATCATATGTTTTCTGGGTTTCTTTTTCACTGAAAAAGGAAAACTTGTTCCATCACTACAGAAAAACTGCCCCATTCACCTAAAATAGTCAATATGGGCATGGGTTGTAGATAACCAATATATACTATTAATGACTTCATAAGGCCTCAATGCTACAACTAAGAGTTTCCAACCAAAACTCTCACCACCAAGGGTTAGTTCACGCTATCGGCATAGATGTGTGATCACTGAGTCTTCTTGAGTAGGTGTCTCAGTGCGTAAGGGTCAAGTCAATAGTTAAACCAAAATATCTAGGTATCGAACAAGATATATGGTGATAAAGAAATGATTATCACCTATGTCTATCAGTACTTTATCTAATTTATAAAAGTCATAGATCATACCTCAAATCATTCTGGGAGCTCTTGGGTAATATGCCTCAACCCTGTGTAGTTGTCCTCACCCCAGACCTCTAGCTACCTAAGCCCGGCATGGAGCTCCTAGGGGTGGTTGTGGTAATAAGTCGAAACGTCAAACACCTCCTTCTACTCTCTGAACTCCTATACCATGTCCTCTGCCCTTAGAATATGTCTGGATCTAGTCATTGTATCTACCTTGGTGGTTCATCCACTTTCTCCCTGTCAGCAGCACGACAGTTTGGAAAATACCAAGTGATATGTCCTCTGCTATCACATGAATATAACCACCTATCTCTTAGCTGATTGGACCCACTCTATGATCCTTGAATAGTAGATCCTATGTCTTGGGACCTCCTCTTGAAATGTATCCCTTGTCTGGATCACGGAGATTGATGTTGGATCCCTGCTAATGAGGTTTCTACACCTACCTTCCAACTGTTGAATGTCACCAGTTGTATCCGCTTATCCAAGAATATTTCAACCACCAAGGCCCTCTCAAGAACCCCAGCATATTTCAGAATGCACATAGGCATAACTTTATCTCGTATTTCTCTACACAGACCTTGCTCGAAGGTCCAATCCCTAATGTACTAATCTCTAAATAATTCAATTGAGTACCTAGAATGGTTGGTGAACCTCGATGAATAATCAGCCATTTTCATGCTACCATGATGGAAATGAAGAAGCTCTTGTATACACAGAGAACTCAATGTAACTAATGAGAACTCCTCTCTTAAGATTCTCTCTAACTCTTTCCCTGAAAGAGTCACCTCATCATGAGTTTGGATAACCAAAATCAACTATCTCCCTGAAGATCCATGTTGAAGACTCGTCCCTAGGACCACCATCTGATCAGCTAGTGTCCTGACTGGATCGAAAACTCTAGTCATCACCCCAAGATAGTCCTTAGATGCTTAAGGATTGGGCTTACCTCGAAACATATGGGGTATCTATATCTGAAACTCATAAATCACATTGAGCTTACACTTCTCATCTGCTGGTATTGTGGGTACCACATGTTACTCCATAGGTGGTGGTATAGTTGGTGCACCACCTAGAGGTAACATCTAGGGAACTGGTCCATGTATTGAAGCCTTGTCACTGATGGGGTCATCCCCATGATAAAGCTACTGAATCCTATCTGGTATGTGTTGCGGAGGAATCCTATAAGAAAACAAGATATACCATGGTCAATGAGTATTTAGGGACAACTCACTCAAGATGGACATGGAACCACAACCCAATCATATATGACACATGTACCATTATTTTCCATGAAACCAATGTTCTCGTGTACAGAGTTGAGAAGAAGGTTATATCAGTCCTAGTGTATGGATATGTCATATTCCACACTAACACTAGAGTCACTGACCTGAAAACCGAACTCAAAACACTTAAAATTGTTGCCCCAAACCAAAATCACATACTCCCAGTCCTAAGGTAGAACTGGCCACCTCTGATTCTACTCTATCACGGCCATTACCAATGGGGCCCATGCCGCAACTCCCCAATCCCACCTCTAATAGGGAAGGGGCTTGTTACTAGCACTAAGTAGGTATATCACTAACATGGGAAGAGTTTATTATATACCTACATGCACGTACACATCTCCAATCCAAAAAAATACTGAAATTTAAAAAACCAATAAGAACTAAATTCATGCATACAACTATATATAAACCATATTACAAAAGGAAATTAAAGTGTAGTAATATAAACCTAGCCATGATACAAGCCCACTAAAAAGAATTCTGTAACCACAAGTCCAACCTGTAAGAAGAGATACTAGGATTGTTGTTTGTAGCCATAGGAACACCTTTTCCTACCTGATCTCACAAGGCATCGTCTGGTCCTGGTCTTCCTAGGAGTCCATAAAAAGGTTTCTCATCTACAAAAGACACGACATGTGTGGGAAAATCCCATGTAGTGGTGAGTATAACAATACTCAAAAGGATATCCCTAAACCACAATTAAATAAAAACAGAAAATTAAATTCAACTCTAAATAGTATATGTCTACATAAAATATAACAAGAATTTACAGATATACTTAATACAAGACATGCATTCTAGAGGTAAGTCACAACTACCACATACCAAGATTAGGGATTTAGCTCGCATATTCCATTAAGAACCCATCTGGGAGAGCACACTTCTGAGTCTGATAGCAATGATTGTGTATGTTCTAAAAGTATTATTCTTCGGGGATTTTCATGAGAGAGATACACTGATAGATCTGAAGAGATTGATACAATACACTAATGAGGATCACATCTAGGGCCATGGGGTGATACCAATAACTCTATCTTTATTATCCTACTATATAAAGGATCATCACTGGTGAAGTTGGTCATGTTAATACTACATAATCAATATAGGGAATGAATAATTAATAGTGGATCCAATCCAAGCCTCTTGGAAGATTCCAAAAACTCTATCTAGGAAGTCCTTATGAAGGTATCATACTTCTATAAGTAGGAAATGATCAAGGGAAAGGATCCTAAAAAAACGTATCCATGATATGGTGTACAAGTGATTCAATCCATGTAGAAAGGAATCCACGGAATGTAGTAGGGTCACATGTCGTGTCCCATGACCTTGAGTACTTCCCATGTACAACAACCCATGTCATTCCAAACTATTTCATGTAAAATATGGGAACACAACATGTAGAAGAAGACACACGCCAGGTCCTTCCATCTAGGGTCCACCCATGTACTCCAACTATGTGTTATATGGTGTTAACTCATGTATATCTACCCATGTACCATAATATGAAGTATTCTTTGAACATAGTCCATGTCAAACTTTGTGTCGGGGTACATGCCATGGAGGTAACCTGTGTACTCCACCCCATGTCTGTGTATCTCCCATGATACACGCCAAGTCTCTAGGAAGGACCTCCATGTCATGTGATAGGGTCACACATCGTGTAACATTTAACTATCTTCTGAAACCCAAGTTGATACTCAGTGGGGTCCACATTCCATGTTACCCTGATTTACACATCATGTTCCTCAGGTTTTTTCAAAATATCGCATTCTTCCTCAATGCACCTCGGCTGATCTCCCGGTTTCTGATTTTGTGGTATGTTCCCCTCGAAACTCCAAATCTAGGCACATTTCATCACCCTAACACTAAATCGAGGTATTTAATGCCTTAAATAGGCTCAGAAATCCATTTAAATCCATCTCAACACAGACCTAATGAAGAATTTTATCTCTCAAACTATTCATATTCATCCATCATTGTCACCATTGAACCTCCATCAAGTTGTCTTGAAGGTCAGATCTTCAATTTTAGATCATCGCTCCATGAAACAAAGGTGAAACATTCATTTGTTAATAAATACGCAAAATAATGAAGAACATGCATAGAAAAAAAGGGAGAGAAAACATGAGGAAAATGTAACGCCCTGACCCCAGCTACCTAGAGTCGGTGCGTTACTTCGTAGCATTGGCATGATCACAAAAGATCAAGTCTCGAAAGACCGATTAGTTTAGTAGCCTTGGAAATACTAGATACATTCATAAATGTTACATTACATCACAAAGTTAAAAAATAAAACAACAAAGTCTCCATAGTCCACACTCATATCCTCTTCTGACTATCCCTGCAGGTCATTCATAAAATACTTCTTCACATCCTGGAAAAATTAAAACATTGAAAGGGGTGAGCTCAGATGCTCAGTAAGGATAACAATATACCGGAAGCATTCATAAATAAACATAAACATTTAAGGCAATGTATAAGTAACCAAAAGCCTTTTAAACTTTAACATCAACATAATATGGCAAAATAAAATGAAATAATGCCATTTACTTATTCACATGGATATTCTACTGGTCGAATAATAACATGAAATATCAATGACCACTTTCATAATGATGGAATTCATAATGCCAGACTATCATAACTACGTAGCCAAGGCCTCATTTCAAGACCACAAATAAGATTTTGTCAAGGCCTCGTGCCAAGACACTAGTTTGTCTCATGAGACCTACCGATGAAATTTTTTTAGAAGATACTTACGTTTAAAATTTCTCAAATATACTCCAGTGTTTTTCTGAAAACATTATACAAGATTTTGAAAACAAAATAACTAATTCTAAGACTGCTCGACTATTTACAGGCCATGATGGGTCCACGCCCAATCCCTTCCTGTCTACCACACTCGAGTGTTGGGTTTTTTGAAAACATTTTTAAGCTTGAGTTAAATACATATACATTTGCACTGGATTTTCTTATATTTGAGAGAAATATCTATTTTTGAAATAATTGAAAAATATAATAATTATAAAATAATTTTTTTTTGAATAAATGTAAAAGTCAAAGGGTTTTATACACCTTATAAATGAAAGTTGTGTATAAAACAAAATATGCCTCAATGAAAGGAGATTGAGATGAAGTCCCTTACAAAGAAAATTTTTAAATAAAATAGATCTATTATTTTTATTCACTATAAGTACACATAAATAAATTATAAATACAAGATAAGACATAAAAATATCATGACATAATTTGAAAGTATGAGATTAACCTAAAGAATGGAAATTGGGTTAAGAAGTTACCTTACAATGATCATTTTGTAAATAAAATAGATCGTTAATGTGTATTCACTATAGGTACACATAAGTAATTTAAAAATACAATATAGGATATAAAAAGTTATTTCATACATAATCATAGTACGACATAATTTAAAAGTAGAAGTTTAACCCAAAGAAAGGAAAGTGGGTTAAGAAGTTCCCTTACCTCATGTCCGAATTCACTCGACCGTTCTTTGATCTCCTGAATAATAAACTAGAGTTAATCTCGACCTTCTTAAGAACCTTTTTCATGTTCATTATTCCTTTTATATCACTTATTACCATGTCATGAACATTATGTAATTATTTAAGTTTATAACAGTCATTTTGTCGATCTTAGGTACTTGAGTCAAAAATAAACTTCTTATAATTACACTTTGTTCATGTGGTAAAATATACATTATATCCATAATTATATTCATGATTTATATATAATATAAATCATATATATCCAGTATATACATTCATTTATAATATTACATAACATTTAGAGGTAATAAATGAAATGCACCGTTCATGGAGACGGTAAGTCGTACGTACGCATGAACGCTACTTTCATTTCTATTTCATATTTAATGGAATGAATTTATAATTATATAAAGGTATAATATAATTCCAGTATAATATA
This sequence comes from Viscum album, assembly GCA_963277665.1. Classification (NCBI taxonomy): domain Eukaryota; kingdom Viridiplantae; phylum Streptophyta; class Magnoliopsida; order Santalales; family Viscaceae; genus Viscum; species Viscum album. The sequence goes on from OY728141.1 coordinate 1,333,062,152, forward strand.
ATGTATAATACCATTTACTCCATCCTTTATACATCCCACATATGGCATTAATGATTCAAATCACTTTGAGGGGGTGGTAGTCCGCGCTTCCTAAAATGAAATTATCGTGTTTACCCATAATGGAAATCATAAAGGTGTGCCATAAATGAAAAATACAGAAGCATAAGGAAAAAATAAACATAATATATATCATATATAAAAAATAGTGTCATCATAATGGCCACCATGAGAGGTGTTAAAAGAAGTTTGAACAATCATCGTTTCGTGAGGCAGTAATTCGCCACCCACAGAAACAGTATGTTCTTTAACCATTAGATGAAGGTGTGTGTAAGTGTAGCTCGAATATTTCTTATAAAAACTTCCTATTATATTTGGGATACTTTTTTTTGTTACAAAATATATTAATAAAAAGAGTTTAGGGGGTTGGAGAAGAAAAATAAAACAAAATAACATAAGAGAATACATTACCTTAAAATCGGGTAACTCTTTTTGATTTGAGCCAAAGGCTTCCTTGGGAAGAGTTCTGCCCAAAGTGAGGCTTCTAGGAGTAAGATAGGGATGTTGGGAGAGTATTCGGGCAGAGGTTGGCCGAGCCAAAAGGCTTTGAAGGTGTGAGTAAGGTGGTAGTGGTGGGGGCCTTTTATAACAGGAGAGAAGGGGCACTCTTGGAAAGATTGAAATGTTACATTATTATGAAATTATTTTTCAGATTCTAAAGGTCCCACACTTATATATTTCGAGGCTAAGGTGATAAGGGTTCTAAATATACTCATCCAATAGGTTTTTGACAAGTGTAAGTCTTATATTTTACATTATCTTTTCATTTTATTTAAATCGTTAATTAATGAGGTAATCGGTGCATCATCATGGTGTAAAAAATAATTTAATTTATTTAATGTCTAAAAATTATAAAAAAATATCATGATGTAGGAAATATTTTTATCTTTCTAATGAATATTTATAATAAAAAATATTACTTGTATAACCCCATTTAAAAATTGTTTTAGTAAAACAACTTATGTTTGTGACATTTTCATTTTAACTTTAAATAAAAGTTATTTATGTCATTTTCCTACCAAAGTGGCTCCATGGGGTCCCCAAGTTGACCCATGGATTTTCTTAGTTGTCCATGACACATCCAATAGGGGTAGGATAAGTGTAAAGGTATTTTCATATTTTTATAATATCGTTTTTACCTTAAATTTCACTAATTACCTTTAATCGTGATTAATTAAACTTAAAAGTTACTATTCACCAAAAATTATTTTCATCCAATTGAACCAAATTTTACTTCCTAATGACAACCATGTATGTCGGATTTTTGAAAATAAAATCACATAAGTGGTAATGTTTCATTTAAACGAAAAATCAGTTTTTTAACTACCACTTAGTGGTTTCACTATTCATCAAAAATTGAAGTTTTTCAGAACAATGTCAAAATTTCACCCTAAGCTATAATTGATATTACAAATTCAAAAATGATATCTATTTTACAAAATTCCAAACATATAAGTTGCATTAATTAATTTCATAATTAATTCCCGCTGTCACAACAAATAGCGTGTTTTTAAGAAACAATATATATCAAAAGATTGACAATTGTTTATCTCAAATTTCAAAGTGAAATTAATTCTAATTAACACCATTGGATAAAATGGTAAAAATATATTCTAATTATACTTTAAAACCACTCAATAGTATAATTTATCACTATAAATTATTTTGATTAAAAAAGTTGTTTTAAGTATTTTTCACTATTTATAAAAAATTGAAAGTTCTCAAAAAATTACAAAAAAATCAACTTAGGATAATTTCGATATTACGAATACAAAAATGAAGTCCATTTTGAAATATAAAATTTCTATAATTTTAAAAATTGGGTATTACTATTCATAACGTCTACTTTGATTGGTCGCGGTGTGTTAGAATCTTGAACTTGCGTACAATGCAAGCTATTGCATTATTGAAAGAGAAGCGTATCGTGGAAGCTCGGGGTGTTACATTCTCCCCTCCTTCAATAAATTGCATCCTCGCAATTTGAAATTTTTCTTTGAAAATAAAAGGTTGAAAATTGAAAATACCTTTGTGGAAAACCCACATGGGAAATAAGGTTAATAAAATTTAGCCTTAATAAGAGGGAAAGGGAAATGAAAAAGTCACCAGAAAATGATGATCTCGATAAGGAGAACATTGGTGGCAATTAGAGACATATAATAGGAGGAAAAAAGTAAATATTTTTAGGGAGTGATTGAGGTCATCAATCACAAACAATTGTAAAATTGAGGGCCTCAAAGCCTTCAATCTATGTTGATTTAAAATATTATAAGTTCAACAAGACATAAGGTATTAGGATAACACATTTTTTTTGTTTTAATATCCCTTTACTAAAGTTTAAGAATTAATTTATTCATAGAATAAGAGATAGGTATATATATATATTAATTCTTGACAAGTAGAGTTTCAACCTTCATATAATTTCGACTTCAAACTCATCTTTCAATCAAAAAGATAATAGAACTCAAAAATATTCTATTTATCCTAATTGTATAAGGTTATAAATATTAGCACATACCATTTATATTAGGAAAACTTTTTGTAATAACCAGGGACTTCCTGTAGGCTAGTGGTAGGTAATAAAGTCATGTCGCACTATGTTTGTGGGTTCGATTCCTGCAGCTTTTTCCGACGCGACGGATTATGCCCCACCCTGCAGGTTGTCCTTTTCCTAAAATTAAAGTATTATAATATTATAAAAATAATCTTCAGAAATGTTTTAACCTTAAACAATACTATTCAAAGTTCAACTTAATTCATCCCAACCTTTATAGTTATCCAAAATACCTTCATCCAGACTTTCTCTAAAATGTCCTTAAATTCCAAAATCAATTGCAACATTAGATTCCCCAAACAAAGTAAGGTTTCTCTTATTGTCACATACTGAAAATATGATTACCTTCATCATATTAAAACCTTAATGAAAACAAAAAGTACTACAGTACAATCCTTATATATATCACATTATTCTTATAACCATAATCTAGTTCTTGAGTCCAAAAACACAAATACAATAATTATTCAACTTCATCTGTAGTAACAGCATAAGCTTGGCCTTGATCCCTTGGCCTTTTATGAGGTAAGTTTCCCTGACACTTACGACATTCATTTTCATAATGCCCCATTTCCCTACAATTATAGCATTCAACATTGATAGCCTCTTTCTTTCCCTTGCAATCACGAGCCTGGTGACCATTTTCTCCACATTTATAACAAACTCCCATTCCTTTTAGGCAAGTACCAGGGTGATTCTTCCCACAATTATCACATAATGGAAAATCCTTCTTTCTCTTTTTCCCTTTATCTGTCTCTTGTTCCACCGTTCTCTTCTTCTATTGCTTTACATTGTTGTCATAAGACTTAGAGAATTTCTTTTCCGTCTTGATAGAACATGAGACTATATCTTCGTACGTTGAGAAATATTGTGATACTAAAGCTCGATGGAGAAATGGTTTTAACCCATCAAATAAACGATCAATCTTAATTCTTGGGTTACGTATATAATCTGCAGCATGTCTTTCTAACCTTGTAAAGTTGGCCTCATACTTTGCGACATTCTCATCCTCCTTTTGCCTCAGACTCAGAAATTGTCTTTCCATATCTGCTCGATGGTCATGTGGAAAGTATTTTTCTAAGAAAAGATCTTTGAAATCTCTCCATTCCATACTTGATACTTCTTCATCTTCCTTTGTATTTTGAATCAGCGACCACCATTGATCGGTATCTCCAGTGAGGCGGTAGACTGCCATGACAACCTTCTCCCTTTCGCTACTCCCCAAGGCGTGGAATATTTTCTCTAAGGAGTTTATCCATTCCTCAGCTACTAATGGATTTGTAACCCCATTAAATGTTGGCGGTTGTTGCCTCATGAAGCGGTCTAACATTGATCCTCCACGTTGTGGATCAGGGTTCTCCATACGAGTAAGGCTATTATTCATAACCTGAGTGAGTTGTCCCAGTATGGTAATAAGTTGATCAGCACCAGTTGTATCTCCAGCTCTATAATAAGTATCTTGAGCAGGAGGGAAATCCCTACACGGAGTGCATGAATTGATACGATTTCCATTCCTTCCACTAAAATCCATTTCTAAACAATGTCATAAACTATATTAGCTTATGAATCAAAATACATAATTCCATACTTGTAAAACACTTAACATAAATTGAACTATATATGGATATAATCCATAATCGTAAAAAGAAATGTTTTCTTTGAGGAAGTATATACTCATAACCCTTCATAGTGGTTTGTAATGAAAATGAGAATTATCCTAAGCATATCCCCTGGGAGTGTTGTAACCAAGAGTGCAGCAAGACCCGTTGTCGTGCACCAGTTCCCGTTCGAGTCTAGCTCAAAGCGGTGTTTTCGGGTTTTACCCCTAGGAACATTTGTGCCAAATCCGCCTCTACCTGCTCGTATCTAGATAGGGATGTATTGCTCAGAAAACTCAGAAAATCTCTATAATAACAAAATTCTAGGAAGTTCTTTTATACTCATCCTCAAAGTCTATCTTTGGACTATGTGCTCTAATCAGAGTTTATCTAAATCTAGCTTCCAAGGTTAGTACTAAACTTCCTCTGATACCAACTGTAATGCCCCAACCCCAGCTACCCAGAGTCGGTGCATTACTTTGTAGCATTGGCATGAACACAAAAGATCAAGTCTCGAAAGACCGATTAGTTTAGTATCCTTGGAAACACTAGATACATTCATAAATGTTACATTACATCACAAAGTTAAAAACTACAATAACAAAGTCTCCATAGTCCACACTCATATCCTCTTCTGACTATCCCTATAGGTCATTCATAAAATACTTCTTCACATCCTAGAAAAATTAAAACATTGAAAGGGGTGAGCTCAGATGCTCAGTAAGGATAACAATATAGCGGAAGCATTCATAAATAAACATAAACATTTAAGTAAATGTATAAGTAACCAAAATCCTTTTAAACTTTAACATCAACATAATATGGAAATATAAAATGAAATAATGTCATTTACTTATTCACATGGATATTCTACTGGTCGAATAATCACATGCAATATCAATGACCACTTTCATAATGATGTAATGCATAATGCCATACTATCATAACTACGTAGCCAAGGCCTCGTTCCAAGACCACAAATAAGATTTTTTCAAGGCCTCGTGCCAAGACACTAGTTTGTCTCATGAGACCTACCGATGCAATTTTTTTAGAAGATACTTACGTTTAAAATTTCTCAAATACACTCCAGTGTTTTTCTGAAAACATTATGCAAGCTTTTGAAAAAAAAATAACTAATTCTGAGACTTCTCGACTATTTACAGGCCATGATGGGTCCACACCCAATCCCTTCCTGTCTACCACACTCGAGTGTCGGGTTTTCTGAAAACATTTTTAAGCTTGCATTAAATACATATACATTTGCATTGGATTTTCTTATATTTGAGAGAAATATCTATTTTTGAAATCATTGAAAAAAAGAATAATTATAAAATAAAACCTTTTGAATAAATGTAAAAGTCAAATGGTTTTATACACCTTATAAATGAAAGTTGTGTATAAAACAAAATATGCCTCAATAAAAGGAGATTGAGACGAAGTCCCTTAAAAAGAAAATTTTTTAAATAAAATAGATCTATTATTTGTATTCACTATAAGTACACATAAAGAAATTATAAATACAATATAGGACATAAAAATATCATGACATAATTTGAAAGTAGGAGATTAACCCAAAGAATGAAAATTGGGTTAAGAAGTTCCCTTACAATGATCATTTTGTAAATAAAATAGATCGTTAATGTGTATTCCCTATAGGTACACATAAGTAATGTAAAAATACAATATAGGACATAAAAAGTTATTTCATACATAATCATAGTACGACATAATTTAAAAGTACAAGTTTAACCCAAAGAAAGGAAAGTGGGTTAAGAAGTTCCCTTACCTCGTGTCTGAATTCACTCGACCATTCTTTGATCTATCGAATAATAAACTAGATTTAATCTCTACCTTCTTAAGAACCTTTTTCAAGTTCATTATTCCTTTTATATCACTTATTACCATGTCATGAACATTATGTAATTATTTAAGTTTATAACGGTCGTTTTGTCGATCTTAGGTACTTGAGTCAAAAATAAACTTCTTATAATTACACTTTGTTCATGTGGTAAAATATCCATTATATCCATAATTATATTCATGATTTATATATCATATACATCATATATATCTAGTATATACATTCATTTATAATATTACATAACATTTAGAGGTAAGAAATGAAATGCACCGTTCATGGAGACGGTAAGCCGTACGTACAAATGAATGCTACTTTCATTTATATTTCGTATTTAATGGAATGAAGTTATAATTATATAAAGTTATAATATAATTCCAGTATAATATAATGTATAATACCATTTACTCCATCCTTTATACATCCCACATATGGAATTAACGATTCAAATCACTTTGAGGGGGCGGTAGTCCGCGCTTCCTAAAATGAAATTATCGTGTTTACCCATAATGGAAATCATAAAGGTGTTCCATAAATGAAAAATACAGAAGCATAAGGAAAACATAAACATAATATATATCATATATAAAAAAATTGTGTCATCATAATGGCCGCCATGAGAGTTGTTAAAAGAATTTTGAACAATCATCATTTCTTGAGGCAGTAATTCTCCACCCATAGAAACAGTATGTTCTTTAACCATTAGATAAAGTTGTGTGTAAGTGTAGCTCTAATATTTCTTATAAAAACTTCCTAGTATATTGAGTATACTGGTGTTGTTACAAAATAAATTAATAAAAAGAGTTTAGGGGGTTGGAGAAGCAAAATAAAACAAAATAACATAAGAGAAGACATTACCTTAAAATCGGGTAACTCTTTTTAATTTGAGCCAAAGGCTTCCTTGGGAAGAGTTATGCCCAAAGTGAGGCTTCTAGGAGTAATATAGGGATGTTGGGAGAGTATTTTTGCAGAGTTTGGCTGAGCCAAAAGGCTTTGAAGGTGTGAGTAAGGTGGTAGTGGTGGGGGCCTTTTATAAGAGGAGAGAAGGGGCACTCTTGGAAAGATTGAAATGTTACATTATTATGAAATGCTTTTTCGGATTATAAAGGTCCCACACTTATATATTTCTAGGATAAGGTGATAAGGGTTCGAAAATACTCATCCAATAGGTTTTTTACAAGTGTAAGTCTTAGGTTTTACATTATCATTTCATTTTATTTAAATCGTTAATTAATGAGGTAATCGCTGCATCATCATGGTGTCAAAAATAATTTAATTTATTTAATGTCTAAAAATTATAAAAAAAATATCATGATGTATTAAATATTTTTAGATTTCTAATGAATATTTATAGTCAAACATATGACTTGTATAACCCCATTTAAAAATTGTTTTAGTAAAACAACTTATGTTTGTGACATTTTTATTTTAACATTAAATAAAGGTTATTTATGTCATTTTCCTACCAAAGTGGCTCCATGGGGTCCCCAAGTTGACCCATGGATTGTCTTGGTCGGACATGACATATCCAATAGGGGTAGTACATGTGTAAAGGTATTTTAATATTTTTATAATATCATTTTTACCTTAAATTTCACTAATTACCTTTAATCGTGATTAATTAAACTTAAAAGTTACCATTCACCAAAAATTATTTTCATCCCATTGAACCACATTTTACTTCCTAATTACAATCATGTATGTTGGATTTTTGAAAATAAAATCACAGAAGTGGTAATGTTTCATTTAAACGAAAAATCAGTTTTTTAACTACCAATTAGTGGTTTCACTATTCATCAAAAATTGAAGTTTTTCAGAACAATGTCAAAATTTCACCCTAAGCTATAATTGATATTAAGAATTCAAAAATGATGTCTATTTTAAAAAATTCCAAAAATATAATTTTCATTAATTAATTTCATAATTAATTCCCGTTGTCACAACAAATAGCGTGTTTTTAAGAAATAATATATATCAAAAGATTGACAATTGTTTATGTCCAATTTCAAAGTGAAATTAATTCTAATGAACACCATTGGATAAAATGGTAAAAATATATTATAATTATACTTTAAAACCACTCAATAGTATAATTTATCACTATAAATTATTTTGATTAAAAAAGTTGTTTTAAGTATTTTTCACTATTTATAAAAAATTGAAAGTTCTCAGAAAATTACAAAAAAAAATTAACTTAGGATAATTTTGATATTACGAATACAAAAATGAAGTCCATTTTGAAATATACAATTTCTATAATTTTAAAAAGTGGGTATTACTATTCATAATGGCTACTTTGATTGGTCGCGGTGTGTTAGAATCTCGAACTTGCGTACAATGCAAGCTATTGCATTATTGAAAGAGAAGCGTATCGTTGAAGCTCGGGGTGTTACAGAAAAAATTCGAGGAACAAACCTCAAATGTTGTTCATTTCGTCCTCGATCTATTTTCATGAGAATGATCAAAAAATAAAAATAAATTATAAAATAACCAATCCCTGATAAACCTAGGAATGTATAAACCATCCCATAAGAAACGATTGAACCTCAGATCAACCTGTTCGTTGGTTGGTCCGAATTAGTCATTGAATCTAAGAATTGTGAATGAAATAAAAAATAACGCATCCTACTTGGGAATTGGATTTTTCAATGTTTAATATTGATTTCCAACGGTGAGATCTATCAAGAAATATCTCTGATCCAAGTCTATGTCATCAGCACCAAGAGAATTCTCCAGGGTTTCTCTCCAAAGCCTCCAAGGAATTATAGGGTTATGATCCTAACCCTAGATTCTTTTCTATAAGATTAATTAAAATAATAAGTGTGGTTACATCCCTGAGTCGATGAAACAGAGAAAATAAAATAAATCTTCAATATATTTTATGCATTAAAAATGCCTGAAACTACTTTTCATAGTTGTCATGTGTCTGCCGATGTTAAGCTGAACCTAAGGTAAATATATTTCTCTGAATGAAACGGTGCCATAATATTTCAGATCTGGTCGCCCATTTAGAAGTTATTCCACTTATTTAGGAAAACCGAACACACATTCTATTTAATATTTTAATATATTTCAAACATTTATTCTGGGAACACTGGACATCAAAATTTCATTTCGTATTAGTGTCTAGTATCAAATTTAATCCATATAATATAAAAAAATAATACACTGAAAATCCAAGACATTACCTAGGAGGTGAGGTATCCTTTTCAAAAAATCATATAAATCAAGAATCCATATAATTAAAAAACACATTCTTAACACACCTTCCTATATCACCCCTTTTAAAACAATCAAGATAATCTAAACATAATTAGTTGAAATATTACTCCATGGGATGGGTAGGAATGTTCAACCATTTCATGCAAAAAAATAAAATTATCAACATAGCCTTATATTATAAAAATATTTATAATTTTCTAAGACAGTGTTCCCTTATTTTAATACCACTCAGAAGATGATGTGATTATAAAACATGTCACAAACCAATCTGGGTTGACCTTGAATTGGTCACCTGAGCCGCTCTGCGAAAAGTCCCGAGAGGCATTCCTGATCTTCCTGGGATGGAGAAAAGCATAGAGGGAATCAGTTAGAGTGACAAGGGAATGTTTTCATCAAAAAATAAACAATAACTAAGTATCCGAAAGAAACAGACAGCCCAACATACATTTATATAAAAGTTGAACTAAACATTAATTGTACATGAAACTAAAAGTACAACTGAACCAGAAGACTCCACTGACCAAACCTAACCACCAACTAACTCCATGTAACCATGTTTTTCACTCTTCAATACATCGATTAGATGTCTCCCAAGGTGATCAAACTCAATCTGAAACCTACACAAGATCTAAAACAAAATAAGACTATAGGTATGAGTATTAAAACTCAGTAGGTTAGCCTGATATTCTATTCCCAATTCACTTCCTTTAAAATAAATGAAACATAAATTATAATTTTGAAATAAAATATATAAAAGTGTCTTTTACAAACATGTTTCCATGCGATAATCATTATAAAATAAAATGGTTGCAAGTTTTCATAACCAAGTAATGCTGGTAACCAATTTCAAAGAGATGCAACTTCAAAAAAAATGGTTTTCAAAAGGGCTGCTTTAAAGAATGTATAACTTTAAATAAAACACACATGATAATGAATTTTCCAACGAAACTCACCATATTCCAATGGTGAATAGAAAATATCCAATGAGTACAAGTCACAGGAACACCCCTAGGCACTAGCTAGTTGTGGGCTATGGGTACCTCGTATCTCACTGAAAAGTAAACGTAACAAATATATGTTATCATGAAAGAGACACTAGTAGGAAACATACCGATAACCTAGTGGTCCCCAATATCATCATAATAGTTTAGTTATTGTTTTCATCATCAAAATTTCTATATGAAACAGGGATGAAACCACTTCGGATCACAAGAATTCTAGTACACATTCACCCACCTAGATACTCAGGTTTCTCTCTTTGTGCTCAAACAATTTCCACATGCTATCGAATTCCATTTACACATAAAAACGCCATTTCTTGTCACACACACTGAAAACATTATCTAAACATGTTTTTCACCCTTTTTGTAACTCAATAAACCATCTAAAATCTTCATAAAACAATTTCAAGAAGTTTAACAAAGCTTTTCCCATGATTTCCATTTGAAAACGCACTTTTTAAGCGAAAATATGAAAACTTACATACCAAACAAGAATTTTAAGCCCCAAAACCATTTACTAAATCAATTCCATGAATCATAAAATGACCCCAAACAGTACTACATGGAATAAACATGAAAACCCCCTTTTTTAAAGAGAAATACCAAACATGCCATTAAGCATTTTACCAAACCAACGTATAACAAAGGTAAAAATTTCACTTTTCATAAATAGGTGTAAAAAAACAATTAGAATCATAAAAAACATTTACATAAACCCTTTAAAACATTTAGGATACCCATTTAATCTCAACCATTTTCCTAAAAATGTCGAACGGGCCACTTACTAGCAACTCGTGCCAAAATGTGTCAGAAAAAAAAAACCCATCTATTTATAAAACCAAAACCACTTTTTACAAACATAAAAGGACACAAAAATTTCACATTTCATTCTTCCCATACTTTAATAAATTTAAACAAGTTATTTTATATCACATTTAGTACACAAAGGACAACCGGGCACTTTTCTGAAGACTAGGCTTGCAACATTTAGCAAAACAACTACTATTTAACACCCAAAGGGGTAAAAACCCAAATATGAATGCCAAATATTTATTAAATTAGTTAAAATAGGTCATGAAAATCAAAATACATATGAAAAAACTAGTGAAACATTTATTTTAACAAGTGGTGTGCACTTTTATAACAAAACAACTACATTTTACACAAAATAAGGCATAAATAACCATTTTTTACACCAAATAAATTATCCAAAGGTTACACAGCAATAATAAAAATGTACATAAGGTGATAACATAAATAAAAATATTAAAATTAAATAATAAAGGCAAGTTTTTGAGATAACCTACCTCAAAACCATGGCGAAATAGAGACGCACACCAGAAAACACCCGCTGTAAGTTCCAAAATCCTAGATCTATGAACACCAATGCTAAAATAATTAAACCCCCATAAAAAATAATGTTATAACATAACCCTAGGTCAATCATGGCCTGGTGATAAGTGAAATCGAATAAAAAATGAAAGAATAAGGAATATGTAAGAGAAAGGAGAAAGATTTGATTAAGAAATTAAGAAGAACCACTAACCTTTGGTGAGAAATCACCCAAAAAGAGGCCTAAAAAGAAGGACAACGAAGGGGGAGGCGCATATGGTTGATACATAACAGTCACAGATCCTTTTTGGAGGTACAATCATCGAAATATAAAAAAATGAACAATATATAAAAGAAAAAAATATTTTTTTAGACTGTAAATGGGCTCACGGGGTGGCCTATTACCCGAATAAATAACCCAAATCCACCATGATTATGAATTAACAATGGGTAAAAATGGATATGGGAGTTTTAATATGTTAGGGGAGGCCATGTGGGATGTGTAATGAGTAAAAAATTTTAAAAAACGAATGTGTTATAAAAAAACAAATTTTGTTTTTAAATATGGAAATTGGATCACGGTTGGCCCAAATCTTGAAGTAACCACTTTTTTCTCCAAAAAATACAAACAAGATATGGGGAACCCATGGTAGGATGATTAGTCATAGATGGAAGTTCAAAACTCAACATTCATATCACCCAAAACCCAAAAAAAATATTGGTATTTCAAACACACCAGATCAAAACCAAGACATGAAAAACCGAGTGTGACAATTCTCCCCACCATTAATGCTTTTTGCCCCTGAAAAGTCATAACACTTTCCAGTTGAAGGATAAACACCTAAGGATTCCTTATCAACAGGGTCCAGCCTATAAATATAAGAAAATTAAATCCACCATCAACATAACTTATTCCTCTTGCTCAAACAAAACACCAACTCACAACCACTTCTTGAGAATCAACAGAAAGATCAAGCCACCACATCCAGAACCAAGCCAAGAACAATATTGTTGGGCCTGCTCCCAATGAAACCAAAAATCACTCAAAAAAAATTGAACATGAAAAACCAAAATAATTTGGGGGGAGGATGGAATGGGATCCCCACAATTAAATCACAACTACCATCTGATAAATTCTTAAAGGAAATATCTTCAAGACCTGCAGTGGTCTCCCCACCATTAGAGACCAACTAGAAATGAACAAACAAAAATTCAACATGAACTATAATTGGGCCTCACCCGCACCATACCACCAAAACTCTTCCACAAAAACCTACAAACCCAAGTTAATAGGGTTAAAACATGTACATTTAAACCACCCACTCCCTAACGGAGGAGACAAGAACTAGGCCAGCACTTTCAACACGGATCAAAACCCCCACCATTCGGGGTGGGGAGGGAAGGGAACCCAATAGTTGGGCCACTAAAACCACAAAATAAATAGATTAACCACCCAAAACTCTCCACCTATGAACAGTTAAAACCAATACTGCACCTGATTCACATTGGTGGTCCACACAGGGGCGTTGATCGGAAACCCACATCTGAGAAGGCATAATCATTGACACTACGTGAGGGGTAAGTTCACCACTCTATTTGTGAGGGAAAAAAAGAAAAATCATAGTGAGGATAAACAACAATAAAAACATAAAAATAGCCTAACCATAATGATGAAGGCATAAACTTAGTAGAGCTCCCCACACCTCTGTTGATTTTTTGACTGTGTGAAAAGATTCACTCTAAGTCCTATGGATGGAGCCCTGATGTTTGAAGTATCTTCTATGCCACAGCCTAGAGCTACGGATCACAACACCCCAAAAAATCACTTTATCAACAACACGCCTTCATTTAAATATTAACTCAAAGATACATAGCACCATTCTCTCTCACTTCAAACAAGGAGTAGAATGGATAAGGAATACGAAAAAACACATCAACATCACTAAACACAACTGCTATATCCAAAATAATTATCACAATACGAAAACATTTTAAATCAATCCCAAATAGATCTCTATTACCTAAAATGAGTTGAGGAATCATCTAAATAAGTGGATTTAATGTTTGAAATGATTACTTAGGTTGATCAACTAGAAGTATTGCCAATGGAGAACCATCCATGGCCACATCACAACATCCAACATATCCTTAGAAACCCACTGAAAATCGCTCTAAAACCAAGCCACCAACAAGATCCCATATCAATACACACCAAGAATATCACTTCTAGCTCATAAAAAAGTATACCAAACAAACCACACATCTAAAACATGAAAAAGAAACCCACATAAACACCAATTTACAAAAACACAAAAAAATCAACTTAAAACACTTTTGAAAAACAAACTAACTTGGTGGATTTTTATATTCACTAATGGTGTTTCATCAAGTCTCACTCACATGAAAATTATCGTTCCACCCTGGTCACCTAAAAACTATTCCAGATTAGACGTCCATCAACATATCTATACAAAATCATGCATGTGAGAACCCATGAAAACATCAAAGGCTAAAAAAACATCCTCATTTTACAAGCCAAAAAATTCAAACCATTTCAAAAATCATGTACCTTCCATAGGCACACTAACCACTAAGTCAAAAACCATTTTCATATTTCCACATAACAAACCATTTTTTCAAGCTTAAAAAAGAAACCCCATAGGTCTCTATAAAAATCCTCTCCCTTTATTCAAAAAAAATTAGTATCTAAACAAACCACACTATTTCAAATACCATTTGATTTAGAACCCATTTCGTTTATTTTAAAAACAACTACCAAAACAAGCATTCTAATCAAACATACCTTTCCAATTTTCAAAAAAAATTAGCAAGGTCTATTTTCTTAATCTGATAGCCACAAAGGACAAAAACCTTTTTAGGAAAACACCAACTACTCAAAACCAATTCCAAAACCAATTCATCATATTCAAACACTATTCTATATAAAAAAATCCCATTTTAAAAAAATTTTCAGAATCATCTTAAAATAATTCATTCCTTCCAATAATTTTATTTTAATAAACCATAATATTAGATTAAGGAAATTAAATCCCATTAAATCATTCCAGTTTATCCCCAAAAATCTATTTCACAAAAACCCAACATTCACAAAAACTTTATTATATTAATTATTGAAAACCCACTTCCACAATTCTTACATAAGGGTTTTCAAAACAAAGTTTAGAATTCAAGGAAGGTCTAATAGAACCACAAAAGGGAACTAGTGTCGGTGGGTGATAAAACACTATTTTATTGAATATTTTATTGATAATAAATGATATAATTTCATCACATTGTGTTAAACATGTTTATTTATAAAATATTTGGGATTTGATCATTCATTTGAAAATTTGGTGAAAATTCCAGTTTTACCCTTAATAGTGCACTGTAGTATTTCGAAGATAAATACTTTTATATTTATTATTTGAATTTGAAATTTTGTAACAGTGTTCCTAACTTCATTTTATACAACTTTCATTCAGGACACTATAGCTAAAGAGTGCATTTGGATGGAGTAAATGAGCCATTAATTCAAAGTTGGGCTGGACTCGGCAGAATGAACATAGGTTCTGTTTTTGGGCCATATCTTCTACATACGGGCTTGGATTGAGCCCAAATTTTGATGAAAGCTCGGGGACATGATTTGGCACAAATCATCCTTCTAGATGGCCGGCCAATTCACGCGTTTTGGAGGTCAAATGGGCGGTGCAAGTTGCATTAAAATATTTGGCCGAGATTTTGCATTCACACTTGAAACCACTTTAAACCTAGCCTCCCCTCCACTCTATAAATTAGTGATTTTCTCATTTGGAGGGGTTGGGACGTGCATTGGGAGATTGGAGGCAGAGGAGAATTGGTTTCAACCAAATTCTCCAACCATTGTAAGAGAGGTAGCTCTTGAAGCAAGGATCCTCTCATCGAAGCCTCCTTCTCTCCTTCATGTTGTAATTGTCTTGTTTGTGTAATAAACTTCTTTGTTCTTCTTTTATTTCTTATCTTTTCCTCTGTTTTATTTAAATTTATTCTTCTCTTAATCTTCCTCTTGGGGCTGGAATTCTTGAGTAGAAGCGATATTGGGTTATACCCATTATAAACCTTTGCACATGCAAAACGCTTCTACGATGATTACGCCACCCATGGAAGAGTAATTTTTAGTGATCGATCTATCTTCTACCCTCTTCATTTAATTATTTTGAATCATTGAGCCTACTGTAATTCACTTAATATGATCCATGAATTATGTTTTTAAATTTTAAGAAACTAAGCAAGCAATTGAACAATTAATACAAAAACACGCGAGGTCGAGATTTTGTGTAAATTGTGAGAGTGCGAGCTTAATCGGTAATACAAGACCACTTGGGATAAATTTGTAGAGTTCAAATATAATCCCTAAACACAACTCATCCTCATTTCCAGAATGGATTTGTGCTCTAATTAACCACTGACCATAAGCTAACCTTAGAACAACAATCAAAGCAGGGTTCTGCGATTGCATGTTCCGAAGCTAGCCTAGGGTTTAAGTAATTCCATCTTTGTGGTTAAGTTAACTCTTGTAGGGTTCGAGGGTTAACAAATTAGAGGATCATAATTAAGTGGATATTCATTTAAATGATAATGATTAATATGTAAATGAAGAGGTAGAGTTAGATCGATTACACCTTTTAAAATATTTTCTAAAAAAAAACATCTTCTTGTTGTGTTATTTTAATCGGAATTCATTTCAAAACTAAAAACAAAAAAAATACAATCTTCTTCCAGCAAACTTCTTCTAGATTCATAAACTATAAACAACCCCCATCCTTTTCTAGTAGTGTTTTTATTCTCTTTTATTTTATTTTTAGAATACCTCTAATAAGATGTTTTAATTCACTTCCTCCTTTGAGAGACGACCTTGGTTAGCCCCCTATGCTACACCAAGTAAACTAAACATTAGCTTCATAGAGTGTTGTGCTTGGAGTTTTATCCAACGTAACTCACTTTTGAAGTTCTTTTGAGAGCACGTGCGACAACGCTCTTTCAAATTGGCGCCGTTGCCGGGGAGGCAAGTAATTATTTCAACCAACTAGAGGTATTTATTTTATTTTACATTTTATTATTTTCCTCTTTTCTTTATTCCTTCTTTACCCAATCTGATTTTCCATCCTCTTCTTTTATTTTCTCCTACTTCTTTGTGGACCATCAACTCAAACTTCTCATTTTTATTTTACTATGGTCCACCTTCTTTCTTTTCATTTTTATTTGATCTATGACACGAACTAATCCCGAAGATCTCTTAGATCTTGACCCTGAGATTGAACGTAGCCTTAGGGCACGAATCAGACATTCTCAGTCTACGGGAAGTTTCAACATTCAACCAGTTGGAGAATTACTCCAATATCAGAACATTGAAATTGGAAGCAATTCAAATTCAAACATAAAAGAGGAACCAATGGCTGATAATAATGGAAATGAACTTAATAGAACCATTCGAGAATTGGCTGCACCTGATATTAACTATCAACCAAATTGTATTGCATACCCAAATCTTGAATCGGACTTTGAACTAAAATCAGGGTTAATTCACTTACTTCCAAAGTTTCATGGCCTCTCTGGTGAGGATCCGAATAAACATTTGAAAGAATTTAATGTGGTTTGCTCAACCCTAAAACCTAGAAATGTCTCTGAAGATCAAATCAAACTAAGAGCATTCCCATTCTCACTTGATGGAGCTGCGAAAGATTGGATGTATTATTTACAACCCGAAGATGTAACTTGTTGGAACGATTTGAAACGTCTTTTCTTGCAGAGATTTTTTCCAGCATCAAGGACCACATCCATTCGAAAGGAGATATCGGGGATCAAGCAAGCACAAGGGGAGTCAATGTATGAGTACTGGGAGCGATTCAAGAAGTTGTGTGCAAGCTGCCCACATCACCAAATCAGTGAGCAACTCCTCATCCAATACTTCTACGAAGGACTCACACCCATGGAGAGGAGCATGGTGGATGCTGCAGCTGGAGGAGCATTGGTGGACAAGACACCAGTAGCTGCACGAGCATTGATCGACAAAATGGCCCAAAACTCTCAACAATTCGGTGATAGAGGTACACTACATGTCAGGGGAGTACATCAGGTAAGTCCTTCTTCTCTTGAGAGTCATTTGATTGATACCAAGTTAGAAGAATTGAAAACTATGGTAAGGCAGATTGCTTTGGCACAAAAGACATCTTTACCTCCTCCTTCAAGGCCTTGTGGTATTTGCACTGAGACAAGCCACCCAACTGACTGTTGCCCACAACTCCAAGAAACAGAAGATTGTGCAGCAGTGTTCCCTGGGAGACCATATCAGCAGCAGCAGCAACAACCATATCCCCAGAAGAAGTTCGATCCAACATTCAACCAAGGGTGGAAAGATCATCTGGACATGAGGTATGGCTCTGGACAACAACAAAGGCCCCCCTTTCAACAAAACTTCCAGCAGCCTCCACCTTACCAACAGGGTTTCCAACAACCCCAAAGGAGATTTGAAGCTCAAACATCAACAAGTCAGCAACAAGGGAATCTCCAACCCAAGGTAGACTCTAACACTGATGATCTTTTGAAACAAATTGTTCTTAATCAACAGAATGAGCTGAAAAGTCAAGGTTCGGAGCTGAGGGAGTTGAAGACTCAAATGAGCCAGATTGCCACCGCCCTCCATGAACTTGTAAGTAAGAATTCTGGAAATCTACCTTCCCAACCCACTCCAAATCCAAAGGGGAATGTTAGTGCCATAACATTGAGAAGTGGGAAGAAAATGAACGATACAGCTGTACCTACCATTCCACCGGGATTCACCTCAACTTCAGAGAAGCCACATTCCATACCAACTGATGTACAATCCAAGGAGAAAGATAAAGGTAAGAAAAAGATTGATGATGTTCCTCCTAAACCACTTCCTTTTCCAAACAGGGTTGTTCAAACCAAGAAGATGGCTGAAGAAGCAATGCAAAAGGAGGTTTTGGACACATTCAAGCGTGTGGAGATCAACATTCCTCTACTTGAAGCCATTAAGCAAATCCCAAGGTATGCCAAATTCTTAAAAGAACTTTGTACCAATCGAAGAGGGCTCAAGGGAAATGAGAGGATCAACCTTGGAAGGAATGTCTCAGCACTCATTACACCAACTCTAGCAATGCCAACAAAGTGCAAGGATCCCGGGACATTCACCATCCCATGCACCATAGGGGAGTTGCACTTCTCTGATGCTCTTTGTGATTTAGGAGCTTCAATAAATGTGATGCCTCACTCTGTTTTCTCTTCATTGCAGATTGGTGAGCTCAAGCCTACAAGGGTAGTGGTGCAGCTAGCGAATAGAGCTACAGCATATCCGGCTGGTGTCCTTGAAGATGTGTTGGTAAAGGTAAAGGACATGATCTTCCCTGCTGATTTCTATGTACTAAACATGGAAGATGACCAGGTAAGTTCTCATGCCCCTATCATTCTTGGTAGACCCTTCCTCAAAACTGCTAAGACCATTATCAATGTTCATGAGGGTACTCTTTCCATGGAATTCGGGGATGAAATCGTGAGGTTTAAAATCCTGGATTCTATGAAGTACCCACCAGAGGAACACTCAGCATTCTTTCTCTCTCATTCTGAGTCTCCATGTGATAGTCCCTCTATTTTTGATTCCCAATCTCTTGGGGACTATTCACTTCTTAATGAAATAATGAGTATTGGGTCCAACTTGATGTCTCATTCTACTTCATCCCCTTTAATTCATGATCTTTCTGATCTTGGGATTGGTTCATTTGTCCAATCATATTCGAATTCTGAGCATGTATACTCTGATTATGATATGGCTGCTAATTTTTCTGATGGATTTGATGCATTGTTCTCTCATTCAGATGATATGTATGATTGTGCACAGATGTCTACGCCACTCATGCTTCCATCCATTCAGCAGCCACCATCACTAGAACTAAAGCCATTGCCACCAAATCTCAAATACTCATACTTGTTAAGTGGTGAAAAATTACCTGTTATCATTGCTAACAATCTCTCTTTTGAACATGAAGAAAAACTTTTGAATCTTTTGAGGGAGAACATCAGGGCAATCGGGTGGACCTTGGCTGACATATCAGGTATTAGCCCCTCCATTTGCATGCATAGGATTCTTTTGGAAGATGGAGCTAAACCGGTGAGGCAACCACAAAGGAGACTCAATCCAACCCTTCTGGAGGTTGTTAAAAAAGAGGTTGAAAAATTGCTCGAGGCAGGTATAATCTATCCCATTTCAGATTCTCAGTGGGTAAGTCCTATTCAGGTTGTGCCTAAGAAAAGTGGTGTTACTGTTGTTAAAAATGAGAAAGATGAGTTAGTTCCAATGAGGGTACAAAACAGTTGGCGCGTGTGTATTGATTATAGGAAACTAAATCATTCCACTCGCAAAGATCATTTCCCCCTCCCATTTATTGATCAGATGCTTGAGAGACTAGCTGGGAAGACACACTATTGTTTCTTGGATGGATTTTCTGGATATTTTCAGGTTCCTATAGCTCTGGAGGATCAGGAGAAGACTACATTCACTTGTCCCTTTGGGACATTTGCCTATAGGAGGATGCCATTTGGACTTTGCAATGCCCCAGGTACCTTCCAGAGATGCATGGTGAGTATTTTTTCTGATTTTATTGAGACCTGCATGGAGGTATTTATGGATGATTTTACAGTGTATGGATCTTCATTTGATGAATGTCTAAGTAGTTTGGAAAATGTGTTGAATCGTTGTATTGAGAAGAATCTAGTCCTGAACTTTGAAAAGTGTCATTTCATGGTAGAGCATGGCATTGTCTTAGGGCATGTAGTGTCAAAACATGGGATAGAGGTTGATAGATCTAAGGTAGACATCATTTCATCCTTACCCTACCCTTCATGTGTGCGTGATGTTCGATCATTCCTTGGACATGCTGGATTTTATCGACGCTTCATCAGAGATTTTAGTAAGATCGCTCTACCCTTATCTCGATTGCTTCAAAAAGATATTGACTTCAATTTTGATGATTCATGCAGGGTATCATTTGATGAGCTAAAGAAGTGTCTGACCACTCCACCGATCATACAGCCCCCACGGTGGGAGATTCCTTTTGAGCTTATGTGTGACGCCTCCAACTTCGCGGTTGGAGCTGTCTTATCTCAGAGGGTGGAGGGACGTTCACATGTGATCGCCTATGCATCGAGGACACTAGATTCAGCCCAATCAAACTACACCACAACAGAAAAGGAGTTTCTTGCTGTTATATTTGCTTTAGATAAATTTCGTTCATATTTATTGGGCTCTAAAGTAGTTGTTTTTTCTGACCATGCAGCTTTGAGGTACCTCCTAAAGAAGCCAGATGCAAAGCCACGACTTATCCGTTGGATGCTACTTCTTCAAGAGTTTGACCTTGAGATAAAGGACAAGAAGGGGTCAGAGAATTTGGTGGCAGACCACATGAGTAGGCTTACTCACACACTAGAGGGTGACACCTTGGACCAGGTACCACTTCGGGACACTTTCCCCGATGAGCATCTCTATACCATCTCAGGTAAGCATCCTTGGTATGCTGATTTAGTTAATTACATTGTTGGATCTGAAATCCCAGTAAATTTGAAGAAGCATCAAGTCCAAAAATTAAAAAGTGAGTCTAGGTATTATGTGTGGGATGATCCATACCTCTGGCGCATGTGTAGTGACCAAGTCATTAGGAGGTGTGTTCCCGATCATGAGTTTGAGTCTGTTTTGCATTTCTGTCATACACTTGCTTGTGGTGGACACTTTGGACCCCAACGGACAGCTAGGAAGGTTTTAGACTCAGGATTATATTGGCCTAGTTTATTCCATGATTCCCATGTATTTTGTAAGTCATGCTCTCGTTGCCAACACACTGGAAACATTTCAAGAAGACACGAGATGCCCCAACAACCCATTTTATTCTGTGAGATTTTTGATGTTTGGGGAATTGATTTTATGGGACCTTTTCCTAGTTCATTTGGTTTCTTGTATATCCTTGTTGCTGTCGATTATGTGAGTAAATGGGTGGAGGCCAAGGCCACCAGGACTGACGATTCTCATGTTGTTGTGGATTTTGTCAAAGCACAGATTTTTTGCAGGTTTGGAGTACCAAAGGCCATCATCAGTGACCAAGGGACACACTTTTGCAATAGGAATTTTGCTTCCCTCCTTCGGAAGTATGGGGTGACACACAAAACATCAACACCATACCACCCCCAAACAAATGGCCAGGCTGAGGTTTCAAATCGTGAGTTGAAACAAATCTTGGAGAAAACCGTGTAGCCAAATAGGAAGGATTGGAGCAAGCGCTTGGATGATGCATTGTGGGCTTATAGGACAGCATACAAGACCCCCATTGGTATGTCCCCATTTCGGATTGTTTTTGGGAAAGCGTGTCATCTCCCCGTGGAAGTCGAGCATCGGGCATATTGGGCTATAAAGAAATGTAACATGGATTTGGCCCAAGCTGGAATTCAAAGGAAGTTGCAAATTCAAGAGCTTGAGGAGATTCGCCTGTCATCATATGAGAACTCAAGGCTCTACAAGGAAAGATCAAAAGCAGCTCATGACAAAATGATCCAACAAAGGGAGTTTCATATTGGAGAGAAAGTCCTTCTCTATAGTTCACGACTGAAGTTGATGCCTGGTAAGTTGCGTTCCAGATGGTTAGGTCCTTATATTGTGTCTAATGTTTTTCCTTATGGTGCAGTGGAGATCACACAAGAGGACACTGGAAGGAGCTTTACAGTCAATGGGCAACGTTTGAAGAGATACATTGAGGGACATCCTACTGATGCAGTGGATTTTATCACACTGCATGACCCCATCATCACTTGATCACATCAGGCTGTTCCTAACCCTTTCACTTTTATATTATTTGTCCTATTTAAAAATTCTGCATTTCATGTGCATATATCATCTCACGGGTTCACATTGAGGACAATGCAATATTTTAAGTGTGGGGGAGGGAACCTTTTAGTTTAGTAATTTCAATTGATTTCCTGTTAAAAAAAACAAAAAAAAAATGTGTGTTTTTCAAAATTTGTGTGTTTATTTTACAATTTTCTGTGTGTTTTTGAAACTTTTGAGCTGAAATGATTCTCATCACCATTTTTAAATCCATATCAATAAGTGAAACAATTTATCCCATGAAACTGAGCATAAATGAATGCTGAAATGACTTTGTTTCAAGTTCAAATATTTAGTAATTTCATGAAAAGTACGCTGAATTTTGAATCCCATGCCAATATCACTGTCTTTATATTTGAAATCACTTTCCTGTGAGGATTCTAAACCATTATTTTCATATTCTTTACATTCACCTCACTTCTTGAGAGAGCCAAACCATACTTGATTTAACCAGAATTTGATCTATTCCTGTCAAAACTTGAGGGTTTGAGGTACATATGTTTAAATGATTGAGGCATTTGTTTGGTATTAAAGCCCCCTTTTCAAAGAATCCTTTTTTTTATAATGGCCTACCTTGAATATTTAATCCTTGTAGCCCTTAGAAGCCATGCACAGCCTGTTAGGTTAAGCCACATTACAAGCCAATTTTCCCTATCCAACCAACTCTTGAAGTGAAATTGCATAATCTAGTTGAGCTTAAGTGTGGGGGAAGCTGTCTTGTGTTGTGCCACCACATTATGTGATACTTTGGGTGGAAAATTAAATTCTAAAGAGATGTGTTTGCTGCTAAAGAAAGTCATTATATTGAAAGCTGTGCCTTTTCTGGAGCTTTCATGACAAGTGAAGCTGTGCCTTTTCTGGAGCTTCTAATTGAGGTGGAAAGCTGTGCCCATCTGGAGCTTTCAAGAAAATCATGTTTGAGAAGATTGACATTTTTTATGCTGAAATGATGAATGGTGTAAACCTTTCATGACTTTTCATGATGATGGAGCTGAATTGATACTATGGGGATTGAAGAGAAGACCATATTTAAGTGGAAATTAGATTAATGCAATTTTGCTTTAAAAGAGTCAAGCCCTCCCCATTCAGCCTCAGAGTTTTTCACATCTTAATCCTACCAACCGAAAGCCACAGAACAACCCTGAAAAGTCCTCATGATAAACATATGTCCTTGACTCACATCGGGTAGCGATGTAGGAATCTATCAAACCTATGGTGACCCTTGTATGAGTTTGGATGAGAAAGACATTGCAAAAAAAAAAAAAAAAAAATTGATATTTGAGTGATGAGAGAAAATTCAAGCGAGGTAAGTGTTTTGTGCATGGGTGGATAAATGAAGTGGAAATATATTGAATGATATAAATAGAGAACTTGAAATAAGGTTTTTTATGAGGCATGATATCTTTTTTATTCTTGGTGTGAAATTGATTGATCTTAAAGATATGTGTTTTAAAATTGGTTTTGATTTGATATTGATGTTTACTTGATATGAGGTTTTGCCCAGGTGTGCAAAAGGGTAAGTGTGGGGGAGTTGATAAAACACTATTTTATTGAATATTTTATTGATAATAAATAATATAATTTCATCACATTGTGTTAAACATGTTTATTTATAAAATATTTGGGATTTGATCATTCATTTGAAAATTTGGTGAAAATTCCAGTTTTACCCTTAATAGTGCACTGTAGTATTTCGAAGATAAATACTTTTATATTTATTATTTGAATTTGAAATTTTGTAACAGTGTTCCTAACTTCATTTTATACAACTTTCATTCAGGACACTATAGCTAAAGAGTGCATTTGGATGGAGTAAATGAGCCATTAATTCAAAGTTGGGCTGGACTCGGCAGAATGAACATAGGTTCTGTTTTTGGGCCATATCTTCTACATACGGGCTTGGATTGAGCCCAAATTTTGATGAAAGCTCGGGGACATGATTTGGCACAAATCATCCTTCTAGATGGCCGGCCAATTCACGCGTTTTGGAGGTCAAATGGGCAGTGCAAGTTGCATTAAAATATTTGGCCGAGATTTTGCATTCACACTTGAAACCACTTTAAACCTAGCCTCCCCTCCACTCTATAAATTAGTGATTTTCTCATTTGGAGGGGTTGGGACGTGAATTGGGAGATTGGAGGCAGAGGAGAATTGGTTTCAACCAAATTCTCCAACCATTGTAAGAGAGGTAGCTCTTGAAGCAAGGATCCTCTCATCGAAGCCTCCTTCTCTCCTTCATGTTGTAATTGTCTTGTTTGTGTAATAAACTTCTTTGTTCTTCTTTTATTTCTTATCTTTTCCTCTGTTTTATTTAAATTTATTCTTCTCTTAATCTTCCTCTTGGGGCTGGAATTCTTGAGTAGAAGCGATATTGGGTTATACCCATTATAAACCTTTGCACATGCAAAACGCTTCTACGATGATTACGCCACCCATGGAAGAGTAATTTTTAGTGATCGATCTATCTTCTACCCTCTTCATTTAATTATTTTGAATCATTGAGCCTACTGTAATTCACTTAATATGATCCATGAATTATGTTTTTAAATTTTAAGAAACTAAGCAAGCAATTGAACAATTAATACAAAAACACGCGAGGTCGAGATTTTGTGTAAATTGTGAGAGTGCGAGCTTAATCGGTAATACAAGACCACTTGGGATAAATTTGTAGAGTTCAAATATAATCCCTAAACACAACTCATCCTCATTTCCAGAATGGATTTGTGCTCTAATTAACCACTGACCATAAGCTAACCTTAGAACAACAATCAAAGCAGGGTTCTGCGATTGCATGTTCCGAAGCTAGCCTAGGGTTTAAGTAATTCCATCTTTGTGGTTAAGTTAACTCTTGTAGGGTTCGAGGGTTAACAAATTAGAGGATCATAATTAAGTGGATATTCATTTAAATGATAATGATTAATATGTAAATGAAGAGGTAGAGTTAGATCGATTACACCTTTTAAAATATTTTCTAAAAAAAAACATCTTCTTGTTGTGTTATTTTAATCGGAATTCATTTCAAAACTAAAAACAAAAAAAATACAATCTTCTTCCAGCAAACTTCTTCTAGATTCATAAACTATAAACAACCCCCATCCTTTTCTAGTAGTGTTTTTATTCTCTTTTATTTTATTTTTAGAATACCTCTAATAAGATGTTTTAATTCACTTCCTCCTTTGAGAGACGACCTTGGTTAGCCCCCTATGCTACACCAAGTAAACTAAACATTAGCTTCATAGAGTGTTGTGCTTGGAGTTTTATCCAACGTAACTCACTTTTGAAGTTCTTTTGAGAGCACGTGCGACAACGCTCTTTCAGTGGGTGACTTGATCATATGGTTGGCGAACATATGTCAAACACACCACCAACATGGAGATCCTTCTTAGGACCATTCAATGGCTCCACATGGATTTCCAAACCCTAAAAGCTCACTATTTCCATTATTCTAACTCCCCTTGTCATATCCCAATCACCAAACAATCCTTAACAACCAAAGAGACTAATAAAACTAGACTTCCAATGGACACCTAATGATCGGAATGAGAAAGATTTCACGAAGCTCTTCCTAAACCTACCCATAATGTTCCAAAAATACTACTCCATATACATTTACATCCCCCAAATAACATGGGTGCTCTAAAAATCAAGGTCCGCTAAGAGCCAACATACCTCTGATACCATTTTTTCATGAACCAGTCTGGGTCAACCCTGAACCAGTCACCCAGGCTGCTCTGCAACAAGTCCCAAGAGGTGTTCCCCATCCTCTCGAGATGCCGAAAAGCACCAAGGGTATTAGTTAGAGTGATAAGGTAACATTTTCACCCAAAAATAAAAAATAACTTAGTAGTATAAAGAAACAAATAGCCCAACATACATTTATATACAAGTTGAACTAAACATTAATTGTAGATGAAACTTAAAGTACAACTGAACTATAAAACTCAACTGACCAAACCTGAAAACCAACTAAATCCATGTAAGCCTTATGGTTACTCTCCAATATAATGATTATATGTATCTCAAGGAAATAAAACTCAAGTTGAAACCTGCACAAGGGCTAAAAATAGAAGAAGACTATAGGTGTGAGTATTAAAACTCAGTAGGTTAGCTCAATGTTTTATTCCCAATGCTCTTCCTTTAAAACAAAATAAAAATCAATTCTATGTTTGAAATAAAATATATAAAATTATGTTTTACAAACATGGTTCTATACTATAATCATTATAAAATAAAATTGTTGCAAGTTTTCATAACTAGGAAATTCAAGTAACCAATTTAAAAGAGATGCAACTTCAAAATAAAAATGGTTTTCGAGAGGGATGCTTTAAATATCATAAACAAACTTAATTTTCCAACCAAATTCACTATATTCCGATCGTGAATATAGTATATTTAATGAGCACAAGTCACGAGAACACCCCTAGGAACTAGCTAGTTATGGGCCCTAGGTATCACATATCTCGGTGAAAAGTAATCGTACCAAATATTGGTTCTCGTGCACGATCCACTAGTAGGGAACATACCCACAACCTAGTGGTCTCCAAAATCATCATAATAGTTTAGTTAGTGTTGTCATCATCAAACTTTCTACATGAAACAGGTATGAAACCACTCTAGATCACTAGCATACTAGTACACGTCTGCCCACCTAGATACCCAGGATTACCTCTTTGTTCTCAAACAAGTTACACATGCTATAAAATGCCATTTAAACATAAAAACACCAGTTATGGTCACAAACACTCCAAACAGTAGCTAAACATGTTTTTACCCTTTGTGTAACTCAATAAACCATCTAAAATTTTCATAAAATAATTTCAAGAAGTTTAACAAAGCTTTGCACATGACTTCCATTGAAAAATGCACTTTTTAGAAAAAACACCCACCAATTCCATACCAAAAAAAATTTGGCAGCCCCAAAACCATTTACTAAATCGATTTCATGAATATTAAAATTAACCCAAATGGTACAACATGGAATACACATGAAAACCCCTATTTTAAAAGATAAATTCCAAATGGACCTTTAAGCATTTTAACAAACCAACGTATAAAAAAGGTAAAAAACTAAATTTTCTTCAATAGGTGTACACACACCATTATAAGAATAAATAAATTTACATAAACCCTTTAAAAATTTTGGGTTACACATTTAAGCTCAACTATTTTCATAAAATGCCGAATGAGCCACTTATCGGCAACTTGTGCCAAAACGTGTCAAAAACCAAAACCCATATATTTATAAAACCAAAATCACTTTGTACAGACATAAAAAAGACACCAAAATTTTATATTTTATTATTCTCATACATTAATAAATTCAAAAAATTTATTTTATATCACATTTATCACACAAAGGCCAACCAGGCACTTTTCTAAAGACTAGGCATGCAACATTTAGAAAAACAACTTCTATTTAACACCCAAAAGGGTAAAAACACAAATTTGAATACCAAAAATGTATTATAGTAGTAAAATAAGGTCATTAAAATCATGATAAATATTTTAAAACTAGTGTAACATTTATTTGAACAAGTGGCGTGCACTTTTATGATGAAACAACTCCATTTTACACCAAACAAGGCATAAATAACCATTTTACATACCAAATAAATCATCCAAAGGTTGAACAAAAATGATAAAAATGTATATAAGGTGATAAAAACAATAAAAATAAGAAACTTCAATAATAAAAGAAAGTTTTTGGGAGAACCTACCTCAAAACCATGGTGAAATGGAGACGCACACTCGAAAACACATGTCATAGGTTTCAAAACCCTGGATCTATGAAGACCAGAACTAAAATAATGAAACCCCCATAAAAAATCAAGGCATAACAAAAACATATGTCGTTAATTACCAGGGGAGAAGATAAATCCAAGAAAAAATGAAATAATAAAGAAGAGGGAAGAGAAAGGAGAAAGATTTGATGAAGAAATTAAGAAGAACCACTAAACTTTGGTGAGAAATCGCACAAAAAAGAGGCCCAAAAAGAAGTATAATGAAGTTTGATGCACCTATAATAGATATATAATAGTTATGGATCTATTTTGGAGGTTGAATCATCAAACAATGTAAAAAATGAATAAGATATAAAAGAAACAAAATATTATTTTAAAACTAGAAATGGGATCGCGGGCTGGCCCAATACCTAAATAAATAACCCAAATCCACCGTGATTTTGAATTAATAAAGGTTCCAAATGGATATGGTGTTTTTAATATGTCAAGGGAGGACAAGTGGAAAGTTTAATGAGTTAAAAATGTTGAAAAGAAAATGATTTATAAAAGATACAATTTTTGTTTTTAAATTTGGAAATGGGCTCACGATTGGCCCAAATCTTGAAGTAACCACCCTTTTCTCCAAAAACTCCAAAAAAAGATATAAGTAACCCATGGTAGTATTATTATAAATATATGGAAGTTAAAAAATCAACATTTGTCTCACCCAAAAGCAATGAAAAGGATCAGATTTTCCAACACACAAGATCAAAACCAAGACATGAAAAAATGGGTGTGGAAAAACATCCCTGTCAACGTGATAAATTGGCCATGAATTTTGAAACTAATGATATTTTTTCAATATTGGCTTTGAAACCAATTAAAAAAAACATTACATAAAATACACATTTTTTAAGTTCCAAAAGATCCTCCAAACCATGATTTAGGATACACACATTTAAAACTTATTTCAAGAAGCATTTTGTAAATCAAGGGACAATTTATGAACCTTTTTTTAAATTAAAGCCATTTTATCAAATATCCATATATACATATGAAAATATCTATGTTCATAGATATTTATATATATAATTAATATATATAATAATTCATAAGTAATAGAAGGGGATCAATTAATAGGAACAAATAATATCTTCAATTAAAATATAAGAATTCTAGAAAAACCTATTCGAAATATCCAAAAATTTAATAATTAAAAAAATAAATTCAAACTCAAAGGAATATTTAATTAACTTATTAATGTAAAATCATAATTTTAAAAAATAAGTTTTTTTGAAAAAGTCCTCTTTTGTATTTTGGAAAACACATAACAAAAATATATTATTTTTAAAATGGAATGAACATGGAGAATAAAATAAAATCCACTTATTTATAATATATTTTAAGCCATAAAGCCTTCATAATCATTGTATGAATTTAAATAAATTTGGAATTCATTTAAAAATAATTTAGTAAAAACAATAATCTCATGGTTTTCCATCACAATGAAATAGATAGAAACATCTACCTCAAAATTCTATGGATGTGGTGTGACATTGGATTTCTAAAGTAATTAGGCCTAAAGAATGCTAATACACTATAAACTCTATAATAAAAGAACATTAGGTCCAAACTTCACCCCAAGGTAATTCCATGAAGATACCAAGGTAATGGTATAAGTGGTATCAAGAACGTATGGAAGAGGATAATATATGTAAGGATTAACTCATGAGGAACAATACAGAAATAGTGTAGGAGATGTGAAAAATATGAATGGATGTAAAGGGTAGATGTATTAGGAGAACCTTCATTTTTTTAGGTTATGTGGGGTTAGGTGTTATTTGTTTTGTTTATTTAAATCCTAAATAATTTTTTTGGAAATTGATGATTTATAAATACTTAATGTGTCGAGTTCTTTGGCCAAAAGGTTTACTAGTTCATATATTAATCATGAACCCCTCGCTAGGGATTCTTGATTGCAAACACATCATGGTTAGGTTCTCAACAATAGAGGATCTCGCTATCGCGTGGTCCTGCACTCCCTGTATATGCAATTGCTGCTTCTTCTACATCTTCTGTCGGTCCTTTGATTTCCACATGAAGAGGGATGCTCCAACAACATCAATCTGGGTAAGTCTCCCAGAACTTCCCCTTCCCTTTCAAAACCCTACTATCTTGAAGGTTATTGGAAAAATCATTGGGAGATTCTTGTGCTCTGATATTTGAACGTAATTTGTCAGCCATCTCGTTTTCCCCTTTATATGCATTGGGTTTAAAGTTTAAAAGGAACCAATGGACTGGGTATGGATTACAGTAGGCAAGGAATTCCAGTGGAAGCAGGCCATCGTCTATGAATTGTGGAATGGTTACTATGTCTCATGTGGCTGGCTCGGGCATCTGGATTTTGTAGGCCGCAGTGGGTCTTAGAACAGTAGTAAGGGTCCTCATGAGAATATGAACTTGGGTGATGGTGTCTCCCTCAATATCCCATTGTCTACTGGGGATTCTCCTAATCTTGGTCATAGTTTGAATGGGGACTGCTTTGATACAAATGAAGTTCGAAGGTTGTATGGGCCTGAGTGGACCTCTTTTGGTCCTGTTCTCCCTTGTGATGGGGCATAGTCTATTTAGAAACCTCCAAAGACCATGATTCTATAATTAAAAGTATCGTACATCTTTATAAGACTGAAATGTGATCTGGGAGATGGTGGTCCGTCTCAGGCAGTGGATTTGGTGACTCTATATAGTAGTGTGGACCATTTAAATGCTACAATTCCAATTTGCTTTGCACTAACAGGAAGCGCAACGGATAAAAAAGTAATGCATCTAGTTTCATCAACTCCAATCATTAGAGATGCGGTGTTTGGAGAAGTCTGTGTTGATCTACCCACTTGTAAGGGTCCTAAATTTTTTTTCTTGGAGAATTCAATTACTCAAGACCAATTTATGGGTTGCAAATTTGAGCAGCTAAGTGGTCAAGATATACCAATGCAGGTCCTGTAGGTAAGGCAATCCTATGTTGAGAAGGTCAAGTTTAGGGGTGTCTTGGGGAATTAGAACCAAACACCCTTGGTGCCAAATTCGCAATACATCTGAAGGCTGTGAATGGGGGAAAGAAGACCGGCTTGGAGAATAAAGTGGGAAAAGGATCTGGGTTTATGTTGTGGAACAGATTAGATAGTTTGGATGTTCACGATCCACCATTGACTCAAGATGAGGATACTTCAGGTGATGATAGATATAGTCAATTATTAGTGGATAGCATAAACCAACTTCAAGGGAAAGGTCCTCACATCCCTAGAAGGAAGAAAGGGAAAAAAGGAATTCGACACTTGGGGAAATGTATAGTGGTCCAAGGGAAAAAACCAAAGGGACGCAAGGATTACTCCCAGTTTCAAAAACCTATAGAGATGAGGTAAGCCAATAAGGGTAGAAACAAGGAAATAAAATACCTACAGAATGGGGAAAGTGAAGAATCAATAAGGAATACAAGAGACATGGAAGAATAGTATGGAGAGTGCTTGAATCTTATCCTGCACTCCAAGAAAGAAATGCTAGATAAAGATGTCTAGCCCAATGTCTCAAAAGAGTAGATTAAAATAATCTATGAAAGAAGGTTGAAATTTGATTCCAATAAGGAGAAAGAAGCGTGGATAGATAAACAAGACCGAATCCTGGCCTGGGGCTTCAACCTGAGCAAAATCAACTTGGAGGAATTCATTTAGGAAATGGACAGGATGATCACTCACCTTGAAGAGCTTATTAGAGAGGATCCTGATATCCAGGTTAGTATGATGTAAAGATAAATTTATATAGAATATTAATCAAGAAATATTAGTCTAGTGTTTAATCATTTTGTGAGCTCCTTCAGCACGTAGTGGTATCTCGTTTGCAAACTATGGTTTCCCATTTTTCCTTAAAATGTCTAAATAAAAATTTAAATTTGGATGGACTATAGTGAATAAATTTATGTGAATATATACATTTAGAAGAAGAAATTATAAGATAAAGAAACTAATATAGTTTAGGTTTCTCTATTTTATTACCCTCACTAGATAAAGAACATTTATTAGAAAAGAAAGAATCATGGCTTCCGCATATCATTGGTCACCCCTATGAAAAAAACTATTTAGGATATTCCTCATATATTAAATGATAAAATATGAATTTTCTAGATGAGAAAATATCAAAGGTGAGGTCTAAGAAAATTCCCTTTATACAAAAATAATCATCTACTAAGTCACATGACATCATCTCCATAGATAATGTAATCATATCATGGAAGTAGTTAATTTCCTCCTTAACCATTCATTTCCCCTACTAAATTCCCATAAGTAATTTTATCTTCTTGAGCTTGAACTAATTGGGAAGAATATACTAGATTAAAATGGTCTTAATGATCTCCCACATTATTCAAAATTTCAATTTGGGCGTAAGAAAACTGTTCCACATATCCATACACGGACCCTTAAAAATTTCCAACACAATAACCACATTCAAGGATTAAAGTGTTCCCATGGACCTTTGGATTCCTAAAATTTCATTGTTCCATTATACAACAACTAGTGGTACTTGATCACCATAAATTATAGGCATCAACTAAGGGGTTCCGGACTCTAATATTATACTTAGAGTCTGTGATGATTCAATTTCTATAAGACAGACGTCAAAACCATGGGAGACATATTTCCCATGACTCTTCATGAATTTTCTAGGTGAAATACTTTAAATGATGAGAACACATATTAATTAATCAATAAAATAAAATCCTTAGTCCTCACCTATTATGTGATAAATATATATTAAAAAGACTCCAAAAACCATATCATAATAAAACAAAGTAATAAAATGATGAAAAAAATCTATATATTTCTTTTGAAACCACATTTATTAGTCACATTTGTATTAGATCATCAATACCCAACTTGAATTATTTTAAAGACATATTAAAATTACTTAATTTTCATTACAAAACCATTAAATTATACATAAACATATAAAACAATAAAATTCATTTTATAAAACCTCTTATGAAATATAAATATTTTATTTTAAATTAATTTTCTATTACACGATCCCATAATTTATTTTTAAATAATAAAAACATTTTCTTTCAAAATGAACCTTATTATTACCAAACACCAACAAACACCTAACTAATGAAACCACATGAAACCAAAATTCCTTAAGAGGGTCTGATTTTGGTTTAGGGCCTGGACATATGGTTTTAAAAACCACATTCCAAATATACAACAACCATTGTAGGTCATTTTAAATAGTTCACACATGTTCTACGTGATTTTATATGTTGTGTGAGATCAAGACATTTTACTATTTCAAATTCCATTTTTATCCCCATAGATATATAAATCCTTCAAATAACCTAAAATACTACTAAAAAGGACCATTATATGTCAAAAACAAATAGATAACTATTAATTCAAAAAACTATACCCACTATCCCAATGTAACATAAGGTTATGAAAGAGTAATAGGTAACTAGACTCTTATTACATATTCATTACCAGTTTAAACAAACCTATATCCAATCTACCCTACATCCCAATTATAATATGGTGCTCAAAATCCAAGGTCTCTAAATAATCCAAGGATCTGGTACTGCTTTTTTAGGAATTACACCTATTCCACCTGAGAACTAGATACGATATATAGCACGCGACAAAACCGAGGGGCGTCCCTGATCCCCAAAATATGGAAATAATTGATATAGTATCAAATCAAATTATTGGGTTAGATTTATCAAAATAAATAAAATTAATCAACATGTGAAATTTTATTGAAATTTCATCATGAGGTGCCCTAAATTTATAGATTAATGATCCAATAATAAGGAATAAATAATGAATCCAAAAAATGGCATAACCAAGTTGCATAACCATAACTATCCATAATAAAAAAACAACTACATCAGCACAAGATAGAACTTCTAGAAAAAATGAAACCATGATATAAAATTAATCTATAGAAAAAAAATAAAAATTAAAACATGATATATATATATATATGAACTCCATAGTCACAATACATCCGAGTAAAAAAACTGGGACAAAATTTGAAAAAGGAGCACGGATCTACTAAAACAGAGTTCAATAGGTAGGTTTTGATCATCAAATAGATCAGTTTCTAAGAACCATTAAATCTATACAGTTACATTTTAAAATCAATCCACTTATATAATTTTGAAAATAAAACATTTAATAGAGATAATTTGTCATTTTATTAAACAATGACATTTCTTTCTAAAAGAATCTTTAAATCACATTAAATGATTCTTTGAAGAAAATTTTTTTTAAACCAATCTTTAAAATATACCCAAAATAAATCCCAAAAAATAACTAATTGAATTTACAAGTACATAAATTTAAGAAAAAACTAAATATGTGTTCACCATATATAAGTAGCAGATTTTTTCACAATACAATAAAATAAATACAAAATAAATCATTAATTAAAACTAATGATCTAGTGAATAATAGGAAATATATAATATGTAGTCATGGGGTGTCCCTAAATATACTATAATGTGAACCTAGACTTACTTGATTTAGAACCATTAGTAATCCTATCAATGTATTCCAAATTCTATAAACAAATGGATTCCATCAACTATCCTCACTAGTGGAACTCACTTATGGACTTTAATACCATAGTAGATCTACCCCATCTAATTGATACTATATAGAAATTTCAATCATCGCATACAATGATTCCTAGGATCTCATAAACATAGAAAAGTAGGGAGGTGAGGGAGCCTCTGCACAAAACATATCAATCATGAATCAACATAATTAAATAATATACACTAATTGAACCTCCCTATAATCATCCATATAGAACACTCCATTAAAAATACTCATGTACATCTCAACATAAAAAAAAAAGAATGTGGATTTGATGGTGTGTCACATGTTTCATAAAAAAAATTCAAAGTACCAATCAAGCCTTATCATTTAAAAAAATTAATAAATATCTATTAAAAACTTAATATTTTTAAATGCCATTTAAAATTAAATGTGATTGAAAAGATTCCATATCAAGTCTTTAAGAAGGGATCGGATTTTGAAACTAACTATAGGTTTTTTAAATCTACTTTCAACCCAATTTTTTTAAACAAAATCACTTGAAATACAACATTTTCAAGTGATAAATTGGAAAATAAACCATTATTTAGAAAACATATATTGAGAACATAATTTAGTAATAATTTCATAAATTAATGGATAATTTTAGAATCCATATTTAAAATTAATAAATTATATGAAATTTCCATATATTTATATATACATATATATATTAAAATAGATTTGTACATATAAGTTGAAACATGGTACATAAATACATATAATCATTAATAATGAATACCAAAGGATCAATGAACAGGAAAAATTATCATTATTCTTCAAAAAATAAGAATTACTGAGGAAAAAAATAAAAAATAATAAAAAATAATTAACCCAAACAAACCGCAATTCAGCCAAGAAAACCAAAATAAATATGTTATTAATGGGGATTCGTCATTTTAAACATAAAAATTCATAGAAAAATTTCTCTTAGTAAACTTAGTAGATAGATAATAAAATTATATTTTTAACACAAGGGTATAAACATAGAGATCAATAAAAAACCCCAATTATTTAAACCTTTTAACTAATATAACCTTTATAATAAATTATCCAATTTAACAAAATTTAAAATTTAATTTAAAATAATTTTGATAAATACAAACATCTATCAGTGTTGAATGGAAATGAAATATATGTAAACTCCAACCTCAAACATGTATGGATGTTATGTGAATCTAAATAATGAAAGGAACTAGGCTTAAATAATACTCTTCACACCACAGCATCTAGAATAGAATCACATTATTGACAACTATCACCCTAGGGATATTCTAAGAAGAGTGTAATTCCTAGAGAGAATATGAAACATGAAAGGAAAGAATATTATAAGATAATTATTTATTAGTTCAAGAGGAACACTGAGGAAATTAAGTTGTGGATGTTAATAATCCAAGGGGGGAAATGGCAGATTACATGGGAGACCCTTCATTAATTTCTTATCAGTGGGAAAGCATTCGGGGAAGTTTTGGGTTTTAAATTATGAGGTTTATTGTAACACCATGATATTTTAAAATTATAACATTATGTTTGATAGGGTATAGGACATGCAACACTGAGACTAAATGAAATGTGATATATTATTTAGACAATAACATTATAACACATCCATTAAAATTAGTATAAATATGAATGAAAAAATATAAAGAATAATTTATAAATATTTTAGATGAATAAAATATACTGGTAAATAAGGACTCAATTTTAATAAAGTTTTTAAATGTTTCAAAAATATTTATTTCATAAAAATGTTTATATTTTTTTTGAAAAGAATATAATTAAATTGTGAAAATTTTATAAATTTTGCGGAAAAAAATTAACTTTATTTTTTAAATCATCATTTCAAAATTAAAATAGGGTTAAATTTTTATAGTATTCTAAAAATTGTAATTTTTCATTGAATAGTGTAAAATATGGATTTTTATAAAACAACCATTTCTCTTCAATAAATTAAGTAATTTAAAAATATAATTATGAATTTAATTTAATTTAAAAGTAAAATAATAATAATTTAGTTATATTTAATCTAAATAATTAAATTTTAAACACCATTAAATAGTTTTTTCACATAATTTTATTTTAGGTTCAACAACACATTTGTCTGAAAACTATTTTTTATTTCATAATGTTTCTCCTTTTAATTAAATTAAAATAACCACTAATGGGGAATAATTTAAATAAAATATATATATTATATATATATATTAATTTAAATTTATATAATGAAAATGACAAGTTATATAGTTTATTCAATATCATCTTATGTATGGAAAATGTATTCCTTGAAAAATAAATTTTCAACACTTTTTGTGGGTTTTTTTTATATTAAATTCAGCCACTTCTATTATTTTAATATGATAAAATATGTTAAATATTTTCAATCACTAAAATTATTATAAAGTAATAAATTTAACTTTTTTGTTATAATGATTGGTTAAGGAAATAAAAATTAAATAGCACGGTTATGGTTAAAATAGGATATTTCTTGTTACATGCACCAATGATAAAGTTAATTTTCCATACATATAAGAATATTATTTTATAAAATTTACATAATATTTATAGTATTTTCATAAAAATTATCTAATATTTCTCATTTATATTTTTTTCCTACATCATAAATTATCTATTTCAATAAAAAATAGCCATATTAGTGAAAACTAAACTGGAAAAAGTGAATAACCTTGGTGGTTAAGGGAATAAAATGTATAAAACATATTTATATATTTTATTTTTATAGTTTATCAACCATATATTTCCTATAATATATTATTTTTCAATTTTTGAGGCACTTTGGTTGAGAGTGAATTCCCATTATGGAATAATTTTATTTGTTTTAAAAAATTCCCCTCCTCCTCAATTATAATAGGGTACCCCTCCCCTCATTTATTAATAACTATTAATCCATTTATATATATTATTCCCTACCAAAATCACTCCCCAAAATTCATATCCATCTTTTATAGATTCTGGTCTTCCCAAATGACTGACCCTAGCATCCCCAATGAGAGACCTAAAGGAGGTTTTTCTAAGAAATGGTAAGTGTATTCACTAAGCTCTTTCTTGTTTACTTATTATATTATAAACATAATTCATGAATTAATAATAAAAATATAATAAAACCATTCTATAACATATTTTTTTATTTTTTTATGTAAATTTCATTACTTTTATCCATATATTCTTTCATCGAATGGTAAAAAAAATCATTGATTGTGTGTACAATGGACTGCTGCCTCATGAACTGATGTAACTAATTTTACATAACCACCTCTCATGGATAGATATAATGAAAACATTAATTTATATATATGATATTTATTAAATATTTATCATTATCTAAAATTAATATATTATCTATTTTCATGACATTTCATTCATTAAAATATAATAACATTGCTCATGCATACATGTGGATTAATACCTCAATGAAGCGATGCAATTTTTTTTCATTACTTCATCATGTGTATTATATATATAAATATATTTAAAAAATATTATATTTATGATATAATTAATGTTATGAAAATATAAATTAACACTTACCATCTTTCCATAAAGATCATTAAAAATTTGAAATGTTACTAATGTGTACGGATGACTTATCGTCTCCATGATTGTAACATACTTTGTTTTTAAAAACCATCATCCATAATTGGTTTTAAAAGTATAAATTATTTAAATAAATTATAATTATTCCATTAAATTATTTTGGAGTTTATTTAACCATTACTACATTTACAAATGACCACCAATAGAATTCAATTTGGATATATGGACAAAATATCGTCAAAAATGTTTTACGTGAACATAATTGATTACGTAAAAAATATATATAATGGTTATTAATAAACTAAAAGGTATAATAAAATTTAATTTTTTATTAATCATGAAAATAATTAATATATGTTAATTATTATGGATAATAAAGAACAATCGTGAATTCTCATACCTCTGGTAAGAGATTCCATCTCAATTTTCGTTCAATAAGACATATATAAATCTTATGAATCTAATTTATATTATATTTTGTATATGATTCTTAGTTTACATGTTATATCATGAATCATTTATAATTCATTATATTTTAAGCTTCAATTAAAATTATTTCATCATAGGGAATTTTAATAGATGCTTACCAAGTGGTAATGGGTTTTATAACTCAATTTTTTTCATTTGGTTGTATTACTCCTTCATTTTCTATGATATTTTATGATTATTTTTATAATAAATTGTGATTTTTTTTGTTTAATTTAAACTTATTTATGTGCATTTACATTAAACAAACCCAATCATTTCATTGATTAGTTCTAACTTCAACTATATGATCATTTTAAGAGATTTCGTCTCAATTTCCACTCTAGTGAGATGTATTTGGTAATATGAACCAATTTATTTTTATGAGGTGTATCTATATCCCATATTATATTTTATATAATTAATATATTTATGTTCATTTTATTATATGTTTAATTTTTTTATTCTTTTTTAGGCCTTTTTTTCAAAAGTTACCAAAGTGGTAAAAGTGAATTTCACAATATCATCATTATTCATGATTTTTTAGGTTTATATATTTGGTAGGAAAAATATTTGATACTTGCATCATAAACACAATATATTATCTTCTCCTCTTGTTATTTTTGTAAATTATATATTTTCTAATCATTTTCATCTTTTAAGTACTCAATAGAACAAAGGATTGTCTTTATAGAAAACCAACTTTTGTTTTCTACTCAGTCAGGAATCTTCTTCTCCCATGTCCAAATTTCACTTAAAATGTTTAAAATAATTCTTTTATAATTACACAATTATTTATTGAATACATTTTTACCCATAATTTTAAAAAAATTAAAAGGAATATTCATTTATTTTTTAAATAAGGTAATGTTTATATTTATACCAAAAAAGGTAAAGGAGTCTTTAGTTTTATATAATCGACATGATTGAAATTTCCAACCATAATTACTACCCAATACATTGAAGTTTCCTTTAAATTTTTCCATGGTTTTTTTAAAGGAATTTTTTCCATAATATTCTAGAAAGTTTTATTTTTAAAATATTAATTTCAATAGGAAAATTATTTTTCCTATAAGAATGTTATAATGATATTTATAAATTAATTATATTGATAAAAACATTATATTACATATCATATACTAAATATATATTGTAATGACACCATCTATATTTATTCATTATATATTTTATCATCATTTCCATTAGTAAAATTGTTAAAAATATTTATTCTTTTTTATTTCAATATGTATTTTTATATTTATTTTCATTTCAAATGTTATAAACCCCTTTCATATAATGAAATAATTATAAATAGTATGTGACATGAAAGGCCTACTATTTCTTCTCGATGTATCGGTAGTACAAATGATTTAATGTCCCTAACCCAGGAGCCACTAAACTGGTGCACCAATCTAGGGAATCACATGACCACAAGCACACCTCCTCGTACACTAGAGGTTACCGACTATTAGAGAGGGTCTAAAAGTCATGTGGGGGGAATATAACCTCTTTACCAAAGTAATCCATAGTGGAAAAATAAATATAATATCAAAAACAATATAGAATAATAATAAACATGATTAAATAGCCATTTCCAAAAACTAGGTACAAACCACAACCAAAAGTAAATAATTAATTTCATGCTATAATGCCTAGTGAAAAAATACCAAAATAAAGAAAAAATAGTAGAATCCCCAAAAAAGTCTAGAATCCTTGTCCGGAACCTCATCTATGTACTTATCAAGCATGACTCAACTCCCAATCACAAGGCTCGTGCACCTTTACTGACATGCAAGAATGAAACCTACTCAGGTACCCAGCTGCACCCTAAGAAGGGTGTGAGAGAAACTGAGTAGGCCACCACTAATAGTGACTAAAAATATCTAGTCTAACTTATAGTGTGTGAAAATAATAAATAAAAAATAGTTAAACAATGAACACTCAGGTTCCATTGGTTATCCATCTTTACATAAAATTTTCTACCATTATAACCACATCCAATATTCAAGACATCTTTATTACATAATCCATTTCCCTCACTTATTCCATCGGTTAGGAATTTAAATCATATATTTATTGGTATAATGAAATCAATCAAAATTAATAAAGGAGTAATTCATTTCCCTGTCTCTCTAGGGGTAACACAAAACATCAAACACATTATACTCACCTTGAAGCCTCGGCCTGGGTGCAATGAATACATTAGGGGAATAGAGATTTTCCCCTTCCCTAAACTAGGAATTGTTGGTGGAGTTTAGAGAATAAGTCTAACTCTACGTGTGATAAGATCCTTAATACATTATCTCACACCCCAAACCATGTGCACATGCCTATATATACATTCACCACACATATCAGGGTGGGGTCAGATCATCAGTCCAAACTCGACCCATGGGAGGAACCTTAGTCCTTAATCCCATCACATGCATTCTATATCATAACTAAACACAATCAATACAAATATAAATCATAACCCATAATAATAAACATGGTAATTAATACAATGTTATATCCAATTAACTCATTTGTCAATTACATTACTTAACTATTTATCCCACTTCTCATTCTCATTCCTTAACCCAATAAGTATATTCAATAAATCCTATAAATTAGAGAATATTCACCAATTACCATACATTAACCCATTTATCCCATTTAAAATTTCATAATTATTTTCCTACTTATGCATTTCAAGTAAAATTCTTAATCCTTATAGAACAACCACTATATTACATTCAAATTGTTAGGTATATCTCATATTTATCATGTATTGACCCATTCAACATATTCATCAATTACCTTATGCAATCCCATTTACATTTTATTCAATTTATAATCTATTTCTAATTTAACATGTTCATCATTTCATATATACTGACCCTTTTTTGAATTTAAACATAATTCATAAACCATTTGACACAATCTCAATTAATCCAATTAACCCATTTCAAGTGATTCCAAACAACCCCATATGCCATAATCAAACCTAGGAACAATAATCCATATTATGTTTTCAATTTAACTGTCTATTAAAATGTTCTCTTCATGGTATTTACATTATCGCACACTAACTTTACACTTAACTTTTCCAATTACATGGTTTAGGAAGGCCAATGTATCCCATGGGTGGCCTTAAATTTTTATAATCACTATCAATGCATCCCACATGAATCATGAGGGGTAAATATCATTAATTAGACAACCATTTCTCTGAATATTACCCAAGGTAACAAATTCAAAACAAGGGGGAAGAAATATCTCAACACACATGGACAAATCCATAACAAAACTATGGGATATAACTTGTAGACCACCTACCTAGAATCTGACGATGAATGGACTCTTAATCATAGCCTTAAATATTAATTCAAACAAAAATAAAATACCTAACATAGTTTACCCTATAAAAAGATGGTTTTTTTGATTTGGAATAAAATGGGAGAAACATCAAACCCTAATTTGGAAAAAAGAAGCAAGGGATGTCATAGACTTGCCTGGAACTTCGATCTGTAACCAACGTCGCTCCAAAAGGTTTAGAAATGAAGGACATCGAACTTTTGGAAGCTTGGTTAAAAATAGGGAATCTATAGTGATAGAGGAGGAAGAAATGGGAAAGAAATTGGATGGGGATCTTAAAATCCTATAATGGAAAAAATGTAATTTTTTCAACTTCTATTGGGCCCTACAGTTTACCCACATGGTTTTCCAAACCATGCACAAACCTTGTGCAATCCATAATCTAAGGAAGGTGAAGTCACACGGTTACCTGGAAAAATTCACATGATTTAAAAACCATACATCAACCGTGTGATATACCAATGTCCAAGGCTACATAGTTTTCCTGGGAGGTCTGCACGGTTTACATAACCCTGCACCAATTCGTCTTGCACAGTTTGGCTCAGTTTTCCTCCATTTTGGGTTCTGAACCCCCAGAACACCCTTGAGGACCCTTATACATATTAGAAGAATTTAATTAACCCAAAAAATAGATTGAAACAAAAATTTATACAATGAGATATCATCATGAAGTCTAGGAACTTACAACCTCCCAACATTATAATGGTTTATCCACAAACCACATTCCCAAGAATTATTAGGCTTCCAAAACAGAGAGATCAAGCCAAAAGTCATGCTTATCCATTCCCCTTACCAAATTCTCCTCCTAAACATTACCATGCTGCTGTAAAACCTGAACCAAAGGCACAATCATTCCCCATAATTCTTTCTCACTACAATCCGCCACATGATCCAGATACTCCATGAAGGACATATCAACTTTAACCATCCCTCAAGAACTACGAATCCAAAGGGAATCCTAGGAAACATTGTCTAATTCAAAATACAATGAAACTTATCACACAAAACCATACCACCGTATAGGAACCAGTCAACACCCCCATTAACTTGATCTTCTTCGCAACTCATGACCCAAATCACCTGACACCACTTTACTCCACTTCCAAATATTTAACAGTGACCAAAATCGGATATCACCCAAAGGAAAAAAAATGGTCTTTCAAACCAAATTTCATGAAAAACATTGATCTACCACTCATGCACAAAATATAAAATTTAATAATTGTACATATAAGAAGAAATCAAATTCTTGGGGCATTTAACTGATTAAACACGGGCCAATGGACACTATTAGGACCGACTGACCCAAACGATGATCACTCGAGTTCCTAAAAACCAAAAATATGATCACATAATTAACCAACCAATTTACCTTTGTTTGGAATATCCAATATCAATGAAGGACCACCTAAATCCCAACTTCACTTCCTTGTCATACCTGACATGTTTCCTACTCGTCGTGCCCAAATATCCATATTGACTTCACCCTATATTGGCCTCTAGCCATGTTGTAGGAACCACCAATGAAGGACATCCCTAAACCATCCATTTTCTC
Organism: Viscum album; assembly: GCA_963277665.1. NCBI lineage: Eukaryota > Viridiplantae > Streptophyta > Magnoliopsida > Santalales > Viscaceae > Viscum > Viscum album. Next base: position 1,333,105,982 of record OY728141.1, read on the forward strand.
TATAAGAACAACTTGACCTCACATAAGTCCACCTTCATTCCAAATATAACTTGTTGCTAAAACATCAAACTAGAGGAGGGTCAATCTCACCACGCCTATTCCTATTTACCATCTCAAATCTGACCTCCCCCAATTGGCTTGTCTCAAAACACCCATCATCCACTGATGGCGCACTACCCTGTTTTAACCTTCCCAATGTTGTTTAAAACTTGAATCCTATCATTATCATCCAATGCACCAATAGAGTATATCCATGAGCTCTGTTATAATCCTATCATCATGGAATCACTGCACCCAAACCATCATCAGGATCCACTACTCTAATCAGCATTCCCATCCAAAGAAATCCACCATTAATACACTAACTAAAGAAGATTGGTTATCATTAAAACCCATTCCAAAATCTAAAACATCCTATTAATCCTATAGAACCCCTTTAAGATGGTTTACAACTCTCCACATTCATCCTTTTATCCAAGCTAATTTGAGTTATCCCTGATTGACTCATCCTAGAATGGTTAGGTTCACCATTTTCATGACACTAAATTACATGAGCAAGGTTCCTTACACATAAATACATTTAAATACCACCCAATGAAACTTACTTGAGTCTCCATTTGATTTTTATTGGAGTCATTGAACCCAATATCTCCTATCCTGAACTATTGTCACATATCATGATACCCTTTCATGACTGGACATGAGAATATAAATTTTCATTCAGAACCACCCTAATCCCAAATCCAATTCATGGCTTAATCAACCACCATAATCAAAGACGTCCTGGTCTCTTTGAGAGACCCATCATGGATCTCATAGGGTTTTCATTAGCATCCCAATGGATCTACATCAACTGGTCAGTATTTCCAAATTCAGGGTTGAATTATCACTTCCACCTTAGGAGTGTCATTTCCATTTATTTCTATGAGGAATTCAAACCACCACAGCTCACACTCAATCACAAGCTAACCCCAAAACATAGATATGTATTTCTAGATTTTTCTAAAATGATAAATTGAATTTCACCCAGTGCCCATTCCCAGCTTCCATGAATGTCACCCATAGCATTTGTCAACACCTGGTCTATCCCAAGGACCTCACCTGAAACTGTTGATGGTGTACATCCCATCATCCAACTCTATATATACCACCCCCTAAGAATAAACTCCATGAATTCCCACATCCAACCAAAAACCTTCATGTCCCTTCATGTATGGCCAGAGCTTCTCAACAAACCTGGGATGATTTCATGATGTTGGTCATGATCGTCACTAGCTAAGGAATTCTACAAAGTTATTGAAAAATAATACCACCAACTTATACATTTATAAAGCCCCCTCCCACTATGGGATACCATGAACTTCAAGGATATCATTCCAGCCTTCTTCATACATCTCACCATCACATAATGACCACCGCTCATGCATGATTTCTAACTAAGACTCACCACATCTCCACAAATATTCCCCAGGAATCTTTGAACCAAAGTTTCTTGTGGTGACACTTCAACCACACTAATCGAGTTATTTTGGTGAGTCCCTAAAAGTTAAAAACTTATGCAGAGCGGTCTACTATACCAATCAAACCAATGATCTCTCACAGGAAAACCTTTTCCTAAGTGTATCGCAACACCCACTTACTCTCTTAACAATGCATCCTATTCATTCAACCTCATCAACCCCAAGGCATTATCAACATCTCACCCAACAACCAAACAATTAATGTAATCAGGCTCAGTTGCGTGACCACCCTCACCTCAAGTGTCACCATCAATACAAAATTATCTTATCAAACTTCAGTCACCCTTATATCTTCTGATTAAAAACATCATTGAGGACTCAATTAATAATCATACAATCTGACGGGTCTGGAATCCATATAGTGAAACCCTTCAAAACAAAATTTGAAACCATCTACAAGCACTTAGGTTCCCTTCTAAGAAAACTAGGGCACAACCATACCATTTAAAAAACTTTATGGAACTCCTTATTCATCAGTTACACCTCTTAAGCATCTCTTATTCTTCCTATTTCAAGTCACACACTTCACCAAACCATCAATAATCCACTTTCCCCCCTAGGTCGAACCCACACTGGGTAACACTCTTTGCGTCCCACTGGCAAAGTCCAAAATATCCACCTACATGACACACACCCAAAAGCATTAAAAACCACATCGAACCTCTCTAATAGGTCACCTTGAAGTTCTAATGATACCAACTCCCTAAGAATGAGTCATAACAAGTAAAATTCACTGGTTATATTTCCAAATGATACACATCAAGACACAAACAAAAAAATGCTCATGAACGGCACTCTCATCCCCTATTATGATACACACTATGCCTTGTACATCAAAGAACCATTTATTCTAGGTTCAACACCAAGGTAACAATACACATAAATCAGAACTACGATCCAAACATCCTCTCTAGAATTAAAAATGCATCTCACAAGGTCCCTACTCACAAGGTCACTAAAACCCAGGCACCATATTTAAGGTCTAGCAGGCACTTCGTATAGTCACAAACTACAATAGTTTCCATGCTCGCATTACTGAACAATGCATCATGACCCAAAGGCCATAGACTAATGAGGATTCCATAAGAAAAACTCATATTTCATATCATAAATAGTAAGGTCTCAATAAACACTTTGAAGAATGATCAGAAGGGTTAAACTATAGATGGGAAATCTTATAAACTGTCAGCCCTAAACAGCCCATTCTATATTCACTATCCCTATGGTCATCATAAAATGTAGAACCCTAACCTATTCTATCCCTACCAAGGCTCTTGATGATCATGGGGTAAACCAATTTACTTAAACAAAATTATTTTATCAAACTCCCTTTTAAACAATTTCCTCTTTCAAAACAAAAATCTTCTCTCTTAGGCACATTCCCCATTTCAAAACATGTTCCAATCCTCATTTTAAATCAATTACATTTTTCATTAGGAAAAATTCATTAACCATTTTACCATCACTATGATATATTTCTCTTTTAGAAACCATTCAACCTTTGAAAATTATCACTACCCAAAATTTTAACCTGGTCATAATGTTTCATTATAAACACATTTCCTTAACTATTCATTTATATTATTTTAATTTAGCCCATGAATTACCATTATTAGACACTATTTTATTCAAAATTTTCAAGCATGTAAAATTCATTCCACTCTCTATACCCCAAAGACCCACCCCATGTGTGCTTATCATGATGCATGTCACTTATATCCTTATGTGCCTAAAATGATTCATGAATGGATAACCTCATGCCATTCCATCCATTAGAAAAATACCATTAATTAGTCACATCACTGAACATCTGCATCAACAAATGGTGAAATATCATTAAGCTATAACAGACCACATCAATAATAACAATTCCCACCACAGGTGACTTGGGTTTCCCCTCGTATATGGGTTAGATACTCCCAAGCATGAGCTCATTGATAAGGACTGACACATACTAGCCTCTTGTATACCATCCCAAATAACAATACCCCATAAAATAATCTAGCTCTGATACCACTTTGAAATGTCCCCAGCTCAGGATCCACTAAACTGATACCCCGAGTTGGGTTACCACATGACCTCAAGAACACCTCCCGATATACCATATGTTACTAAATAGCATCAAAGATCTAAAATTCAAATGGGGAGACTATAACCTCTTTACCATATTATTCCACAATCAAGAAATAGATAGAATAGAGTAAATAACATAGTATAACTAATGAACATTCTTAAATATCGATTTCCCAAAACTAGGTACAAACCAAAACAACCAATAAATATATCATGTCATGTTAAAGTGTCAAGTGAACAAAACCCAAAATAAAGAAAAAATAGAAGAATCCCAAAAATAGTATTGACTTCAAGTTCAAAACCTCATTCATGTACCTATCAAGCATGACTCAACTCCCTAACATATGGCCCTTACACTTTTCCTGACCTGGAAGCATGAAATATTCTTGGGTACCCAATGGCGGCCTGAGCATGGTGTGAGTACAACTCAGTAGTCCAACACCAATAGGGTTTACAAAATATCCAGTCTAATAGATAGTGTGTGAAAATATTAAATAAATGACAAGTAAACAATGAAAACTCATGTTCCATTAGTTACCTATCTTTAAATAACCATTTCTATCATTATTACCATATCCAACATTCAATACATCATCATTACATAAACCATTTACCCCATGTGTTCCATGGGTTAGGCATTTACATCATTTATAAATGGGTCTAATTAAATCATTCACTATGAATAAGGGAGTAATTCAAGTCCTCATCACTATATGGGTAACACAACACAACAAACACATTATCATCACCTCAAAGCCTCAGTTGAGGAGGAATGTATACTTTAGGGGAATAGAGATCCTTCCCCTTCCCTAACACGTTCATTATGGGTGGAGTTTAGATCATCTATCTAACTTGAACCATGGGAGGAACCTCAGACCATTATCCCACACTTCATGCCATGTGCACATGCTTATATATATATTCACCACCCATATCAGGGTGGGGTTAGAGCATCAGTCCAAGCCCGACCCGTAGGAGGAGACTTATTCCTTAATCCCACCACACATATACAATATCACAACCAAACATAATCAATACAAATATAAATCATATCCCATCATAATAAAAATGGGAAATAATAATATTCTATAACCCATTAACTCATTTTTCAACTACGTTACATGGCCATTTAGCCCACATCTCATTCTCGTGCCTTAACCAAACATGTATATTCATAAAATCCCATACATTATACAATATTACCCAATTACCATACATTAACCCATTTATCCCATTTAAAATTTCACAATCATTTTCCCACTTATGCATTTCAAGTATAATTCTTATTCCCCATATAAGAACCACTTCATTTCATTCAACCCATTAGGTATATGTCATAATGTCTAGGTATTGACCCATTAAACATATTCATCATTCCTCTTATTCAATACCATTTACATGTTTTTAAATTTTCAAGCCATTTCCAATTTAACATGTTCATCATTTCATATATACTAACTAGTTTTGAAAATTCAACATAATTCATAAACCATTTGATGCAATCTCAATTAACCCAATTAACCCATTTCAAGTCATTCCAAACAAACACTTATGCCATTATCCAAACCTAGTCATAAAAATACATATTCCATTTTCAAGGTAATATATTATTAAAATGTTCACTTCATGCGATCCATATTATCTCATAGAAACTCGACACATAACATTACCAATTACTAGGTTCGGTAAGGCCGGTGAATCCTATGGGTGGCCCTAAATTGTTCAAATCACCCTCAATGCATCCCATGGGAATGATGAGTGTCTAAATAATTAATTATCCAACCATTTTAATGAATCATACAAAAGTTAAAAAATACACAACAATAGGGAAGAAATATCTCAACATAGATGCACAAATCTATAACAAAACTATAGGATATAACTATAGAACATGTACCTCTAATCCGACAATGAATGCACTCTTAATAATAGCCTTAGATCCGGATTCAAAGAACCTTTAAAGCCCCAACCTATGTTTCCATCGAAAAATAGGGTTTTTGAGCTTCATAAGAAGATGAGATAAACTAGAAAAACTTTTTTGGAAAATATAAACAAGGGGTGTGATAGGCTTACCCAGAGCATCGAGCTACAACCAACGGTGCTCCAAATGTCTTAGAAATGAAGGAGATCGACCCCTAAGAATCTTGGGTCGAAATGGGGGAATATCTAGGGTTGTAGAAGGAATAAATGATGTTGAAATAATATAGGGATATTAAAATCCCATAATAGAAAAACTATAATTTGTCTAACTTTTACTGGGCTAGACAGTTTACCTAAACAGTTTTCCAAATCGTGCGCAAGCCATTGTCTAAGGAAGGTGAGGTCTAATGGTTACCTGGGAAGCTATACACGGTTTAAAAACTGTGATTAATTTTTTTTTGATATTTCACTATACAAGGCTGTAAGGTTTTTCTATAAAGGTCGCATGGTTTACTTAACTACATGCCAACCGTGCTCTTTGCACACTGTGGCCTAGTTTTCCTCCCTTTCATGTCCCGAACCCCTAGAACACACTTGAGGCCCCTCATACATATGTCAATAATTTAATTAAAAAAATAGATTGGAACCAAAATTTATACAAGTATTTTCCTTCATGATTTCCAGGATCTTACAAATGAGACAAACTATCTTTGGTATTTTTCCAAGGCCTTACCCATTTATGTGTTATTTCTTGAAATGAGGACTTAGTGGTATGTTTATAATGACCAAAATTATGAATTACATCATTGTAATATCAAAAATTTATTTAAATGTGATTATTTGATTTTTTTTATATCCATGGATATGTTTCAATATCATATTATTTGAAAATTAGAATTAATTAATTTTCATTTATTCATGCCATTTTCTTTTTAATGGTCATAAAATTGATTAAATGGAATATTTTTTATAGTTATTTATTTATAAATAATGGTTAATAATTTATATAAACAATTTTAGGGTTAACTCATATATTATATAAAAAACAATAGAACCAATTTCGAGAAATAGAAAAGAGGTAACTCATTACAATTATATAGGCAATAAGGCCTCAAAAACACTAGACCCTAAAGTCAGAAAATGGTCCTAAAAGTATGATTGGAATCAATGATAGATAGTGAAACAGTGAGATTAGTTTAAGATAATTCATCACACCACTTGTTATAAAGTAGTGTTGTGTTTTTTCAATGCAACATATAAGAGAAACCCTCCGAAACACACAAAAATCTAGATGGAGGGAGAGATGATAGGTGTCAGTACACCTATATCTCTTTCTAGCCACCCACATGACATTACAAGGAAGAAAATAAATACACTATCATTATTATGAAACATATTAAATGAAAAAAAACACACTGAAGGATAAAATTATTTTTCCCATCTTTCCAACAAGATGAAGGTACATAGTTGAATAATGGGTGTCAGCACACCCTTCCCTATTTCGAGGTCACCCACTAGATGGTATCTTCAAGAAAAAAACTTTGAACCAAATAAAATGAGACAAATTACATTACATGCAAATATATTAAAAACCAATTCAAAAAAAATAGTCCCACAAACCATAAAACACCAGTGATACCAACCAGAGAAGAACAAAAATCATTATCTGCTGCCAGCTATAACCATCAAGGACCAATGCACACCACCCAGCCAGTCCATACAACCTGAAACATCCCTAAACTGCAAAAACCATCCACTTGAGTCATTTATTCCATCAAATAATCACACAATTCCCACATGACCCTCATCCATTGACTAAAAATAAAACTATCGTCTAGAAACTAAGCAACGTCACCCAAATGACCATCATTCACTACATCCAAGTAGAGAAATGAAAACAAAAATTCAAGCATGGAGAGATATGATCTAGATATATATATATATGGTGGAGGAGTGATGCATAGTAATGCTAGACCCCAAAGATGATGATGAATGAAATGAAGAAGAGATAGGATCATGGTAAGTCACTAATGAAGAGAATGAACATAACTCCCACCCAATTTTTCAAATAAGAACTGGAGAATAGCACTATTCACAAACCTCCTTCAAAAAACCGAGTAGAGGAAGAAGCACTGCAGAGAAGCCTAAAAAAATATTGGAGGGGAGTCACCACTCCTGGAGAATGATGATCCATCCTCATGATTAAAATTTAAATTACTCATCACATATTCAACTACACATTAGCTTTACTGATAATTTCATCTCACCAGATGTTTTGTTTCAATTCCCTTGGATTTGAAGAAGGAACCTCTTAATAATATCAAGGATGAAAAAACAATAATTTGACAATGTATTAATTTTTTTCAAATGTAATGATTGATTCATGTATTAATCTAGTATACCATGACTATAAAACTATTTTTTTATTTGGAATGTGATTTCCAATACCTTATAGAAATATAATAATGTAATCATTCGCTATGGGATACTAGATTTAGGGACATTATACTTGGTATCAGAGAAAGTTTTTTTAGAAACCTTGGGAACTGGACTTAATAAAATCATATAAAAGGGAACATAAACCAATGAAATAATTTAATGGAATTCAATTAAGAAACTATTTTTATGATTATGATGAGGATATATTAATATTTTTTGGTACCATCATAGTTAAATAACTCCATGGATGATTATAAGTTAAAAGTAATATAAACCCACTCTAAAGAATCATTTGATGAGTATTTAACATGAATAATGATATTTTGGGAGATATTAATGGGAATTAAACCATTTAGTTTAGGATATGTAATATTGAAAAAGTTATTTGAGGAATAAATAATTTAATAGACATAAATTTAATGGTATTGATTAACTTTATAGTTTACATGATCATTGATGATGAGGTAATTATGGATTATTAAAACATGAAATAATATGTTTTACCATATAGATAACCATGGGACTGAAAAGTTATTTTATGTCTAATGTTATTTTTTAGTATTTTCATCATATTTAATTAATGTTACAAGAAATATATTAATATATTTTTACATAAAAGAAAACTTATGGTCCTGGTGATTCCTTTTCTCTTCTACAAAGGGCATGTGGTATGATCACACAACCAAAGAGTGACATGGGTGTAGTGCCTACCACTAACCAACATTATTTACAGGTAAATATGACATTTATTTTATTAAAAAAATTTGATGTATAAATATCATGTGTATTTTGGGAAACATATTATGTGATCAAATATTTTTAAAATTTTAAAATTTTGAGGTGAATAATGATTATTTCAAAAAAAAATATGTTATTGTATATATAAGAATAATTTTTAATGTAACGGATTATTTGGTGAGAAAATAATTACATTTTTAGAGATTTGTGCCACATGATATTATGTATAAATACTAATGGAATGGAATAAGTTGAACTTTCAATTTTATTATTCTGGTCGTAGAGATAAATGTATTATATTTTATAACTTCTATGATCCATTTAGGTTTTATTAATGATAGGGGGTATAGCATGTTATTCCTCTATGGATTACATGATCCATTAAATTTTTATTTTAGTGCTTCAAGAAAAAAATATTATATATTCAATTAATTTAATAAGAGATGAATTAGAAATTTAGTGAAGCATGATAAAATGGTGAAATTATGATTATAAAATAAAAACATACCAAATAAGTTTATTTTCTGGTGTTATCTGGCATTATATTAATATAAACCCCCAACACTAATAAATTTTTATTTAAATTTAGATGTTATAAATTAACTTTCAATTTTGATGAATCAATGGTCTTTTCACTCATAATAGATTCATGGTTTTGTGGTTGTTAACTTCTTATATTCCTTGTCATCTAGCATATTTGAATATTACATTGGATTTCATTTTCTCTTAAATGTTCATACATTCACTTCCCATTAATTTTCTTCTATTTGGAAATGTATTTTTTTTATATTCTAAATGACCTTCATATTTCCATTTCTCTACTTTTTAGATGAAGTTGTATTCAACCTTATAGGACTTGGGGATTCCATGAATGAATTTTCAAAATAAAAATAAAATATTTATGAGCATAATTTCACAATTTTAGGATGAAATTTATTGATGGTGGGGAGAATATAACACCCTGATATTTTTAAAGTAGACTATTTTACCTGATAGTGTATGTAACACGCAACACCAATCCTAAACAAATGACAATACACTACTTAAATGCGACCATGATAAAATAACCATTAAACATGGTGGTATAAATAAGAATAAACAATTTTTGAAAATTATATATAAATATTTTATATGATTAAAACATATTGGTAAGTAAGGGAACAATTTTAGGTAATGAATTTACATGCTTTTAGAATATATTTTTTTATCAAAAACAATATTAATTTTTGTGAGAAAATAATATAAAAAATTTCTGAAAATTTTAGAAATTTTATTGTACTAAATGAAAATAATTTTTGAAATCATCATATCAAAATTAAATCAGTTTAAAAATATGGGATTTTTTTAAAACACTGATTTTTCAAGTAATATTTAAAAATACAGCTTTTTGTAAAACTATAATTTCTATAAAATAAATTAAAGAACATATATAACCATAATTAATTATTTTTTATTTAAATAAAAAATAATTATTATTTAATTATATTTAATCTATTTATTTATATTTTAATCATATAAATATATTATTTTGTTATTAGTTTATTTTTAATCTTAATACACATTTTTTTGAAAACTTTTTTTATATGCATAATGTTTCTTCATTTTAAATAATTAAAATAACCCATAATGACAAATTATTTTAATAAAATTTATAAATAATAAACATATATATGAATTTACATTCAGATAATGATTATTGTTGATCATATTTTTAATTTAAGATCATCTTATGAATCAAAAATGCATTCCTTGAAAAACCATTGTGTTCGACACGTTTTACAGGTTAATTTTTAAATTAAAATTTCCCCATTCTATGAATTAAATTTTATAAAATGGATTAAAATTTTATAATAATAATAATTCATTTTATGTAAGAATTAAAATTTAATTTTTGGACATAATGATTAGTAAAGAAGTAAAAAATTAATTATCATGGTTAAAGTTTAAATAGGGTTTTGCGTGTTACATGTTCCTCGGTTAAAATTAATTTTCAAAACCCATAGGGAATCTATTTAATAAATTGGTTCTTATATTTTTATTTAGTGGGTAAAAATTATAAAATTTCTATCATTTATTTTTATTCCTAGAGAATAAATTACATAGGTAAATAAAAAAACTTGTTATCATGGTGAGAACTAAAATGGTAAAAGTGAGTAACCTTAGAGTTAAGGGAATAACATGTTTACAAAATTTTTATTTATTTATATTGAAGGTGGGGATTGATATTATATTCTCTAAACTCTATTATTTATCAATTATGGAGTCACTTGTGTTAAGAGTGACTTCTCATTACGCAATAATTTTGGGTGTTTACAAAAAATCCACTTCTCCACAGTTATAAAAGGGAACCTCCTCTACTCACTTCTTCACACATATTAAGACATTTATCTTTACCAAAACTAACAAAAATGTCTCCCAAAATTCATTTTCAACATTCTATAGCTGATGGTATTCCAAAAATACCAACCCTAGGCCCCTTAATAAAATATCCAAAGGTGGTTTTTCAAAGCAAAGTTAATTATCTTCACTAAGATCACCTTTTTGTTTTAATTCATCTATTACCACCTTCATTGATGTATTAATAATTAAAATATAATAATATTATTATATAACTAATAATATTATGTTATTATGTTTATGTAAAAACATATATCCTTCTCTAATTCCATAAAATTGGAAATGAACCCATCGATCGTCTATATTATAGGCTTTTGCCTCGCAAATAGATTTAAATTTTTTTCCATCAACCAATCTCACAGTTTCATATAATTATTGATTTTATATTTATATATGTTGAAATAATTAAATATATATCATTTCAAAAAGAAATTTTTCATAAATATTTTTATCATTCCATTCATTGAAAGATGGTAAAATCGCTCTTACGTACATGTGGGTTACCACCTCCACAAAGAAAGGTGATTCATTTTTCATTATAAAATCACATAGATAGTATACATAAGGACATTTAAATAATAATATTATATTAATTATATAATTAAAAATATATAATGTTAAAATAACACTTACCTTTTTTCCATAATAATCATTGAAAACTGTATATGTTACTCATGAGTATGTATAGCTTACCATTTCCACGATTGTAATGTAGATATTTTTTTATTAATATCCTCAAGGATGGGTTTAAAAGTATAATTTTTGAAAATAAATTATAATTATTATGTGATTCTGGTTCTAGAGATAATAGAACAATTACTTCTTTTACCAAATTCATTCTACTGAAGTACTTTTGGACATATGAACTGAATATCATCAAAATTTCTAACATAAAATCAATTAATTATGTAAAAAAATATAAATTGTTAATAAATAAAATAAATGAAATAATAAAATTGAAAATAATTCTTTTTAAATAAAATACTTAATATTTTTTTTAATTCAGTATGATAAAGAATATACAAGATGATTTGGGCCTAAGGTAAAGGATTCAGTCTCAATTTCCTTTCATTAGAGAATATTTTAATGTTATGGACATAATTTATTTTATATGGTGTATATTATACCCCTTTAATTTGTTATATCATTACTACTTCATAATTTATATTATTTTATGTTTTAATTAAAATTATTTCATCCATGGGTATTTTAATTTAAGATTACCTGGTAAGCAGTTTCATAAAACAATGAATTTTCATTGGGTTATATTACATATTTTTTTGTTTGATATTGTATGATTATGTGTGTAACAAAAATTATTATTTTATATTTTATTTATACTTGTCTTATTTTTATTTCAATTTGATTAGATCAATCAATTCATTGATTAATTTTAAATTCAATGGATTAATCTTTGTATGAAATTTCATCTCAATTTCAACTCCATAGAGACCTATATAATATTATGGACCTATTTATTTTTATGAGTTGTATCTACTAATGATTAGATATGTTATATAATTAATATATTTATAGTAATTTTATTTAATGTTTCATTTGAAAAAAATCAATGGAGCATGATATTTAAATGTTTCCAATGTGGAAAGAGTTTATTTCACAATCTCATCATTATTTGGGTTTATTTAGTTTTAAGTCTCTACTATTAGAATAAAATGATATTTCAATATTAAAAAGCAACATATTTTCTTGTAATATATTCATTTATAAGAATTATATGTTTTACATTCATTTTTCTCTTCTAAACACTCAATAGAAAAAAAATATTTATAAGGAAAATCGACACTATTTTTCTACTTGGGCGGGAATCTTTTTTCTTCCATGTCCATATTTCCTATTAAATGTTTTAAATAATTATTTTACTATTATATAAAGATTTATTAATTAAATATTTACCCATGTCATATTTTTTAAAACAAAATGTCTTAAAATTAATCTTCTTTTCATTTTTCAAATAATGTACCTTTTGATTATTTACCTAAAAAGTGAAACGAGTCTTTATTTTTATATAATTAATATGAATAGAATTTATTTCTATTATGACCATCCAATCCTATGAGTATTCCATTATAAATTTTTTATTATTTTTGAAGAAATTTTTTTACCTATTATTCTGCAAATTTTTAGTTTTAAAAAGTGAATTTTAAAAGGAAGCCTGTATTTTCCATAAGAAATTTTTAATGATGTTTTTATATTATTTCAATTTATCATATAAATAAACACATTATTTTAATTATTATCTACAAGGTATATTATTTAAAAATAATATCCTTAATAATTATATGGATAGATTATGTTCTGGTATATTTAGTAAATTATTTACATTTTTTGTTATAGTTTTTTTAATATGAATGTTTATGATAATTATGTATTGAATTTTAATTCATTAACTTAATATTATGAATAAATTATACATAGTATTTTATGAGAGTATACCACTATAGATATTGGATGCATCGATAGGTATAAGGAGTACATGTAGATTTGGTATTTGGCTAAGGCCATATCAATTTATATAAGAATTTTGGGCAGGAGACCTCGACATAATGTTTGTGATGTCTGAAATTATTCATTACATTTTTATTAGATTAGTTATGGATTTCCGTGTGATTATTTTATTAGTTATGATATCCAAGGATAATTTTCAAACTCATGTTATTAGTTATATTGAATTATTTGAACAATATTTATTCATGCCATATTATTCTACTTTCTCAAGGTATTGATTAAATGGAATGTTTCTTCAGTTATTTACCATTCCATATTTATTATCCCTTATTTACTCATGATAGATTACACAATACATAACCCATACTAATAATTTTTTATCACCCCACAATTTTTTTCATTCCCTGTGATATGATGATGGAATATTTGATTATGTTTAAGGATGCTAAATATGTTCTTTCACAATGTGGAATTTTTTTGTTTCAATTGTAATATAAGATTAAAGTATGTATCTTGTTTAAGAGAATTAAAAAACTATTTGATTCTTTAAGATGTGATCACTTGTATAATATGACAATATAATAAAGTAACATCCAATACAGGGCTATTGGAGTTAGAGTGTGTAAATTTATTTTTAATAAATCAAATTTTAGGAATACTATGTATGGTGCATGGATTTCTAAACAATGTTATAACCATGAACAGAGTCAAAACAATATCATGAAAGAAAGTTGAAAATATCCAAAGGGTACCTTGACCGACGTTTGGCTCACCCAGTGCTAGAAACTATAGGGTATGAAGTAGAACATGACCCCATATATGTCCAATATGACCCTAATAATTAATATATCTATAGAATAACTCTATGCTCTTAGGATGAAGGGAATCTCAAGTATTTCCTCTACTTTCTCAGTCTCCTCTATAATAGTCACAAGATATAGAATACCTCTACTGCCACAGCTAAAAATACCTCAATGGAAGAACCTGAAGTGGAATACCAAGCTTATGATGCCTACCCAGAATTTTTGGCCAAACTCATTATTGATTAGCTCTACCTTTATAATAAAAACACAAGTCTGATATATTGTAAATGGTCTAAAACTTTATACCTTTATATAAACATGATGATGTGGGGTTATATTCATCCTCGACTATCTAAAATCTATTTTATCTAGGAAACATGGAACCATGTACTATATCTATACTTATGAGGAATCTTTATTCATTCCTCTTGTGACAACCTGGTTCTATTAAGATTCATCTCATCAACTTATTCTATTTCTAGTACCATGAGATTTGTTGACAACCTAAACACAGTAACCTAGAATTGTATCTCTGGATGCAAAGATTCCTAAAAATTCATTGCCATATCCTCCTTATCTTGAAAATAGTTTCAAGCATATTAGATAAGGGTTATGAAATGTATATTAGTCTATTCCATGCTAAAACTAACCAATATAATGGTAATCATCTCTTGGTTAATGTCTCCCTCACTGTTGAATAATGAAATACTTCCCATAACATGTCTCAAAACTTCTCTCATAATTCATCTAACTCATCACGATCCTTGAGGAATAAAATCAAACACTTCCTCACTACTGTATAAATTATCATCACCAACAACAAAAACCAATAACCCTTTTGAGGATGGATTGAATTGAAGTCTATCACAACCTCATCCAATTATTTTTTTTGTGACTGTGTTCGAAATGGAGACCTCATGCTTCTATATACTCTTATGCTTAAACTCTTAGAGTGTCCTCATCTATGGTTCTTTTCCAATACTATCTATTCTATGGTGATCTACATGAATATCCTCCAAACAAATTTAGTGTGAACCAAGAGATGAAGTTTAACTATAGTCATTTTTAAAAGAAATAAATATCTAGATACTTTTAATACAATAATATGGAATAATTATTATTTATTAATAATTTTTTATTTTTTTATTTTATGGTCTATCATATCCAAAGGTCTAAAAATTTCAAATACAGGTGAAAAGAATAATGATGAATGATCCAATCCTAGGTCATTGCCCTTCAACAAATATCACATTATTTGGTAGGCATGGTAAACTTACAAGTCCATGCATCCAATCAAAGGTGACTAAAAGACATGTTTCCCAAACGGTCTCCCATGTTAATAATCACTTACTAATCATATTTCACATTATTTCCCATCCAAACCATATAGTCTCACCTTTTCATTACTCTAACCCCATAATATCCCTCAACCTAATACTTTGACACAAATCTATAATGACCCCCCACCAAATGAGTTCTCTTATTAGTCCGCCAATGAGAGAATGGAGAAGGTTCTTCCTAAGTACCACATCCAGTAGGCCCCTAGTTGACACTAGCACTGAGGGTATATAATACATATAAATGTGATGGATTACCATATAAAATAAACATATATAATAGAGAGACAAAATAGATACACCAATAAAATATGGATCATATAGATGAAATAATCCAAGAGGCACACATGTAATTTCATAGAAGAAAAAAATAGAAATAAAAACTACATGTACCCAAATGAAGGTATACTCGATAACAAACATTAACCCCAAATTTCCACTCTAAAAACTGATCTAGTAAAATCCATAATGATCACCAAACTTCTCCTACAATCCTAAAAAATGGTGTATATATACCTGGGAATAGCATAATAGTATACTCTGTATGATTGTAACACACCAAGATTTTTTGAATTATTATTTTTTGAATTAATTTAATCTTTGTGATATTTTTCATTTGATGCAACACTAAATATAGGTTTTATTATTTGAAAGCACATAGTTTTCATTGTGTTATACACAACTCCAATCTAATATTGTTCTACAAGAAATAATTAGATTAACTTTAAGTACATAAAACACTATTTTTGGCTTATGTTACACACAATCCTGAGTCCCTTTGATATCTTACATAACAAACAAGGCATAGTTTTACCGAACTACAATATAAATATGACATTGTCATTAAAATATTATTATAGCTACCTCTTAGCCATTGAAACAGACTTTACGAATAAAATAAATTAAAATGAGAACATATTATTTATATATTTTTATAAAATTAACCTTAGGTTATCAATTAGTATAAGTGAATGTATGTACTATTTGAAAATTAATAAATTTCTTTTATAATAAAACTATTTTTCTATGTACAAACACAATTTTATACCAATAAATTAACAAGCCACTTTTGATGAGTGTTTTTGGTAAAATTTATATATTATATATTCAATAAATATTTTTATACTCATCTAATAGATTTTATAGGTATAAGATAAGAATAAATCTAATTATATAAATAAAAAGAATTATTTTCCTAAAATGTATTTTTACCACCTTTTAATGGAGAATCCATTTTAAATATAAATTTGGACACTTTAATAATTTTTATTTGAAAAAAAAATGCAATTTTTTTATGTGGAGTATAATAATTTACATTGGGTGAATTTTTGGTATTTTTTTGAGAAAATTCATTTTTTTGATGAATAGTGAAAAACAATAAATTATAATTCAAAACATCTTTTTCATCTAATTTATTTATATATTTAAATTATGTTTTAATATGATTTTAAATTATAATAAGATCAATTTTATATCAGTTAAACCAATTTATGTATTTGGAAATAATTTCTCATTATATATATATATATATACTTGTCAAACGTTTGAAAATTTTTACTTAAAAACCCCATTTTTTGTATTATCTATGGGTTAACATAAAATTAATTTCTTTCTATTTTGTGATTATAATTTAGAAAAATGTATTCTATATTCTTAATCTTCATAATTTATAATTTCTAATTAGCACTACTAGAATTTTACACTTTACCAACGGTTCACAACAGTTGGTAAAGGCCTGGAAACCGTTGGTATATAGTATACCAACGGTTCCCTCAACTGTGGCCAAGTAAGATGTGACAATAGGCCTATACCAACGGTTCTGTGAAAACCATTGGTATAGGTGTAAAATAGAATGTATACCAATGGTTTCTAAAATCCGTTGGCATATGTGTGTTAAAGTATAACATATACCAACAGTTAGTGAAACCATTGGTATATGTATGTTATACTTATACCAATGGTTAAAACTGTTGGTATAGAGGGAATATGGCAAGACATAAGGCTATATCAATGGTTTTGTTATAACCGTTGGTATAAACCTATACCAACGGTTATAACAAAACCATTGGTATAGTTATAATATATCATCTATACCAACGGTTTTACAAACTGTTGGTATACATTTTCCTAACTCCACAGTTGCAGGCCCCTCTCCCCTATCCATACCTACAGCAACACAGCTCCACAACAACACAGCAACACACCTCCCCCTCTCCATACCCACAACAACACAAATACAAAATCCCCATCCAAAGTATTCATAATTTAGAATTAATTCCAAAATTTAGAAATTTAGAAATTTAGAAATTCAAATGCAATAACACCCATAAGATAAAAATACTACATGTTATAGGAAATGAAATAACACCCATAAGAGTATTCCAAATTTAGAATTCATTCCTCACTCAAACTACAACACCAACACACATGAGTATTCAAAATTTTGAATTCATTCCTCACTCAAACCACAACACCAATACACACAAGAGAAAAACCTACATGTTATAGGAAGCACATGGGATGTTTAGTCATGGTCTTGCATTGAGTATCTTAAAACCAATAGAAAAACTTGGGTAGAGTGGAAAAGGATCATGATACCCATAAGATAGACAATGGTAGTGACCATGTGCTTAGACCTAGGATAAGTTATAGGAAGCACATGGGATGTTTATATTTCTCTAATGATTATGTATCCCTGTATAAATGGTTCCTGATGTGTTAGTGGGAAACATTGGTCAATATCAACATATGGGATGGGTTACTAGAATAGCCTACATGTTTTTCATAGACTTTTAAATTAGAATAAGGGTTATGTGGCTAATTGTAATTTGATCTCCTATGTGTGATGTGAGATGAATCCCCATCTTGGGTAGTGGGTATGAATATTCAATTAATTCTTTGGTATTGGGTTCCCAAAGAGACTTTGGTTTGGTCCTAGAACCCACTATTTGAGGATGGGATTGAGGTGATTCATGGGGCTATGGTGTCACCATATGTATTCCTCACCATTGGGGTATTTTTATGAGACTTTGAAACATATTTTTTAAGAATCTATGTGTTGCCTTGTTGACCAATTTGTTATATAGTATTCTTTAGTGTTCATAGGTTTCATATAAAATCACTATATGATATCTATTTGTTGTATGTTATTGTATAGAATGAATGACCTGTGATTGAGAATTAGAACATGAGTGTTGGTGCATGTTCATGATGGGATGTCGAGACTCATTCCTAATATAATTCATTTTTTCTATATATACTATGACCCATTGTGTTTCAATCTATGACTTGTGAATATTTTCTTCTAATAACATATGACCAATAGACCATATTTTATTTTTTATCCCTTAATTTCAAGAATCTATGTGTATCCTTGTGAAGATTTTCCATATGCCAATTATTGTTTTCACTTAAAATGTTGTCCATTTGAAACAAAAGTGAGAAGCTTTGAGTGATACCAGTCACACTGTGCCTCAGATTGAGGTGGGGTTGACTCCTACCCATCACAAATGATCTATGGATCATTTTTCTAAAGTATTAACACAATCAGAATGTGTTTGGTCAGTTTTCTGTATGCCAATTGTTGTTTTCACTTAAAATCCTATCCATTTCAAACAAAAATGAGACACTTTGAGTGGTACCCATCACACCTTGCCTTGGATTGAGGCAGGTTTGACTCTTACACGTCACAAATAACCCATGGATCATTGTCCTAATATATCAACACAATCTGAATGTGTTTAATCTGTTTTCCGTATGCCAGTTGTTGATTTCACTTAAAATGTTGTCTATTTCAAATAAAAGAGAGACACTTTGAGTGATATCAGTCACACCATGCCTCGGATTGAGGCGGGGTTGACTTTTGAAAATCACAAAATACTCATGGATCATTGTGCTAAAGTATCAACACAATTAGAATATGTTTGGTCAGTTTTCTGTATTCAAGTTATTTTTTTCACTTAAAATCCTGTCTATTTCAAATAAAAGTGAGACATTTTTAGTGGTACCGGCCAAACCATGCCTCGATATGATTCACTAACTACATAAAAGGAGTGGCTATGATGAATTCAAATCAAATTGATTCATATAATCATGAAACTTGAATTGTGAAATGAAAATATAAAACAAATCAAACTGCAATTATTGGGTATGTCATGCCACACACGGCACCACCTGGTTTAAGTCAAATAAAAAGAGAAACAAATAATAATAGATGAAAAATATTAAAACTAAGTTAATCCTTACCAATTTGGAGTGTAGAAATAAAAAATTGATGGACTTCAGATGGATCTATAGGGAGGAAGGAGTTCCCAGCCTGGGTAAAGAGAGAGGGATCTAGTTTAGATCAAATCAAAACAGAAAATAAAAAAATTAGATGAATAACATTAGGACTTACATATTAGAACTAAATAATTGAGTGGGGGCTATCCGGGGGTGGGGGTTTTCCGGGTGGTGTGTGGGGCTGTCTGGGGGTGGGAGGGCTGTCTGGGTGGTGCGGGGGGCTATCCGGAGGGTGGGGGCTGTCCGGGGTGAGTGGGGGGCTGTCCGAGGGGTGGGGGGTTGTTCGGGGGGTGGGGGTCGTCCGGGGTAAGGAGGGCTGTCTAGGGGTAGGGGGGATGTCAGGGGTTGGGAGGCCATCCGGGGTGAGGGGGGGTGTTGTCCGGTGGGCAAGGGGGGATGTCCGGGGTGGGGGGTGTCCGGGGGTGTGGGGGCTATCCGGGGGTGAGGGGGGTTGTCCGAGGTTCGGGGGCTGTTTGGAGTGCGTTTTCGGCCACCGTGATCACACAATACCTTCAATTGATGTGTTTTCTGGCTGACCATTTTACAATTAACCAACTCTTTATTGTCGTCCGATTTCATGGTATTCCGAGGTCGTTCGGCCAGTTTTGACCACCCCACGCACGCTTTTCAAGCGGGCTAAACACCTAAAAAACACATACTCTACCATGCCATGCAAACTGCACATCTGAATGATGTGTTATCTTTTTGTACCCCTCATGAATAATAATTAGGGTGGTTTTGGGTGATTTCAATCCATTCTGATATCGTTCGCTATGTATTTGACCGTAAAACGCATGTTTTGGTCATTTACGACACACGAGGTATGTTTTCGGCCACCACGGTCACACGACACCTCTGATTGACATGTTTTCTACCCGACCATTTTAAAATTCACCCACCCTTTTTTGTCCTCCGATTTCATGGAATTCTAAGGTCTTTCGGCCGGTTTTGACCACCCCACGCACGCTTTTCAAGTGCACCAAACACCTAAAAAACACATATTTACCTATGTCGCACAAAACATACGTCCGAATGACGTGTTTTACCCTCATACACCTCACAAATAATAATTAGGGTTTTTTCGTTTGATTTCAAGTCATTTTGATGTCGTTTGGTATGCATTTGATTGTTAAACGCATGTTTTGGCCATTTATGACATGCGGAGTGCATTTTCAACCACCGCGGTCACACGACACCTCAGATTGACATGTCGTATGAATAAACATTTCATAGTTCACCCACCCTTTCTTGTCGTCTGATTTCATGGCATTTCGAGGTCGTTCGGCTAGTTTTCACCACCCCATACACTCTTTTCAAGCACGCCAAACACCTAAAAAACACATATTTAGTCGTTTTGTGCAAACCGCACGTCTGAATGACATGTCATCTCCTCGTACAACTCAAAAATAAAAATTAGGTTGTTTTGTGTGATTTCAAGTCATTATGATGTCGTTCGGTATGCATTTGACCGTTAAACGCATGTTTTGGCCATTTACGACACGCGGAGTGAGTTTTCAGCCACTGCGGTCACACGACACCTCTGATTGATGTGTTGTCTGAACGACCATTTCACAGTTCATCAAACCTTTGTTTTCGTCTGATTTCATGGAATTACAAGGTCATTCAACTGGTTTTGGCCACCCCACGCACGCTTTTCAAGTGTACCAAACACCTAAAAAACAGATATTCAGTCGTGTTGTGCAAACCGCGCGACCGAATGACGTGTTGTATTTTCATACACCTCACAGATAATAATTAGGGTGTTTTGTGTGATTTCAAGTCATCCTGATGTCATTGGGTATGATTTGACCGTAAAACACATGTTTTGGCCATTTACGACACGCAGAGTGCGTTTTCAGCCACCACGGTCATACAACACCTCCGATTGATGTGTCGTCTAGCCGACCATTTCAAAATTCAACCACTCTTTATTGTCATCTGATTTCATGGAATTCTGAGGTCATTCAACCAGTTTTGACTACCACACGCACGTTTTCCAAGCGCGCCAAACACCTAAAAAACTCATATTCAGTCGTTCCGCACAAACCGTGTGTCCGAATGACATGTCATCTCCTCGTACACCTCATGAAAAAAAATGAGGGTGTTTTTGTGTGATTTCAAGTCATTCTGATGTCATTCAGCATGCATTTGACCGTTAAACGCATGTTTTGGCCATTTACGACACGCGGAGTGCATTTTCGGTCACCATGGTCACACGACACCTCCGATTGACGTGACATCTAGACGACCATTTCACAATTCATCCGCCCTTTGTTGTCATCCGATTTCATGGCATTCTGAGGTTGTTCGGCTGGTTTTGACCACCCCACGCATGCTTTTCAAGCATGTGAAACACCTAAAAAACACATATTCAATTGTTCCATGCAAACTGTGCGTCTGAATGATGTGTTGTCTCCTCGTACACCTCAAAAATGACCCAGGGATCAATGGGTTAAAGTATCAAGACAATCTGAATACGTTTGGTCGGTTTTCTATATGCCAGTTGGTTTTACTTAAAATGGTGTCCATTTTAAACAAAAGAGATACATTTAGAGTGATACCAGCCACACCGTGCCTTGGATTGAGGCAGGGTTGTCTTTTACACGTATCAAATGAACATTGGATTGTTTTCCTAAAGTATCAACAAAATCCAAATATGTTTGGTCTATTTTCGTATGTTTGTTGTTGTTTTCACTTAAAATGTTGTCCATTTAAAATCAAATTGAGACACTTTGAGTGATACCGACCACACCGTGTCTCAGATTGAGGCGGAGTTGACTCGTACCTGTCAAAAATGAACAATAATCCTAGGATGGAAATAGGATCATGGATTGGAATTTACAAAGTAGCATCCACGTGTATTCTGTATTGATAGTGGAACAAACGATTCTATGGAGTGGCTTGAATTGATTGAGAGGGTCTTCAAATTTTTTGAAGAGACCTAAGTATTATCGTGTGGGTTTTTCCATGTATATTCTCGATGGACCAGAATGAATATGTTGGGATTATATAGTGTAGGATAATTTTCACAAAGTTCTTACCTGGGTTTCATTCAATAAGATATTTAACCAGCTTTTTATCATGAAACTTTACACTTGTAAAATACTTTGGAGTTTCTAAAGTTGGAGAAAGTGAAGTGTACTCTTCTAGAGTTCTCCAACTACTTTGTTGAGTTGGTGAATCTTTCACTAGATCTTTTCAAAAATTATTACATAAAATCTTGTAGGTTTGAGATGGGACTAAGGGATGATGTTTGGTTGATGCTAGTTCTTTTTAGCCTTCCAACCTTCCTGGAGGTATTGGATAATGTTTATTTTGCTAAAGAAGACATATTTGGAAGGATAGAATTGGGAGGATCTTTAGTGGATGCAATAATTATACAAAGTTCTTATTTTGGTTATAAAAGGATGTAAAAAAGTGTCCAGTGTTCTACGGGACCTATTCCAGGGGCTTCTATAAAGAACCAACATGTTATTTTCTAATTGTGAGGCATATTGTTTTTCTAACCATGAGGCATAGTGTTTTCTACGTCGACCGGGGTTCCAAGCTCTGAACAAGCCCCATAATCCCCATAAACCATTATAACATCATTAGGCTTTCATATTTGGTCAAAAATAAAGAGTTATACTGAATTAAAAAAATATCCATTCCAGAGTGAAAAACCAGGTTCAAAAAAAAGAGTTATACAGAATTAAAAAATATAATGGATTAATCTACCCCTGATCACCATCACCATCACCACTGTCGTCATCAGCCTCATCCTCACTACCTTCTCTGTCCTCATCGCCATCCTCATCATCGTCCCCATGCTCATCCTCGGCCCCATCCTCACCCTCATCCCCATCCTCACCCTCGGCCCCATCCTCACCCTCGTCCTCATCCTCATCCTCGCCCTCGTCCTCTTCAGCATCCTCATCATCACCAGGAACGTCATCATCTCTACCTCCACTAGAACTACCACCTGGTGCATTTTATAATGCACCCATTGATGACATATATGTCTGACAAGCCGCACTGGCCTCTGGTGGAATTGATGAAGATAAAGCTTTGATCATTTTCATAAATTATTTCTCCCTTGTTTGAACCTGTTCTTCCAACTCTGTGACCCTTTTATCAGACTATCTTGCATTCTCCTTGACCTGATCCAACTCGGTGGTACTAGAATGGATACCTAGAAGGGATCAATACCTCGTCGGGACTATATTCATACTAGGTCGGTAGCGTACTCGACTAGAGTTCTCATCTCCCAAAACCTGATATAAATGATCGTGTGGCCCTAAATTGTCAGGCTTCTAGGAATCAAGGGCCTCTAAAGTATCCTATTAAAAATATTAATAGATTATTAAAATTCAAAATAGATATTAAACTTTGAAATAAAAAAATTAAAACATACAATCTTTTCTTATGTCGGTTCATTAACTGAAGTTCCATCTTTTTTCCTTCTACTTGAGCAAAACAATTTTTCTCAAGGGATACGTCCTTCAATATTCAATTTGTGCTTCTGTAATGACATTGAAACAATATAATGTGAATGTATAATCATATATTCAATATTCAATAAATCACATAATTTATGTAGGAAACAATAAAAAGGGAAAATCTTAAAGAAAAATTATAAACAACTATATCGTACCAGCTACCTCTCATGATCTGACATAGTAGTGTGCCCCAAAGTGTGGAGGTATTTCTTTGAATCAATGTTTTTTTTCAGAAGATTCCTAAATAATTTTTAATAATAAATAATATAATATTAATGCAAAATATGAAAACTATCATTTAAATACCTCAAATGGGATTAATATCTTAAATTTGGAAATCGCCCAATGGGTAATAATTTGGAGATATTGCTCTATAGGGAATTAATCCATGATAGGTAATGTCTTGAACTCTGTGCCCACTCTATCACACCATCCAACATACAAATCATGCTTATAAGCTCTCCAAAGCTCTACTAGATCCTTTAAATGTGCTGGTCGTGCACCTTTGCCGTCAGGGAAGTTAAATTGAAGCTGAAACCCAATAGATTAATTCATATAAATACAAAAAAATACTAAATTAAATTCAATATATTTTTTACCCATATTTGTGCCCATGAATTATCCTTGACTTTGTGTGGTAGATGTCTCCAAGAGAGAGGGCTGACCGGAATGATGTCAGAGTATTTGGCTAGAGTCGCCAAAAAAACCCCAACATTCCTGCCCTGATTTATCAATCATCTGTCCATCATCATTGTATTCAACCATCAACTGTGTTTGGCAGTTCCATACCGCACAGAAGTGAGTATGCCCCCTCCCCCACCTCCTATCAGTGGATGAATCTGTTATTAAAGAAAAAAAATATCAATACAGGTTATAATAAAAATAAAGTTTGGGATAAAAATTTGTTAGAGTTATATAAATATACCTGTGGTAGTCGGATCAATGGGTGTCACTAGATGTGAAGAAGCTAAAGGAATGTCCTGTACAGGTGGAGTGTCCCTCAGTGTACACTCCTCAACTATATACTGTGTTGGAGCAGGATTCAAAGAAGGTGGAATATAATAGCTCGGAGATAATGAACCAGAAGCAAAAGATAATGGCACAGACGTCTGGCCAACTGGTAGTGTAAACATCAGAGGCCTAAATATTCTGTGTGTCCCTAAAGACACACCAGAATCAAAATGGGGCATAGAAGATATGTTTGTCGTAGGTTCATAGTTCAATCGGGTACGACCAATGGATCATTTAACTCTCGCACCACAAGCCCTCGTACCACCGTCCTTAGTACCGGGACCACCAAATGATCGTCTAACTCCGACACCACCACCACCCCTCCTCCCACCAGCCTCTGTACTAGGAGCAATATCAGGATCCTCATCAGATATCTCTCATCTAGGGGGTGGATCCTGAAAAAAAGTTTAACACAAAAGTAAACACATGATATTTTAAGTTATTGAAATATATATATTTAAAATAAAATACTCACAACAGGGATGAGTGGAGGAAATACCATATGTGTCATGCGACGATTATTTTCTATCATCTTTTTCCGCCGCCTCTCTTCAATGGGTATCATTTCCTGCAATGAAAACAAATATGGAAGTA
The DNA here is from genome assembly GCA_963277665.1 of Viscum album. NCBI lineage: Eukaryota > Viridiplantae > Streptophyta > Magnoliopsida > Santalales > Viscaceae > Viscum > Viscum album. Next base: position 1,333,132,039 of record OY728141.1, read on the forward strand.
ATTAGAAATATATAACTAATGTGTAACCCAGAAAACAAAATATAGAAAAACCATTCTGATAAAAAAACATAAAGAAACAGAAGATTTATGGGGGTTTGAAGGTAAGTACTAGGATACACACTCTGAATGATGTAGGTGAGAACACGACTGTATGATTCTATATATTTCCCACCACAACTTCGGGTTCACAATCAACTCTGAAAATTGAGTTATTGGATTCATCATAAGTAATAAACGGATTGCTTCCAATTGCAGTAGGGATAGTGTCAACTTCATCATCACCATCATCAAAAACATGTATGGTATTTACTTCAATAATTACACCGAATTTAGGATGATGATGATCTTTGACATAAAAAAACTTGTTTCACCATTGATACCAATACATATGGTTCATCGGTGGCAAGAGTGCGAGTCATGTTAATAACTCAAATTCCACAATCATCAATAAAGGTGTCTTGCCTCGTCATTGAATCAAACCATTGACATTTCATCATCGTGACTCGACCATGCGAGTAATAATCCAAAATTATTATTTTCTTCATGACTCCATAATAAGATACATTTTCAAAACAAGGTCTATTATCCAATGAACTGGTATAACAGTCTGTTGTGGCAGTTAGCATAACACCATCATGTTGTGTTATCATGTTTATTGCTCGTTCAGTGATAATAAATTTGTATCCATTCATCAAGTGTGATTTACAAGCACAAACCATGGTATTAGGACTAAAGGCCAAATCTCTTATTTCCTCAGAAACAGAGTCTGCAGGCAAACTCGATACCTGAAATATAAACAAATAGTAAACTTAATTAAATATTATTTTTATTTAGTTATTACAGAAATATTTTTACCTTCAATTTCAACCAAGAAAAAAACCCTTTTGCTGTGAAAAGTCTCTTTCCTTATCAAAGATAAAGAACGATGATTTCTATATATCAATTTTTTATGTTCCCTATAGATAAAAATAATAATAGTTTAACAAATATTTAAAATTACAAGAGATAAGATAAGTGATACATGTACAATTTACTTACTTGATATACTCATATAACAAATCACAATTGAACAACACTATGCAATGTTCCATATCTCGCTCTTCAAGGCTTAATGTCGTCAATGTATATGATCCTAGAATTCCTCCTGTCCAAGGAAGTGATGGAAAACTGGGTTCAATTTGCTCATATTGTTCTTCATTTCTCATTGGTCTGTTTATTCTCATATTAAGATCAGACAAATACATTGAGTAGAAATCCATACATTCTTGATCCAAGTAACCATTCATAATAGAACCTTCATGATAATTCCTGTTCCGAACATATGATTTCAATGTGTGCATGTTTCTTTTAGTTGGATACATTCAATGGAAATCAACAGGTTCTCCAATAAGTATTTCGGTCGGAAGATGGATAGTCAGATGCAACATGCATGTAAAAAATGATGGAGGGAATATTTTCTCTAACTCACACAAAATTAATGGTGTCTTTGCCAACAGTTTTTGCAAGAAGTATTTGGACAACTTCTTAGCACAAAGATCTCTAAACAAATAGCACAACCGAATAACTGAGACTCTTACATTATTGGACAAGAGATGATAGATTTCTATTGGAATCAACTCATGCAAAAGGACATGATAATCATGAGTCTTCAAAGATTTCATCTTCAACTCTTTTCTGTTGACCCGTTTTGATATATTGCTTGAATAGACATCAGGAACTTTAATAGTCTCTAGCACTTCCAGAAATTGATTTTTATCAATAGGTTTCATCACATAAGAATCACATGGAACTTGCCATTTATTTTCACTGATACAGACAGGATGCAATTATGGTCTGATCCCCCAATCTACCAAGTCACGCCAAGATCGTAAATCATATTTTGTCTTCCCCTTGACATTTAGAATAATCGAAATAAACATTTCACATATATTATTTTCAATGTGCATTACGTCTAATCAATGATGTAACAAGTTGGTTGACCAATACAATAACTCAAAGAATATAATCTTCTTCTTCCAATTGTAACAGGTATCATTGGAAACATTTTTCCTCTTTCTAGATTTCATCACACCCTTCCCAAATGAATAACTGAAATATTTCAATTCATTAATCACATCAGTTCTAGACATACGCTGAGGTGGATCGTCAGCCTCCATGGTATTGTTAAATATTCGATGATTGTTTCTATATGGATGGTTCATTGGCAAGAATTGTCGATGTCCCATAAAACTATAACTACGATGATATTTCAGTCTTCTCGATCGATTATTCTTCATACAAATAGGACATGACAATTTTCCTTTTGTTCTCCATCCAGAAATCATTGCATAAGCAGTAAAATCATTGATCATCAACATAAGTGCATCACACATCTGAAATATGTCTTTCAAACATGCATCGTATGTGGGCACACCCACATCCCAATGAAGTTTCAACTCTTTTATTAAAGGTGGAATGTATACATCTATATCATTTCTAGGATCAGAAGGGCCAGATATTAGTATACTCAAGAAAGTGTAAGGACTTTTCATACACAACCATGGGTGAAGGTTATAAATGTGTATGAAAACCGGCCATGTGCTATGTGAAGTAATAATTTACCCAAATGGATTAAAACCGTCACATGAAATACAAAGTCTCACATTACGCATGTCAGCTAAAATTCAGGATATCGAGAATCAAATCTCTTCCATGAAAATCCATCTGCTGGGTGAACCAACTCTTCATTATTCTTTTTTCTCTTAGTGTCATGCCATCACATTTTTACTAATATTTCATCAGACATGAAAAGGTTCTGTAATATGGGGATCAATGGAAAGTTCCACATTACTTTTTTTAGCACATGAGATGGTGTTCCATCATCTTTTGGCTTCTATTGGGAGGTTTCACATTTGATACAATCATTTCTTTCAGCATTTTCCTCCCAAAATAAGCTGCAATTGTTCGGGAAAGCATGAATTTTTTTTTGAGAATCCAAGTTCATCAACTAACTTCCATGCCATATAGTGGTTTGAGGGAATATCTGCATCATATGGAAGTAATTCCTTCAAGAAGGTAAGACTTTAATCGATTGAAGTATTTGAATTCCCATACATAGTTTTCCCATTAAACAATCGGATTAAAAATTTCAACCTTTTCATTTTACCACATTGTCGATATACTGGATTCGTCGTAGCATCATTCAATTTTTCACCCTATCAACTTCATCATTTTCATTAGACGCATCATGTGTGCTTGTATAGAAATCTTGTTGGTATGACACCCTTTCCTTCTCATGATACCTAATAAATGGAAACTGATCATATATCAAACTCTCCAATTCAGTCCTATCATTTGGATCATCAACATTTTGAGATTCCATTTTCTCTCCATTGTGATACCACACATAATAGTTTTTTTGGAAACCATATTTGGTTATATGATAGCTAACTGCTTCACGAATCAACCAAGGTCTTCCAACACAATTAGAACATGGGTAGTGTATTCGACCACTATTTGAAGCCTTGTCAAATGAAAAATCTAAAAATTTATTCAAATTATTTTAAAAATCGGTTGAAATCCGATCATTTTCGTACATCCAACTTCTATACATTCTGTAAAAAATTTCAATAAGTCATTTCAAATAAATTCAATAATATTGAAGTTCAATCAAAAAATTATTTAGGTATATGACAATTGTTTACTTTATATAAAATCATAACTGACACATTACTCTATATGAGAATCACATTAAGAAATACAACAAAATACATTGTATATAAGAAAATAAGATACATAATTTCTAATGCCTATATTCAAGGATTTCCCAGTAAGATATTGGAAGTGGATCAAGGAATACATAATCCTTAAGGGTCTTGTTGGGAGTACATGAATTTTATACTTTAACTTCTTCAGGGAGATCAGGATGAGGAGTAGGATGAGGATCACATCAAAAGTAGTTATGGCCTCATCGAGTTTCACCTTAACCATAGATTAAAGGATCCTAGGTTTGGGGCCATAGATCATAGGTTGGTAGGGTGTATTCATTGAATCATTTCCCAATTGATTTTGGAGAGGGACCTTCAATACTTATAGGTATGGATTTGATTAGAAACACCTATAAAAAGGATATCCAGGAATTGTGACGTCCCAAACCAGGATACCACTCATTAGTGACCTGATCCCAGATGGCCACTCATTAGAGAGGGACCTTCAAGTTCTATTGTGTTTTATCTCACATACGAATAATGATTTTTGGGATTTTTGGGGTCCAGGGAGGAGGGTGGTGGGCTGTTCGGGGTCCAATGAAGAGGGTGGGTGGGTTGTCCAGGTCCCAGGAAGGAGGGGGGCTGTCCTGGGTCCAGAAAGGTGGGTGGGGGGGCTGCCCGGGGTCCAGGGAGAAGGGGGGCTGTCCAGGGTCTAAGAAGGAGGGTGGCGGGCTGTCTGGGGTCCAGGGAGGAGGGTGGGGGGTTGTCCAGGGTCCCAGAAGGAGGGGGGTTGTCCTGGGTCCAGGAAGGAGGGGGGTTGTCCTGGGTGGACCTCAAAACACCGAATGGGGTTCCACTCTATAGTTCTGAGAATATATTATCCAAAGCTACAAATATTCCACTTGTAAACATGACAACTTTAAATCAGTGCCTACTATAATTTTATGACATTTAAAGGATATCTGTTTTGTGAAAAGACTATACATTACAGTGATGTTCGTGAATAATGGTTTTTTCCCAAATGTGTATGGAATTCTATAACGAGGATGCTTTCTTCCATTTAACCAATGTTATAGTGTATGTTTAGGATGAATTATTTTATTTAACCAGTGTTCTAGTTTATTTTTAGGTGAGGTGAGTTAGAAACCATGTTAGGCATATCATTAGAACAAGGGTTCTTCCATTTAACCATGTAGTCTTAAATTTCAGGGATGAAAGTGTTTTGACTAGGATAATTACTACCTACTCTATAGTATGGCCAACACATCATGTGGGCATACCCATGAAACAAATCCATGTGTAAATGGGACGTTTTCATCACCCCATTTGGCCAAACATACTTTTCACCATAAGAGATTGTCCATGTATATTTACATGGCTGTCCAAGTCATGTACTGTGTGTACATTCCCATGTACAATCCCAGGACACTAGATTATCGTAGACACCATGTCAACCATTATACACACCATGAGAACCCTTATGCCATATTGTCATTATTACAACCATTAATAACAACTTATTAAACAACATCACTTGTCAAACATAATCAAATTGAACATAAATTAATAATAATATTGGATATATCAAGTAAAATGAATTCATACTATCTTACATCCTAAATGAACACCCACATCCATGATTAATGACCACAAATCTCCGTTGTAGGCTAAATCAAAAGTGAAAACAAAAACACATAGTTGCAGAACAAAAAAACCAAGGAATCACTTACAGATTTGATGTGTAGAAGAAATTAATTCCTTGATTGAAGATGGATAAATATGTGGAATAATTTTGGAAGTAGGAAGATTGGATTTAGGGCACCAATCCAACAGAGCAGAACTGCAATCGAGTGGAAGGGGAACTAGATTCCTGATCTGCATTTAGGGTAAATCTTTACCAATTGTTTTTAAAAACCATTGGGAATGTATGTTATACCAACGGTTGAAACAAATTGTTGGTAAAAGTGGTATGGATGTGGCCTATACCAATGGTTTACTTAAACCGTTGGTAAAAATTTATATGGATAAGGCCTTTACCAATGGTTTTGAAAAACTGTTGGTAAAAGCTTCTGTAAAATCTTATATACAAACGGTTTGTGAAAACTGTTGGTATACATAGCCATTCCCAATGGTTTAGATAAACCGTTGGGATATAAGTTTTGGTAAAAGTGGTATTTCTAGTAGTGTAGGTAAACATTGTTTTTGAAAAAAACTGTTCAGGAAAGTAATTAAAATTAATTACACTAATTATGGTAAAAACAAGATTACATAATGGTTGATGTTTAATATTAAGAGGAAAAATGAAATAAAAAAATGTAAAAATATATTGTATAGAAATATTTCAACCACTTCCCCTCTTGGATATAATATTAATGCTTATTGGAGTCACATGATGTAAGGGAGACCTCTCAATAGTGTTTACCTTTTTATATTTACAAGAATGTCACTCCTTCTCCAGTATAAAAGGACACTCACCCCCTCACTTTCTCACACATATAAATCCACTTTGGATCCTCCATAAAATTCCAAAATATCTTCCCAACATCTATCTCTTTGACCTAGAAGCATCACTTTATGTATAGATCCAACCATGGAATCCCTTTGTTGTAAACCAAGAAGAGTTACCCAAAGAAGAGGTAAAATCCTTCCTCAATCCCCTTTGTTTTATTTTCATTATCCACCCCCTCAAATATTCTTATCCCATCTTTAGATAATAACTTAAGTATACTAAATATACTAAATTTTTTAATCATATTTTTCTTTTTACACATACACACACTTCCATTTAATGGGTAATGAATATACCATTCTTATGTATGGTGAACTAATGCCTCATGAAATGATGACGTTCATTTTTCTTTTACCACATCTAATGGTTGGAAATTATGATGGAAAATCTATTATTATATGATATGTATGATATTTATGATGTATTTATACTTATTTAATTATTTTATAACACATACCTTCATGCATTCCATTTATTTTAAATATAATAACTTCGTTTGTGGATGTGTGGAGTACTACCTCCTTTAAGTAATGAGATTTATTTACAAATTACATGCAATTTATTGAGGATGGGTTTTTTTAGATTATATGATATATGTGAAATAAAAATTATATTTTAATGATAATATATATACATATATTTCATTTACTTTCTTTTATTTAATACAATAAGAAAACAGAAGGAGTGTTCATGTATACCTACAACCTTCATTCTCCATGAATAGTGTATTCCATTTGATATTTCTATCTTTAATAGATTATTAAAAATATTTATATAATGAACATATATGATATATAAATCATGTTTTAAATTCTATAAATTAGTAAATCATGATCTATATAAGAGGATAAGAAATAATAAGTCAGAACACATATGATAAACAAATCGGTTATTATCTTAAATGATACATTAACATAGAGTTGTCATTAAATGGGTAATATAAAGTAAGAATTTAATATCATATGGTATGATATATATGAATATAGTTCTATGTTATATTTATAATAAACTTATATTTATTATACTGAAGGTTTGAACATGTACTAATAATTTCAAGACATATAGTAAGGGTTTCTAGTTTAACTATTTTTTCTACGATACACAAACCATGGTAACCTCTTATTTCTTATATGTGGTGTGTATAATACCCACATAATTATTATATGATTCTTATAATTAAATTTATTTTCATTGAAATTTCCATTTTATGAATTATATTTCATGGTGTTTATGTTTCAAAAGTTACCAAACTCGTAAAGTAATTTTGTCTCAGTTTGCTTTCTTTAAGACATGTTCCTTGTTATCAGTCTATATTCATCAATGAGGTGTACACATTGCACTTTGAAATATTATATAATTAATCCTTTTATTTCCATGATAATTTAAGCTTCATTTAATTAAATTTTTTAACATTGGTATTATGATTCAAAGTTACCATGTGGTATGAGTTTATTGCAATAATCTCATCATATATCGAGATTATTTATTATTATGATTTCATTGATGAAACCTTATGACTCATATTTTAAGAAAACTCGTGAAATTTATTCTCCTATGGTTAGTAATTATTTCTTTAATTATTTGTACCAGTTTACACTCTTTGGTACTTAATATGATTAAAAATGTAATTTTATGAAAATATGAAATTGCCTCCATTTTTGGTTGGAAATATATGTTCTTTCAAACCCATATTTTCTAAAAAATGTTTTTAAATTTTTTTATTAAAAACTATCTTTATTTTTTAAAATATTCTTTTATATTTAATCAAGTAAAAATTGTTTCAATTTTTTTCAAGAACATAGTTCTACAAAATTTGTTCATGATTTTTTATTTCTTTTCAAGGAAATGGTTTTAAAAAAAATTCAAGGTTATTTTATAATTTTTAAAGGAAAAATGTTTTCAATATTATTTTATATTTTTTCATGTGAAATGTTTTTCAAATTGTTTTCAAGATTCTTTTATAAGTTTTCATGGAAAAATATTTTCAAAATATTTTCAAGATATTTTATAAGTTTTCAAGGAAAAATGTTTTCAAAATGTTTGTAAGCATATTTTATATGTTTTTAGTGAAAATGGTTTTAAAAATTATTTTAAATATTCTTTTATAAGTAATAAAGGAAAACATGATTTAAAATGATTTTAATTCTTTATTTATAAGTTTTCAAGGAAAAATATTTTCAAGATGATTACAAGCTTCATTTATATGTTTTTAAAGTTATTTTCACTGAAAAATATTTTGAAAATGTTTTATGTTTTAAATAGAGTTTCTCAAAGAGGAAAATATATTTCCATAAATAAATTTTTTAAATAATTTTCAATGATATTTTTTCAAATATTTTTTAATGAAAAGGATTTTTAAAATGATATAAGATTTAAAAATTGATCTTCCAAGTTATCTTTCAAAATCATTTTCCATATAAGATGACATCCTTGGTTATAATTATGATTTATTAAGGATGTGATCAAAGGAAACCATTCATATTATTTATATAAATGGTTTATGTTGTGATGTGTTTATTTTTATGAAACCTGTTTCTCTTCAGCTAGTCATTTCATGATAAATTTTTATGAAACCCATTTCCTTGCACGGGTTATTCTAGGATGAAATTACTATTAAAAGAATCTATTTTCTATCAGATATGACATGATTAAATGTTTATGATACCCATTTTATTTCATGGGTTATAATATGGTGTTTATGAAACCAATATCTTTTTATCAATCATGATAAGATGAATGTTTTATGATACACATGTACAATTTCATTATAAGATGGGTGGGAACTATATCTCTCTCCAATACATTGGGTAAATATGTATATCTTCTATTATAAAGATAGGAAACAAGTCAACAGGATTGATCTATAATGGGAAATATTTCTATCCTGATTTAAAATGGGAAATAGGTTTATCTGAATCTAAATTGATAAATATTTTTGTCCTGATCTAAAATGGGAAACATGTGTGTCTTGATCCACTATGTAAAATAGGTGTTTCCTAATCCAAAAGTTGGGAAAATGTGTGTACTTCTCCACTATATTGATGGTCTTAGCAGTTAACCTTGAAAAATTAAATGGTTTTCAATAGTTATATTGGTTCCACACTTATATGATATGTTCTTATGGTTCATGATTGAATTATTATGATTTGAATCCCTTGTGATTCATGCCTTATGAACTTACAATATTTATGCCATGATTCTTGATTATGATCTTTGATATGAAGGTTATGATATTTAAATGTTGATATCATGTTCTCATACCATTATACTCATGTTATTCTTACATATCTCCCATGTTTACCCTAACTGAATATATGAGCTCACCCCATTCTTATGTTTCATTTCCCCAGGATATAAAGAATAGTTTTAATTAGGAGTACTAATGGGTAACATCTTTAAGGGATATGTTGATGATCTTTCACTATATTGGATAATTATGTTTCCATGTTTCCAAAGAAACTAATCTATTATGATCCTTGGGAATTTATTTTTGTAATGTGATGAATATTAATATAAAATTATGTAATACCCATATATGTTATGCCTGGGTCAAATTAGTTTGTATCAATGGAAAGGTTTAGTCAAACTTTGAAAACTAGGATGAGAAAACTTTAGTGAGATGCATAGGGATATTTCTAAGGATATGTCTAGGTATGTATACAAGGATAAGCCTAATGTGTTATAGATTTAAAAGTAGGTTTCATTATTTAGGTATCATATATGTAATTTTTCATGATTATTTGGTTTTATACTATTATTTTTGTTTCTCAAAATATTATTTATGGTCTTAGTTAATATAAGGAACAAGAAGGAACCAGGTTAACATTGAAGGATTCAGATGACGAAAGTATGTGTATAATAAAATTCGATGTCCTAAGTGGAAATTTCATGAAGAAAATCATGAATTTGTTATTAGTATTGGTTATACTGATGAAGATAAAGAGACCCCAAATGACATGTGAATGGTATGGGATTTTCTTCCAATGTATTTTAAATTAAATGTAATAAGCATGATTATATTGTTGTTGAGGAACCATAAGATCTGATTCACATTTCATATTCTAGGAAAGAGGTAATAATGAATAATTTTATGAATCTTGATTCAAGGTTTAAGAATAAAGTTGTATTATTTAAGTGTATATGTTTTGGAATTAAAAGATTATATTACATGAATCATTAAGTATATAAGCTTTTTTTTATAATTTATTCTTTAAGTATTTTCAAAAATGTGTTAAATGATACTGATGACCTAGAATATTGATTTTCTGGAAAGGTTATATTAAGGGAAGGCAACCCTTAACATTTTCCTATGGATGATAAAATTATACTTTATATAGATAAAGGGATGATCATATGAATAAAGTAAATTGGATATTATTTATGACCTCGTAATTGATCATGGATTTGTTGAAAATGGGGGTTATGTTATCATGGATAACGTTTACAACATCTTTCATTTAAGGAATATATCCAGTAAAATTTGGAATAAGGAAATAGTCATGTTTTCAAAAAGGATATATAGTAATTCAAGATATTACCATATTTCAAGAGAATACATGATAAAGGTATTCACATGTTTGGAATTTGACATCCAAGATCCACCTTATGATATATAGTGATAAATGTTAAGCTGATTTAGTGAACTTATTTCTAATGTTTTTGATTCTCATATTAGAAAAGGGTTATAAGTTTAACTATTTATGGATATTTTATGTTAAAATTCATATTAGGTTTGTGAGATTAAATAATTATCTCACCATATAAGGATTTATGCATATTGAATAACATATGATAACCTTTTTTCTATATTATAATTAAAGACTTATGTAATGAGTTATCATGACCTGTTTGTACTTCAAGAATGAAAAATTCACCTTCATTTCTTAAAGTAAGATATTAAGTGGTAATAAAACATGGAACAACCAAAGGGTGGGATTTTGAATATAAAAACAAATAAACACAAGTAATTATTTTCCCTTATGCTTTTAGATAGGAAAACAATTCATCAAATCAAGGAAAATGTTATTGTAAATGATTTATCCTAACACATTTGTTTCTATTAAACCGATGGTCTTATAAATCATGAAATATTTATGGGTTTTAGGCCCTCAACATTCTATTTATCGTTCACATGCTAGTGATTAATGATCATTATCACTCTCTATAATTATTTATGTTTTTCCCCCATGTCCAATCATCACTCCTGACCTATGTTCTATTATATGGAACCCTAGTTATTAGTTTCTTTGGGTAACCTCTTTTTTCCAACTTCCCCTTTTAAAAGGATGTTTTAGTATTCATTTTTATGATGTGGGTTTCTATGAAAGGAACATTCATGTATTAAACCTGTGATAACCAAGATGAATTTCAAGAAATAAATTCATTTTATGGGGGGTAGAATGTAACACCCCTAGATTTTTTGAATTATTTTTTTCAAATTAAATTAATCTTTTTGATATTTTTCATTTCACACAATAGAGAATATAGTTTTTTCTATATGAAAGCATAATGTTTTTATTTCATTATACATAACACCAAGTTAGGATTGCACTACATGAAACAAATTAATTAAATTTTTCTATACACAACACTATTTTTTTCTTTCGTTACACACAATGTCAAGTTCCTTCAATATATTGTGTAATACGCAATGTCGAGTTTTACCAAATTAAAATATAATATTCTTAATATTATTAAAATATTATTATAGCTACCACTTATCTATTAAAAAATAATTTACATATTGTATTAATTAAATTGAGAAAATTTTATTTATACATGTGTATAAAATTAATCCCTTGTTTATAAATTAGTATAAGTGAATGTAAGTACTATTTGAAAATAAAGAAATTTATTTTCTAAGAAAAATATTTTTATAAATACAAACACCATTTTATCCAAATAAACTAAACAAATAATTTTGATAATTTTTTTCAATCAAATTTAAATATTTTATATTCAATCAATATTTTTTATACTCATACAATATATGTGATAGTTTTAAGATATGAATAAATCTAATTTTATGAATAAAAATATGTATTTTTTTAAAAGGTAATTTTACCACATTTTAAATGTGAACCCATTTTAAATCTAAAATTTGACACATTTATAATATTAATTTTTTAAAATAAACTACATTTTTTTAATTGAAATATCAAATTTTACATTTGTTTAATTTTTGGTATCTTTCTTGGAAATTTAATTTTTTGATGAATAGTGAAAAATACTGAATTTTAATTCAAAATTTTTTTTTCATAAAAATTATTTATATAGTGAAATTATGCATTAATTTTATTTTAAATTATATTTATATGAGTGTTATATAATTTAAACCAATTTGTGTAATTAGAAAAAAATCATCTTAAATTTCTATATATAAACATAGCAATCTTTTGAACATTTTTACTTGAAATACCCTCTTTGTTGTCGCGTATATGGGATTAAAATTAAATTAATTTATTCCACTTATGTGATTAGAATTTGTAAGAATTGATTAAATATTTTTAACTATAAAAATTTATAATTTCTAATATGGAAAACATATTTTTTACCAAAATGACTAGTGAAGGTAATTGAAAATTAATTATATTGATTAAAATAAAAACGAGATTATATAATGGTTAAATATTAATATTAGGAGACCAAATGTCCTAAGAACATGTCGAGAAGAAATTTTATGGACATATTTAGACAAATTACCCTCTTAGATATAGTTTCAACAACTATTTTAGGCACATTATTTAATAAAGACCTCTCAATAGTGTTTACTTTTTTATATTTACAGGAATATCACTCCTCCACTATAAAAGGATATTAACCCCCCTCACTTCCACAAACCTCTCAAGAAAAATTGGATTAGAAAAAACATACCCAAATATATTTCTAAATTCCCTCCCTTGGACCTATAATCATTCCTTTGTTCATAAATCCAACCAAGTATTCCCTTTGGTGAAAACCAAGAAGAGTTACTAAACAAGAGGTAACATCCTTCATCATGCCCCTTTGTTTTATTTTAATTATCCACCACTCAAATATAATTATTCCATGATTATATAATATTATTATTATCCTAAATATACAAATATGTTGTTATTATAAGGGTTTTACCTAAACTTTCATACACTTATATCTAATGGGTAACAAACTTACTATTCTTGTGTATGATAAACTACTGCCTCACGAAATGATGTTGTTCGTTTTTCTTTTACCACATCCCATGGTTGAGAATTATAATTTAAACTCTATTTTTTTATGATATATATGATATATATATTATTTATTTATTCTTATTTATTTATTATATAACACATACCTTCATTATTTCCATTTTGTGTAAATATGGTAACTTTGTTTGTGGACGTGTGAACTACCGCCTCCTCAAAGCGATGTGATTCATTCACACTTTACATGGAATATATTAAGAATGGGTGTAGTGATATTATATGATATATATGAAATAATAATGGTAATTTAATGATAATATATATATATATATATATTATTTCCTTATTTTCTTTCAATACAACAAGAAAATAGAAACAGCGTTCATGCGTACATACGACCTACAGTCTCCATGAATGGTGTATTTCATTTTATACTTAAATATTTTATATATTATTAGAAATATTTATATAATTAATATATATTTTATATAAATCTTTTTTTTAATTATATAAATATTTAAATCTTGATCTAATTAAGAGGATCCAATATAACATGTCAAAACATGTATGATTAACAAAGCGGTTATTACCCGAAACGTTACTTTAACATGGAGTTGTTAATAAATGGTTAATATAAAGTCATAAGTTAATATTATATGGTACGATATATTGTAATATGGTTCTTTGTTATATTTATAATAAACTTATATTTATTATACAGGAGGTTTCAATGTGTACGAAGAAAGCCAAGACAAAAGGTAAGGGTTTTCTCATCTCACTTTTATTTTCCATGAAACACAAGCCATCATCACCTTTTATTTATTATATGTGGTGTGTATACTACCCATTCATGTATTTTATTATTATTATACTTAAATTTATTGGTATTTAAATATCCATTTAATACCTTTCTTTTGTGGGGTTTATGTTTCAAAAGATACCAAACCAGTAAAGTAATGTTGTCTTAGTTTTCCATCTTTGAGACTCATTGCATGTTATGCACCAATATTATTATATGAGATGTATAAACATAACTTTTTACATTATATTTTTATCTTTAAGTAATGTTATTTTCTTATATTTGGATTATGATTCATTGTTACTATGTGGTAAGAGTTAATTGCAATAATCTCATTGTTTATGAGGAAAGTTTATGATTATTATTTCATTGATGAAATATTATGATCCATCGTCCAATAAAACTTCTAAAAATTATTATCCTATGTTTATTAATGATATATTCATGTATTAGAACCATTTTTCACTCTTTAGTACATAAGTTAATTAAGAATGTGATTTTAGGAAAATATGACTTTATCTCTCTCTTTGATCAGAAAGCTCTATTCATTCAAAACCATGTTTTGTGAAAAAGGTTTTGAAAAAAAATTATGTTTAAAAAGAGTTTTCAATGTTTAAAGATTAATTTATAAGTTTTCAAGGAAAAATGTTTTCAAAAAATTTTCATATTTCTTTTAGAGGAAAAGGTTTTCAAAATATTTTCAAGCTTCTTTTATAATTTTTCAAGGAAAAAGGTTTTAAAAATTCTACCAAGTTTCTCTTAAAATAATTCAAGGAAAAACATTTTCAAATTTTCTTAAGGATTATTTTTTTATGATTTCATATAATAAAGTTTATCAAAAAAATTCCAGGTTTCCCTTAAAATTTTTCAAGGAAAAATTTTTTCAAAATGATTTTGAATCTTATTTTATAAGTTTTCAAGGAAAAATATTTTCAATATGTTTTCAATCTTCCATTAGTGTTAAATGATATTTTCTAATAAATTGTTTTTCAAAATTATTTATTTTTTAAAGAGTTTTTTTCAATGTGGAAAATATATTTTCCTCAATAAATGTTTTAAAGGATTTTTCATGATATGTTTTCAAAGTGGTTTCAATTAAAAATATTTTGAAAATGTAATATGTTTTAAAAAGTGATGTTCCAAGTGATATTTTGAATCATTCTCCATATAAGATGGAATAATTGGTTATAACTATGCATTACTAGGGACATGATCCAAGGAAACAATTTATATTATTTATCTTAATGGTTTATGTTTTGATGGATTGATGTTTATGAAACCTATTTCTCATCAACGGATTATACCATGACAAATTATTATGAAACCCACTCCCTTCCATAGGTTATTCTAGGATTAAATGATTATGAAACCTTTATTTTTTCTGTAAGTTATGATATGAATATATGATTATAATACCCATTTCATTTCATGGATTATGATATGATTTTTATGAAACCCATCCCTTTTTATGGGTAATGATAAGATGAATATTTTATGGCACACGAATGTATGATTTTATTATGAGATGGGTTGGACCTATATCTCCCTCCACTACATTAGGAAAATATTTATTTCCCACGAGATAATAATGGGATACAAGTTGACAGGTCTGATCTACAATGAGAAACAGGTTTGTCCTGACCCAAAATGGGAAACAGATGTGTCTTGATCCAAAATGGGAAATAGGTGTTTCTAGATCCAAAATGGGAAATAGATGTGTCCTGATACACTATGGTAAATAGGTGTGTCCTGGTCCAAAAATAGAAAATAGGTGTGTCCTGATCCACTATGTTTATGGTCTTTGTAGTTAACCATGAAACATGAAATGGTTTTCTATTATTATAATAGTCCCACACTTATATGACATGAGATTATGATTCATGAATGATTTATGATGATTTATCACCCTTATAATTCATGTATTATGGATATCCAATATTTATTCCATGACTATTTATTATGATCTTTGATATGAAGGGTATGATCTTCTAATGTTATTATCATGTTCTAATACACTTATACTCATTTTATGCTTACATATCACCCTTTTTTACCCTTACTAAAGATTTGAGCCCACCAATTTCTTATGTTTACTTTCCTCAGGTTACAAAGAAATGTTTTAAGTAGGAGTTATAAAGGGGAATATCATTAAGAAAGATGTTGAATATCTTTCACCAAGTTAGAAGATTATGTTTCTATGTCTCCAAGGACAGTAAACTACTACAATACTTGATCATGTATGTCTATAATGTGATGAATATTCATAAAAAATGATGTAATATCTATGTATGATAATTATAGGTCACTATAATGATCATCCCTAAATACTATAGTATAATCCTTATGAGCATCCATGAATACTATTAAGAAAAAGATAAATAAATCATAATAATACCCAGTGAACAAAAAGTGAAGCTAACATATCATTGAAATAGGTATAATGAGTTTATATCCCCAATATGGATATCTATCACAATTTTACACATATAACAGTGGACATATATTATAATAATAAATCAAAATTGTGTATCACTATTTCTTTCCCATGGTTTGTCTGCTCCACAATAACATTGTATGCCATTATCCATCTATATCCCAACATAATCTTGCCTAAATAAACTAGATCTAAGTATCACAACATTCACCTCAGTCATTAGCTCATCTCATCATCCCATGCCATATATTTAGATAGTATTAAATTATTTTGTAGGATCCACCACATCTCATATGGCATGCATCAAACCTAATGGATTATACCTCAAGCTATCATAGCCTATAGATTGAGTATGGTAACAAAAGTAATCACAACCTATACACATCATACCTATAATAATATGTTGGATACTATAATTAGAGATATATGTGTTTCAAATTACCACCATCCATTATACCCGTACACAAAAATATATAGTAAGAATTATCAACCGTGTATGCTAGCATAATGAACTATCATGAAAAGAGAGTAGGTACAAATGGGGTAGTCACCCATCTATCCTCGCTACTAGAATGTTCAGTAAAACACCCTATAAGAGACCACTAGGTGTTATTCAACCAACCAGATTTGGTGGGTTAGCATAATAGATCAAAAAATGTATAGGCTATAATATATATCACAACCACACTACGCGTAAAACCTGTTCCTATGATCAATTGTAATTATTATCATTCAAAAACACATCAACCACTACTAGGTAATAGATTTACTATAAAAAAGAATAATTTAAGAAGATACATTAAATTACTTGTTTCCATTGAAAATTTAAATTTATGTTAATTAGTTCCTCAACTAGTAATTAAAATATTTAAATTATATATCATTAATCATCCCTATGATATCAATTCCCTTCATGCATGCTCCAATAGAGTACTTGGTTTCTCAAGATTAACATTACCATTTTAATTATAAGAAGATCAAACCCCATGGTATTTAAAATTATTAATTATTTACCATTCCATTATTCTTGGTATTATAGGAAAAAATCAAAAGCTTATAGAAGAGAAAATCATCTATTTATATATAGCTAAGTCAAGTAGTAGGAAATAAATATATGTAAAATAGGTTACACCACTATCTAGCCATTAAAAAATAATCATTAATAGTAATAATCAAACATAATCATGTAAATAGGTATTACTGACATTAACACATTCCATCATCTTTGGTTCCTTTCCCAACACCCACATGAATATCCCAATGCACTTCACCAACATAGTTGTCAAATATTGCCACAACCTTGGGCCACCCCGCTCATATCTCATCAAATATCCAAGACTCACATCAAATATCATAAAAAATACCAGATCTTGAGCACACATATGGTAGAAAAAAACATATTCATAAGGTAATATTAATTTTATAAATATATTTAGCCTTCACATAAAAACAATCTCTCATAACCCCCAATAAACGGTAAGTAGAATTTATAAAAAAATGGTCACTCTCAGCCCCAAATATTTATCTTTACTATAAAACTTATTTTTATTCATTATTTAATTAACTGATTCATTATTAATAGGTTTAAACTATGTAGGAACTATGTTAAAAACTATATTATGTAGTAAAAATTAATTAAATGTTCTTCCTAGAACATTACAACTATAACAAGAATAAGATAAGATCAATTCTCATTAATATTCCTATAATAAATAATCTCATAAATAAGTACTCCCTATTAAATTTCATATCCAATTCCAAAAAAATAGAGAATCATAATAAATTACACATGCATACTATTACTATCAAATTTTAAGAAACATAGGATTTTTTAAACATGTCACTTTAATTATTTATCCATCCAATTAATTGAAACTTCAAGAACTTTAATAGTTTCCAATGAAATAAACATGATAAAACATTCATAAATATTATTTATAAATAAATATTATATATAGGAAACTATCTATAAGATCAAGAGGTAACCCATTATCATGGTGGAAACCAATAACATGTGATTGATACAATGATAAACCAAATCAATTCCTTAATCTGGTTTAATATTTAACTAGGTTTATTCTACCGCCACCAAAATGGATAAACCCATATAAAACTATGACTGCATATAAAATAAAGTAGATAAAATCAATCCCAATATCAATATAATACACATTATTTACATGATAATAGACCAACATCATGGATATCTGAAATCCTCTCCCATAAGTAAACTACCATATCACAAGGAAAATGTTCTATAAACACTCTGTAAAATGAAAATTAAAACTTGATTAGAATGATAGATATAATAAAACATAATAGTGAAAGGATAATGAGAATACAATTAGATAAAATGAAGGATAACCTACTAGATAAGTAGAAGAACATACCTCAAATTACTACTAATTAATATGTATAATTTAGGGCTTAATTTTGATCAAATAGGGCTTCGTAGAATTCAAAAAAACATCAAGGTGCCTATGGTTAGAGTGGAATAATTGGGATAAATGTTATTTTGTGATCCTAGGGGTATTTATAAAGATATTAAATTTTATAGTACCATTCCACAATCCCATATATCCACACCATAGCTAATTGGTAAATAGAAGGACTACGATGCAATGGAAGGAGAAAACGCATCAACCCCTTGGTCAAATATGCATTTGAGATCTATATCTGGATTTATGGTGTGGATATTTTAATCCTAAGTTGAGATATTGTGGTAAAAAAATACCCTCATATCGAAGAAAAACCTTTTACAATAGGGAGGAAACTCCATAGTTTAACCCCCACAATGCATCTAACCCCTAAAATGGATGAACTGTTCAAAACAGTTATGATGTAACCATCATCTCCATGCCATAGTGTTAGACCATCGGAAATGTCCTATTCTATAACCAACCTTATATGGTGAAAATACCCCCATTTTGGCAGTCACCTCTAAACTACTATCGATCTCCCCTATATAGTGGCATGGGAAACCATACAATGGAATCCAGGCATCTGACATTGCACATGGATTCATTCCTAAGGATTTCTTAAAAATGCAGTTTACCCCCCCCCCCCCCAATTTCCCATACACCTTACCAACACTCAAGAAACACCTCGTGGTTCCTCCAACACCCCAAACACAAAAAGTAAAAGGCCTATAGGATCTATTTCCTTACATAAAACAATAATTATACCCATTTTTATTAGGGATAAATCTACTTTTTTACCATTTTTATTGGGTTAAATACTCCCTTATACCTCATTGGCATTAGATAAATCCTCACATGTAATTCATTGGCTTGGTATAAATCTCCCCATGTACCTTTATGAGCTGATGAGGCATTAAAATAAGACAATGTATTGGAGGGTAGTATAATACCCCACCCATCATTATCTATAAAAACATGTTTCATAAAAAAATATGTCATTTACATATCTTAATGTACACATGGAAAAATAATGGGTTTCTTAAACATCCAAATAGAATTCATTAATTTGTTCATAAATAACCCATGTAAATAGTATGTGTTTCATAAAACATCCAAATTATACAAAATAACAATCTGAATTAAATCATTTGACTTTAAAAACATGATCACTAAAAATAATCACATAACATGAAGTAATGAAATCACTGAATATCAAAACTCTTATTTTACAAAATAATTCACATCATACTAACATTTTGATGATGATAAAAACATCACATCATAAAATAAAAAAAATATAGGGTAAATGGGAGTGAAAAATATAAATTTTACAAAAATAACTTATAAAACATTAATTTATAAATTACTTTCATAATAAATTTTAATGAACAGAAATAAAACACATTGAGAAACCCAAATATAAGTATTTCTTAATAATATATCCCTAAAAATACATAATTGTTTCAAAAAAAAGAGAAGTGAAAATAATTTTAAAAACATTTAATTTTATAAGAATATTTACTCATATAGACATGAAAAGTATAACATATTTTCCTGAAATGGTAATAAAAAATAAATTGAAAATTTTTACTTTTAAAATTACTACTTCATAATAAAATCATTAAAATAAATAAATAATAGAAGTGAAACTAATTTGAAAACTTTTATTAATAAAAATAAATTTTAATATCAGAACCTTAGAAAAGATATAAATATATCAATAGAAAATGTGGATTGGATGATGATATTTAATTTTTTTTGGAAATTATTGAGAAAACCTTTATTTCATTATGAAATAACCTTCGTAAAAGCCCAAATCATTAAATATATAGTGAAATATTTATTTAAAAATAATTAGGGGGGAATAAATGAATCATTAGAGATAAAAAAATTGATTTTTCTCTCAGAATAAAAAATAAAAATGGTGAGTAAAAGCAATTAAATATAAAAATATATATTTAAAATGAGAATAATTCATTACAAAATTTCATTTTCACAAAAAACATAAAATCATGAAGGAATTATACTTTGAATAAAAATATAATTATCCCAAAAAAAGAATTAAGAAATAAAACACAACATCATTATAGGTTATAATATATCAATATTGAAAAATAATATTCAATAAGAGTGATAATGATACAAGGAAGATATTTGAGTCACAAAAACCCTTCTGACATTTGTACCTTTTGAATTATAGTCCCATGAGAGATATTCCATTTAATAAAACATTGAATATCATGAAATATCGGAAATTCATCATAAAAATTGATATCAGGAAGTATATACACCACTGAAAAAGAAACATGGTATGTATATTAAATATGTCTCAATTAAATATATTTTGATACAATGAAACCCACACAACATAGGTGAAAAATAATTCAAAACACCCATAAAAGGGATATCATGGAATTAGACATAAAATATAATAAATAAAATATAATTCATGATCTTTTATATCAAATAGGTAATATAAATACTACTTATATATGAATTTTTTAATAAATACAAAATATGTCTCAATAAATTGATATTTATACATAATACCTTAAATTGTTCCGGATTCATACTCAGCATGTTCTTATCTTCATTGGAGACTTGATATTTTCTTGGGAGTTCCCTTGAAATTTAAGGTATTAGGATAAAAATTATTTATCAATGGTTTCTATTTCTAGGAGATGGTTCTGGGGAGAGTAATAGAGAATAGTTTCAAGTTAGAAATCATTATTGATGTGCGTCATTTATTTGTGGAAGTGGTACCATTTTATAAGAGTAGAAAAGGGAGATATTTTGGAAATACTCAAAATTTATCTATAATTGTTGATATTATTCAAGGTTAAATGACTCATAAGTGGAAAATTTGGGGGTATGGGTAAATATATGGTTAAATATCTTCTTGTCCATTCATTTTGGGGAATGGTAAGTGTGATTTATGTATTTTGTTTTTACTATTAACTTTTTAACAAAATTTACTTTTACCATAGTAATCAACTATTATCCGTTGTATGTAAAAGTAATTAAAATAATAAATATTTGAACATTTTACATAATTTGAAACTTTTAATTTAAAATATTAATATCATTTTTTCTCATAAATTTTACAAGGCATGAAAATTTAATTTTCAAATAAGCACACTTAATCATGTAAAAAAATTAGACAAATAATGTTCTTAAGAGTAAAATATATATATATATATAAGATATTATTTTATAGGATAAAATATTTAATGGATCTATTATAAAAAAATAGGTAGGAGGATTTTATGAAAATATGAAACCAAATTTTATAATCCAAACACCTAACTAGTGGAAAATAGTGAAAAATGTATTTTTTTTATTAATGTATTAATTTCATTTCATTTTATAAAGTATTGGACAAAGAATTATAAGTTAAAAAATATTTTAAAATAAATAATTTTTTTTATTAAATATATATATTTTTAAATAAATGGTTTTTAAATTTTCTTGGATAAGCATACCAAATGAAAAAAAACATATTTTTTTTGGAAAATAATATTTTTTGACTGAAAAACAATATTTTCATAAAAAACTAAAAAAAATATAATATGTAATTTTTTATGTGATGAATTAAAAAATTATTTTTAAATAAAAATTTAATCCTAAAATTTTCAAAAAAAATTCAAAAAATTTACCTAATATAAATAAAATGGCTTTTATTTATTGTAACTTTTTTCATTATTAACTCATAATAATTATTTTCCTTTAGAATATTTGACAGTATTCAAATGTAGTATTTATTATTTAATTATTATTAATTTTATCTTATTATGTTGTGGGTTTTTATGTTGTGTTTAGCGTCTGGTGAAAGATATGAAACATAGTATAAATTTTAAAGGATCCAAAATCTGAGGTGATTATAAATAAAATATACAATCACAAAAGGAAAACCCCTTTTAGTATTTAAAAATACCATTACTAAAAACCCACATCATAATAATGGATACAAAAGAATCATTTTGAGAAGAGAAGAATTGAAATATGAGTGTCACCTAAAATATAACATAATCATATTTCTACATAAGTATAATATTGGAATGATGTGAAAATATGAATATGGAAGAGAAAATTAATGTACAAGGAATAATAGAGAGTGATAGAGAACATGAGTATTGGAATACTCATAGTCATAAACCATAAATCAAGATGGGATAGAGAATACTGTTAATTCATTAAAAATAATTGTAAATTGGTAACCTTTTTATTTCATTAATATTTTCATACATATGATGGATTTATTTACTATAAGATTTGGAACCAGATAAGATATATATACTTGATTTCTTTTATTTAATAAGAAAAATTTCATCCAGTGGCAATAATTCAAATAATTTCAACTTCTATACCATCTATTAATAAATGAAATGAATATTCAAGATAAATTTTTGATTAATAAATCATTAATGTTAAATTTTAATGGATCACAAGATCCAAAAAATGATTACAATATATTTCCCATATTTATATTCCTTAAAAAATGAAAAATGGTTAGAAAAAGATAAGGTAATATTCAATATAAATAAACTATTACTTGTAAAAATACCACATTAATCTTTAAAGCCTTAACAATATCACTAAATTTTATACATTAGATATTTCACAAATAAACAACCTTAAAAATCTTCAAAATATTCCTAACAATTTTCAAAACCCATATATTATAATTATTTGATCACATATTCATACAATATATTTTTTATATTTATCTCTAAATAATTTCAATCTCTCATATATACATAAACAAAAATGTATATTCCATAACATTATAATATCTAAATATTCCAATCTTATAAAAGTATATCATGAATCACCATAATGCCACAAAAATAATAATTGATAATTCATTCTTTATTCCAAAAATAAACTCACATAGCCAAAAAAATAAAATTCCATTTACATTAATTTTATATTATTCCAAAAATAATGAACTTCACCAAAATTAACATCAATCACTCAATAACCAAGTCAATTTTCAAACCCATGTTTATCTATATAATAAAAAATATTTTCCCAAAATTTAATAACCCATTCATACCATAATTACCTCAACATCAAAGATCATATTATCCCTAAAGGATACCAATACCTATCAATATATTTTGAAAAAATGTGAAATCAGTCCAATTAAAATAAAATTTTCACTAAAACATATACAAATAGAAAGGGATTTATTACAATAAATTTATCTAAAAATACCATTAATTATTTTAAACTCCCATATAAATGTTTTTTGAACCAAATCACCTCATAAGTGATTTTAGTAACTTATAAATGGAGTTTCCCCCCTGTAGGTAATTTCCTAGTAGATATTAACACCTCTATGTTCTTTTTGGAACCATGTAATTGAAATTCCATGCTTTACTTAATTAAAGGGCTTATATAAATGGAATTACCTGATTCATGATTTTTTTCCTTAAAGAAATTAATGGAATAATTGATTAAATATTAAGGGGTGTTAATACCACACTTATTGATTCATGCTTGTTTATATGGCCTAAATTAATTTCAATACCCTTGGTTATGTTTGGGCTTCATTAATATAATGCATGAGAGGTGATACCTCATGGATATTATTATAATTATGACTACACCATTGATAATTACTATGGAATGATGGTCAAGGGAATTTTTGGTCATGACGATTCACTCTCCCTTACATCGGGTGTTGAGCATGACATCCCATGCCATTGAAACTATTTGGATAGTGGGCATGATGCACTATGTCCCTTGCTTTGGGTGTTTACATGACGAATCACCCACCATCTTTAATGAGGAGAATGAAGTCTTGAATTTATTATGAGATGTAGGTATTGCACCCTCATTTGATATTATATGATTGTTAAGACTGGTTATGGATGACTGAGTTATGCCTCAGTCTATCCAGCACCAAGTATTCCAAGTATATTCCAACTAACATTTTCACATACTTAGAGAATATAGGTGGATGAAGTATATAAATATACTATATATATTATTAGTATATATATAGTTACTAACCAGACACTCATACCAGTCATGAGACGAAGAAGGTAGAGTCTCCAGGTGTCCTTAGGAACTTGAGCAGGCTGGTACTTATTTATTCCACATTATTGATTATTTATTTATACATGTGCACTCTTGTTACTAGGTAAAATTCTTGGATTTTTTCTAGACACTATTGCTGGAGGCCTACTAGAATTTTATCTCACATCCTACTTAGTCCATATTTGTTACTCGAGTAGATTACTTGTCTATAAGTATGGATAAGGGAAAGTTCCCTGATATAGATTCTTGATATTATTTTCTTATAGTTGATCATAGGAGCAGAGGACCAAGTGTATTCTCAAGATGATAGTGGAGAAGTCTTTTTGTATTTTGTATAGCATATTGTATATACATATCCCCTATTCCCCTCACTTTATATCAACATTACATGCATTCATGTATATGAAATTACCTTTTGGATTTTGATATTATTATTTATTTTTTCAGTTATTTGAGATTATGCAGTTTATAATTATATTTTTTGTCTGTGCTTCCATTTCGATAGGTTACTGGTCTATACTTTTAGTGTTTTTTTATATCATTCTTCTTCTCTTGTGTTCTTATTGTTGTTATCTATTGTACCACTCTGATATAAGGGTATAGTATCCCCATTTTACCACCTTTACGCCCTTGCTACAAGTTGGTAGCCTCTATCACATGGTGAGGTGTGTTTGAGGCTATTGACCCACCAACTTGGGGCCCTAGTTAACTAGATGGAAAATCATGACATTACAAAAACAACCTTTAAATTATATAACCACCAAACATATTTTGTTTCCAAGTCTATTTATATTCTTTGGTCATTTATATATGTTAAATAAACATATTCAATACTAAATATAACTATGAAATAAATAATGTGTTTACAATGACATACATACCAACAATAGTTACCTGCCAATACCCATATAATGATATGGGGGGAAAAATATGTATAGTCGAGTCATAATTGTCAACCGGATTACCCGATGTTCCGGTAATCACATCCATTAGCCCTATATCGATGGGATTTTTACTTGTAGTAGTGGGAAGCATACCAGATGGAGTTGGGATTGTCTCTAGTAGTGTAGTGTCATCTGAATGTGTAGACCAACTATGATTTTCATAACTTTTAGTCCTTGGATTTTTTTCTAAAAATTAAACAACAATGAAATCAGTTAAAACATATTAAAATGATATAAGACCATGATAAAATTTAAAATTACTAATATAAAAATTTTCAATCACTTTTGTGTATTTAAAAAGTTAATTTGATTCTTAAAACTATTAATTTATTCTATTAAAATGTCAATATTATTATATATGATCGATAATCCAAGACCTTTTATTTTACCCTCATAGCATTATTTTATAATCATTAAAGGCATAAAGTAAATTATTGACTTCATTATTTTTCAAGAATTACTATTGTTCATTTTATTGAATATCAATATTTTTGAAATTAAAGTGAAAACGAAATATATGATATAAAATATATTGAAGAATAAATTACTCTTTTGTAATAGTAAATAAAATATGATTTAATAAGTTAAATAAGTATTGAATGTATAACTATTTCATTAATAATTGATTATTATCATCGATAGTTAGAATTATGTCTTTATATTCACCCTCACTTTCAAGACTGATAGTTTCAATCCCATCATGGACAAATAAATAAATTGCTTCCTACTGATAGGGTTTTCTATTAGTAAACCATTCGTTAATATCATCACTCATATCATAAAAGTATCTTGGTTTCACATGGACTAAAACACTACACCGTTTATCAATTCCATCATCAATATAATATAACATTTTTTATTGTGAATAAAAACTTTATGTATTGTGTTTTTTACTATCAATAGTAGTAATCAAAAAAATTAAGTTTACATAAGTAAACTATAAATAATATTTCTTTATACCTCTATTAATATCGACCCACTTTCATTTGAATAAAACTATAGAAAATTTTCAATGATAATTTAATTTTATAATTTCAATAAAATTTTCATAATATCCCAACTCAATGAATTTTTTAAATATTCCATTTTTTGTGTTTTTAAAACTACTTTTTGATAATCTATGTGAAACTTGAAACCATTAATATTGTACGCATCAAATCTCATAGATTAATTCAAATACCTTCAATAAAAATATTTCAAATCATCAGACAGTTTAACTCAAATATCAACATTCATGATATTTACAAATAGATACAAAATATTAGTATTTATAAAAGATGATTATAAAAAAAATATAATAAGAAACCAATTATGAACTTAAACAATGTAAAAACTAGTTAATAATATCTTTTTTCATAGATTTTTTTTTATTTATGTATCATTTCAAGTTTTAATCTAAATATATCTCTTTATATGTGTCTTTGGTTCTTCAATTAAAGTTTTTATGATATCATTATTTAGTAGAAAAAAGTGGTGTGCTTGTGTGAACTCCATATGTATAGTGAAAATGAGAAAATATTTCTAACTATATGAACTAACATTTCAAATATTATTGATTTAATAAAGGAATGAATATAAGTTAAGTTATCTTAAGGACATCCAACTCAATTTAATATTGTCTCAATCCTATCCAAATAACTCAAATATAATTTAAGGCACTCTTCAACTAAGTAAAATTTAGCAATAAAGCATTTTGGTTGATATTTTTTATCCACATAAGACTTTAAATGACCAATAAACCTAATGAATCAACACATAATAAAAATTTATGTCAAGAGTTGGAAAAACATAATTCAATAGTGAGGAAAATTTAAAAATAATATACCTCTCTATGGGATATATTCATTAATAGTGTATAGATCCTCCAAATTTATCTTCCTTGACTAAATGAACTATTAAATGAACCATCAAAATGAAAAAATTTGGGGAAATATCATCTTCGAGGTTTAAATTTTTCTAATAGAGTTGCCTAAATAACATTCAAAAATCAATTATGACTATGGTTATTTTATCAGGTAACAAGTTATGCAATTCCAATGGTAGAAGTTACTCCATAAAAATATTTGATTCATGAATTTTCATACCACATACCTTATAATTCTATAATTCTATAAATATTTAAATGTTATTAGAATATTTATCATGAACTTTCAATTTTTTAATTTTTTTAAGAAATACATTTTTTAGGGTTTTTCAATAAAAAAATTGAAATAGTATACTTCCTATTCTCATTTTCCCATAGATCATGCTTTATGTTAGTTTATTATAATTCGTTTTTTTTTTATTAATATGGTTCTTTTTTCATACTCATTAAGTGTTGTGAAAATCAAATTATCACCCAAATTCTTCTCAATGTGCATATAACGCCCTGAAAATATAAATTAGGAACATTGTATTCAATAACATGAATAACATGCAACGCCAAGCGCATAAGGGAATATAATATCCTGATAATTTATAATATATTTACTATTTAAAATGAATCAAATATATTTTATATATTTCAATGCACGTGTCACTGAGTTAGCGTACGACGCACACAACAATGAGTTTCTTCAATGGCTTGTGTTACATGCAAGACCGAACTTTACCGAACAATAATATATTATTAGAATATTATTTAATATAATATAAACTAAATTTTATGAATATTATTAACCATATTATGAAAATATATAGTTTACACAAATATAAAATAAATTCATTGGTTACAAATTAATTAGAAATGAATATAA
This sequence comes from Viscum album, assembly GCA_963277665.1. Lineage (NCBI taxonomy): Eukaryota > Viridiplantae > Streptophyta > Magnoliopsida > Santalales > Viscaceae > Viscum > Viscum album. The sequence goes on from OY728141.1 coordinate 1,333,160,777, forward strand.
AACCCTATTGAATATAAAGGAAAATGTTATTATTTTTATGCACACAAAGTTTCTTTACCCTAATAAATTAAATTAACTAAAATTATCGAGTTATATTAATGTGATATATATATTATATATTTAATCAAATATTTTTGTATTCATCCAATAGATTTTATAGTCATAATATAAAAACAAAACCAATTTTAAGCATAAAATACTATATTTTTATTAAGGCATTTTTAACACTTTCAATGGAGAACCTATTGTAAATTAAATTTTTTGAAATTTTATTGATTAAATATGTAAAAATAAACTTAATATTTGAAATATAAACACAAAAATTATTTTATCATAAATTTTTGGTATTTTTCTATGATGTTTCATTTTTTAATGAATAGTGAAAAATACTGAATTTTAGTTCAAAACTTCTTTTTCATCTGATTTATTTATAAGGTTAAATTATATTTTAAATTGGTTATAAAGTTTAATTAGATAAAAAATTTATCAATTAATCCAATTTAGGTCAGTGGAATCAATTTCACTTTGAAATTTACTATAAAAACATAGAAAACTTTTGGATGTTTTTACTTTAAAAACCTACATTGTTGTCCCGTCTGTGGGATTAAATTTAAATTAATTTCTGCCACTTTTGTGATTGTAATTTAGAAAAATTTATTCCATATTTTGAATAATAATAATTTCTAATTTATAATAAGTTCAACTTATTTTTTGACCAAAAAAATTAGTGAATGTAATTAAAATTAATTATAACAATTAAGGTAAAATTAAGCTTAATAGGGAACTAGACCTTAATCTTAAGGGCCCAGATAACTTAGAAAATTGTTTAAGAACCATTTTATGGAAATATTTAGACCATATCCTCCATTTTATTAATTTTTTTCATTATTTTAGCCACATTAAATGTTAAAAATGTGTATGGAATTCCTTTGTAAAAATATTACAAGAGTGTCACTCCTCCTCCACTATAAAAAGCCTCATCTCCTCCCACTTCCTCACACTTATCAAGACACTCTGGATTGACCAAGATCTACCCAAATAGATCTTAAAAATTAATCCCATAATCCTAGAATCCTCCCCTTGTGCATAAATCCATCCAAGTAATCCTTTTGGTACAAACCAAAAGAAGTTACCCGATTATGGGGTAACATCTTTCCTTAAATTATTTAGTTTTATTTCCATTATACAACCAATTAACTCTTCTTATTCTATGATTGTATAAAAATAGAATTATCCTCGATATACTAGGATATTTTTATTCTAGGGTTTCAACATACACTTACAAACACTTCTATCTAATGGGTAAAGAACATACTGTTTCTGTGTACGGTGAACTACTACCTCATGAAATAATGATTGTTCATTTTTCCTTTACCACCTCTCATGGTGGACATTATGATGTAAACTCTATATATTTTATATATTATATTTATTATTTATTTATTATTTTTTAATTATTTTATAACACACACCCTTATACATTCCATTTTGTATAAATTCGATAACATTGTTTGTGGAAGTGTGGACTACCGCCTCCTCAAAGTAATGTGATTCGTTCTCACTATACATGGAATGTATAAAGGATGGTTTTGATTAAAAATATGTAACATAAAAAAACTCTATATTATATTAATTAAATAATTACCTTTATAGAAATATGATATATATCATTTTATTTATTATCCTTTCACACACTTAAAAATTGATAACGTCGTTCATGGACGTGTGGACAACTGCCTCCTCAACATGATGTAATTCCTTTTACATCACAATAATTATATATATAAGTATATATGATTAAATAATATGGTATTTATGATATAATTATCATTATTTAAATATATTATTCTACTTAACTTCTTTCTATAACGATTATTGAAAAAAGGTGGATGTTACTCATGCGTACGTACGACCTACTGTCTTCATGATTGTAATATTGATTCATTTTTTCATAAACATTTTTAATGATTGCTTTTAAAATTATAATTGACATATAAATATGATAATTATTTCATGATTATTATTCTGTAGATGTTATATATTGACCCCTTTGACCATAGTTGACCTACCAAAGTTGTTTTTGACATATAAACCGAATTTTTTCTAAATAGCCAACACAAACATAATTGTTTAAGTAGATGTATAAAACATAATAATAAGTCGAATAAAAGTAATTATGAACATGAAAAAGTTTATCATTCAATTAAATAATTAACATAAGTTTATTATACATGATTTTATATGATGTTCACCTGAAAAGGAAATGTAAGGTAAGGGATTCTTGACTCATTTTCTTTCCATAAGGCTTGCATAATTTTTGTAAACCTAATTTATTTTATATGGTGTATATAATTACCATTTTGATATGTAATATCATGAAAATTTCTATCATTATGGTATTCTTAGTTCCAACTTTAATTATTTCTTTTAAGGGTATTTGAGTTAAAATTTACCAAGTGGAATAGAATTCCATAACTCAATTTATTTTAATTGTGTTATATTACTTCCTTGTTACTGTTAATTTTATATGATTATGTGTGTAATAAATTTTTACTATATATTGTTTCATTTATACTTCACTTATGTAAATTTATAGTTTATACAGATAATCTACACATTTATTTATTCTCACTTTGATGTTATATCCTTTTTAAGTGTTTATTTCACAATCTCATTTTATTAGAGATTGTTTTCACTTGATTTCCATTTGAGTAAATTATTGGATAATTATTCAATAAACCCTTTAATTTTAAATCTCCTAGGGTTATTCAAGTCCTTTATTAATTATTAGTACCATTTTTTCACTCTTTGGTACTCAAGGTGTTTTAGAAAATGTTTTTATGAAAACCTGACTTCATTTCTATCTTTAATCAGAGAACTGGTTTTCTTCTAAAAAACATGTTTTATTAAAATGTTTTAAAAAATATTTTAAAAATATTTTGTAAAGAAATTTTTACCCTTTTTCATTTACCAATTTTTTTCAATGTAATTTTCTTTTAACTTTCTGAATAAGTCATTTTTCTAACCTTTTTACAATGAAAAAAGGAATGTTCTTTTTATTTCATACGGCATGTACAGATTTATCCACCATCATTCCTTCAAAATCTCCTTTTCATGTTTAAAAGGTTAATTTTTAAATAAAATGTTTTTAAAATTGATTTTCAAAGAAAAAAATTAAAAGGTTTTTCAAAACAAAAGGATATTTTCCTCAATAATGTTTTTAAAATATCTTTTTATAATATTTCCATTCATCAATGATAACAACCCCTTATTTTAAACCACTTGGGGTTTGTTATATCGATATTGTCCTTAATCTTTCTTTGGATGGTTTATGATTTATTTGTCCATGGATATTATTCACATTAACTTAATTGATTTATTTTTTATTCCCCTTTGAATTATTCAATTTCCGATGATTATTGAACATTGAATTTCCCCCAATTATCCATATCATTTATCATGGATATGTTCATTTCCAAAACCATATACCATTTTTCATATGGTGTTTACTTTCAAAGTAATTTGACTACTTGGTTAGATATTAATAAATCCATACATTCTACTCCATAATGATATTTGATAAGGCATGTTGTTAAAATGATTATTCAAAATATGAGGAATGTTTTAGACTGGTACAACACGGGTGGGGCCTAGCTATAGATATACCCTAGATGCATCAGTAGTATCATGGGATGATTCATTTGGATACCCTCCTTAGATGGATTTTTACTTGATATGTTGTAAATCATCTTGTGAAAGGTCTTTATGGTAAAGGTATCATGTACCTAGGAAATATACCATCCAATAATCAGGCATTTCCCTCATTTAGTTTCAGTTATTATTCATCCATGATTTTTTTCATCAACATATATATGGATAAATTTCATTTTTATTTCATTAATTAAATGGCATGTGTTTTAGTTCCATACCTTTTCATATTGATTTTTTTCCTAATCTAGTTATTTGAATTGAATGTGTTTCCATTTATTAGCTTTCCATATTATTTATTCATTTCCTTCTTATTTTGTTAATTACATGGTATGTGTTTTAAGTTATTTACCATCATGTGATTATTATTATCATTGATTCATTATTACTTCCACTATAATTTACCCTTAATGATCAATTGAGATCACCCTTATTATGTTTCCTTTCCCTAGGAATCCAAGAAGCTTACTATGAAAGATATGAATGGATATACTAGATATAATAAAGTTACCCTTAAAGTTATTATCCTCAAAGTTATTTATTTAGAAAAGAAATTATGTTGTAATTAGTGTATTAATTTTTAATACAAGACTCATGTATGTATCTGGTTTACCAAGACTACTAAACTCTCGATCCTTTTATATCTGATTCCTTGTAATCATGTCAATGTAATTGATAGCATACATCAGCTCTAGGATTTCTGGGGTTAGTTCTCATCAATTGGTATCAAAGGAAGTTTAGTAGCAACCTTGGGAACTAGATTTAGGAAAACATACATTAGATAACATAGACCTAATTTATAATTTGAGGATAAGTATGAAATAACATCCTAAAGTTTTTGTTGGATTTATATTATGTAGTTTTCCTAGAAATACATCCATGTCTATATACTATAAGTGGATATGGTTTTGGAATAGATATACTGAGGGGAAACAACTCTTACAAGGTGTTTCAATCCTAAATCAGTGTAACCTAGTACATGACAATGGGCCTTATTGCACAACTAGTTTGACACTCCTGGGGGATATGCTTAGGAAAATTCACATTTTATTTACAAACCACCATGAAGGATTTTGACAATGAATAACCTAGGTTAGACCGAAGGTGTTTTAGATTTAAAATAAGGTGAAAAATTTTAGAAATTCTAGAGATGATATTATGAATCAGCATTAAACCAATGAAATGATCCAAGTGGTTGAAGTATTTTTGTATCAGAATTGTATTTAAAACATTTGTTAAAAGTATATTTAGTGATTAACCTTATTTCAAGGATGTACATAATATTTATTTTGGAAATTATATTAACATGGTTCTATAAAAGGAAAACATGTATGTCAGGTGGAAACCAATCAAATCCAGAAAGGTTGTAGGACTTGAACCCATGACCAAAGGGAGATAAGGGTTTCGCACCCACCACTAACCTATGCAATGTACAAGTTAATATGTCATTGTTTTAGTTGAACAATTTGATGAATAGATGCTAATGATAATATAGTAGTGTTACTTTTTAGGTTTGTATATTAATGTATTAACCATATTGACTTTAGAGGATACATAGAGACAAATAGTTATATGTTTCACTATTTTATGGGCCTTATGATCCATTAAATGTTTATTTTAGTGCTTCAACCATCAATATTAATTTTTGGATATCCATTTCTTGAATTAATGGGTGAATTATAATTTGATCAAAACATAACCAAAATATGGAATTGTTTTCATGAAATTAAAATGTATCATGTAAATAAATTTCCTTATATTTTTAGGTAGTAAAATAATTATCTAACATTAGTCAAATAACTTAGAAATAAAATTTTGTTTAACACCTTAATTTTTGTCAAACATATGATCTTATAAATCATCAATGATTTATTTCTTTGAAGCCCTAAACTTTTTATTGATCATTCACTTGTTTGTGATTGATGACCTCAATCACTCCCTATAAATAATTATGTTTTTCCTCCCGATACATATCGCTACTTTCCAATAATGTTCTTCTACATATAGACATAGATATATGTTATCCCATGTGACCTTTTTACTTATCATTCACTCTTATCTAGAGGATGTTTGACAAACCCTTATCAATATTTGGGATTTAAAATAGGAAATATCAAACAATATATTACCAAGATCGAGTCTAAACTGTGAGGATGTAATTTAATCAAGGTGGGGAGAATTTATCGCCATGAAAATCTTAAGTTGGAACATTGTATTCAATAGCATGTATGACATGTAACACCAAGAACGTAAGGGAATATAATATCCTAAAATTTTATAATATATTTACTATTTTAAATGAATTTAATATATTTTATATCTTTCAATGCACGGGGCACTAAGTTAGCATATGACACACACAACACCGAGTTTCTTCAATGGCTTGTTTTATACGAAAGACCGATCTTTACCAAACAATAATATATTATTAAAATATTATTTAATATATTATAAACTAGATATTATGAATATTATAAACTATATTATGAAAATATATGGTTTAAAAAATATAAAATAAATTCATTGGTTACAAATTAATTAGAAATGAATATGAAAACCTATTGAATATAAAGGAAATTAATATTATTTTTATGCTCCCAAAGTTGTTTTACCTTAATAAATTAAATTAATTACAATTAGTGAGTGATATTAATGTGATATATATATATATATATATATATATATATTATTCAATAAAATATATTTTATATTCATCCAGTTTATTTGATAGGATTAATATAAAAAAACCAATTTTATGCATAAAATACTATATTTTTATTAAGACAATTTTACCTCCTTTTAATGGAGAACCTATTATAAATTCAATTTTTTTTTTAACTTTTATAGATTATATATGTCAAAAAAAACTTTATATTTAAAATATAAACATAGAAATTAGGTTATATTTATTTTTTGGTATTTTTTTGTGAAGTTTCATTTTTTAATAAATAGTGAAAAATACTGAATTTTAGTTCAAAACTGTTTTTTCAGTTGATTTATTTATAAGGTTAAATTATATTTTAAATTGGTTTAAAATTTTAATCAGATAAATTTTTTATTAATTAATACATTTTAGGTCATTATAATAAATTTTACTTTTGAATTGACTATAAAAACATAGCAAACTTTTAGATGTTTTTACTTTAAAAACCTGTATTGTTGTCCCATATGCAGGATTAAATTAAAATTAATTTCTAACACTTATTTGATTGGAATTTGAAAAAATATATTCCATATTTTTAATCATAATAATTTATAATTTATAATTTAAACTTAGTTTTTGACCAAAAATATTAGTGAATGTAATTAAAATTAATTACAATGATTAAGGTAAAATTAAGCTTAATAATGGACTAAACCTTAATCTTAAGGACCCAAATGACTTAGAAACTTATCCAAGATCCATTGAATGGAAATATTTTTACCCTATACTAACTTTTATATAATTTTTCTATTATTTGAGACACTTCCAATTTTAAAAACATGTATGGAATTCCTTTTTCAAAATATTACAAGAGTATCACTCCTCCTCCATTATAAAAAGGCCTCATCTCCTCCCACTTCCTCACACCTATCAAGACACTTTGTCTCGACCTGGATCTTAAAAAATATCTCCTCAAAATCCCTACCCTAATTATAGAAGCCTCCCCTTATGCATAAATCCATCCAAGTAAGCCTTTTGGTACAAACCAAAAGAAGTTACCCGATTAAGAGGTAACATCTTTCCTTAAGCTATTTAGGTTTATTTCCATTATCTAACCAATAAAATCTTCTTATTATATAATTTTATAACAAACCAATTATCCTAAATATACTAGGTTGTTTTAATGATAATTTTTTGACCTAAAATTAAACACACTTCCATCTAATGGGTAACGAACATATTGTTTCTGTGTACGGCGAACTACTGCTTCACAAAATGATGATTGTTCATTTTTTCTTTACCACCTCTCATGGTGGAAACTATGATAGAAAATATTTTTATATATGTTATATATTATATTTATTATGTATTTATTCTTATTTAATTATTTCATAACATATTTCTTTATGATTTCCATTTTTTATAAATATGATAACATCATTTGTGGAAGTGTGGACTACTGTCTCCTCAAAGCAATGTGATTCATTCACACTATACATAGAATGTATAAATTATGGTTTTAATTAAAAATATTTGACATAAATAACTTTTATATTATATTCATGACATAATTACCTTTTTATAAATATAATATATATCATTTTCTTTATTACCCTTTAATACATTTAAAAAGTGATAACATCGTTCATGGATGTGTGGACTACCACCTCCTCAACATGATGTGATCCCTTTTACATCACAGAAATTATATATATAAGTATATATGATTAAATAATATGGTATTTTTGATATAATTTTCATTCTGGAAAGATATTATTCTACTTACCTTCTTTCCATAACAATCATTGAAAAAATAATAATGTTACTCATGCGTACGTACGGCCTACCGTCTCCATGATTGTAATGTTGATTCATTTTTTCATAACCATATTTAATTATTTTTTTTAAAGTATAATTTATGTATAAATCTTATAATTATTTCATGATAATTTTTTGTATATGTTATATATTGACCCCTTTGACCAGAGTTGGCCTACCAAAGTTGTTTTTGACACATAAACCGAATTTGGTCAAAAACAACTGATGTAAACATAATTGTTTAAGTAGTTGTATACAACATGGTAATAATTGAAATAAAAGTAATGATAAAAATAAAAAATTATCTCAAGAAAATAAAATATTAACATAATTTTAGTATACAGTAATTTAAATAATGTTCACCCAAAAAGGAACCGCAAGGCAATGGATTCTTGTCTCATTTTCTTTCCATGAGGATTACTTAATTTTTTTATACCTAATTTCTTTTATATGGTGTATATACTACCCATTTTGATATTTAATATCATGAAAAATTATATATTCATGGTATTTTGTGTCTCAAATTTATTTATTTTAAGGGTATTTTAGTTAAAAAATACTAAGTGGAATAGAATTGTATAACTCAATTTCTTTTCATTGAGTTATATTACTTTATAATTTTCATTAATATTATAATATTATGTGTGTAATCACTTTTTACTGTCAATTTTTTAATATCCACTTCCATTAGGAGGATTTATAGTTGATACACATAATATAATCAATTATTTATTCTCACTTCGATGTTATATCCTTTTTAAGGGTTTATTTCACAATCTCATTTTATTCGATATTTTTTGTACTTGAATTTACATTTAAGGAAATTATTGGATAGTTGTTAAATAAACCCTTAAATTTAATATCATATAGTTATTAATGACTTTTATCAAGTATTAGTACCATTTTTTCCACTCTTTGGTAGTGAAGGTGTTTTAGAATTTTTTTTAAGATAACCCGACTTCATTTCTCTATTTAGTCAAAGAACCTATTTTATTCTAAAAACCATGTTTTATTAAAATGTTTTAAAAAAAATTTAAAATTATTTGTTAAATAAATTTTTACCCTTTTTTATTTTACCGATGCTTTTTAATGTAATATTATTGTCTCTTTCTAAAAAATGCATTTTTCTAACCTTTTTACTGTGTAAAAGGAATGTTCTTTTTACCTCATGTGACATATATAGATTTACTCATTACCATTCCTTTAAAGTTTTCTTTTCATTTTTAAAAGGTTAATTTTTCAAGAAATTGTTTTTAAAATTGATTTTATAAGAAAATTTTTTCAAAATATTTTTCAAAACAAAAGGATATTTTCCTCATGAATGTATTTGAAAGATTTTTTTATAATATTTCTATTCATCAATGATAATAACCCTTTATTTTACTCCACTTGGTGTATGTTGTATTAATACCATCCATAATCTTTCTCTGGATAGATTATGATTTATTTTTCAAAGGACAGTATTCACATTCACTTATTTTATTTCTTTATTAGTCCCCCTTGAAATATTCATTATTCAATAATTATTGAACATTGAATTTACCCTAATTATCCATATCATTTATCATGGATATGTCCATTGCCTAAATTGTATACCATTTTTTGTATGGTGTTTACTTTGAAAGTCATTTGATTATTTGGGGAAATATTGATAAATCTATTCCTTTTACTCTATACGAATATTTGATAAGGCGCATTTTTAAATTGATTATTCTACATATGAAGAATTTTTTGGAATGGTACGACATGGGTGGGGTCCAGTTATAGATATATCCTCAATGCATCGGTAGTCTCATCTGACGATTCATTTTTCTAGCTGGATTAGATGGGTTTTTACCCAATATTTTGTAAACTGTCTTATAAAAGGTCATGATGGTAAAGTTATCATGTACCTAGGAAACATGGAATCCAATAATCTGGCATTTCCCTCATTTAGTTTCAGTTATTATTCATCCATGATATTTTTCATCGAAATATCTATGGATACATTTCATTTTCAATTCATTGATTAAATGGTATGTGTTTTAGTTTCATACATTTCTATATTGATTTTTTCTTATCTAGTTATTTGAATGGAATGTGTTTCCATTTATTACCTTACTATATTTTTATGAATTTCCTTCTCATTTTTTTGATTATATGGCATGTGTGTTTAGTTATTTACCATTCCATGATTATTATTCTCATTGATTCATTATATATTCCATTATACTTTACCCTCATTAAGTATTGGAGCTCACCCTTATTATATTTCCTTTGCCCAGGAATCCAATAAGTGTACTATGAAAGATATGTAGGGATATAGTATATGGATAAAAGTTAGCCTCAAAATTATTATCCTTGATGTTATTTATTTAGAAAAAATATATATGTTGTAATTAGTGTATTAATTTTTAATACAATAATCGTGTATTTATCAAGTTTACCAAGACTACTAAACTCTCGGTCCTTCGAGATTTGATTCCTTGTAATCATGATGATGTAATTGATAGTAGACACTGGCTTCGGGCTTTCTGGGGTTGAGTCGCTATAGTGCATAATATTAAGATTATGACATAACATCTATAGTTCCCAATAAGGAAGTTTAAAAAATATAATTTTTTTCTTCTATTTTTTGTTCCAACTCCATATGATGTGGTACAAAATCTTTTCCCATTATCGTTCAACTAATAGTATTTCTTAAATTCTATATAAAAACTGATAATTGTTCCAAACTTTCTGACCTAGATAACAATTTTGGACTCAAGTTTTTTTCCATAAAATCATGAATTATTAGGTTAAAATCTATGAGATGTATTTAGGAATCAATAATGACACATAAAACAACATTTTATACTATAATATCTCCTTTTATAATTGGAATTAAATTAAAATATATATATTTCAGGCCAGTGTGATTATTCCAACCATAAAAATTTCCAAATCCTAAAAATTCATCAATGGTCCACATGATAGAAACATACATTTTAAACATTTTTTAAGTTGATGCATAATATGTATCTACACCATTTTCCTATAACTATTGTAATTCTATATAAGAGGCTTAATTTATACATTGATATCATTTCTTATCATTTATTTACCAAAAATAATCATCAAATTAATAAAATAAGTTTCTTGCATACAAATCCATGAAGGCAGATTGTAAGGGATCAAAATAACTATCAATATGTTATAACTAGTACTTAAAGTCTCAAATGTATTAAGTTTATTAGTAGTGAATCCCAAATTCACATAATTTAGGTATTTATAGAAATTTAGATGTAAATAATCAAAATATATCCATTATACTGAATATTTTAAATGATACATAAACCTATCATTTTTTTCCATTGAATGCCTCGTCATCTACTCTATTGTTTTAGTTTATGTGAATAATCTTGGTAATTGGGGATTTATATAAAATAAATATAAAACATATATAGGACTTTTATTTCTCTACTTCTTCATAGTAGAAAATTTATTTATCCTTGAATCATTATTCATTGATTTTCATATACAAGTATGACATATTTTACACTTATCTCTATCTAAATCTTCTCCTCAATGTAACATACTATTATTGGTACATACATGCATCTTTATATAATTTCAATTTAACTTTTTAATAACTTTCTCCATATCATGAATTATTTAGGGATCTTAGAATTATAAAAATAATCATACAAAAACTCTAATATCATGGACATTTATTTTTTTTTAATTCTACATAAACACTTGATATGGTACGATTTTAGTTGAAAGGAAAAATTCAAATATTTTTCACACCCCTCATAAAAATCTTGATTTCCATATTCTATAAGTTTATAAAACTCATTTTATTATTGATCTCGGTTTTCCCATATATCAACCTCTCCAAAATAATCATGAGAAGCTATTAACATGTTATTAACCTCATCTTTTTTTGTTGTTATCCTCAAAACATCAATAATTAAGTTCTAAATTTCATTCTCTACTACTAGGGTGGTTTCTTGATGATTATGATGTTGCATAAAGATAAAACTTTAATTAATATTTGATTCACCATTCCAAATCCATTACACATATCCAATATTAAACTGTTTTAATATCAATTGTTCATAAATCTCATATCTTTTAAATCATCATATGAAATTACAAGTATGTTGTGTAAATTTAATTCTTCTATTAAAATATTCATTTTCAATTAAAAAATATAAAAATTTCACCAACCCTATAAGATATTGAGGTGAATTTTGATGTAAAATATTCCAACATTTATCTATTTCTACGCTATTTAAAAATAACTAAAAAAATAACATATAGTATATTAGTGAAATGAAATCATGTTTAAAATATAAAATATGATTAAAATTGAACCCTTATGAAATAGATAATAAAATATAAAATAGTAATATATTATAGACCATAACAAAATTTGATATTTAAAATCTATGGGAAAATAAACATATATATGTGTGAATAAATAAGTAGATTGAATCATTGCATAATCATACCCACACACTTAATCTTTTTCATACTTTTAACAAATACATACTCATTAATGAAAAAAAATGATAGAATATAGTTGATTTGGTTATTATTATATAAAAATAAAAAATTAATAAAACTAATTTTATGTTAAAATAATTCTCATGGTATATACTTTATTTCACAAAGATAATTCACAACATCAAATTTTAGGTAAAAACAACACTAAAATTTTAGATTCAATTATATCATTAAAGAAAACATAAAAAACCTAAAAAATTAAAATAAGGATCCTATGGGGTTAATTTTTTTTAATAAATTCCACAAAAAAATTAAACAATGATGAACATGTTCAAATACAATTAAAAATGTATAGGAATACAAATGATTAAAATAATTGGTGAATCAATATATAAGCAATGAACATTTTACGTGGGAAATTGATAGTATCATAACACATCAATACAAGATTGCAAGATATTCTCATAAAATAGAAATATAAAATTGGATATGATGATTCATATAAATAAAATAAATATCATGAGAGCATAATTTCTAGATTTGGGAATACATAACCAGAACCATAAGATCATATTGTGACATAATGAATTGATGATATAAATATATACAAAAAATGGGCAACAAAAACTATGAAACTGAGCAAGAAAAAATATAATATAGGGATGGAATTGAGGTGAAGGTAGGGCATCATCATGATATGGGGATAGGATTTAGGGGTGGGGAAAATTGTTCTAAGGATAAGATTAAGGGGAAGGTATGGACTCATTGGGGTCATCAGGTTATGGGATCAAGGGGATGGGTGCGGTTGAGATGAAATTGAGGGGTGGAGGAAGGAGGGGGGAAATTGAGTGAAATTAGGGATTTATTGGTGGTGGTTATTAAAAACTACTACAGAACATTGATTTGGTTGTGTTTTATTAATAAAATGCTATTGATAATTAATAATAGGTGGTTTTATATAAATTGATTCTAATAAGTTGATGGATATTCTGTTTTTTGGTATTTCATAGTGATTATATAAAACATTCGTGAATAAACCACCAAAAATATCTTGTTTTTTTAGTGTCATATATAGTTAGGATAATCCTTGAGAACTTTATAAATACCACTACTTTGAGATTTTAGATTGTATGCTTTCCCAAGTCAGCTAAAACACACTCACTTCAATGCTCTTGTGACATACTGAACCAAGATGTAACTTAATGGGTGCCCCGAGCCCGGTGGGCCACATGGCCTTAGGTGCATCTCCCCAAATTCCAGAGGCTACTGACTAGTAGTGATGGTCTAGGGTGTTTCTATATGGATACTACGCCTTCATTAACAGAGTGTAGCATAGCGGAAATTATATAAATGAATAGTAAATAGCAGAATCAAACTGATTCAATAGATAAATGAGAATGACAATAACTGTATCAACTGGAATAATGATGATGTAATGTCATGTCACTAGAAAACTGGGAAACATAAATATAAGATAGCAGGAATAACATGTTCCACAGAGGAAAAGAAAACAAATACTACTCCAAGCATCCCGAGATCCAACTCGGTCATCCGCTACCAAGCCCCATTCTAAACAGCAAGCAATAAAGTGTTTGAAGATGTATACTACCCTTTGTCAATACATACAACTATTTAATCTACTCTGGGTACCAAACGACATCCAAAGAGGGTGTGAGAAAAATCTCAGTGGGACACCACCAACGGTTTCTATAACATTTGGATAGTGTAATGGATTATAACAGTGTGCAGTCATGCATATATAAAGTAAATAAAATTGTACAATATAACTAAATACCCAAGTACCTACTTTACCCTCGGCTGGTGTCTGAACATGTAACCAATTCATTAATTAAGTAATTACAATTCAGTATTAATAGGTCATGTGAGGCATATCCATCACTGACATTACCTCGTGATCATATAAGTAGTGAAGGTTCCAAGACATAACACGGTAACCTGAAAATGATATCCAATGAGGGAGTTCCAGGGTAATAACTAAGGTAATGTAGATCTCACAGAACGCTAACTCAATAGTATCTGAGTATATTCAAGGGGTAATAGTGTAATCCAAGGAGCTTAATCCAAGGAATTCCACAATAAGGTGCCTACCAAGTCTGAGGGGATCGACTAAGGTAAAACGGGGCTAACCAAATACAGGGCCCTACGGGCATTCACAATGGCACCTACTAGTCAATGTTGGGTCCAAGGAGTGTATATAAGGTATCCTATAATAATGTAAAGGACCCTATGGTATTATACCAAGCATGAAACATATATGAATTATTTTAAAGGTATTTTTATTTTAATTTCTATTCTTTCTTTGTTATAGGGGTTTCCCATGCATTTTTGGAGGAAATGGTGGATTTTCAAGATTTAGGCCAAACCGTGAGCCCATTTCCAGATTTAAAAATAAATTTTTTCTCTTCTAAATCCTTAATTTTTTAACATTTTTTACCCATTCCACTTCCCACTTGGCCTCCCATAACCTATTAAAACCACCATGTCCATTTGGACCCCTTAGAAACTCATTATAATTTTTATTTAGGTGATTTAGTTAGGAATTGAGCCAACCCGTGAGCCGATTTTCTGCTTTAAAAAAAATTAATTCTTTAATATCTCATTATTGTTTCTAATTTTTTTAGTGATTCTACCTCCAACTTGAATAAAAAAACCCTAGTATCACCCCCATTATCTATTTTTCCTCTTTGGATCTCATTTGCATTGCAGATTAGGTCAAAATATCTTAAAGTTTCTCCAATCATCCGGATTTAAAAAAGGTAATTTATTTCATCCATAAATCATTCAATTTTCACTCTTTTTCACCTATTTCAGTCCCCACTTAACCTAATCAGCCTCATTAAATCCTCCCTATCAGTTTTGGTTGCTTCTATATTCAAATTTTGGTGTATTTGGTGTGATTTCTTCAAAATATCTCAAGTGGGTTTTCTTCCTTCCTCCTCCCATTTTCTTAGGGTTTCTTCCATTTTTTCTTGAAGTTCCTAATTTCCAGAAAGTAGGGCTTTGAACCTAGGGTCTTTTTTTGAGTTTCTTGGTCTAATATTGTGGTTTTAGGTTTGTGTTCACTCCCTTGTTGTGCGGCAGTGGTGCGGTTGAAGTTCCACATAAGGATTTGAGGGTTTTGACATATATGGTAGGTGATTCCATGTTTAAGCATTGTATAGTGAGTTATATTTCTGTTTTTTTATTTCTTTTATGTTCCTCTTTCATTATTATTAGTGTAAAAACTATTTTTTGTATCATTTGTTTAGCGTTTTATTTTTTAATTGCCAATTTGGTGTGAAAATAGGTGTTTTACTTGTGTATTCAATGTTGTACCAATTGGTGTTGTTTTATAATTCATGAAATGGATTTATAAAAATGTTTTAATGCTAAAAATTCTGTTTTGGTGTAATATTGGTATGCATTTTGTCTTAAAATAGGGGTTTTAAATGGATTTTATGTGAAAAGTCTTGTTATAACTTGTGTAATTATTTTACTAAAATTCTAAGCGTTTTTTTAGTTATAAAAATGGTGAAAATCATGTTTAGTAAATATTTTGAGTGTGTATGACCAAAACTAGTGTTTTTATGTGTAAATGTAATTTTCTAGAATGTGGAACTTATTTGAGCACAAAGATAGAAACCTGGGTATCAAGGTGGGAGGACATGTACTAGCATGCAATTGATTCAGAGTGGTTTTGTCCCTATTCACTTAGCAAGTTAGATGTTGATAATAATAATAAAAATATGATGATGATGATGTTTGGGACCACTAAGTTATGGGTGATTCCCCTACTAGTGCCTCATGCATGAGAATTGATATTGTTATGGTTACTTTCACACCGAGATGTGAGGTACATGGGGATCACAACTAACTAGTGCCTAGGGGTGTTCCCGTGTTGAGTTCTCATTGAATATTTGGAATTTATCTTTGGATTATGGTGTGTTTGGATGGAAAATTCAGTAGCCTAAGTGTTTTATTTAAATGTACCTATTATTTAAAGTTACCCACTTTGAAAAATATTTTCATTTAAAAGATGAATCTTTAGAAATTATTGCTACCATTCTTTGTTTATAAAACTTGCAAGCTTTTTATCTTATAATTCCTATCACATGTAATCTTTCAGTGGTATCCTATTGGTATTAGGCTCACACCCTAGTTACACCTTTGGGTGTAAGTATACTTGGTTATGTTTGATGCAGGTAAGGGCAAGGGTTTTGGAGATGGTGGTTCGGGTTTCTAGTTGCTCTCGTTGTGCGGTGTTGTAGAGACAACTCATGGGAGATGACCCCTTGTTGTTTGACAGTCTTTATGTTGTTTTTGCTACTACTTTTGTAGTTTGGGACCCCTTGTTTCATGTTAAAAACCTTGTATTCAGTTCTGAATTTTTTATTTAAGGCTTGTTTGGTTGGTAATTTTCATATTTAGTTTATTGATTGTCTTTGGCTACTAAATGATTATAAAATCAGGTAAATAATTCCCAAACCAATATTTAAGATACTCAGACAGTTATTCCAGCCTGTGGGGATAGGGAACACCCTTCGGGTATTTCAATGGTCCAGGTTTGGTGCCAGTTTTGAGGGTGACCAGATTCGGTTCGTGAAAAAATGGTATCATATAAGGTTAATATTTTTGGGTTATATTATTTTTTTGGGATGAGTCGGGATATACAGAAGCTAGGACTGTTGGGGCTCAGATTTTTGGTCACAAGTAGGGTGTCTGACCAGCACCTCTTGTGACAGAACTCAAGTCATTGTGGGACGTTGGAATTATTTGTTTGACTTCACTTCCAAGTGAGACGTGTGGACTACAGACTGCACGTGGACATCGAGTGGGGGTGAAGTAGTTGTTTATTTTATTTTTGTAATGTGTTTGGATTATTTATATTTTATGTTATTGATGAAATTTTTCAGAAATTTTGTACTGATTTTTTCTCTTGTGACTATTTCCGTTTTTAGCAACATGCCTCCCCGGAAAGCTCTCATGAACCCAAGGGAGGAAGCCGGAGAGAGTTCTCACTAACCTCTTGATCAGAGGATAGTTAAGGTTGTGGTTTGGGTTGTATAAGATCTAGGATAGGTAATGAATTCTATTCCATCGCATGGTAGAGAATATGAGACTGTTCCTAGGAAGGAAAAAACCCATGAGTTTCTGAAAAACAAGCCTCCTACTTTCTAAGGAAGCACAGAACCCCAGGAAGCAGAGGAGTGTATCGAGAAGATCGAGCGCATGTTTGAGTTCCTAGACACACTTGAGGAGGTCAGGGTGAAATTTGCCTCTTTACTATTAGATTTTCCCATCTAAAGGTGGTGGGAATCAATGCTTCAAGCTAGGAAGCATGAGCAAATGAGCTGGAAGGACTTCAAGGTTATCTTCAATGACCAGTACTGCCCTGAAGTTTTGGAATATGCTCGATCTCAAGAGTTTATGGAACTTGTTAAGGGGGATATTTCATTGATGGAGTATGCAAACCATTTTTCTGAGTTTTTCTGGTATGCTCTGAAAATAGTCTCCAATGAGAAGATGAAGGCCTAGAAGTTTGAGAGGGGTTTGAAGCCAGAGATCTATTCCCAGATCTTCCTGTTCAAGATGAAAACATGTTCTGAAGTGGTTGAGAGAGCTTTCATGGTGGAGATAAAATGTAAGGGGAGGGATGGTTTCTCTAGGATAGTATCAGGAATGGGCAGTGGTAGTTCTTCTAAGAAGAAAAGGAAGCGAGAAGAGCATGGGAAGAAGGGAGGTGGCAGCTGAGGCCAACCTTCCAGGCAGTTTTCTTTGGTAGATTTTGATGTGAGGTCTATCATGTTCCACCAGTGTGGGAGGTTAGGAAACATCCAAATATCATTTACATATCCTCAAAATCATTGTTATTAGTGTGGATTTTTGGGACACTTGCAGTGCTTTTGCAGGATGGTACGTCCACTCCATAGTGGGGTAGGATTTATGGCTTCCAAAGAGGTGTTAGTTCAGTCAAAGCCATCTGGATCAATGGGATCTCGGTTGGGTGGCTATGGTGGAAAGGTCGGCTCATCTTCTGGGAAAATCCAGTTCAAGGTAGAGAAACAGGTGATTGGCCATTCTCAGGAAGATACTAGGTATCTTCATGTGGTGGATCAAGCACCGGCAGGATTAGAGGTGAGACTGTTGATAGTTTGAGGAACCATTTTGATTTAATCTTCTATAGTTTTTGTTCTTTTTTATATTGGTGCCTTTGTTTAATTTATCTCTGCCTGTTTTTTGAACACATTGAATTTTCCAACTGAGCTTTTTTCTTTTGCAATGGATTTGGTGACATCGTTGGGAAAGAAGAAGGAGCAAGGTCTTAGGTGCCCATCATGTGTGCTTTCCATGTCAAGGGTTGAGATGGGGTGGGACCTCTTTGTCTTAGATATAGATCTATTTGATGTGATACTCATCATGGATTATATGGTACACTTTCAAGTGCGCATCGATTGCTATAGGTGACGGGTCAGTTTCACAGCACCTGATGGAAGTCGTCATGTTTTCCTTGGGGATTGGGATCCTCAATCGGGTCATGCAGGACCTCCACTCCAATAGTTGGGGAACCTTGTCTTCCAGTTATCATCACTCATTCTAGAGGACAATGGTCATGCTTTTGAAGGTGTACTTCCTCATGTAGTGGATGAGTTTTCATAGGTATTCCCATATGATTTTTTAGGCTTTCCTCTGGTGCGGGATGTGGAGTTCTTGATCGATTCGGTGCTAGGAACATAACCAATATCTCTTCTCTCATATCATATAGCCCCCAATGAGCTGAGGTAATTAAATATATAGCTGGATGATTTATAATCCAAAGGATTCATTCACCTAAGTGTCTCTCTTTGGGCCTCTCCTGTTATTTTTTGGGAATAAGTCCAATGGATCCCTCTGGTTGTGTATTGATTACCGGAAGCTAAAGAAATTAACCATCAAGAAAAAATATCCTTTTCCCTAAATAGATGATTTTTTTGACCATTTGAAGGGTGGAAAAGTGTTTCTCAAAAATATATTTTCGTTTGGGTTACCATCAACTCAGGGTGAAAGAGTCAGATATCCCGAAGATAGTCTTCCAAAGCAGGTACGGCCACTTTAAGTACATGGTCATTCCCTTTGGATTGACCAATGCTCCAGTGATCTTTATAGTACTCATGAACAGGGTGTTCCACTGATATCTCAATTCTTTTTTCATGGTATTTATGGATGACATCCTAGTTTACTATGGATCTGAGTAGGAACACGAACATAATTTTTAGATCATGTTGGGCACCTTGAGAGAGAATCGCCTTTATGAAAATTTGTCCAAGTGCACTTTCTAGATCAGGGAGGTGAAGTATCTAGGGAATGTGATCTCAAAGTAGGGGGTTCCAGTGGACCCCTGGATGATCAGTGCAGTTATGTCATGGGATTATCCAAAGTAAATGTTTGATATTAGGAGTTTCCTTGGTCTGGATAGTTACTATAAGCGGTTTGTTTAGGATTTCTCTCATCTTGGTTCGCCCATGACCACGCTCACCTGGAAAGGGGTGAAGTTTTTATAGGGCCCAGAGTGTAAGGAATCCTTCAAGGAGATGAAGTGTAGGTTGACTACTTCCCCCGTGATGAATTTACCAGAGGCTGGAAAGGGGTATGTGGTGTATTGTGACACTTTAGTTATGGGTCTTAGGTGTGTGCTTATGCAAGGTGATCATGTGGTGGTATATGGTTCTTGCCAACTCCAACCACACGAAAAGAATTATCCAACCCACAACCTGGAGTTAGCAGTTGTGATGCATGATTTTAAGACTTGGCATCACTACCTCTTTAGGGATAAGTTTATAGTCTATTCTGATCACAAAATCTTGGCCTATATCATCTCACAGAAGGACCTAAATCTAAGGCAGTGCCATTGGATAGAGTACTTACAGCGGTTTGACTTCGACATTGTCTATACCATAGGAAAGGGTAATGTGATGGAGGATGTTTTGAGTATAAAATTACCAGTTCAAGCCTTGAGTAAATCCAGTGATGAGTGTACTCTGATGGGTCTCTTCTCTCATATGCATGTGGAGACCAAGGAGCACAGTGGAGGTGCGTTCTTGGAAATAATTCAATTGAATCCTTCTCTCTTAGAGTTGATTCAGCGAGAAAATCCCAATGGTGAATTTTTTCAGTGGTATAGGTATCTTCTTCATGGTGGGGAGATGTCTTCTGATTGGTAGTCATCTCCTGAGGGCATCTTGTGCTTCAAGGTCCGATCAGTAGTTATGTTGTCTTTGTGGAAGGTGGTGATGCAAGATTGCCACAAATCTCAGTGGGCGTTCATCCTGGTGCCACCAATATGTATTATGATGTGTGTCAATAGTTCTGGTGTCTTTGTATGAGACGAGACATAGCTGACTTCAGGTCAAGATACTGCTCATGTCAGCAGGTGAAAGCGGATCACCAAAGGCCCTCCGGTTTGCTCTATCCATTACCCATTCCTACCTATAAGTGGGATGAGGTCACCATGGACTTCATTATTGGCTTTCCTCATACACCTCGGGGTAAGAATTCTATATGGGTAGTGATTGATTGTCTGACCAAATCATCCCACTTCATTCCAATCAAAGATACATCTAAAGTGGATGGGTTGGGTTGTTTGTATCTTCAGGAGGTGGTAAGGCTTCATGGTGTTCCATCAATAGTTGTATTAGATAGAGACCCCATGTTTCACTTATCAGTTTTGGTAAGGCCTTTAGAAGGCCTTGGGGACACAGATTAAGATGATCATAGAATACCATCCTCAAAAAGATGGTTAGACATAGCAGGAAAATCAGATACTAGAGGAAATGATTCGTGCATGTGTTTTGAACTTTGGAGGTTCCTGGGATATTCATTTGGGATTGGTTGAATTTTCTTATAATAATAGTTACCAATCCTCAATTTGAATGGATCCTTTTGAGGTGCTCTATGGTCAGCCTTGTCGGTCCCCCTATGTTGGGCTGAGATAGGTGAGACTTCACTATTGGGGTCGAGCCTTGTTCAAGAGAAGTCTAAGAAGGTCAAGTTGATCAGGCATCATTTATTGATAGCTCAGATTCACCAAAAAACATAAGCTAATTAGAGGTGTTGAGAACTAGAGTTTTCGGTGGGTGATTAGGTATTATTGAAAGTTCCCCCTCATCTGGGTCGTCATCTCTTGGGAAAGCAGGGCAAACTAACACCGAGATATGTTATACCTTTTTAAATCACTGAGAATATTGGAAAGGTGGCATACAGGTTGGATTTTTCTTCTTATTTGGAATCCATCCATGACGTCTTCTACGTCTCCCAGTTGAAAAAGTACTACCCATATCTATCCCATGTGCTGAATTAGGAGGAGTTGGATATAGATCTCGATTTTTCTATTTTTGAGTAGCTGATGTGAATAGTTGATTCCCAAGAGAAGGTAATTCATATAAAGTCTATTCCGCATGTTCAGGTCCTTTGGCAGCATGGGAACAATTTCTACAAAACTTGGTAGTGGACATTGTGGGTTTAGAAAGAGTACCCATTCTTGTTTTTTGATGAAGATTTGAGTTGACTTTATGGGGTGTAAATTAATTCATGGTGAGGATATTTGTCACATAAATGAATTATTTTATATTTATTTTTCATTTAATTTCCATTATTTCTTTTTTTTAGGGGTTTCCCATGCATTGTTTGAGGAAAGGGTGGGTTATCAAGATTTGGGCCAAACTGTGAGCCCATTTCCGTATTTAAAAATAAATTTGTTTTCTCTTATAACTTCTTCATTTTTTAACATTTTCACCCATTACACTTCCCACTTGGCCTCCCCTAACCTATTCAAACCACCATGTCCATCTGGACCCCTTAGTAACTCATTATAATTTTGGATTTGGGTGATTTAGTTAGGCATTGGGCCAACCCATGAGCCCATTTCCTTCTTTAAAAAGATTAATTATTTAATATCTCATTTAGTTTTTAATTTTTTTAGGGATTAAATGTCCCACTAGAATCCAAAAAACCTATTTTTACCCCCATTATCGATTGTGACTCTTTGGAGATCATTTTCATCACAGATTAGGAAAAAATTTCTAAGAGTTTCTCAAATCATCCATATTTGAGAAGGTAATTTATTTCATCCATAAATCATTAAATTTTCACTATTTTTCCCCATTTCAATCCCCACTTGAGATACACAGCCTCATTTGATCCTCCCTATCAGTTTTTGTTGCTTTTAGATTGAAATTTTGGTGTATTTGGGGAGATTTTATCAAGATATCTCAACTAAGTGGGTTTTCTTCTTTCCTACTCCCATTTTCTTAGGGTTTCTTCCATTTTTTCTTAGAGTTCCTAATGTCCAGAAAGTAGGTCTTCAAACCTAGTGTCTTTTTTTGAGTTTCTTGGTCCAATATTGTGGTTTTAGGTTTGTGTCCACTCCCTTGTAGTGCGGCGATGGTGCGGTTGAAGTTCCACACAAGGATTTGAGGGTTTTGAAATATATGGTAGGTGATTCCATGTGTAAGCATTGTAGAATGAGTTAGATTGCTTGATTTATATTTATTTTATGTTCCTATTTCATTATTTTTATTAAAAAAACTTTTTTTGGTATAATTTTTTTAGAGGTTAATTTTTAAGTGCCAATTTTGTGTGAAAAATGGGTGTTTTACTTGTGCATTCCATGTTGTACCGATTGGTGTTGTTTTATAATTCATGGAATGGATTTATAAAAAAAATATCTATAAAAATTCTGGTTTTGTGTAATATTGGTATGAATTTTGTGTTAAAATAAGGGTTTAAAATGGATTTTATGAGAAAGGTTTTGTTATAACTTGTGTAATTATTTTATGGAAATTCTAATCATTTGTTTGAGTTATACAAATGGTGAAAAGAATGTTTAGCTACTATTTTGAGTTTTCATGACCCTAAATGGTGTTTTTATGTGTAAATGGAAGTTGGTAGCATGTGGAACTTGTTTGAGCACAAAGAGGGAAACCCAGGTATCTAGGTGGGCGGACATGTACTAGCATGATAGTGATCCGGAGTGGTTTTGTCCTTGTTTAACTTAGCATGTTTGACTTTGAAAATACTAAAAAACTATGATTATGATGATGTTGGGGACCAATAAGTTATGGGAGATTCCCCAATTAGTGGTTCGTGCATGAGAACAAATATTTTTATAGTTACTTTAACATCGATATACGAGGTACATGGGGCTCACAACTAACTAGTGCCCAAGGGTGTTCCTGTGTTGAGTGATCATTGACTGTTAGGCATTTATCTTTGGATTATAGTGTGTTTGGATGAAAAATTCAGTATATTTCATGTTTTATTTAAATTTACCTATTCTTTAAAGCTATCCACTTTGAAATCTATTTTCATTTAAAAGATGAACCTTTAGAAATTTTTGCTACCATTCTTTGTTTATAACACTTGCAAGCTTTTTATCTTATAATGCCTGTCACATGGAATCTTTGGGTGGTATCCTATTGGGACTAGGCTCGCACCCTACTTACACCTTTTGGTGTAAGTAGACTTAGTTATGTTTTACATAGATAAGGTAAAGGATTTTGGAGATGGTGGTTCATGTTTCTAGTTTCTCCCATTGTGCGGTGTTGTAGAGATGGCTCATGGGTGATGACCCCTTGTCGTGTGGTGGTCTTTAGGTTGTTTTTACTACTAATTTTTTATTTTGGGACCCCTTGTGTCATGTTAAAAACCTTTTATTCATTTATGAATTTTTTATTTAAGGATTGTTTGTTTGGTAATTTTTAGATTTAGTTTATTGATTGTCTTTGGCTGTTAAATGATTTTAAACTCATGTAAATCATTACCAAACCAATATTTAAGATACCTGGGCACTTGTTTCAGCCTATGGGGATAGGTAAAACTCTTCAGGTCTTGTGATGGTCTAGGTTTAGTGTTTGTTTTGATGGTGACTAGATTCAGTTCGTGACAGGGCATCCGAGGAATAGACAAGAACCAAAGTCTAGGTGGGTATCAACCTAAGAAAACCACATCCTTGAATCGGAATGGGGTTACCAAGACCCAAGGTATTCTCCTCTCATAATCCAAGGTGGGATCGAGTTAGTCTATTCTTTTTTTATATTTTAACCACGTAATCATTCATTAACTTCAAACCTTTTCTTCCATTAGTTTGGATAGGCCAAGTAGCATTTCAACCATTTAATCAAGTTTTTATTAACCATTAAGGATTATTCAATTATTGAGGTTCACTCCGCTATCTTCCTTAAATATGGATAGGGGTGCTACATACATGTAACCTTTATTCAATCTCATTTAATAAGGCCAAGTTATATACTTAGTATACTTTTCATTTCACATTTCACATTTAATAATCATTTTGAAGCACTTATCTTAAGTGGGTTAAGTGGTGAGCATACATGGTACATTACATTATGAAATTCTCATTAAAAAAAATCCATTTATTATAAAAAGACACATCTTTAAAGTTAAAGCAAGGGCACACCCAAATGTTGGCTCAAACGTGCCGAAACACTAAAAACCAATTATGGAATAACCATCGACATGGGGCAGATTGAGTTATGGGTGTAACCTTCAAAAACTAATCACGTATTTGGAAAGGGAATAACTATACGATTCAAACAAGTATAATCATGGCATGTAAATTTAAGAAATGGTTTTTGATGATATCGGTGGGCCCCATACAAATATTTCCAAAATCAAAAAACTTTAGGAATGATTTATAGACCACCCACCTTAGGGTTTTACGACTCTCCTCCTCTAGTATCGACCCTTGATTTTCCTCAGATCAGAGTAGATCTAAGAAAAGGTTAAAAATGATCACATGACGATATCTAGGTAGATTGAAAGAGAGAATAAGAATAGTTAAAGAGGACTCAAGTACTTATCGTTGCACATCCAAAGTGACCAATGGAATCAGGATCGGATTTCAGATAAAATAGATCTCTTGATCCCTAGCTTTGGCCTTCAAAAAGCTCCAAAATGAGAAAAAAAGGGCTTAATCATATTGGTTATTGAATTAAGTAGAAAGATGAGTTAAATAGATAATTAAGGATTAAATTGGATATTTACCTATAATTTTATCCTATGTGCGATTTTTCCACATGGTTTTTCAGCACGGTTTATCAAACCATGTGCAAACTGTGCGTGACGGTTCTACCCAAAAAACATTATCTACACGGTTTGATTAAATAGTGCACAAGACATGCATTGGTACCTTGAAAAAAGGGGAGTTCATATAGTTAGGACTCATGGTAATTCTCCAACCATGTGATATGTCTCTGTCCAGAAAAACACCATCTGCACAGTTTGGTAAATCATGCAAAATTCCTGTACGGTTTCCTCTAAATTGTGCACCAAGCCATTTTTCCCCAAAAAGATGGTTTTTGGGAACCGAATAATCCCTAGAAACCCTTGTAAGAATTACTAACTCATTAGGAATCCATATTAGGTACAAATTAAACATTTAGAACTAAAATTAAAGGATCCATACCTGAGTGAAAAGTCGGGTTCTTACATCTCTCTTCTCTCACCACCTTTTCATAATGAGGCACTAGCATGCCATGTTGGATAGAGAATATTTCTCATATGATGGGGAATTAAGTATCTCTTGGATGCCTCCACAGATGGGATATATTTTGGTTGTCAATTTTTTGATCATTATAAAACCATACTATAATGAAGATGGATGTTATAGTGCCTCATTGGTGAAGGTGAACATTTATTAGTTTCTTCATTTTCGATTTCACATGGTTTATTCTATCCTGTATGGATATCTTGGTTTTGGTTTCTTAATCACTTCAAATACATCTAATAATTATTATTAGATCTATTAAAAACCTAGAATTTACTTCCCATGACATTTTAGATAGTGAATTATAAGAAGGATCCTACTTGAACCATGATGTAGTTAAGCAACACAAGTGATTTTTGTTTTATGGTCAAACCATAAACAATTACTAGTCAATATCTACCATAATGTGGTTTTTCCTCATATAAATACTATTTCCATAAATCATGAAATTGTGTTTATAAAACCATGGTTTGGTAATTAATATAAATAATTCTTTTCCTTGCAATAAGAACAACTATGAAATTATTTCAAATGCACATTGATTTTCCAAAAAAAATCTTCAAACCATTATGTGATTTAATAAACCATGTAGTTTTTTAATAATACATTATATATTATGACAGAGTTTTATAACCATGGTTATGCTTCTGGAAAAATCCCAAAACTCGTTTTTATTTTCAATCTTTATCTTATTGATTCTTCAACAATAATGGATCTGATACCACTGAAGGGTTTTTTGAGACATCTCTATTCCCAAACACAATGGAAGAAAAAAAATATCCTAAATACAATATCAACTAGAAGAATGATAAATATTATCAAATAAAAAAGAAATAAATAGACCTCATTTTCTATGCAGATCCATCACCAATAGTGATTTTGATTTAGTTTCCATAGTAATAACCAATGATTTGATACCTCCATAGGTATCCACTATCCACTAGAATCACTAGATGATTTATTAATATCCCTTATCCACAAAGGTATGATAACACATAATCATAAAATTCCAATGAATATAATGGATTTATGAGAGCTTAAACTATTTGCATAAAAACTAGTATCTTTGAACGAGGTCCTTGAGATCCCTTAAATTGAGCTATTTTATCAAATTAAGAAGCCACTTGGAGTTATAAAGCTTCATATGTTATGAAAAGACCAAACCCTTTTGGAATTACAATTTTAAAACACTTTAAAACCACTAACTCATTAATGTGTGATTGTTAAACTCATTTAACAATTAATAATATATCTACACATCATCTCAAAATGTGTTAATAATCCAAATGTGTATGATAATCATCAATCAAGATTCGGATGAATGATATCTCATACCATTATTAAAATACACCATGATGAGGTATTAAAAACAAAAAAAATACACAAACCACAACATGGTAACCCTCACCACATCAAGGTTTATTCTTTAGTGTCTATTGATGGGTTTTGGGTGTTCATAGAATAAACTTTAGTAATGAAAGAAACCCTTGAAATGGCCAATCTGTCTTCAATATTTTCAATATGAAAAATATTAAGGGCATAAACAAGTATAACTTAATATTAACAAGATCAATATTTTACTCATTGGCAGAGCACATTTGATGGGGGGCATTGAAGCAGTATCCAAATTCCTCCTACCTCTATGGGAATACACCAGCCTATGGATCCTTTTTTATAATAATAGGATCCCAAACCACCAGATAGGTGTTAAAGTTTTCTTATAAATATAAATGGTTATTTAATAATGAAGAGAGTTTTAGATATATTTTCATGTATCGAGGGTTAAATAAATGATAGAGATCACACCCCCTTTTATAAACACCAAATAGTGCATCAAATCATTGGAGTGTCGGCTATCATCTCATGGTAGCCAATCATTACTACCTATTGAAGTTATATTCATTAAAATATTCAATAAAGATACGAGGCCATAAATAAATCATCTTATGATACATGACTAATGTAAATTACACGGTAGAATGTGGTAGTGATTCATGCATATGATATCCTATATTTCATGTCTATCATACTCTATGGTGGAAACAATTTTAAGTTACGATATAGGCATCATCATACCTATATCGCCTATTATGATTCATAGATATCATAAAATATGATATCCCTAATTTTAGTACATATCTAACAATAAAATTTCACTAAAATTTTATAAGGACTTTATAAAAATCTTTTAAACTATCTATGAATCCATAAAAAACTTTTTAGGTTATGATTTATCAAACTACCTTTATTTTAGAACAAGCAGTTTTTCCAAAACTAAATCCTTATCCAAATGCCTAACTGTGTGACCCTCCAAGACTTAGTATCATTGAAAAAAAAATTGAAATCCATATTTCTTAGATATGGTCAAAGAGCGGCCTCTAACAAAGCATTAGTGCTACTCAAGCTATAAAGGGGTATGGTGTGATCTTGATCAAACATACTCATATATCCAAATGAACATGTACACAAAAAAATTATCATATACATCATATGTATATCTATATAATCCATTTTTTCAATAAATCAAGTGACAAATAGACACATAACATATTGATATAGTATATTTTATCTCATCCATTCATTATTATTTGTAATAGACTGACTAGGTCGATGATTATATCACATGTCATCCATCAACAAGATGAGCACATCACATGTCCCTCATCCAAGTAGTAGAGCATATCACATGTGACTAAACTAAGCATGTTTATAAATTTTCTTTTTCTAATTTAATCAAGTGACTATATATATTATCTTATAATATAATTTGAAAAATCTCATCTTGGTTGAGCTCAAACCAGGTATATGATCAATAAAATACCCAATCACCCCTGATTAACTAAGACTCAAAGCTTGAATAATAAAGGCATAAAATTATAAAGGTTCTCATTTTAGGTATCTCACTAAAATCAGGTAAAAATTATTGATAATAATCATACATTCCTAATTATATTGATTATTGTATGACATTTCATGAGATATACTTTGGAAAGTTGATCCTAGTAATAACTCTCTACTTATTACATCATGAATCTATACTTTATATCTTGTATACAAATTTTTATAATGAGTTAATGATTAAGTTCATGTTTACCTTTTCATGTCATAAAATCACATAATACTTTATTATGGTCATCAATTAGGGAAAAATAAAAGTCATACTTCTATGGGATATTATCATTCCAATGATTATGTAAAAATATTATAGCACACATGAAATAATTATAAACAAAGATTAAATTTATTTATAAAATCATGATACAGTTATAAACATTAAATCAATTTATTTTATATAATATTCCAATAGATTCAATATTACCATTATGCTTCTATTGTGGTAATTGAAACTTCCTACATCATTACAGGTTGTGAATTTCTTAGGGAATTTGAATTTTTGTATTAGTGATGGGTTCATTTGAGAAACTGGATTAAATTCGGATTTTGAGTGTTTTTTTATCCTTAAAAGGATTTTTTTTATATGTGTTTTGAGTCTCAGTAGATTCTTGGGGGGTAGATGGATGTCAAAGTAGTGGTCGAGGTTCAGGCTGCTAAAAAAATTTAACAGCAAGCCATTTAGAGTGTGATAGGAGTAATTGACGTTGTGAATGACCATCCATGGGGTATTTTTAGGTTGTAAATGAAGTAGAAGTGTAGAGACCCAAACCTTGACGTACAAGGATATTACATTACTTTTTCGGAAAACTTAATACATGAAAAAAAACAGACACCCAAATACCGTATTAGTTTAGTGTCTTTGGAAACTCAGAACATAATCTTCTAATCATGGTGAAAGATCTTCAACATCTCCCATAAAGTTCTTCCCATTTTTTTCTTACCTAAAACATTTATTTATATCCTAGGTAAAAGAAAACATAAAAAGGGTGAGCTTAAATTCTCATTAAGGGTAAACATGGAAAATATAAAACAATCCATAAACATTTGAACATAAAAACATGAGCATAAAATCTAAACATCAAAATCTTGAGCAATGACATGAAACATGGCAGTACATAAGGCATAGATCATAAAAGAACATTAATAATGATAAAATATAATGGTAATAAAACATGTAATTGTGAAAAACCATTAATAACATGATATGATTTCTATAATATCCAATGCATTTCTGCCAAGACCATCATAATGGACAAAGTCCATTACTGAACCGGGTTTACTTGTCGTTCCAGTCCTGTATTACTGAACCGGATTCACTTTCCATTCCAGCCATGTCTATCTCATGAGATATAAATCTTTACCCAATGAATTAGAGGGATATATAGGTCCCACACATCTCATAATGAAATCATTCTTAAGTGTGCCAAAAAATAAAAATACATCATTCATAATAACCTAACGAATAAAATGGGTTTCATAAACATCATCCCATCATAACATAATCCATATAAAACAAATGGATATCATTTCATAATAAGAAAAATCAAAAAATGTAAATAATATAGACATTATAATTGAAACATAATCATACTAAATAATGTCATCTTAGATGGGAAATAGTTTTTATAAAACACTTGAAATGAATTCTTGAGTAAAATAACCTTTCTTCTTCAAAATAATTTTCTTTTCAAAAAATGCCATGAAATTTTAAAAGAAGAGTATTTTGTTGAAAATAATAATGAAATATTTTAGATTAATATTAATGAAAATAAGGCATTATGAAACCGTAAAAATCCTTTCATGCCGTATAAGTTAAAAAAACATTATCCTCGTACTTTTTCTGGAAAAGTCAAAAAGTACCTTGTATGGTAAACAAAAGAAATATTCCTTCCATACAATGTGGTAAAAGTCAAAAAAGGGTAAAAATGACTTTAAACATACATGGAAGAATATTAAACACTTTATGAAAATATTTTTATTAAACATGGACATGTATGATAAATTTAACCCCAGTAAATACTTACGTATAAGCAATCTCGGATAAAAATGAGATTACAAAATTATCTCTTACCTTAGGTCTGATATGCTTTATACGTATATGAACCTCCTGTATAATTATTTAAAAAATGTCATTGACTTATTCCAGAATCATATTCATTGTTGCGATATCATATATGGTCATATTCTTATCTTCTTATTAGTAATATTTCATTGTTACTTGTTATTCGGGTGTTCATTGCTTTATGTTCTTAAGCGTGTTTTGTCGAATAAATTCATATTACTATTTTTAGGTTATAGATACATAATTTAAATAATGGTATTAGTGCAATATATATCATATTTATTCATTCAATTAATTTATATAATCCTTATTCAATGAAGATCATGTAGAACGAGCCGCATCACATCGTGGAGATGGTAGGACGTACGTACGCACGAGTGATGATATTGTTCCCATAATTATTGAATGGTATTGGAGTGGATGATAGAATATCTCATAATTAGTATCATGTTATAATAATAATATATAGTTATTATTTCCACCATTATACCCATCCAAGTATGGTGGTGGTGGAAAAACAGATTACACCACGGTGTGGAGACGGTAAGTCGTACGTACGCACGTGCGGTGATTTCGTTTTTCATAGGATGGATAGAAGGTGAAATAGGGTTGTTTCATATTTATAATAACATATAAGTATATTATTTATACTGATGTTATTACTTTATTAAGAAACAACAAAATAATAGGAATTAGAAGAAGAAATGAATTTTAAAGAATCGGTAAAGGATATTACCTCTTCTTCAACGTGCCTCTTCTAAACCTCCTCTTAGGGCACAAAAGTTGGTCTTTGAAGAAGACCAAGATCTCTAGTATGTTTCTAGGTAAGTTGAGAAGATAAATGGGCAGGGTTTGTCTGGGCTTGAAGGCTCAAAATTGTGTGAGTAGGATAGGGAAGGAGGTGCCCTTATATAGGAGAGGAGAGGGGCACTTTTGGAATCCTCAAAAATATTAACTTATAATAAACTCAAACCCCACATAAAAAATTTCAAAGTGACTCAAATTTGGTTATGAGATAATATATGGTTTGAATATCATCAACAAATAAAATTTAGACATGTTTTGATTTTATTTTAAACCTTATCATTTTGATTTATCCTTATTTAATCTATTTAATTTTATTTGTGGTAATCATGTTATAAATTTTAAATGGTTATAAATACTTACTTGTGTCTTGTTAATTGTACATAATTTGATACTTCATGACATGTTAGACCATATAAACTTTAATTTGAAATTTTTAAATATTTTTGTGATTTTTAAACAATTTAAAAATATGTTATTTTTATAAAATATCAACGGTGTCAATTTTGACACAATTCATTTTTTTGAATTTAAATAAAATCCAAACAGAGAATATATTAGAAAAAAAATATTTAATGGGTTTATAGCATGTCATATTCATCTAAAAAATTCGTGGTAAATATTAATTATTTCATATAATATATATTTTAATATTTTTAAAACTATTTATTTAATATTTATGTTAATAAAATAATTATCACAACATTTTTGTATAATTATTTAATATACCAATTTGTTTCATAAAATTTACAAATAAAATACTATGATGAATATAAATATAATAGATTTCATAATAATAATTTTAATCGAATATATCTTCTAAAACACTCAACTTTTAAAATGTTATGTTTATTAAATTATGAAGGTGACAACTTTGACATCATTTAAAATAAAATAATATAAGTGTCATAATCACTTTTATAAGGCTCCAAATGGTCAAACATTTGACCTTTAGATGATTATGGTTTATATTTACATGACCAATAAGTTTTAGTCAGGTATGTGGGCCTTTTATAGGTATTATTAGTTTAATAAAAACTATATTACTGATTTTTCACTAAATAAATAATTTGTGCATCATTAATGTATAAGCTATTAAGGTAATTATATATTTCTTAAAAATTAGAAATAAATTACCATGATAAAGAAAAACATTTTTGCTTTAAAATGAGTATTTATAACCGAATTTATATTCTATATAACCTTATATTAAAAATAATTTAATTATTAAAGTTTGAGTGAGACATATTTCATTTTCATTTAAAATAAATAAATTAAAGGTCTTAATCACATACAAGTGGGTTATAATAGATACCATTTCGACCCAAGTATATTTTAGGACTAAATATAATCATCCAATTATATTAAGACATGTGTTAGGGTAATTTTATAATATTATTTTTACCCTTAATTACCTAATTTACCTTTAACTGTGGTAAATAAAATTTACCGTAGTCATTATTCATAATTTCTAAAAATTAAAAGTAGCTTATTAACATAATTTCGATCTACTGATTCCAAATATGGAATCCATTTTTCCAAACTCAAGACACATAAGTTGTAGTATTTAATTTAAAATTAATCTCACTGTTGAGAAAATGGGTTTTAAAAGTTAAAACATTGCAAAAGATTGAAATGTTTTGACCTATGAATTCAATGTAAAATTAATGATAATGACTTGAATTATATTAAATGGTAAAAATATATTCTATTTACACTTTAAAACCATTCAATATTATAATTTAACCATATAAATTATCTTGATAAAAAAAAGTTCTTTTTAATTAAAATTTAGCGTATTTTTACTATTTATCAAAATATGAACGTTATCATAAAAATATCAAAACTTTATCCAACATAAATTTTTATATCCTGATTCACAATAATAAGTTTATTTTGTAAAATTTAACTTATAAACTTGTTAAAAATTAGATTTAAAATGGGTGTGTCATCAAAAGGCGGCAAAACTGCATTTTTTGAAAAATACTTATTTTACTCGAAAAATTTATTTTATTCTCATACCATGATCTAGAAAATGTGTAAGATTAATGATAATGTTATAAAATTCAAAATTAAGTTAATACTATTCATAACGGCTAGTTCATAATAATATTATAATAATATCTCGTTTAGTGAAACTTGGTATTGTGTACAACACACGCTATTGAGGAAGGTCGCTCTTGCGTGTAATGCAAGCCAAGTCAGGGTTGTGTGTAGTGCAAGCTTTCTTTGGTGTTCCATATAACATAATCAAAACTTATTTCATTTATACATTGAACAAAATCTATACTCAATGTTGCGTAGAATAATTTCTACCAAAAGAACTTGAAATTGTGTGTTCCACGAGCCAAGAATATTGTTGCATATACTGCAAACTAATACGGTGTTGTGTATAGAACAAGCTAATCTTGGTGTAGCGTACAACAGAAGATATCGAATAAATTAAAAATAATATATCCCATAAAATCTCGGGGTGTTACATTCTACCCCCCTTAAAATGAATTTCGCCCTCGAAACTCGTCAGGGTTATAAATGGTTTACTACTTGATAGTTTCTTTCATTGAAACCCACATCGTAAAAAGGAATACTAAAACTTCATTTTAAAAAGGAAAGTTAGAATCATAACGGTCACCCAATGTAACTCATCACTGGGTTTCCACATAGGACAACATAGGTGAAAACATGGATATGGAAGAGAAATCTAACCATCAACTTCTGATCACTACGGAAAAAATCGCTATTTGCGACGGGAATAAATCTCGTCGCAAATAACAAGTCCAGGAAGCTATTTGCGACGGGGAGAAGTGCCCGTCGCAAATAACCAATTATTTGCGACGGGATTTCGTCTCTTGTCGCAAATAGTTTGGCACGGCTTGCACGCCAAACCGCGCGAAAACTATTTGCGACAGGGAGGTGTCTCTCGTCACAAAAAGTATGGGGCGGCTTGCGCGCCAAACCGCGCAGGGTTATTTGCGACGGGACCCGTCGCAAATACCCGACGGCGGTCAATAACTTTTTGCGATGGGATGTCGTCCCGTCGCAAAAAGACTGTCGGCAGACACTATTTGCGACGGGACCCGTCGTAAATAACCTTTTAATCGCCGACTGTAATTAATGCAGGCGAGGGTAATTGCGACGGGTCCTGTCGCAAATACCACCATTTGTGACGGGAAGCCCGTCGCAAATAATCTCGTCGCAACTAATCTAACCTATATATACCCTCATCCGTTTTTTTTCAAATCATTCAGATCTTGCTCTCTCTCTCTCTTCATTCTTCAGTTTCAAAGAGAAATTTCATTTTAGTTGAAGTTTTTTTATACAAGAGCCATCGGAGGGCGTCAATATCATCAGAATATCAAAGTTTAAGGTATTTATATTTTTTAAAATATTTATTTTATTTTTTTATGTTAATTTTAATTGTTGTTTATAAGTTCTAATTTAATTAGATTTCAATTGATTTTTAATTATATTTAATTTTACTAAGAAATTAATATTGTTAGTAATAATTATAAATAATTTGTTATAATTAATATTAATTAGATATAATTAGAAATAAATAGATATAATTAACAATAAATAGTTATAATTAGGAATAATTAGTAATAATTAGATATAATTAGATATAATTAGTAATAATTAGATATAATTAGATATAATTAGTAATAATTAGATATAATTAGTAATAATTAGATATAATTAGTAATAATTAGATATAATTAGTAATAATTAGGAATAATTAGTAATAATTAGTAATAATTAGGAATAATTAGTAATAATTAGGAATAACTAGTAATAATTAGTAATAATTAGGAATAATTAGTAATAATTAGGAATAATTAGTAATAATTAGGAATAATTAGGAATAATTAGGAATAATTAGGAATAATTAGGAATAATTAGTAATAATTAGTAATAATTAGGAATAATTAGATATAATTAGATATAATTTGGAATAAATAGATATAATTAGATATAATTAGGAATAAATAGATATAATTAGCATTAATTAGGAATAATTAGCAATAAATAGGAATAATTAGCAATAAATAGTTATAATTAGGAATAAATAGTTATAATTAGTTATAATTAGAAAAAATTAGATATAATTAGTAAAAATTAGATATAATTAGTAAAAATTAGGAATAATTAGTAAAAATTAGTAATAATTAGGAATAATTAGTAATAATTAGGAATAATTAGGAATAATTAGGAATAATTAGGAATAATTAGGAATAATTAGGAATAATTAGGAATAATTAGGAATAATTAGAAATAATTAGAAATAATTAGGAATAATTAGCAATAATTAGATATAATTAGGAATAAATAGATATAATTAGCAATAATTAGGAATAATTAGCAATAAATAGGAATAATTAGCAATAAATAGTTATAATTAGGAATAAATAGTTATAATTAGTTATAATTAGTAAAAATTAGATATAATTAATAAAAATTAGATATAATTAGTAAAAATTAGGAATAATTAGTAATAATTAGGAATAATTGGTAACAATTAATAATAATTAGGAATAATTAGGAATAATTAGTAATAATTTGGAATAATTAGAAATAATTAGGAATAATTAAGAATAATTAGAAATAATTAGGAATAATTAGGAATCATTAGGAATAATTGGGAATAATTAGGAATAATTACTAATAATTAGTAATAATTAGGAATAATTAGGAATAATTAGGAATAATTAGTAATAATTAGGAATAATTAGTAATAATTAGTAACAATTAGTAATAATTAGTAATAATTAGTAATAATTAGTAATAATTAGTAATATAGTAATAATTAGTAATAATTAGTAATAATTAGTAATAATTAGTAATAAGTAGTAATAATTAATAATAATTAGTAATAATTAGGAATAAATAGGAATAATTAGGAATAATTAGGAATAATTAGGAATAATTAGGAATAATTAGGAATAATTAGGAATAATTAGGAATAATTAGGAATAATTAGGAATAATTAAGAATAATTAGGAATAATTAGGAATAATTAGGAATAATTATCAATAATTAGGAATAATTAGGAATAATTAGGAATAATTAGGAATAATTAGGAATAATTAGCAATAATTAGGAATAATTAGCAATAATTAGAAATAATTAGCAATAATTAGCAATAATTAGCAATAATTAGTAATACTTAGGAAGACTTAGGAATGGTTAGGAACAGTTAGCAACAGTTAGCAACAGTTAGCAACAGTTAGCAACAGTTAGCAACAGTTAGCAACAGGTATCAACAGTTAGCAATAATTAGCAACAGTTAACAACAGTTAGCAATAAAAAATTATATTATTAATATTTATGAAAAAAATATTAATATTATTAAAATAATAAAAAATTTATAAATTATTAAAATTATCAATTTTCGCAATAGACTTTGCTCCATTCTTAACATGTTTAAATCTTAAAGGGTCGCCAATTGTCAGGTCATGCGCAATAAAAATTTTATGTCAGTCATGTCCAATGTAAGCTCTATAATTGTCCTTGCATGGTCGATCACCTCGCAAGTAGTGTTGAAATCGGATAAATCAATTCATGTCTTTCTTATCGATAAGAATTATCTCACATGAACCTTTTCATAGACCATTCTTCCTTGAAATTTTAAGGGAAAAATAATGATATCCCCTCAAATTTTTAAGGAATAATGATCTATGTAAAGTGTCATGTGAGATGATTCTTAGAGACGAGAACGTCATTACTTTGGTCATCCTATTGCAACACTACTTGCGAGGTGATCAACCATAGAAGTACAATTTTAGAGTTTACATTGGACATGACAAACACAAACTTTTTATTGCGCATGACTTGACAATTGGAGACCCTTTGAGATTTGAACATGTTAAGAATAGAACAAAGTCTGTTGTAAATATTGATAATTTTAATATTTTATAAATTTTTTATTATTTAAATAATATTAATATTGTTTTTTCATAAATATTGATAATATAATTTTTTTATTACTAATAATTAGTAAATGAAATCTGCTTGGATAATGAAGGGAAAATTTGTAATCATCTCCACAATGATGATTACCAAATTTCCATTCATTATTCAAGCAGTTTTCCTTTTGCTAAGTATTGCTAAGTATTGCTAAATTAGTAATAATAAGTGTGAGAAAGATGCAATTAAATGAGATGTCGGACAAAAGAGTAGCCGTCAATCCACTGGAAATTGTGTCGCCCTTAATTAATGATAATTATTAAGTAGTTGTAATTATTTATCTTCTTTTTCAGACAGTGTTTTTATAATTTCAAACTATTCAAAAACAGTGATGATTTTATAATTTATGTAGAAAAATATGGATCAAGAAATTCGACATCAGTCATTATTAGATGATCGAACTTGGATAAATCAGTGCAAAAATCCAAATGGTTCTAGGTTAAATCTTATCTATATTGAGGGTGTTGAAGTTTTCTTAGAATTTGCATCATCAAAACCAGAATATGTTTCAGAAGGCACAATTAGGTGTCCTTGTAAAAAATGTGCTCTGAGAATGCTTGACACATTTGATAAAGTTGGGGGACATCTCTTGCGGTTTGGTTTTCAACCAGATTATGTTTTTTGGTATCAACACGGTGAACGCAGTTCCAGAGAAGATTCTAATAACTTGATTCCGGATCCATCACGGTTTCAAAATTTAGTACATGATCTTGTAGGTCCATCTATGCAACAAATAGAAACTCACGATGATATTTATTTAACTCATGAGTTGGCACCATCTAAATTTTATGAGTTTTTTAGGTCTGTTGAGGATTCATTATATCCTGGTTTCAAGATGAGAAAATTAGAAGCGGTTCCAAATTTATGGCTATTAAATCAGATAATGCAATATCAAACAACTATTTTGATCAGATATTTTCTTTGGTTAAAACACGGTTACCTGAAGGAAATGTGTTTCTTGTAAATTACTATGACAAAAAGAGGCTGATTCGTAATTTGGGCCTTAGTTATCAGAAGATTCATGCATGTCCAAATGATTGCATCTTATATTCTGACGAAAATGAGTCATTGGATATTTGTCCCACATGTAGACAATCCTGTTGTACCTCTCGAACCCCTCAAGGTTTTATTTTCATGATCACAATCACCCTCATATTTATCTAATCCTCTTTCAAGTGTTTTTGGTTAATAGGAATCAAATCAGGTGGCCAAGGAATTGGGCCAAGAAAGAAAGAAGGCAAAGTGGACTGAAATTCAGTCCACCGGCCAACCGGTGGCTTCACCACCGGTCAGCCGGTGGAGCCTGGACAGAAGGCATCCTTCTGTCCAGACCACCGGCCAGCCGGTGGCACACCAGCGGCCAGCCGGTGGCACCTGCATTCAAGAGGAAGCCACTGCCTCCCCACCGGCCAGCCGGTGGCCTCAGCACCGGCCAGCCGGTGGCACCCTCTCCAAATAGTGTCAGCTACTGCCTCACCACCGGCCGACCGGTGGCTCTGGCACCGGTCGACCGGTAGAGCCTGGACCAGAATTCTCAGCCACTGTCAAGGCACCGGTCAGCCGGTGGACCAGCACCGGCCAGCCGGTAGCACTGGTCAAACTAGCCGTTGGCTTTGACCAGTCAACTCCAAAAGCCTCCCAACGGCTCCGAGGCCTTTTCCAACGGCTCCAAAGCCCTCCAACGGATACTTGAAGGTTCCTAGCCTATAAATAAAGGCCTAGGAACCCCCGGAAGCCGAAGGAACAACATTGGAACATTTTTACATCTTTGGCGAAGCTCCGGCGGATTGTTCCAAAGGAACCCAACGTGCTCCAATCCAATTGCACATCCAAGAGCACCTTCAAAGAAGCTTGGAAGCGGCCATCAACATCTCCATTCAATCAAAGGCGCCCAAGGCTTCTCCAAATACGGGTTTTATTGTTTTATTAATTTTGAGCTTTAAATTTGGGTTTGTGCCTACAAACCCCAAACTCTTCTCTCATCCCTCATTCTTTAGGTTCTCACACCACCACTAAGGTGTGAAGAGGTTTTCTCAAGCTTTTCCTTTAAAAGGCTTGTGTTGCGGTGAGCTAGCCTTCACCCGTTAAAAAGGCTAGTGGGTTCTTGCTAAACCATCAAAAGCAAGTGGGTTCTTGCTAAACCACAAAAAGCAAGCTGTAATAGGTCCTAGTGCTACCTCAAAGCCTAGTGGGTTTCTTGCTATAACCATTGAAAAGCAAGCGGTAGGAATCTCTCAACGGTTGAGTTGGGAGCGGAGACGTAGGCCGGGTTTTGGCCGAACTCCGTTATCAATTTTGTGTGTCTTGCCTCTTTATTTTCCGCTGCATTCAACTTTGATTTTTAATTTGTCTATCTTTTTTTAAAAAAGGCAATTCACACCCCTCTTGCCATCATTCCCGTGTTTCTTCCGACCCAACATTTGGTATCAGAGGGAGTATTTGAATAATTCCTTAACCGGTTTCAAATAAAAGATCCTATTTTTTGATGGCTTCTACCGCTTCAACCTCTCAATCCCCCGAAGGATTTTCTTTGGATCGTGCTCCATTCTTTGATGGAGCCGATTATACTTTTTGGAAAACCCGCATGTCAACTTTTCTTAAAAGCATTAGCTATCCAATTTTTAGAATTGTTATGCATGGTTTTACTTTCTCTTCTCCCGATGAGTCTCAATGGACCTCCGTAGACATTGCAAATTTTGAGCTTGATGGCAAAGCCATGAATGCTCTTCATTGCGGGTTAGATAGAAATGTTTTTGATTGTATTTCTTCTTGCACTACTTCTCATGATATTTGGAAGTTTTTAGAGCTAACCTATGAAGGCACTAAGAAGGCTCAAAAGCAAGAACCCGCTCAAGAGCAAGAACCCGACGAAAAGATCAAGCCCGTTTGCCCACCTCACAAGAAAAGGGCCAAAAAGGAGAAGAAGAAGGCTTCAAAGGCAACTTCGAGTGATAGCTCCACCTCTTCATTCTCCTCCTTCACCTCGAGCGACCAAGGTAAAAAATGCCTAATGGCAAAACATGAGGTATCTTCCTCCTCTTCCTCTTCCTCCTCCTCTTGTTCTTCAAATTCAAATTCTTTAAATCATTTATCTTATGAAGAACTCTCACACGCTAGAGACCAATTAGAAAATGGTTTTCATGAACTTTCTTCTAAATTTGTTTCTTTAAAAAAATCTTTCAAAAAACTTTCCTCCGAAAAAGAACAACTTCTCAAAGAGAAGGAGGAACTCTCCCTAAAAATCCAAAGTTTTCCCAATGTTGATTCCTTGGAATCAACCATCAAAGACCTAAGGGAATCTTTAGCCAAGTTCACCCAAGGTGAACAAAATTTGTCCAATTTGCTTGGTTCCCAATGTGTATCCCGAACCACCAATGGACTTGGCTATACCAACCGAGCCTCCTACTCCCATGCTCAAACTGTTTTTGTAAGGGGGAGCTCTAGCTTTAAATTTTGCAATTATTGTAAAAAACCCGGGCATCTCATTTATGAGTGTAATTGTAAAAACGCCCGGTACGGCCAACCCAAATCGATTTTTTATTCGGATGAATTCTATAGGAGAAGACCCGCCATGAGACAAGTATGGATTGAAAAATCCCTTCTTGCAAGTCTCTCCGGGCCTAAAATTGTTTCTTTTCAAAATCCCTCTCCCCGGTGATTCATTGTTTTTATTTAGGGGGAGTTAGGATCTTTTAAGTTTTTTTTTGTGTATTCAAATTTTTTATTTCAAACTCAACTCTTGGTTTCAACTTTTTCAATTCTAAATTTTCTTTTAAATTTTCATTTCTAAATTTCCAACAGTTGGTATCGAATTTTCATTTGTGAATTCAAACTTTCAATTTCAACACTTGGTTTCAAATTTCGAATTTCAATTGGTTTTTGATTCAAAACTTTCAATTCAAACTGTTATTCATTTTTTCATTTCAAAATTTTTGATTCAAAACTTTCAATTCAATTTTCAAAATTTCAATTGATTTAAAATCTCGTTTTTCAAACTCAATTCCCTCAATCAAGTTTTATGCCCCGCGCTATTTTGATAATCACAAAGGGGGAGAAATTTCTTGATTGATTGGGGGAGAATCATTTTCATCATGCTTAGTATTTCCTTTCAATCTCAGTATTTTACATTGTTTGTTTCGGTGATTGTGATCATCAAAATAGGGGGAGATTGTTGTACCTCTCGAACCCCTCAAGGTTTTATTTTCATGATCACAATCACCCTCATATTTATCTAATCCTCTTTCAAGTGTTTTTGGTTAATAGGAATCAAATCAGGTGGCCAAGGAATTGGGCCAAGAAAGAAAGAAGGCAAAGTGGACTGAAATTCAGTCCACCGGCCAACCGGTGGCTTCACCACCGGTCAGCCGGTGGAGCCTGGACAGA
Organism: Viscum album; assembly: GCA_963277665.1. Lineage (NCBI taxonomy): Eukaryota > Viridiplantae > Streptophyta > Magnoliopsida > Santalales > Viscaceae > Viscum > Viscum album. The sequence goes on from OY728141.1 coordinate 1,333,203,065, forward strand.
AGGCATCCTTCTGTCCAGACCACCGGCCAGCCGGTGGCACACCAGCGGCCAGCCGGTGGCACCTGCATTCAAGAGGAAGCCACTGCCTCCCCACCGGCCAGCCGGTGGCCTCAGCACCGGCCAGCCGGTGGCACCCTCTCCAAATAGTGTCAGCTACTGCCTCACCACCGGCCGACCGGTGGCTCTGGCACCGGTCGACCGGTAGAGCCTGGACCAGAATTCTCAGCCACTGTCAAGGCACCGGTCAGCCGGTGGACCAGCACCGGCCAGCCGGTAGCACTGGTCAAACTAGCCGTTGGCTTTGACCAGTCAACTCCAAAAGCCTCCCAACGGCTCCGAGGCCTTTTCCAACGGCTCCAAAGCCCTCCAACGGATACTTGAAGGTTCCTAGCCTATAAATAAAGGCCTAGGAACCCCCGGAAGCCGAAGGAACAACATTGGAACATTTTTACATCTTTGGCGAAGCTCCGGCGGATTGTTCCAAAGGAACCCAACGTGCTCCAATCCAATTGCACATCCAAGAGCACCTTCAAAGAAGCTTGGAAGCGGCCATCAACATCTCCATTCAATCAAAGGCGCCCAAGGCTTCTCCAAATACGGGTTTTATTGTTTTATTAATTTTGAGCTTTAAATTTGGGTTTGTGCCTACAAACCCCAAACTCTTCTCTCATCCCTCATTCTTTAGGTTCTCACACCACCACTAAGGTGTGAAGAGGTTTTCTCAAGCTTTTCCTTTAAAAGGCTTGTGTTGCGGTGAGCTAGCCTTCACCCGTTAAAAAGGCTAGTGGGTTCTTGCTAAACCATCAAAAGCAAGTGGGTTCTTGCTAAACCACAAAAAGCAAGCTGTAATAGGTCCTAGTGCTACCTCAAAGCCTAGTGGGTTTCTTGCTATAACCATTGAAAAGCAAGCGGTAGGAATCTCTCAACGGTTGAGTTGGGAGCGGAGACGTAGGCCGGGTTTTGGCCGAACTCCGTTATCAATTTTGTGTGTCTTGCCTCTTTATTTTCCGCTGCATTCAACTTTGATTTTTAATTTGTCTATCTTTTTTTAAAAAAGGCAATTCACACCCCTCTTGCCATCATTCCCGTGTTTCTTCCGACCCAACAAATCCAGGTATAAAGAAGCTCAACCAGGGAAGTCTAGATCGATTCCAGTAAAACAGTTGAGATATTTTCCCCTTACACCCAGGTTGCAGCATTTATTTATGTCTCAGAACACAGCGTCAATGATGTCATGGAACAAAACCAAGATTTCAACTGATAAAACCTTGAATCATCCATCTGATGGTGATTCATGGAAACATTTTGACCGTCTGCATCCGTCTTTTGCTATAGAAGCCTGAAACGTGCGATTAGGTCTTTCTACTGATGGTTTTTGTCCGTTTCGTTCTTATGGTAGTCAGTATTCATGTTGGCCTATCTTTATAACTCCGTACAATTTTCCTCCATGGATGTTGATGAAGTATCCTTATATATTTTTGACTCTATTAATCCCAGTACATTCGAAAAAGAATATTGATGTTTATTTGAAACCATTGATTGATGAGTTAAATGCATTGTGGAGTGATGGTGTTAATACATATGATGTTTCTATGAAACAAAATTTCAAATTAAAAGCTACACTGATGTTGATGATTAGTGACTTTCTGGCATATGGCATGTTATCTGGTTGGAGTACACATGGTCTGAAATCATGTCCTTACAGTATGAAAGAAAACAAAGCCTTTATGATGGTCAATGGAAAAAAACCTTTTTATTTTGATTGTTATCGTAGATTTCTTCCAACCGATCATCCTTTTCGGAGGAACAAATCTCATTTTAAAAAAGGTATAATTGAAAGAGATGAACCTCCAAAGATGCTCTCAGGTACAGAGTTAAAATTAGTTGTATTTTCATTACCCTTCATTACATTTGGACCAATAGTAAACCAAACAAAAAATTCATGGCTTTGGGAAAGAACATAACTGGATAAAACGGGTCATTTTTTGGGATCTTCCATATTGGTCTGATTTGTTGGTCCACTACATGTTAGATGTTATGCATATTGAGAATAACTATTTTGATAATTTATTTCATAAAGTTTTGGATACACCAGGTAAGACCAAAGATACTGTAAAGGCACGATTAGATCTCGCCCAAATTTACAGTCGACCAGAACTTGAATTATTTGAAAATGTCAGATCACAAAGGTTAATGAAGCCAAAAGAAGATTATACACTATCCAAATATAGTCTCTTATTATTTTGTCAGTGGATTGCAGATTTGAGACTTCCATATGGATATGTTTCCAATTTGGGCAGATGCGTTAAGAATGTTTATATTACTGGATTAAAAAGTCATGATTGTCATGTTATAATTGAAAGACTTATGCCGATTGGATTCAGAGGTTTTTTGAATTCTATGATTTGGGATTCGATAATAGACATATCATTTTTTTTCGAGACATTTGTGCAGCGACAACAGACTACGATGTGCTAAGAAAACTGGAAGAAGATGTTTCTCTAATTATATGTAAACTGGAAAAAATCTTTCTGTCGGCTTTCTTTGACTCAATGGAACATCTGATATTACATTTACCACATGAAGCTAAATGTGGAGGTCTAGTACAGTTTCGATGGATGTACCCATTTGAGAGATGCATGTAGAAATTGAAGAAAAAAATACGTAACAAAGAATCAGTTGAAGGCTCAATTGCTGAAGCTTATTTGCAAGAGGAAATTGCTTTTTTCTACTCTCATTATTTTGAATCTAAATATCCCTCAAAACAGAATCACATGGGGTAAAACAAGGGGAATATTAATGACGAAATGGACAATCAATTAACAGTTTTTAATCAACCAAATCTTGGTTTCGTTGGTGTTCATGAACGTTGGCTTTCAGATGATGAACATCACAGAGCTCATACATACGTTCTGCTCAACTGTGAAGAAATGACATCATTTGTCCTATAAGTTCTTCTATCACTTATTATATAATTTTGTTACAGTATTTAAACTTATTTTATTTTTAGGTTATATGATAATCATATCAAGAAACAACTTCCATAAATTACAGCAGCTGCTCTTGAAGAACGCAGAAAAAAAAATTCTCACTAGTTTTAAAAACTGGTAACATAAATTATTGATGGTTTAATATCAATTTTGTTTATTATTTATTATATTGATAATTGTTTTAAAAATTTTCAGGTGTTTCAATATGCTGATAAAATTGACAAACGACTGTGTATATTGAGTAACCCACCATCCAAAATGGTTAAATCTTATAATGCATATGTGGTGAATGGTTTTCGATTTCATACACTTACATATGGGGAATCAAAAAAAACAATGAACAATGGAGTTTTCTTGAGAGGATCACATCATAGAGAAACTAAAGTTGACTTTTATGTCATTATGGATGAAATTATTGAGTTGTGTTATCTAGGACAAAATTACATAACAATGTTTAAATGTCAGTGGTTGGATACTGAAAGAGGTTTGTGTGTTCATCTGACTCATGGAATCGTCGATATTAAATATAAAAGTCTTCTTGTAGTAAATGAACCATTTTTTCCAGCTCAACAGAAACATCAAATTTATTATGCAAAGTACTGTGCTACTTCAAGAGACTTGAGCGATTGGTGGAGCATAATAAAAATGAAATCTCAGGAAAATCAGTTTACTCAAACTGAATGTGGTTCTGCTGAAGTGGAAGGAATTGAAATTTTTCAAGAGACTACTCAAAATCCATCTGATTCACAAAGAGACGTGAATATCAACGATGACACCCCACAATTAAGGATCGATGATGATGAAGATGTTAATGATGTTACAAATGAATTTGAAATGACAAGAGATGATGAAACTGAAACTCATATGGATATTGATGATGCTGAGGAGGAAGATGAAGACATTGACATTGACAGCTATGGAGAAGAGGATGAAGATGCACATTGAAATAATTAAATGATGGTTATAATCATAACTAATATATATCTATATATAATATTTATTTTCAACTATCTGCTAACAACAATCATTTTGTGTTTCAGATGGACGATGATTTATTTTGTGAGTTGCAGGAGGTTGAGCTACCTTTGGATGATGAGGATGTGGGATCAGCTGACCCTCAGCCTACTGGTGGTTCAGGAGGTACGTGGAGGGGGCGCGGTCTTGTGCGACTGATGATTCCTGACCCTATCCCCGAGCGACGTCCACATCTTAGTTTGGATCCACGCACACAGAGGTATGGTAACCTGTATATTTTAGTTAGATTTCATTAATTTATTTATATATATACTAATTCTTTGATTATTTATTCTTTTTTCACAGTTTTCATCATGTAGCTATTGGACAGGGGAGCGCTATATTGCGCAATTATTTTTCTCAGCCATGGATTACATGGGAACAGATTCCCATTGATGTGCGACGCGACATGTTCCATCATTGGCTGGTACGTAAATAAATAATATTTATTTTGAAATTTATTTTATTAACAACTTGATATTATAAATTATTTGTAGGGTTTATGGCATCCTATCGATGATAGCATGCGCGACGCTATCCACACGACATGGCAGGTTTCTATGCGTGACCGTTTCTGCCAGTTTTTGCACAATTTGAGAAGGAAAGCCATTAAGAAAGCAGGGGTGACAGAATTTGATGAGTCATGTAGAGACCACCGACCATAGTACATTTCATCTCACATTTGGGATGGATTATTTTTACACTGGTTGGGTGGTGTATTTCAAAGGAGATCTTCAGTGGGATGATAGAACTGGGGGAGACAGGAGGTGACGCATCGAGCTGGTAGTCATACATTCAGTTTGCATAAAGAGCATCTGGTAAGTATATTTTTAAAATATTTTATATAACTATAAATATAAACAGTTTATTTTATATTTCTGTAGGTAGTCGAGCATCCCGATATTACAGAGTTCGATGTTTATCGGAGGATATACAGTGATCCAGCCACTGGAGATATTAGAGGTGATCGCCAGTGCCAGATTGTGGTTAGTATTATTTTTTCAGTTTAACAATTAACTGCATATAATATTTTGACAATTTTAATTTTAAATTGGAATTGAAGGTGTCATATGAGGCTGCGACCTCTCAGACACAGGCTGAGGGTCAGGACGAGATGGCTGAGCAGACTAGTGCTCTCCATTTTGATGAGGCGGTATGGATGCAGGCGACTTAGTATGGCTTTGAGAAGGGCAGAGTAGTTGGAATCGGCTCTCATTTGACTCCTGGTACTTATTATGGTACTGTTGTGATGTCGTCATCCAGCTCAAGAGGAGATCGTGGAGAGGCATCATCTTCTGCTTCATAGTATCAGGAGTAGTTGCGAGCTCAGGATGAGCATATAGAGACTTTGCAGAAGCAGCAAGAAGAGATGTGTCGGCGGCAGCAACAGCAGGAGTAGCATTACGAGGAGCAGATCCGTCGATGGCAGCAGCAACATCAGGAGCAGATGGAGTACATGCGTTGTTTGACTCGTAGTTTAGGGATAGTGTTTCCTCCACCAGATCCTTTAGCTCCTCCACCTCCTCCAGACGACCCCCCTAGTGATTTTTTTATGTTACAAACATTTGAATTAAAACAGTAATATGGATTATTTACATTTTTTTTCTTTTATATTGGTTCAAATATTACATAATTTAATTTTTAATATTTTTTTATATTTTTTTGTGAATATTGAGAATTTTAATATTTTTTATTTTTTATTGTTTTAATAATATTATTATTATTTTTTCATCAATCGTAATATTATTAAATTTTTTTTTTAATTAGTTTATTATTTGTGATGGGGACTTTTGTGATGGGACCCCGTCGCAAATATCCTAACTAAATATTTTTAAAAACATATTTGCGATGGGTAAGTAATCCCATCGCAAATAATTTGTTGTGATGGGACCGTCACATAAAATGTTTATGAATATATAATACAAATAATCGGAAGTTTATTTGTGATGGGAAACATTCCTGCCACAAATAAAGGTTTTTGTGATGGGCCCATCGCAAATAATTGTATTTGCGACAGCGTTTTCTGCAACGGTCTATTTGCGACGGAACCCCGTCGCTAAAGCCTATTTGCGACGGGATCCCGTCGCAAATAGTTCGTCACAATTAACAAGAATTTTAGTAGTGGATGAAGAGTGGTAGAGTACATGGCTATGAAAAATCCAATAATCACAAAGCCATAAATTTGTGATGATCTAAGGTACCTTCTAATTAATCGGATATGAGGGTACTTGGACAACATTTTTGGTTTTCAAGATCATTTCCCTGATGTTGATGAATTTTTTCATAAGGATAAATACTTACTTGATTTCTGTTTAAAATCATCATCTGTCATTCCATGAACAATTTCCACTTCATCTATTATTTAAAGAAATGAAGTTGAATTTTTCATTCTTGAAGTATTAGCAGATCATGCGATAGAATGATAGGTCATTCCATCTGTCTATATCATAAAAAAGGTTAGCATAATATATTAAATATACATAAGTCCATCTATAGTGAGGGTAATCGTATATGGTTCCAAAAATGGACTTATACTTCATCTATCATACCACGTAATAAAATAAAAATAATTTCTACAAACCAAGGACTTCCTGTAGGCCAGTGGTAGGTGGTAAAGGCCTGTCACACCTCGGTTGTGGGTTCGATTATCACAGCCTTGTCCGACGCGATGGGTTGTCGCTCATCCTACAGGTTGTCCTTTTTCTAAAACTATACTATTATAACATTTCATAAATAATATCAAAAATTTCTATCCTTAAACAATACTACCTGATATCCAACTTAATCCATTCCAATCCAAATTACTTCTTTCCAAACTCATAGTATAAATAAAATGATTACTAAAAAGGTCATATAATAAGCATGTGAATACCATAATTTATCCCCATATATCATAACATATATCTTGTTGGTCATATTCCAAACATTTTAATACCTTAATCATGTATTCTCTTGAAACATGAGTTACCATAGAACCTTAGTGAAAACATGAATGTTGTCAAAAGATAACTCTTTCCACATACCAAAATCCCAAAATTTATATATACTCAAACCATGATGTCACTTTGTCCTTATATCAGTCATGAGCTCATTAATACTATCAAACACATTATTTTCTCCTTATCCCTTCATTATAGGCATATCATCTGCTTTCCAAAAATATTTCAATCACTTTTCATGGTTACCGGTACCAAATTATTGAAAACCATAATTAACCAATACATATATATTCCAATATTCCATAATATTATAAATGAGATTCCATGATACTATTTTGAAATCCCATTACATAAACACTTAATTATTCCACAACATCATTGTCATACTCAACATCACAAATAGTGATCGCATGTGACTTCCCTTTTTTCCTTTTCCTTAAGAGGTTGCTCACGTCGATCATCATTAACCCTTGGATTATGGCATTGACTATCATAATGCCCCATTTCCTTGCACTTGTAGCATTGAAGTGTTGGCGGTGCGTTCTTTGTAGTCTTTTCTCTATTCACATCATTATCTACCTTTTTCCCATTACTTCGGCACTCAGCTACTCGATGACCTTCTTTTCCACACTTAAAACATTTTCTAGTCCCTTTAAGACAATCTCCACCATGCTTCTTTCCACACTTTGAGCATAATGAAACATTCATCTTTTTCACTATTGTTTGGAGATTTTTCCTTGAACTCCATATTTCGTTTCTTGTAAAAACCATGAGATGGATATATAACACCAACTTCCAGTTCTACCTTGATAGCACGATGCACAATTTCTTCATATCTACTGAAGTCTCTTATAGATAATTCCCTTTGAAGACTTGGTTTTAAGCCACTGAAGAATCGATCAACTTTACTTTTAGGTTGGATGATAAAGACATATGCATACCTTGAAAGCCTTGTAAAATTCTCTTCATATATACCAACAGATTCATCATCCTTTTTCTTAAGCTCAAGTAACTCCTTTTCCATCTTTTTTCGAAGAATATGAGGGAAGTACTTATTGGAAAACAAGTTCTTGAACTTGTCCCATTCCATGGATTCAATTTCATCTTGGGGCCTTGTATTCTTAATTAGAGTCCACCACTGGTCTGCTTCACCTTCTAACTGGTAAATAGCCAAAATAACTTTTTCATACTCTGAACAATGAAGTATGGATAATATCTTTTCAATGGTACTGATCCATTGTTCAGCAACAAGTGGATCAGAAAACCCACTGAAAGAAGGTGGGTGTTGCCTCATAAAGGACTAAATGGAATATTGTTCCCTTCTCTGCTCATTTGGAAGTCCAGAATGATTCATAGATTGTGTAAGTATAACGATAATATTTTTCACTCCATCTCCCATAACATTGGTTTGTTTAGTAGGACAATCATTGCATTGTTCATTACATTGATCAACACAGTTCCTTCGGGTTCCAGCCATCGTCTAAAACCCAAAAATAATAGTGTGAGAGGCAAAAATCATGCTAGGAAAACAACATAATAAAGGGGTAGTACCTACAATATCTAAAATCTTAGGTTTAATTCTATGATCATTAATATAATTCTAGTACTATAACCTATACTTATATTTAACCTTAGGGACATCCTTAGACATACCTTGGAAATATCTCTAGGGATCTCACTAAAGTTTTCACATCCTAGTTTCCAATGGTTGACTAAACCTTCACTCTAATACCAACTATAGAGGTCTGAAGATTTAAGTACAAGGACATTACATTACTTTTTCGGAAAACTTAATACATGACAAAAACAGACACCCAAAGACTGTATTAGTTTAGTGTCTTTGGAAACTTGGAACATAATCTTCTAATCATGGTGAAAGATCTTCAATATCTACCATAAAGTTATTCCACTTTTTTTCTTACCTAAAACCTTTATTTATATCCTGGGGAAAAGAAAACATAAAAAGGGTGAGCTCAAATGCTCAGTAAGGGTAAAAATGGAGAACATAAAACAATCCATAAACATTTGAACATAAAAACATGAGCATAAAATATAAACATCAAAATCTTGAGCAATGACATGAAACATGGCAGTATATAAGGCATAGATCATAAAGGAACATTAATAATGATAAAATATCATGGGAATAAAACATGTAATTGTGAAAAACCATTAATCACATGATATTATTTCCATAGTATCAAAGGCATTGCTTCCAAGACCATCATAGTGGACAAATTCCATTACTGAACCAGGTTTACTTGTCGTTCTAGCCCTTTATTACTGAACCGGATTCACTTTCTATTCTAGCCATGTCTATCTCATGAGATATAAATCTTTACCCAATGAATTGGAGGTAGATATAGGTCCCACACATATCATAATGAAATCATTCTTAATTGTTCCACAAAATAGACATACATCATTCATAATAACCCAACGAATAAAATGGGTTTCATAAACATCATCCCATCATAACATAATCCATATAAAACAAATGGATATCATTTCATCATAAGAAAAATAAAACCATGTAAATAATAGAGACATTATACTTGAAACATAATCATACTAAATAATGTCATCTTAGATGGGAAATAGTTTTGATAAAACACTTGAAATGAATTATTGAGGAAAATATCCTTTCTTCTTCAAAATCATTTTCTTTTCAAAAAATGCCATGAAATTTTAAAAGAAGGGGATTTTTTTGAAAATAATAATGAAATATTTTATAGTAATATTCATGAAAATAATGCGTTATGAAACCATAAAAATTTGTTCATGCCGTATAAGTTAAAAAAAACATTCTCCTCGTACATTTTCCAGAAAAGTCAAAAAGTACCTTGTATGGTAAACAAAAGAAATATTCCTTCCATACAATGTGGTAAAAGTAAAAAAAGGTTAAAAATGACTTTAAACATACATTTAATAATAGTAAACACTTTATGAAAACATTTTTATAAAACATGGGCATGTATGATAAATTTTACCCCAGTAAATACTTACGTATAAGCAATCTCGGATAAAAATGAGATTGAAAAATTATCCCTTACCTTAGGTCAGATATGCTTTGTACGTATCTGAACCTCCTATATAATGATTTAAATAATGTCATTGACTTATTCCAGAATCATATTAATTGTTGTGATATCATATATGTTCATATTCTTATCTTCTTATTAGTGATATTTCATTGCTAGTTGTTATTTGGGTCTTCATTGCTTTATGTTCTTAAGTGTGTTTTGTCGAATAAATTCTTATTCCTTTTTTTAGGTTATAAATACATCATTTACAGAATGGTATTAGTGTAATATATATCATATTTATTCATTTAATTCATTTATATAATCCTTATTCAATGAAGATCATGTAAAATGAGTCGCATCACATCGTGGAGACGGTAGGTCGTACGTACGCACGAGCGATGATATCATTCCCATAATTATTGAATGGTATTGGAGTGGATGATAGAATATATCATAATTAGTATCATGTTATAATAATAATATATAGTTATTATTTCTACCATTATACCCATCCAAGTAAGGTGGTGGTGGAAAAACAGATTACACCACGGCGTGGAGACGGTAAGTCGTACGTACGCACGCGCGGTGATTTCGTTTTTCATAGGATGGATAGAAGGTGAAATATGGTTGTTTCATATTTATAATAAAATATCAGTATATAAGTGATTCTTATGTTATTACATTATTATTAAACAACAAAATAATAGGAAGTATAAGAAGAAATGAATTTGAAAGAATCGGTAAAGGATATTACCTTTTCTTCGACGCGCCTCTTTTAATCTACTCTTAGGGCACAAAAGTTGGTCTTTTAAGAAGACCAGGACCTATAGTATGTTTCTAGGGAAGTGGAGAAGAGAAATTTTTAGGGTTTGGCAGAGCTTGAAGGCTCTAAATTGTGTGATTAAGAGAGGGAAGGAGGTTCCCTTATATAGGAGAGGAGAGGGGCACTTTTGGAATCCTCAAAAATATTAATTTATAATAAACTCAAATCCCACATAAAAACTTCCAAAGTGACTCAACTTCGGATATGAGATAATATATGTTTGTAATCTCATCAACCAATCAAATTTAGACATGTTTTGATTTTATTTTAAACCTTATCATTTTGATTTATCCTTATTTAATCTATTTAATTTTATTTGTGGTAATGATGTTATAAATTTTAAATGGTTATAAATACTAACTTATGTGTGTTTAATTGTACATAATTTTATAATTTATGAAATTTTAGACCATATAAATTTTTAATTTTTAATTTGTAAATATTTTTGTGATTTTTAAACAATTAAATAATATGTTATTTTCATAAAATATCAATAGTGTCAATTTTGACATAATTCATTTATTTGAATTTAAATAAAGTCCACACAGAGAATATATTGGAACCAAAATATTTAATAGGTTCCTAAAATTTCATATTCATCTAGAAAATTCTTGGGGAATATTAATTAGTTCATATAATATTTATTTTAATATTTTTAAAACCATTTATTTGATATTTTTCTTAATAAAATAATTATTACAACATTTTTGTATAATTATTTAATATACTAATTTGTTGCATAAAAATTAAAAATAAAATACTATGATTAAGATAAATCTAATAGATTTCATAAGAATAATTTTAATCAAATTTATCTTCTAAAACATCCAACTTTTAAAATGTTATGTTTATTAAATTATGAAGGTGACAACTTTGACATCATTTAAAATAAAATAATATAAGTGTCATAATCGCTTTTATATGGCTCCAAATGGTCAAAAATTTGACTATTGGATGATTATGGTTTATATTTACACGACCAATAAGTTTTTTTCAGGTATTTGTGCCTTTCATGGGTATTATTAGTTTAATAAAAACTATATTTTTGATTTTTCACTAAATAAATAATTTTTGTATCATTAATGTATAAGATATTAAAGTAATTATATATTTCTTAAAAATTAAAAATAAATTACCATGATAAATAAAAACATTTTAGATTTATAATGAGTATTTATAACCGAATTTATATTCGGTATAACCTTATATTAAAAATAATTTAATTATTAAAGTTTGAGTGAAAAATATTTCACTTTCATTTAAAAAAAATAAATTAAAGGTCTTAATCACATACAAGTGGGTTTTAATAGATACCATTTAGACCCAAGTATATTTTGGGACTAAAAATAATCATCTAATTATATTAATACATGTTTTAGGGTAATTTTATAATATTATTGTTACCCTTAATTACCTAATTTACCTTTAACTGTGGTAAATAAAATTTACCATAGTTACTATTCATAATGTCTAAAAAATAAAAGTAGCATATTAACATAATTTGGAACTATTGATTCCAAATATGGAATCCATTTTTCCAAATTCAAGACACATAAGTTGCAGTATTTAATTTAAAATTAATCCCACTATTGAGAAAACAGGTTTTAAAAGTTAAAACATTGCAAAAGATTGAAATGTTTTTACCTATGAATTCAATGTAAAATTAATGATAATGACTTGAATTATATTAAATGGTAAAAATATATTCTATTTACACTTTAAAACCATTAAATATTATAATTTAACCATATAAATTATCTTGATGAAAAAAGATCTTTTTAATTAAAATTTAGCGTATTTTTACTATTTATCAAAATATGAACGTTATCAGAAAAATATCAAAACTTTATCCAACATAAAATTTTATATAATTATTCAAAATAATAATTTTATTTTGTAAAATTTAACTTATAAACTTGTTAAAAATTAGATTTAAAATGTGTGTGCCATCAAAAGGTGGCAAAACTGCATTTTTTGAAAAATACTTATTTTACCCGAAAATTTTATTTTGTTCTCATACCATAATCTAGAAAATGTGTAAGATAAATGATAATGTTATAAAATTAAAAATGTAGTTAATATTATTCATAATGGCTAGTTTATAATAATATCTCTTTTATTGAAACTCGGTATTGCGTACAACACACGCTATTGAGGAAGGTCGCTCTTGCGTGTAATGCAAGCCAAGTTAGGGTTTCATGTAGTGCAAGATTCCTTTGGGGTTGCATATAACATAATAAAAACATATTTCATTTATACATTGAACAAAATCTATACTCAATGTTTCTTAGAATAATTTCTACCAAAAGAACATGAAATTGTATGTAACACGAGCCAAGAATATTGTTGCATATACTGCAAACTAATACGGTGTTGCGTATAGCGCAAGCTAATCTTGGTGTAGCATACAACAGAATATATCAAAGAAATTAAAAGGAATATATCTCATAAAATCTCTGGGTGTTACAAGAATAGGTGATGGATTACCTCCCGAGAGAATTAATGATATAAACTATGGTTTATGCCATGAAATTTTTTAGGCAAAGGTATGGTCATGCTGCCTATATGAGGTTCACACCATGAATATATGCTAGGATCTATATTTTTTAGGGGCCTTTTGGTAATTTCTAAGGGTGACATTTTAGGAACCCCATAAAATTATCTTATATATGATTGAAAAAAGGAACAAAGACTCTTATTTGGACCATCTCTTTCCCTCCCTTTAGTGAACTTTGATCTGGGTGGTTTGAGGATGTTTTATCATGCAGATTTCATGTAAAATATTTCCAAATATTCCCCTTGTTCCTCTTTTTAATTATTCACTAATCTAGGTTCATTCGGTTGGGAATTTGGGAGGAAAATTTCATCAGATCATGGAAAAAACATCATGTTTGATAGGGATTTCATATGTGACTTGTAGAGGACATATTGGAAGGGAGTATTCAATACATCATTCATCTTTTGATGTAAGATATGTTTCTCAGTAAGTTTCTTTATGTTTTTTGGTATTTTGGGTAAAATTGGTCATTAAATCAACATTATAATTTGGGGATTTGTGTGTTTTAGGTATGTGTGTGTGTTGAGATTGTATCATACCCCATTTCTTGTGGTTTTGTCACTATGAGGTTGCTCGATGAGTTGGACATTGGTTATATTGATTTTGGAATTTGGTTTTAAGTGTTTAGTTTATTAATTTAATAGTGTTTATTGATGAGATAGGTGCTCTTAGACTTAGAGGAGTTCAATATGATCTTGGTATTGATTATCAGACAATCGGTTGAGGTTAGTGAACTTTACTTTTCTAAGTCTCTTTCTCATTTAGTGATTTTATATTTTTATGTCTTCATTGTTTTAATACCTACATATTTAATGTCTTGTGTGGGTTTCCCCATAAGGTTGGGATGGGATCACATTATCCTAATAGTCATCGCAGACTATATATATTTCTAAACAGTTTTATGGTGTCACTTTGGTTAATTGAGTGCTATGGGAACTCTTTATGGATTTTTTGGAGGCATGAGTTGTGTTTTGAAAATAAAAATGGATTTTTTTTAATTTTTTTTAAAATGGGGTTTTGGAAAAATGGAATTTTGATGGGAGAGAAGTTATTTTGGAATGGTTTTTAAAGTGTGATTTTAAAACATATGAGGGGTATTATAAAGTATTTTTTATGGGAATCCGTCCAAGGGGCATGTGTGAGTAAAGTGGCATGTGATGCATTTTAAAAAAAATGGAAATAGAAATTTGAATTGGATTTTAAAGGAAGTATGGGAGGGATTAGATTGGATTTTTTTTGTTTATTTCACTTTGGTAGGTTAATTCCCATTTTTCCTAAATATTTTTTTCTTACTATGTTTCCCATTTTTGATGGCTTGTGAATTTTTTATGTTCATGAAAGATGGTTCATATCATGTGTGTATCCCTAGAAGAACTTTTATTTTAGTATAAAATCAGCTGGTTAGTATGATTGGAAGAAACATAACCCTTAGAGGAATAATATGAGTATTAAGATGTGTTTGAGATGTTGGACTAGGTCCTAAGGGACTAATTACCTTGTGATTACCAAGTGATCTATGAGATAGACTATGTGCCCTATTTTTTCCTTGCATGTGATGCCTATATACTTGTGATATGCAATGGACCTAGTGGGGAAGAGGATCTGAAGACATAGTATAGTGACCCAACCTTTTCTTAAATTACTATTACATAATTTCAAAGATAAACAACATAATATTATTACACATAGAGGATCTAAAGGTTTAGTGTCTTGGGAAAACTAGGACCACACATAACAAATACAACATCAAGCATAAACATATATTTAATTTCTTTTTCTCTAGATTCTTATTGGAACTTGTCCTCTCCTTAGTACATGTAGCCACCTGAGGATATACATCAAAAGGGGTGAGCTGGAAGCCCAGTAAGAGGATAGATAAGAAAAATATATCATGTGGTGAGCATAATCATAACATAGGCAAAAGATCATGAACATGATAGGAGCATAAATAAAAGTCTTGAAATGTGGCAATGCATAAAAATGAAACATAATGTCTTAGTGGTTGACTACCACACATACATTTGAACCAAGCTAGAATCTTGTTCACACGTCATTTCACATTTAATCATGAGATTCATCACTTTACCCAATGCATTGGAGCGCTGTATAATTCCGGGCGCACCTGTCACATCATAACATTATCATTATCATGCTTTCCACATGGAACATACATCAAAAGTGAACATAACTAACCCATGTTAAGGAATGGGTTTCATCTCATAAGAATACATTCATAAGCTTTGGGTTCCCAAAAGAAATAGTTAACAACATACTTGATACAAGAACCATCAACCATGAATGAGAGGTACTAGTTGAGTTCTTTAAAAGAAGAGTTCTTTTGGAAAACATTTGGATTGACATAAACCACATTAGTAAACATGTATATCCCAGAAAAGGAAATACAATTATAAAAAATGATCTTTAAGGAGTGACCATATCAAAAATTTCGTGAAAGAGGTAAAACCCAAAGAATGAAAGTTGGGTTCAAGAATTTCCCCTTACCTTGTATCTGAATGCTTCCTTCTCTTTAATGTCCTATATAATGACATTATATTAATTAATTAGAAATTAAATAACCTTTTATACATAAATAGGGTTAATTCTGGTTTCATTATGTCATTTTATGTTCCTTTGGATGACTTATAGAGTTTAAAAACATTGTTCGGGGATGTTTGTTTTTATGGTTTTTCTTGGGTGGTTTACTTGTATTCATAAATTGAAGTTCGGGTAGAACATGGGTAAACATCCAGAAATGATATTACATGTTATTAATGATATTACATGATTTTTAATGATCTTTTAATTAATTAAATTAGATCCATGTGGATGAATCATTAGATAATAATTAAATGATGATTATTTGGGTTAATTTGAGTGATTTTTCGATCATAATGAACTTTTTTTATTTTATCACTAGAAATATGGTCATAAGTTATTTCCAGAACTTTAAATAGGATATTAAACATATAAAATATTCTGGTTCAACCATAAAAATGGTTTCATGACCAGATCTGAAGGTAGAAATGGAAGAATAAAGCATGTCGTTCTTGAAGGTGATAAATTAACACCTCACGAAAACGTTCTCTTTAATAAAATAAAAGGAAGAGGGAAAGGGGTTTGGGTGATATAATATCCCATTAGAATCATAAAATTACAGTATATGTATAATACTGGAGTTACAATATCATTTGGATGAATATAGGTGGGGAGAGATCAAGAAATGAACTTGAACTTGAAAGGAAATTAAAGGAGAAGAGGGGGAGAAATTACCTCTTAAATCCTCCTCTTGAGATTCTCCTTAAGGAAGCTAGGATTGGTCTTTTGATGATACCAGAAGCTCTTGGATGTGGTAGAGGGGCTAGGGAAGGTGTTTCGGCAGAGTTTAGAGAAGGCTTGGAGCTTGAGAGGTGTGAGGAAATGAGGGTGTGAAGGGCGGCTTTTATAGTGGAGGGGAGAGGAGTTTCCTTAATATAAAATTCATTAGTTTATTAATTTCCTCTAAGACAAGGAATAGTGAGTAATACATGACCAAGAATAGTAAATAAGGCATTTGAGTTCGATATTTGTGTGCTTACATCACTTGTGATGTCAGGAATAGTGGGTTTTAATTATAATGTATTTATTCGGTAAATTAATGTATTTTACTATTCAACAAAAATTCAAGTATTTTAGAAAAATACCAAAAATTTACCCCAACTATTTTTAAACATGTAGAATCCAAAAATGAGGTCCATTTTTCAAAAATAATTCTCTAAATATTATTAATTTAATATTCAATTAAAATCATAATTTACTTAAAAAACTATTTTTAAGATTAAAACTGATTTTATAGTGCTTTCCAAAATTACGTAGGGTCTTATAAAATTATATAAAAACTATAAGACATTGATTCAATAATTTATGAATACATTTTAGGGAAATAAATTTTCTTTATATTAATTAATTAATTATAATTAATTATTTATGACTTACAAAATACCAAAATGTTTACTAAGGTCAAATTGTCACTTTCTAAGATGTCTAAATTTTATTTAATTATTCTTAGGTAATGTTACTATTATGTTGGATGATTTACTATTAATAAGGGTCATATTACTATTCATAAGGGTAGGTTACTATTCATAAGGGTAGGTCACTATTCACCAAAAATTATTTTTGTTTCATTAGACTCCAAAAATCATCTTGAACACAACCGTGTATGTGGGATTTTCGAAATTCCAAACATAGAAGTGACAAACTTATGTTTAAAGGTCACTTGTCACTTATTAGTTCATTATATTGTGTTTTCATGTTATTTTATGACATAAATATAAGAAGGGAATTTCCATTGAAAAACTTTGGGTCGTTACATTCTTCCCCCCTTAAGAAATTTTGCCTCTGAAATTTCACTTTACACAAATAGGTGAGGGTGTTTCTCCTTCATTGCCTCTTCTGGTTCCAAAGTTTCTTCCTCAAACTTATGGATCCTCCATAAAACTTTGAAAAGATGGGTTGTCTTGTTGCGTAAAACCTTATCTCTCCGATCCAGAATCTTTACTGGTTGCTCCTCATAGGAGAGATCATCTTCCAGCTGCACCACCTCTGAGTTTAGTATATGTGAGGGGTCTGGTATGTACTTTCTCAGTAGTGATACATGAAACACATCATAAACTTGAGCCATATTTGGTGGAAGTGAAAGATTATAGGCCTAAGCTCCTATGCGGTCAAGGATCTCGAAGGGGCCAATATACCTTGGTCTTAGCTTCCCTTTCTTCCTGAATCGCATGACTCTCTTCCATGGAGATATTCAAAGGAAGACTTTATCTCCAACGTCGAACTCCAAGTCCCTTTAATGGTTGTCATCATAGCTCTTTTGCCGACTGTGAGCAGCTTTGATGTGTTTCTGGATGACTTGAACCTTCTCTGTCATCTCTTTAACAAGATCGGGTCCAATTAGCTTTCTTTCTCCAACATCATCCCAACAGGTTGGAGTTCTACATTGATTCCCATAAAGAGCTTCGTATGGATCCATCTGGATACTCTAGTGGAAGTTATTGTTGTATGAGAACTCAACCAATGGGAGATGATGATCCCAACCACCTTTGAATTCAAGAGAGCAACCTCTTAGCATATCTTCAAGCATTTGAATAGTCCTTTCAGACTGGCCATCAGTTTGGGGGTGATAGGCCGTGCTGAAATTTAATTCAGTACTCAAAGAATGTTGAAGGCTCCTCCAGAATATAGATGTGAACCTTAGATCACAGTCAGAGACAATTGAGAGTGGAACACCGTGCAGTCTAACCACTTTCTTCACATATATCCTTGCAAGTTGTTCAACCGAGAGGTCTTCCCGAATAGCGATAAAATGGGAAATCTTGGTGAGTCGGTCAACCACAACCCATATCCCATTATTTCCCTTTGACGTCTTCGGGAGACCCGTGACAAAGTCCATAGTAACATTTTCCCATTTCCACATGGGTATAGGCAATAGCTGCATCATACCTTTGGACTTTTTTCACTCAGCTTTAACTTTCTGACATACCAAGCACCTTGATATATATTCGGCAATCTCCTTCTTCATGTTATTCCACCAGAAGTGTTCTCGGAGATCACGGTACATCTTGGTACTCCCATGATGGATAGAGAAAGTTGAGCTATGTGAATTATCAAAAATCTCATACTTTATCCCGGGTAATGAAGGCACACAAAGCCGCATTCCAAACCGAATCACACCATCATCATCGATATGGAACTCTTGTAGCTTCCCTTCCTTTACTACATTCACCATCTTTTTTATCTTCATATCATCCCTTTGTGCTTCCTTAATATTCTCCCGGATAGATGGTTGCGCAATCATTTGGGAAAGGTAGGATGTATCCCCTAACCTTATGATTTCCAAATCCATCCTTTGCATATCTAAGAAGATAGGGTCTTTCTGAATCCTTAATATGGATAGAGTAGCGGGTTCTTTTCTGCTTAGAGCACCAGCTACCTTGTTCGCCTTTCCAGGATGATAGTGAATAGAGTAATCATAATCCTTGATTATCTCTAACCATCTCCTTTGACACATGTTGAGCTACTTTTGTGTGAATATATAATTTAGGCTCTTGTGTTCGGTGTATATGTCACACTTCTCACCATAACGGTAGTGCAGCCAGATCTTTAAGGAAAAAATCATGGCTTCCATCTCTAGATCATGTGTCGGGTAGTTCTGCTCATGGATATTCAACTGTTGTGAGGTGTAGGCTATCACATTATCATTTTTCATGAGTACACAACCCAAGCCTTTCTTTGAAGCATCACTGTATATCACAAAACTTTCTCCACTTTTTGGTAGTGTGAGTACAGGTGCAGTGATCAGCCTTTTCTTTAGCTCCATAAAGATTCCCTCACATTCTTCTGTCCAGACATACTTTACCCCCTTCCTTGTTAACTTATTTAGCGAGCTTGACAATCGTGATAAGTTTCTCACAAAACGTCGGTAGTACCCATCTAATCCAAGAAAACTACGGATTTTTATGACACTAGAGGGCCTGGTCCATTCCTCAATCACCTTTGTCTTTGAAGGATCCACATAAACTCCCTCACTTGTGATCACATATCCCAATAACGTGACTTGATTCATCCAAAAGTCACACTTGATGAACTTGGCTTACAACTTCTCTTTTCTCAATGTTGCCAACACGAGTCTTAGATGTTCTTCATGTTCTTCCTTGCTCTTGGAGTAGATGAGAATATCATCGATAAACACTACCACAAATTTGTCGAGGTAATGTCTAAAGACTCTATTCATCAAATCTATGAAGATTGCAGGGGCATTATTAAGTCTGAAAGGCATCACCAAAAACTCATAGTGCCCATACCTTGTTCGGAAGGCAGTCTTCTGAATATCTTCTTTCTTCACCTTTACCTGATAATATCCAGAACGAAGATCCAACTTTGAGAAGTATTGAGCTCCTCTTAATTGGTCGAACAAGTCATCAATCCTTGGGAGAGGATACTTGTTCTTTATGGTGATCTTGTTGAGTTCCCAATAATCGATACACAACCGTATTGTTCCATCCTTCTTCTTCACAAAGAGCATTGGTGCACCCCAAGGTGATGCAGTAGGGTGTATGAACCCTTTGTCCAGATGCTCTTGCAGCTGCTTCTTTAACTCCTCCAGTTCAATAGGATCTATCCTATAGGGACACTTTGAGATAGGATTAGATCTAGGTACGAGTTCAATTGAGAACTCTACATCACAATCTGGGGGAATTTTGGGTAACTCTTTGGGAAATACATCACCGTATTCCCTCACGATTGTAATTTCCTCAAGGTTGGAACATTCCTTCGACTCAACCATTTGGGAGAGGTGTGCTTCTTTATAGGGAATCAACACCCAAACCATTGAAGTGTTTTTCAAAGGAGATTCATGGTCTTCCTTGAATTTGAAGAGGAGCATGGGATGGTTCGGAATATGAAAAGATATTTCCTTTTCCCAATAGTTGATATGTGCTTTATATAACGAGATCCAATCCATTCCCATTATATCATCGAATTCCACCAAGGGAAGTATTATGAGATTTTCTGGAAGATTCTTCCCACATATTCTAACAGGAGAAGAGTCAAACACTTGGGTTGCAATGATTTCACCACTTGGTGTTTTTATAGATATCTCTACTTCAAGGTTTCGGGGCTTCGATTCTATAGTTCTAGAAAACTTGCAAGATATAAAGGAATACATAGAACCAAAATCAAATAAGATTTTTTCCATTATTGAGTGAATAGGAAGTGTACCTTGTACGACTTCATTATCATGCTCCACCTCCGTAGTAGTGATGGCATAAGCCTTCCCTTGTTCCTTTGGATTTGGTGGTTGCTAACATTGATTACCCTAGAGAACTTGAGGTTTAGTGCACTGGTTTTCATAGTGCCCGAGCTCCTTACAGTTGTAGCATTGAACCATGAGTGGTTCTTTCCTTTCATCGGCTACATTATCCTTCCTTTTCGTGTCTTTTCGAAACTATTGAGCATGGTTTCCTTCTTTCCCACACTTGAAGCATTTTTCCATCTCTTTGAGGCAGTTCCCATGGTGCAACTTCCCACATTTTTGGCATGTGTGTCGTTGAGTTTTCTTCCCACCTTTATCATTAGATCCACCGGCTTGAAACTCCATCTTTCGTTTCTTATCCCCATAACCATGGGACCATTCTCCAAACTCCATATCCACTTTGAGGGCACATCAAACCACTTCTTAATAACTCCCAAAGTCTCTAATTGCAAGATCTTTTCGAAGGTGTGGTTTTAATCCACTAAAGAATCTATCAATTTTGCTATCATTTTTTATAACAAAACCCGAAGCGTACCTTGAAAGCCTTTTGAAATTCGCTTCATAGGTTGTGACAGATTATACTTCTTTTTTCTTGAGCTCTATGAATTCTCTCTCTATATTCGTGTGAAGAGTTCTTGGGAAATACTTGTTAAGAAACATTACCTTAAAGTCTTCCCATTCCATCTCTTCAATTTCCTCCCTTGGTTTGGTGTTCTTAATCAAAGCCCACCATTGATCAGCTTCTCCATCTAGATGATAAACGGTTAGAGTCACCTTCTCCATCTCAGAATAGTGAAGCATATAAAAGATCTTCTCCATGGAGTTGACTCACTGTTCCGCAACTAGTGGATCATAAGATCCACAAAACATCGGTGGTTGTTGCCTCATAAAACACTCGATAGCCTGTTGCTCCCTCTTTAGTGAAGGAGGATATTCCCCATTATTATGGTTATTATTAATAACCTGATATAATTGGGTAAGCATCGCCATGAATTTTTGAACTCCACCTCCCAAATCATTGGGGATGTCATTCGGGCAATCTTTTCATTGGCCCTCGCATGAGTTGTTGGCCTGATTTCTCTTGGTTCCTACCATTTTCTAAAATAGAAAAGGTTGGAACAAAACATAAGTAAACAAGTCATGAATAACTTATTCATTTAAACAATTTATACCAAAAACATAACATATGTGATCCCTAGGTAAATATTCTTGTGTGCATATCTGTACATAGTCTCATGTTATAGGTTTCCTCTAGGGTTCACTAATCCTAATTCCTAAATTAACTAAACCTTTCCTCTGATACCAACTATAGTGACCCAGCCTTTTCTTATATTATTATTACATCATTTCAAAGATAAACAACATAATAGTATTACACATAGAGGATCCAAAATTTTAGTGTCTTGGGAAAACTAGGACCACACATAACAAATAAAACATCAAGCATAAACATTTATTTAATTTATTCTTCTCTAGATTCCTATTGGCATTTGTCCTCTCCTTAGTACATGTAGCCACCTAAGGATATACATAAAAAGGGGTGAGATAGAAGCCCAGTAAGAGGATAGATAAGAACAATATATCATGGGGTGAGCATAATTATAACATAGGCAAAAGATCATGAACATAATAGGAGCATAAATAAAAGACTTGAAATGTGGCAATGCATAAAAATGAAACATCATGTCTTAGTGGTTGACTACCACACATAATTGTGAACCAAGCTAGCATCTTTTTCACACATCATTTCACATTTACTAATGAGATTAATCACTTCCCCCAATACATTAGAGCACTGTATAATTCCTGGCGCACCCGTCACTTTGAAACATTCATAATTGCGCTATATAATTCTGGGTGCACCCGTCACATCATAACTTTATCATTATCATGCTTGCCACGTGGAAAATACATCAAAAGTTAACATAACTAACCCATGGTAAGGAATGTTTTTCATCTCATAATAATACATTCATAATATTTGGGTTCCCAAAAGAAATAGGGAACAACATACTTGGTACAAGAAACATCAACCATGAATGAGAGGTACTAGTTGAGTTCTTTAAAAGAATACTTCTTTTGGAAAACATTTGGATTGACATAAACCTCATTAGTAAAAATTTATATGATAGAAAAGGAAATAAAATGATAAAAAATGATATTTCAGGAGTGACTATATCAAAAATTGAGTGAAAGAGGTAAAACCTGAAGAATGAAAGTTGGGTTCGAGAATTTCCCCTTACCTTGTATCTGAATGCTTCCTTCTCTTTAATGTCCTGTATAATGACATTATATTCATTAATTAGAAATTACAGAACCTTTTATACATAAATATGGTTCATTCTGGTTTCATTATTTCATTTTATGTTCCTTTGGATGACTTATAGATTTTAAAAACATTGTTCGAGGATGTCTGTTTTTATGGTTTTTCTTGGGTGGTTTACTTGTATTCATAAATTGAAGTTAGGGTAGAACATGGGTAAACATCAAGAAATGAAATTAAATGTTATTAATGATATTAAATTAGTTTTAATGATATTTTAATGAATTAAATTTGATCCATGTGGATGAATAATTAGATAAGAATTAAATGATGATTATTTTGGTTAATTTGAGTGATTTTTCGATCATAATGAACTTGTTTTATTTTATCACTAGAAATATGGTCATAAGTTAGTTCCAGAACTTGAAATAGGAGATAATACATATAAAATATTCTGGTTCAACCATAAAAATGGTTTCATGACCAGATATTAAGGTATAAATTGAAGAAGAAAGCATGTCATTCTTGAAGGTGATAAATTAACACCTCACGAACAACGTTCTCTTTAATAAAATAAAATGAAGAGGGAAAGGGGGTTGGGTGATATAATATCCCATTATAATCATAAAATTAAATTATATGTATAATAATGGAGTTACAATATCATTTAGATGAATATAGGTGTATAGAGATCAAGAAATGAACTTGAACTTGAAAGGAAATTAAAGGAGAAGAGGGGGAGAAATTACCTCTTAAATCCTCCTCTTGAGATTCTCCTTAAGGAAGATGGGATTGGTCTTTGGATGAGACTAAAAGCTCTTGGAAGTGGTAGAGGGGCTAGGTAATGTGTTTGGGTAGATTTTAGAGAAGGCTTGTAGCTTGAGAGGTGTGAGTAAATGAGGGTGTGAAGGGTGGCTTTTATAGTGGAGGGGAGAGGGGTTTCCTTAATATAAAATTCATTAGTTTATTAATTTCCCCTAATACAAGGGATAGTGAGTAATACATGAACAAGAATAGTAAATAAGGCATGTGAGTTTGAGATTTGGGTGCTTAAATCACGTTTGATGTCAGGAATAGTGGGTTTTAATTATAATGTATTTATTCGGTAAATTAATGTATTTTACTATTCACCAAAAATTCAAGTATTTTAGAAAAATCCCAAAAATTTACCCCAACCATTTTTCGACATTTAGAATTTAAAAATGAAGTCCATTTTTTAAAAATAATTATCTAATTATTATTAATTTAATATTTAATTAAAATCATAATTTACTTAAAAAAACAGTTTTTAAGATTAAAACTGATTTTATAGTGCTTTCGAAAATTACGTAGGGTCTTATAAAATTATCTAAAAACTATAAGAGATTGATTCAATAATTTATGAATAAATTTTAGGGAAATAAAGTTTCTTTTAAATTAATTAATTAATTATAATTATTTATTTATGACTTACAAAATACCAAAATGTTTACTAAGGTCAAATTATCACTTTCTAAGATGTCTAAATTTTATTTAATTATTCATAGGTAATTTTACTATTATGTTGGATGATTTACTATTCATAAGGGTCGAATTACTATTCATAAGGGTAGGTTACTATTCATAAGGGTGGGTTACTATTCACCAAAAAATATTTTTGTTTCATTAGACTCCAAAAATCATCTTGAACACAACCGTGTATGTCGGATTTTCGAAATTCCAAAAACAGAAGTGACAAACTTATGTTTAAAGGTCACTTATCACTTAGTAGTTCATTATGTGGTGTTTTCATGTTATTTTATGACATAAATATAAGATGGGAATTTCCATTGAAAAACTTTGGTTCGTTACACATATCTTTTACATGAGTGAGATGGTTGGTTATAATTCCATGAGAATGACTCCTTGTGAATGAATTAGAAAGTTTACTTGAGTGGTCCTAGGTCAAGATAGTATACCTTTCCCAGGTGATTAGGCTTGGGTATTCGACCACCCATGAGAGGGATGGATCATGGTGTGATAAGAGACATGGACAATGGACCTCCTTCGAGTGAGAAGGAATGGATCGAGGCTTGTAGATATATGATTGATCAATATTAATTTGGGTATTGGGTTGAGGTTTGGATGAAACCTTACCCGCAATCTTTGGGTTTAGGCTAGTACTTGATGGATGATTGATATTTGGCCTCCCTCATGTGAGAAGGGATGGTTGATAACTTGATGAAACCTTATATTATCCCTTAGGGTGGGGTCTGAGATTCATTATGGCACCCTACCTTGCATTATTGAGTATGGGTTTAGGTTACGATACATGGTGACTGTCTTCCTTATAGCATGGAGCTGAAGTGGCTAGGGTTTAGTTCCATGGTGTCTTGGTTAGCACACGATAATATGACTTGTATACATTTATGTGCATTGTGTGTTATATATTTGGGTGGTTATATTGAACGGGAATGATTGTACCTATTTATATGTATTACACATCCACTTGATCACAATAGCACTTGGTATTTTAGAGACATTGGGGATTTCTACTGGATCATTGGACTCACCCCTACCTATGTGCATGGAATGGGTTTCAATGTACACGGTTATACCTTTCTATTTTCTCTTAGGACACAAGTATTTCTTGGAGATAGACATGGGTTTCAATCAGTAGGTCATAGAGGTTGAGTATTCAGTAGATTAGATTATGTGAGTTAGGCCAGTGTCTGTGTATTTTACTTTCAAATATATTTTATCATGTACTGGATAGTGTTCCATGTTTATATATGTGATTCCAGTTTTATTTATTTTTTTATTCTCTATCATGGTTGATGCATCATATAGACTATTTTCTACTTTTTATTCTGGACTGTGAGGGCCTATGGGGATCCTTGTTTTATGTCTACAGGTTTTTAAAATATCCCTTATAAGAATAGGTTCTGATGAATTTAGAGGGAATAGTCTACCCATAACTATGTTATGACCTCACCGCTAGTCGATAGCCTCTGGAATATGGAGAGGCATGCTTTAGTTCATGTGGTGACCATATTTATGTGTCGTTTGAGGAATCCAGTTCAGGTCATTAAAAAATAGTGTTAGAGTAGGCTTTGGGATGGGATAGTGTTATTTATAGGTAGATTTAGGTTATCGGGACTTCAGAGGTAGATCAAGCACATGCCTAGCCAACATGACATCAATTGAAACTCAAGTTTCCTAGGGATATTCAATGTTGGGACTAGGGACTCTGTGATGAGTGAGGTGTTGGGTTTGGATTGAAAATTATAATGTGGGGTGGATGAAACTTGGGATGAGTCATAAGTCTACACTGGGACCTGGTGAGTTGTTTATACATCATGATAGTGGTATGATTAGGGCATCATACATGTGTCTATGGGTGGTGTTGTTTGATATGTTTCCTTATCTAAATCCATTATTGATTAAAGTAACTTATAATATAGTCAATGTTCTCTCAAATATATTATAAGGGGTTACTAGATTCATATAGATATGAGGATCCAATTTTATTGATTATGATTGTGAGTTTCCAGTGTCTATAGGGTAATGGTTTTTGAGATGATTGGTTTTTGAGGAAAAAAACATGTTTTAAGAGGAAACCCTTAGTTTTGAAAAAACAACTCCCATAGTGGTGTGAGGTGTGCATGGAATGGTTTTTTAAGTCTATTTTACTTTAAATGGATCATGGTGCTGATGATTTTAAAATGTTTTTTATTTTTGATTTTTAAGGAAAATGTAAGGAAAATATTTTTTGAAATTTGTTTTTAAAGTAGTTTTGTAAAAAAAAGGACCAGTTAGGTTAGGGATTTTAGTGATTTATATTTTTAGTGAAAACCCTTCGATTCTAATGTTATTTTGAAAACTTGGGTAAGTTTTTTGTGTGTAAAATTATTTGAATGGGATTTTGAAATAGGTGACTAACTCTCGTGTGAACTGGGCTACATGAATTTTCATGTTTGACCAGAAGTGACCTAAATGCTTTATTGTGTTCTTGGATTATACTTTTTTTCTTTAAAACCACCATGTGTGATTAGTGGGTGTAGAGATATTTTGATTAGATTATGGGAAATGAAACGGGTGCCTTTGTAGGCTAGGTTGATTGGGTTTCTTTGATGGATTTAGATAACCTTGGGTGTTGGATTATGCATTCAGTGGGTATGTGATAGATCTTTTAGAAGAGTCTCTTATGGAAGGCTTGTGGATGAATATGGATAGATAGTGTTTTTGGGATTGAGTAGCTGGATATATGAGTGGAAGGGTTTAGGTATTGGATCCCTTGATGTGTGTTTGATAATTTCATGGTTTGGACCACTTGGTGTGTGTTTTATATATACAATTCCAATGATGGGGAGCACCATTAGGTGGAATCTATAACACACTGACTCTAATAACCTAGTACTGGTGGTTATCTATATATATTGGAACAATATAAAAGAGGTCATATCATGAAGTATTGAATACTCTAGTAGTCTTTAGATATTAGATACATACATGATTCTCACATTTCATTTCAAAACATAAAACAAAACTTAAAATTATATTAGTAATTTTATTATTTCTTCTATTATATCCCTAAAATAATTCATAGATACCTTCTTAGTATCGTAAAGAAAGTAAAACATAATAAAGGGTGATCTTAAATGCTCAGTAAGTGAAAGCTTACAGTGGAAGCTATCACAGAAAAAATAATGCACGGATAATATGGAAAATATAAATAATAATCCAATATTACATATAAATAATATCATGAAATGGGAATATATCCATGGATGGAATAAAATATAAATCATAACATGTATAAAAATAACTATTTTCATAATAATAGAGAGCATAATGTTGAACATCATAATCTTACCGTTAAGGCCTTATGCCAAGACATCATACATAAATAGATAAGACGTACACCAAATACCCAAACTAGTTTGTATCATGAGACTTACTGATACATCTAGGGGATATAAAAGTCCCCACACTTCACTTTCTAAGTAAAAAGAATTCATAATATGAAATAAATAAATAATAATTTAATACATAATCACTATAATCATTTGTATTGAAAAACAAGCATAAAAAATATTAACATTTTCCTCAGTCAATAAATAGGAAAACATTATAATAATTCATACATAAAAATAAGGTGGATATTATCAGAGTATATCCATAGTAAATTATAATAATCATCAAAGGATGTTTATATAGATGAAAATTCCTTTAAAATAACACTTAATCCTTTCTTTTAAAACATGAGAAAATATCATTTTCTTTTGATAAAATTTTAAATAAAATTTTCTTGATTATTGAAAAAATAAATTTATTTTAAAATAACCATAGATACTTATAAATTAATCTTCAAATAAAATAATAATTTATGGCAATGAGAAAATTCTTTCAGTCTATAAACATTAAAACAAGTATTCCCTTCATGATTTTGGTAAAAAGTTAAAAGTACCTTTTTTGAAAAAATACAAGAAATTTATTTTAAACCTTTGTAAAGAAATTAAAATATAGTTGAAAATTAATTTAAAAAAATATTTAATCATATTATAATAATTCTTGAAAACATAATAGATAACATGGATATAGAGGAGAAATATTCTCAATGAAAAGAATAAATAAGGTTGGTTTTCCTGAAAAAACAATCTAAGTCATTTTAAGTACCAAAGAGGGGTAAATGAAATGAAAACATGTAAAATCCATATATAAATAGATAATAATAAAATATATGGATTTTAAAATAGAAATAACTTATAATTTCCTTTAATTAAAATTTAAACATAAAAAATCCCAAAAAAATGAGGTTGTAAAATGAACCCTTATCTCAGACTTATACTAGGTTAGACATGTTATATCCCCTTGAGTAATCAATTTAAATTTATTAAATACTTTTTTAAGAACCTTTTTCATATATATTTAATTTTTAATTTTATTTTATAATAATATTTCATTCATTCATTAAATGGTTCTTATTTACGTTGACCACTTAAGGTTGTTTGGTCAATTTCTCCCAAATTAATTAGGTATATTGAACAATGTTAAATGCGTTATGAGATAGTTCCATCATATTCATAATGTTAATAATTTTATGAATATAATTTTTTTAATTATATTATATTTTATAATCATCCATGCATAGTGGTAATAGAAAAAAAATGCATCGCTTCGTGGAAGTGGTAGTCCACACGTATACACAAACGACATTATCATTCTACAATGGATGGAAGGGTAAGAAAGTAAACGATATATTAAATTTATATAATAATAATTATATCATATATATCTTATATATTCTTTAATTTTATCTTAATAACCAGTTATGTGAGCCAGTGACAAAAAAATGAAATGCATCTCTACGTGGATACTGTAGTCTGTGCGTACGCATGAGCAATGCTTTAATTTTCCATGGGATGGAAAAGGATATTAAAAAGGGTTGTTACATAAACATAATAAAATTTAATTATATTTAATATATTTATTTCATCATATAATCATGTTTATATAATACTTTAAGGATTTGGAAGAATAAATAAACATGAAAACACTTTATTAAGAGTTATACCAGTTATTTGGAAACTTTTATTTGGATTACACCTTAAGCCTTATGGGATTGGTATTTTGGTGAGAATAGGACTTATATTATGTTTTTATGAATTTTAAGAAGGTATTTTAGTATATATTTTTATATCTAAATATCTTAATTTGTGTGAATAAGAGAGAAGAGGGGTTCCCTTTTATAAGTGAGGTGAGTGACACACTTGTAATTATTCTTAAGTATTAATATTATAAGTGTATTACTCATCGATAAGTGGAACTTAAAAAATGAAAATTTTCATATATGATGACAATGGTTTAAATAAACTCATCCAATAACAATTAATATTTTATTTTATGACCTTATCACCATATTTTAACCATAATTAACTCGTTTTACCCCTTTATTGTAGTGACAACATTTTTATCAATGTTATTATTCATAATGACCAAAAATGAAATTGAACTCATTAATAAATTTTAACCCCATGATTAAAAATATTATATCCATTTTTCAAGATTAAATTTTTATAATTGGTAGAAATTATCTTTAATGTAAGTGCACAAAACGCAATGAAAAACAGTTTTCTTATAAAAATGGTGTTTTAAGCATAAAAATAATCTTATGTCAAAATAAAGTATAATTATGAATCCTATAGAATTTATTTGATTTTTTTTAATTAAAAGGGTCTTATTTTACTTTAAAACCAAATCCAAAACATAATTTGAAAGAAAATAAATTATGGTTTTGCAAAAAATGGCATTTTTCACTATTCACCCAAAAATCAACTATTTCTCAAAAATCTCAAAAATTAACCCTAAGATAGATTCAAACTTATGAACTAAAATATGATATCCATTTAATAAAATTAAAATTATAAAAGTTAAAAAATTAATTTTAAACATAATCATGAATTATTTATATCATAATGATAAAATAATAGGATATGCATTGGATAATAGTCTAGGGATGTGATGCTTACCTGTTATAAGACGATATTGGGTGTTTCTTTCTCCCCCACTTATTTAGTCTTTTAAATTTTGATAAAATATATTTCTTAAATAAATTTTTTTAATCCTTCCTCATAGCTTCTTTAGAATCTTATGTTTCCTCTTCTAGTTTGTGATTTATCAAAAGAACCTTCACCAACCAAGTTGTCTAATTTTACAAAAGTTTCTCCTTGGTATTATGAATCTAGATAGGAACTTCATGGTAAGATAAATAATGTTATAATTATATTTCCTCAAATTTTATCACATGAATTGGTTCTGGTATATACTTCCTCAATAATGAGATATGGAACACATCATGAACTTTAGAGAGGTTATGTGGCATTGCCAAGCGGTAAGCCATAACTCTAATTATTTCCAAAATTTCAAAATTCATGATGTAATAAATAATTAGTTTCCCTTTATTATAAACCTTATATAACCCTTATATATAGAGACCTTAAATCAAACAATATCTCCCACTTGAAATTCTAAATCCTTCCTTTGGTTATCATCATATATTTTTTGTCTACTTTGAGTTGCTTTAATATGATTCTAAATATTATTGACTTTAACCATTGTTTATTCTAAAATATCAGGGCCTATAAGTTTCCTTTCACTAACTTCATCCCAATAAGTTGTAATATTACACTTATTTCTATACAATGCTTTATATGGTGCCATTTTAATTCTTGAATGGAAGCTATTATTATATGTAAATTCTGCAAAAGGTAAATATTAATCATGCATACCTTGAAAGTCGATTAAGTATGACCTCAAAATATATTATAATGTATGAATAATACTTTTAGACCACCCATAAATTTGAGGATGATAAGTGGTGCTTAGATTTATCTTGTTATTGAGATCTTTCAGAAGACTCTTCCAGAATTTCAATGTAAACCACAAATCACGATCAGATACAATCGAAATAGGTACATCATGAAGTGTCACAACTTCATTAATATATATCCATGTGAGGTTATCAATAGGTAGATCTTACCTTATTATAAGTAAATTTTCTAAATTGTTAATTATATCAAAAATAACTCATATATATTCATTCTTTATAAGGTTCTTTGGAAATCTAGTGAAAAAATTAATAGTGATATCATCCCATTTATACATAGAAATAGGTAGAGATTTCATGAATCCTTTAGGATGTCATATCATAGCCTTTACATATTTAAAACCCAATAATATTTATATATAGTCTACAATTTCACATTTTATATTATCCAAATAAAATTTTTCCTTCAATTCCTAATACATTTTGGTGCTACTAGGGTGTATCTAGAAATTTTAGTTATGATATTTATCTAATGATTCTATTTTCAACTCTGGAACAGATGGAACACATAGCCTCTTTTTAAATTTCAATATACCATCTTTATTTATTAACTATACCAACTTCCCATCATTCAAGACTTTTATTTTATTTTTAATATTCTTATCATCAAGCTAGGAACCTTTTATTTTATCCAATAAGTATGGTTTGGAAATAATTTTGAATATATTTGATGTTTCTCCTTCCTTAATGATTACCATATCCAAGTTTACTAAATCCATGAATATAGGATCTTTCTCAATCCCCATTTTAGTCAAAATCTCATCATATCTAATAATAAATTCATCAACCACCTTATTTACCTTCCTAATGTGTTATTTTATTGAGAAATCATAATCCTTGAGTAGTTATAACCATTTCATTTTTCTCAAGTTGATCTCTTTTTGTGATATTTTTTTTAAACTTTTGTGATCTATATATATTTCACATATTTCACCATAAAGGTAATGCCTCCATATCTTAAATTAAAATATTATTACATCCAACTCAAGATAATGGTTTGTAGAATTATTTTTATGGATATTTAAATACCTTGATTCATATGCAACAACTCTATCTTTCAACATAAGGAAACGTCTAAATCCCTTATTTGATACATCACTATATATCACAAATTTATCCCTTCCCAATGGTAGATTCAATATTGGTGCATTTAAAAATCTCCAATTTAATCTTTTAAAACTTTCTTTACATTCTTCCAACTATATGAACTTAACCCATTTACATGTAAATTTTGTTAATGGGTTAGGTAATTGAGAAAAAGTTTAAAAAAAACATTGATATTAACTTGCTAATCCAAAGAAACTGCATACCTCGATTAAAATTTTTAGTGTTTACCATTTAATCACTATATTTATATTTGAAGGATCAACCAGTATTTTATCCTTATAGAAAATATGGATAAGAAAAGAAACTTTCCAAATCCATAATTCACATTTTCTAAATTTTTCATATAACTCCTTTTCTCTGTGATTCTCAATAATGAGTCAAAAAATGGATCTTATGATCATCATATCTTTTAGATTATACCAAGATAGAATCAATAAATACCAAATTGAGATTATTAAGATAATCTTTGATTACTTTATTCATTGTATATATAAAAATAGATTGTGAATTAGTCAATACAAATGGAATTAATATAAATTAATAATGTACATACCTCATACAAAATGTCATATTTGGAATATCATCCTTCTTTACTTACAGTTTATGATACCCATAATGAAGATAAAACTTTGAAAAATATATATATCCTTGAATTTGATCAAACAATTAATCAATGGGGTGAATAGTATACTTTGTCTTTATATTAATAACATTTATTTCTCTATAATCAATGCATAACCTCATAGACACATCTTTATTCTTTTTAAAATTAATAAGGGCTCCCTATGGTGAAACACTAGGGTGTATAAATAACTTATCACAAAAATACTATATTTGTTTATTTAGTTACACTAATTATACTATATACATCATATAGGGAGTCTTAGATATAGGTTTTTCATTAAGGATGTGATCAATGGAAAACTCAACTCCATGCTTAGGTGGATTTCAAGTTAGTTCTTTAGGCAAGATGACAATGTATTCATACACAATTGATACGTCCTATATTCTAAGGATTAATTTCCCATTCATAGGTTTTGTATGCTCTTCTTATGCAATAATTTCATTAAGGGGGATATTAGAGTTATATCCAGACAAGATTCAGATGATTTAGTCTCCCCTCGAAAGACAAGGAATTCCACATCTCCAATGGGAATCATAATCTTATTCTCTTGTAAATAAATTTTCACATTATAATTTTAAACTCAATTCATACTAAGGATTATATCAAAGTAAACCATTGGTATAATGATAAATTTTTCAAATAGGGTATATTTATGAATCGTAATGGGGACCGACTGACATATCCCCATTGAAATAATATTTTCTCTAGGAGTCTTGATTGAAAAATCCCTTATTAAGGTGAAAGTAAAATGTCAAATTTTCTTGGAAAACATGGAAGATATAAAAGAGTTTAAATATCTATAATAAAATAAATAATTGGATAAATTTGAGGTTATGATCAAAGTACATGTCACCACATCTTTAGGAACTTCAACCTCAACTATAGTGATCACACAAGTTTAGCCTTTATCCCTTTGCAATTTTTATGTAAATTACATTGATGATTGTGGAATTAATTCAAATAGTACCCCATATCCTTACAATTAAATCATTAAAAATTGGTTTCTTCTTTCTTTCCCTTTCAATCATAATCTTGATGGCCTTTCTCCCCACACTTGAAAAAAACTCTCATTCCCATCAAGCTTGTTCCACGATGTTTTTTCCAAAACCATTACAAGATGTAAATTTCACTCTTCAATTAATCCATTTATCTATATTTCCTTTTTTATAGTGATCATCCACTCATTTATTTTCTTGTTTTCCCTGAAAAATATAATACTTGGATAATTATTTCTCTATCTTGATGTCACTTCATACTATATCCTCATATATGGAACTTTTTTTTATAATAATGCCCTTAAAAGTCTAGGTTTTATCCTATAAAATAATCATTCAATGTTAATTCTTGGATTACATACATAATCCAAAACATGAGTTTATAACCTTGTAAAGTTAGCTTCATATTTAATAATATTTTCTCCTTACTTTTTCTTAATATTGAGGAATTGTATTTCCATATCAACTCTTTAGTCACAAGGAAATCATTTTTTGAATAATATCTCTTTGAAAGTATTTCATTTCATACTAACTATTTTCTAGAACTCTCAGTATTCTAGATCAATAACCATCATTGATTGGTGTCTCCTTTAAGATGATAAACTTCCATGATAACTTTCTCACTTTCACTACTTCCCAAATTGAGAAATATTTTCTTCAAGGATTTGATCCATTACTAAGATATCAATGGATTAGTAGTCCCAATAAATGAGAGAGGTTTTTTTCACATGAAGTGGTCCAACATTATTGCGCTATATTAAGGGTCAGTAGGTTGCTCCATGTGGGAATGTTTTTTGTTCATGACATGATTTAACTACCCCAATATATTTATAATTTGTTCAGATCAAACTTCAGCTTTATTACCTTACTAAGGAAGGAAATTACTATATATATTACATGCATTAATATTATTTATATTCCTTCTACTAGGTTTTATTTCAAAATAATGAGATATACTGAATTATCTTATAACATTATGAATTTTAAATCAGAGTGTATAATTTTAATTCTAAAGTAACACTTAACATAAATTGAAAATTTATGCATAAATAGTCTCATAATCATAAGTTTAGTATTCTTAGGAATATCTTTAAATAATAAAAATATTTTCAAATCATGCATAATAGTTCATAAAGTGCATGTGAATCTACCAAGTCATTTTCTCCCAGAAGTTTCTATCCAGGTGTGTAGTCTTAGGCCCACTCAACCTGCATTGGGTGAAGATCAAATTGATACTCAACCAGCCTTTTTCAAAGTGTTTACCCTTAAGTGCATATGTTTTATATCCACATACAATTTCTAGTATCCATATGAGGATTTTATTTCTAGGAAACCACACATTATTTACCTTACCAAAACTTCATGATATTATCCTATACCTAGACTTATCCCTAGAGTGTATCATAGGGTTATTTCCTCTAATCTATGTTTTCCTAAATATATTTCTAAATATTTATATTTAAATTTCTTTAATATTGATTGTAACACCATGAATACAATAGCCTGGATTTTTTTGTTATCTTACTATATTAAAACAATATACAATATATCTCATACCGAAGGATCAAATAGTTTAGCAGTCTTGAGAGACTATATACATACATGATTCTCACATTAAATTTAAAAACATGAAATAAAACTTAAAATTCTAGTGATAAATTTATTATTTATTCTATTATATCCTTGAAATCATTCATAGAACCCTTTTTGGTATCCTAGGGAAAGGAAATAATAATAAAGAGTGATCTCAAATTCCAAGTATGAGAAAGCATACAACAAAAACTATCATAAAATAAATAAATCATAAATAAAATGGCAGAGCTAAATAATAAACAAATATAGAATATAACTAATATCATAAAAGGGGAATATATCCATGGATTACATAACAATACAAATAATCACATGACTAATAATAACTAGTTTCATAATGATAGAATGCATAATGTCTAACATCATAATCATACCTTCAATCCCTCGTGCCAAGAAATCATACATAAATAGGTATGTGGTTGGAACCATGACCATTATGTGATGGAAATGGAGTATATTTTGTGTTTTTTGTCAATCCTTGTTGGAAGTTCAGGAAGTTTTCCAATAAATGGATCATATAGTTCAAGCGGGCAACAGTATTGAAGGTGGTGTCGTTTCCCAGTGTTTGCCAAATCTTTTGGTACAAAAAATAGAATATAGATAAAAGTGTTTTTGTAAAAGGGAGTCGCACACAAGATTTAAGGTTGTTTAGAAACTTGTGAACAAGGCCTGATATGGGATCATTGCATCAAAATACTTCAAAGGAAAAAATTGTGCGCAATATTTAAATCTTCACGAAAGATGAGGTTGTGTGGAAGAATATTACACACCCAATGCGGCGTCATAATGGGATTTGCGTACTCAGTAAGAATATTTAATGCACTAACAAAGACGTGTCATAAACTTTCATGTAGGGTCATCTAGGCCTATAAATAGGTATAACCCCATGGAAGACTTAATAATTTTCCAACAAAAATCCGGTTTCTCTACCATGTGAAAGATTTTCATGTGAAAGAATTGCATCGGGTTAATCTTGCGTGCAAGTTGTTCCTTTAGTTGTAAAAGACCAAGTGATCCCTTTGGTGTAGTTTTGTGAAAGATAAGGGTTTCATGGAATGCATGGGTTGTTAGAAATTCATTTTCACGACAAATCCCAAATCTTGCGTGCAAGTTCAGGTGTTGCATTCAAGTGTAGTGTTAAGTTTCTGACAAGATTTTGAATATTTGGTTTGTGTGATTAGTGCTTTCAAGTGCATAAATTCAGGACTTAGATGCAACTAGTGTCTCATGTTGGATAGAGACAAAGACACCAATTAAAATCTATTGAAGATACCCTCAAGTCGATAAACTGAGTAAGACTTCTCTTAAGATAGTGAGCTAGGGGGGTCGACAGAAGTGTTATGAGGGACGCAATGAGCTATCCTTGGATTATTTAAAAGGAAGTGTGACCAGTATAGAGTTACCATGACCGAACTTTTGTATTCCATATCTAGTAAAGATTAGGGAATTTTTGTACGACCGAAACATTGTCAGTGTATGCTCTTTGTAAGTAGCCCTTAGTAGTGAACCAAGTAAAAGTATTGTGTCATCTCTTGGAATGTGAATGTTTGATTTCTAATCATATCCATCATATAGGTTTCAAGAGTTCTTAACAATGTTTTAATAATATCCATTACATTAAAAGAAAAAAAAGTCACCTTGATTCACCCCTCCCCTCTCAGGGTGTCCCGGGGTCCTACAAATGACATATTCTAAATATCCAAAATAGTTTGTCTCATGAGACCTACTGGTTCATTGATAGGATATAATAGACCTTGTCCATCACTTACTAAGTCTAATTAATTTATCATATTAAATAAATTGATAACAATTTAATACATAATCAATATAAACATTCATATTGAAAAACCAACATATAAAATATTAACATTTTCTATGACTAATAAATAGAACAACATAGTCACAAGTCACCCAAAGAAAGAAGGTGGATGGTATCATTATATAATATCCCTAGTAAATTATAATAATCATCAAAGGATGTTGACATTGATGAAAATAACTTTATAATAACACTTGAGGCTTTCTTTGAAAACATTAGAAAAATATCTTTTTCTTTTGATAACATTTCAAATAAAAATTATAGAATATTGATAAAATTACTTTCTTTGAAAATAACCATGTAAAATTGTAGATTAATCTTTAAATAAAATAATTTTTGTGATGGTGAGAAAATTCATTCATTCGGTAAATGTTAAAACAAATATTCCCTTCACATTTTTAGTAAAAAATCAAAAGTACCTTATTTGAAAAATGAAAATAATATTCCTTTTAAACCATTGTAAATAAGTTCAAATATACTTAAAAATTACTTTCAACAATCATAGGAGAATAGTAAAAACATTATTTAAAACATTATAGAGAACATCGATATGTAGGAGAAATATTCCTAGCAAAAATGAGAAATAAGGTTAGTTTCCCATAAAAAAACATTTTCTTAATCGTTTTAAGAACCAAGATGAGGAAAATGGAAGGAAACACATACAATATATAGATAACTAGATAATTAGAGAATATATGGTGTTTAAAATATAAATATATTATAATTTCCTTCAATAAAAATTTAAACATGAATAATACTGAATAAAAAAGTGATTATAGAATAAACCCTCACCTCTGGATTCTACTGGGTTAGACATGTTATATATTCATGAATAATAAATTTAAATTTATTAAATAATTTATTAATAAACTTATTCATATATATTTTATTTTTTAAGGTCCTTTAATAATCATTTGTAATTCAACCATTGAATAGTTCCTATTTACGTTAACCACTTAAGGTTGTTCGATCAATTTCTCCAAAATTACTTCAGTATATTGACCAAGGTTAAAGGTGTTATGAAATGGTTACATAATCTATAGAATTATAATAATTTAATCAATATAATTTTTATTCATTATATGCAATTTTATAATCATCCATGCATGGCAGTAATACAAAAACAAATCACACTGCTTCGTGGAGGTGGTAGTCTACACATATGCACGAATGATGTTATAATTCTCTAATGGATAGAAGGGTAATATGGTAGATTATATCTTATTTTAAAAAATAATAATTATGTCATAAATATAATATACATTCCTTAATTTCATATTTATTACCATCCATTTGATTCAGTGATAAAAAATGAAATGCATCGTTATGTGGAGACGATAGTCCGTACATACGCACAAACGATGCTTTCATTTTCCATGGTATGTAAAATGAGATAAAAAAGTGTATTTATATCAAAATAATAATAATTAAGTATATTTAAGGCACTTATTTTAACATATCATTATTTTTATATAATATTTTACTAACGTGGGGAAATAAATAAACATAAAAATGCTCGGTTAAGAGTTATACCTCTTATTTGGAAAACTTCCTTTGGATTAGGCCTTAAGCATTCTAGGATTGGTATGTTGGTGTGACTAGGACCACTATGAAATGGGTAGGTATGTTAGAAATTTATTTGGGTAGATTTTTTCAAGATAAATGGCTTAAGTGTTGTGAATAATGGAGGATATGAGGTTCCATTTTATAAGTGAGGTGAGTGACACACTTATAATTATTCATATCTGTTAAATATTATAAGTGTCTTACTCATGGATAATTATCACTTAAATAATTCAATTTTGAAAATAATGTGATAAGGATTTAAATACCCTCATATAATGATAATTAATATTATATTTTCTTACCTTACCAAAAGTTTTTAACCATAATTAACTTGTTTTACCCCTTTACATTAGTAATAAAATTTTTACTAATGTTACTATTCATACTGACTAAAAATGAAATTGAAATCATTGATAAATTTAAAACCCCTGATTAAAAATATTAGATTCATTTTTCAAGATTCAATTTGTATGATTGGTATAAATTAATTTTAATATATGTTTTCAGAACACAAAAAATATAGTTTTTTTGAAAAAATGTGTTTTTAAGCATAAAAATAATATTATACTAAAATGAAATATGATTATGATTATTATAGAATTAATTATATTATATTTAATAAAATGGATCTTATGTTACTTTAAAACCAAATATAAATAATAATGGGAAAGAAAATAAATGATATTTTTTCAAAAAAAATGGCATTTGTCATGATTCACCAAAAAAATCAACTATTTCTGAAATATCCCAAAAATTCAACCTAAACTAAACTCAACAATATGAACTCAAAAATAATTTAAATTTAATGAAATTAAACTTATAAATTTTTTGAAATTTTAATTTTAAATATAATCATGATATATTTATTTTATAATGATAAAATGATAGGATATACATTGGATAATAGTTTAGGGATAAAATGTTTACTTATTATGGGATGATCTTGGGTATTACAGAATCAACCATTAGTGGTAGAGTATTATGGTGGATAGAACCATAAGTCTTGGGATGAATTTATTATTAAAACTTTAGTGTTTGGGATCAATGTATGTAGTTGATCACCATCTTGGTTCTTAGTGATCAGTGTTTCGTGTTGGTGCTCGAGTGTGTGTGGGGTTATCACTTATAGTCTAAATGGTTGAATCAGTATTTGTGTGACTTATAAGGGTGGGGTGAATTATTGATCTTATATTTTTATGTTTTCATACCTAAGAACCAACCTTCACCTCTAGTTAATGAGAAATGGCCTTTCTGGAAAATAAAACAAGCAAACCCACATGAACATAAGTATTTAAAAGGTTCACTACTCAATAAGAGAAACTAGTCCTTTGAATGGCTTGAAAGTAATCCAAGAACAAAAAAATCACTATAAAATAATCATTTTAGTGGTTATAAAAATTATGTAATATCCATCACTTTCATAGTAATATATTTATTTTATAGTGCATGTTCCCCTCACATAGATAATATGATATAACAATGTTTTGTAACAACAATAAGAACCTTAACCAAAAGGATTTAGTATATTTTCATTGTG
Organism: Viscum album; assembly: GCA_963277665.1. Taxonomy (NCBI): domain Eukaryota; kingdom Viridiplantae; phylum Streptophyta; class Magnoliopsida; order Santalales; family Viscaceae; genus Viscum; species Viscum album. The sequence goes on from OY728141.1 coordinate 1,333,244,058, forward strand.
TTGTGTGATATTTCTTCACAAATTTATTTCATGCAAGTAATTATTACTCTTATTTACTTTCCTCGATAGTAGCGAGTAATAAATTTCTTCCATCTAGTATCAGTCCATATGGTATGCTCCATTTGGTATACTCAGTTCGGTCAACATTTGTCTATTACCTTCAATATCACTCTATCATACTTATTCATATAATTCTTATTCAACCTGTTTTTTTGATTCCAAATGATAAATCAAATCTATCTAGTACCATATTATTTAATGCTACTATATTTGATGCCCTGACAACCAATCTCTCATTGGCTCTTCCATCAGCACCTTAAAACTTTAGCAATTTTCCCAACAACAATAATTCAAACTACACCACTTGATACATCTTCAACCATTTATATAGGTATAATTCCTCCAAGAATTAAGTTAAATTCATTAAATTTAAATTCAAACATCCCACTCAAAAAAAATTTGTTTGATCACATTCAAACATTCTAAATATAGAGGAACTTTACTTAAGATCTCACATCAACCAAATTCTTACAACTTTCCTCAAATATTGTCTTGAATCACAATCCTCTTTCATGATTATCAAATCATTTAACATATAGTTTAGTATCATTACATTTAATAACTTTATAAAAACTTCATAAAGTTTATCAAGCTTTTAAGGATAAAAATTCATAAGAACATTTATGTCTGGTGACCTCAGTAGGTATGACTCCATTTGGTGGACTCTATCCGGAAGACTTTACAAACTTTATCTAACATAATTTCATTAAAAATATTTTTTCCAGTGAAACTCCATATGTTGTTCCTTTAAAAATTCCTAGAAACATCCTAAAAATATTTCAAAAGACTCATACTCTATCTAATATATTTCTTAAGAAACTTTCGACCATTAACCTCGCTTGGAAACCTTGGTTCAATAAACTTTAATTGAAAATATTTGACCAAATACTTTATTTGTTTTTCCTTTGAAATTATTTCACAAGACTCCTCCTCTGTATGATGGGTTCCTAGATGATTTTATGTTTTTCTCCATCTAATGAACCCTTGGAGGGAAGATATGCTTCTTCTATCTAATGACTTCATATAACACCATCTTCTCCAGAGCTTTTATAACAACTACTTCATCTGATGACTTTGAAAAAGGTTTGTTTGATGAAATTATACTGATGAAATTACCTGAAGGTCTCGGTTCGATACTTATTGCATCAATCACTCATTATAACTTCTTTAAACTTTCTTTGGTTAGAAAAATTCATAAATTTATGTCCTCTAACTCATTGTACCATTAAAACTCCATATCTTTATAAACTTAAAACCTTGAATCATGAAACTTTATTACTTCATGTATTAAACTTTCCATGGTTTCAATTTTTTCATATAACATCAGTCTGGTGGACTCATTTTTGTACAACTTTAACCTTTTATAAAATCTCAACTATAGTCATGAAACTTTTCATGATGTCACATACATTGAGGAACAACAAATCATCTTCTTATTTTACTTTATCAAACAAATTTATCTGATAGAATAGTGAATTAAAGGGGATAAACATTCAAAATCATACTATGTCTGGTTACTTTAGACTGATGGAATTTTTGTATTAGACTTGGTCTGTTGGATTTGATTTGTTGGAATCCATCTATTCACCTTTGTATGTAATTCTCAACAATGTTAATTGATTTGTGTTTTTCAAAAAAAATATTACACTTAAGCAAACCTTCTTTCTTCTCAATTAGATTCTTTTTAACATAACAACACCTAAAAATCTATTTTCCACAATAATATCTTCCTTTGGATTTAATTGGAAACCAAGGAACATAAATCACTGAAACATTGTAGCTCTAGCCATGGATCACTTATCTAACAATTCTAAGACTACATGAGTGAACTCAGTATAGGAAACAAGAATAATTGAACACCAATACAATGTTTTCCATAAATCAATGATTAAGAAACTTTTTTATAAAAATTTACAACATATCCCATGTACTTACAACTTCAACTAGTATAAAAACAAGTTCATCTATCCACTTCAACAAACTATTAAAATAGTCCACACCAGCTAAAATCATATCTTTCCCCTTTTAAAAACTCTTAATTTGATGCTTCCTATCCTTTTTTATATGGTACCAAATGATAACTCAACTTTTTGAAGTATTAATTCATTCAATGATACTACATCTAATGCTTTGATAACCAACCTATCATAATCACTTCCATCAGCACCTTAAAACTTCAGTAATTCACCTAGTAGTGATAATTTGAACTAATCCACTTAACGCATCATCACCCCTTTATATAGGTAGCATTCCTCTAATAATTAATGGTGAGAAAAGAACTTCAAATTCAAACATCCCACTTATAACTTTCTTTATTTGATTATTTTAAAACTTCCTACAAGATAGAAACTTTCCTTAAGACCTGACATCAACTAAATTCTTCAAAACTTCCTCGAATCTTGGCTTGAATCTCAATATTCCTTCATGATTGTCGAGAAATTGAATGTCCGGCTCAGCATCATTACATTTAATGACTTCAAAAAAACTTTATAAAGTTACTCAAGCTTTTAATAATTCAACTTTTAAATAACATATTCTTATTGTGACCTTAGTAGGAATATATATTTCTAGTGGAATCTATCTGGTAGACTTCACAAACTTCATCAGAAAAAAATTTAGTACAACTCTTCTGTCTAGTGAAATACCATCCATTATTCCTTAAAAACATCGTAAGAATATCTCAAAAATATTTCAAGGTCCTCTTAATCTATCTGATGGATTTCTTCATAAACTTTCAATCATTTCCTTCTCTTGGAAACCTTAGTTTGATTGACTTTATTCAAAAACATTTTTCAAAATACTTTGTTTGATTTTCCATTGAAATGATTTCATGATAATCTTCCTCTATATGATGGTTTCCTAGATGGTTATATGTTTTCCTCCATCCAATGAACCCTTAGAAGGTAGATCTGCTTTTTCTATCTAATGTCTTTGTAAAACACCAACTTTTATAAAGATTTCATAACAACTTCTTTATCTGATGACTTTTCAAAAGTTTCATCTAATGGACTCCATTTGATAAAATTCCCCAAAATCCTCTATTAGATACTTATTATATTATACACTCATCATAACTTCTTCAAACTTCCTCTAATTAGAAAACTTTATATATTCTTGTCCACTAACTCTTTATACCATTGCAACTCTATATCTACATAAACTTAAAAATTTGAAATGTGCAACTTTATTACTTCATGTATTGAACTTTTCAAAACTACACCTTTGTTAAATAACATCAATATGTTAGACTCAAGTTTGTACAACTTCAAAATTTTGTACAAACTCAACTATAATCATGAAACTTTTCATGATGTTTGATACATTAAAGATCATAAAAGAATGGATTTATTTTACATTACTAGACATCTTTATCTAATGGTACTATGAACAAAAGTGGATAAAAATTCATTGTAAAACTCTATTTGATTCCTTTAGATTGATGGAATTTATCCACTAGACTCTGTTTTTTATCCTTGATTCATTGGACTCTGTTCATTCACCAATGTAAGGAATTCCCAACAATGTTAAGTGATTTTTGTTTGTCAAAAAAAGACAACACTTAATAAAACCTTCCTCCGTATAAATTAGACTTTTCTTAATATAAAACACCTCAAAACCTATTATTCTCAATACAATCATTATGTTCAGTAAGAGATGGGACATGGGCTATGAAGATCACATGTTTGGTTCAGTGGGATGACAATAATAATACCCCTATAGTAGGGATCATCAAATAGGTTATGGGTGTACATCCCTCATGTTCTAAGGATCATGGATACAATGAAATTTTCCAGTGGATAGGTGTGATGATAGTGGGATGTTGGTGAATGGATGGACCCAATTTGGAGAGTGTAATGTGGTTTTAGAGGGAGTTTAGGGGTTAATAATGGACTTGGTGTGATGTTAGTGTGACTTGAGAGTGATTCAAATCAGTGGTTCACTAGTTCTTGAAGTAGAGCATGATGGTTGGATATTTTGGTTGAGGATCCAACCATATAATTTCACTACAATTCATGTTGTACTATGGGGTGAGTGTTTGGGTGGTTGAGTGATGCATTTGGGTGTTGAACCATCACGATCGATTGGTGCGGTGAGTTAGTGATGTATTTGTGGTTAATGTTAAATGATTTCATGGGAAAATTTCATCCAAAAAGTTTGGAATGGTTCTATGACATGGAAATAGATTAGATGAGTTAGAAACCACATCAAGAGCATCATTTGGGATATAGTTAAGTTTATTTGAAAATCGAACTGAGCTTTTAGAGAAAAATCAATGTGTTTAAGCATAGTTCTAGGAGTTTTTTAGAAGAAATGCATTTGGTACTCATGGATGAGACATGAAAAGTTAATCATGAATTGATAATCAAGGTAGGTTGGAATTTATGATCGAAGGACAATAATGGATTCTCATAGATAAGAAGTATTATGGTGGGGAGTTTGTAATGACCCACATTGTTACAGTTTGTGAATTTCTAATGGAATCCTGATTTTTGGTTTGGTGAGGGATTCATTTTGAGTACCAAGACTTATATTGATATTTTTAGTGTTTTAATGTTCCTAAAATATGTTTTTATACATGTTTTTAGTCTTGGTGGATGCCTCATGGGTTTGGGAGGACATTAGAGTAGTGGTTGGGAGTTGATCTACTAAAAATTTACAGCTATCATCCATTCATAATATGACAGGAGGCATTCATTTCATGAATTACCTTTCATGGGGTATTTTTAGGATATAAATGAACTGATAAAAGTGAGTTCTTACTTTTTAGAAGCATTTGTGATATTAACTATGCTTTATTCCATGACAGTTTTGAGAAAGGGGTGAGGTCTTACGTCCTAGAGGTGGTTCACATCATAAACCTATGTTGGGATCTCTATTTTTCAAGGGTCTTCTAGTAATTTTCAAGGGGGTCCATTTTGGGAATCTCCTCAAGATCCCTCATCTATGGTTAACTAAATTAAGAGGGATATCTCTATTTGTACCTCCTCTTTCTCTCCCTTTAGTGCCCGTCAATCCAAGTGGTTTAGGAATTTTTTTTCATGTGAATCAGATATAATATCCTTTCCTATATTTCTCATGTTCCTCTTTTTATTCATCATTAATCAAGGTTCGTTTGGTTATGGATTTGGGTGGATTATTTCTCCCGATCATGGTGAAATAATCATTCTTGATGGTGATTTTGTGTGAAGATCATGGAAGATATCCCGAAAGGGTATATTCAAGTTTTTTTCATCATTTAACGTAAGGTATATTACCTAGTAAGTTTCTTTAGGTTTTTTGGAGTTTTTGGAAAAAATTACATTTAATCAACTTTTTAATTTTGGGATTTTTGTGTCTTAGTTTTATTTTTGTGTCAAGAGTGAAACACACCCCCATTAATTATAGATTCTGCATCATGAGGTCACTCAGTGAGTTTTACATCGGTTATTCTGATTTGAGAATTTTGTTTTAATTATTTTTATTAATTAAATGATGATTATTGGGGTGATAGGTTCATTTGGACTAATTGGAGGTCAGTAAGATCTTGGTATTAATTATTTTATATTTAGTTATGGTATGTAGTCTTGACTTTTCTAAGTCTCTTGTTGATTTGGTGATTTTATATTCACATGCCTTCATTAGTATTGTTTCCTGCATCTTATATGTTTTTTTGTGGATTTACCCATAAGGTAGGTTCAAGATCATGTTATCCTAATAGTCAATATGAACCATATAGCTTTCTAAATGGTTCAATGGTGATTCTTTGGTCAAAAGATTATTAATGGCCCTCTTTATGGATTTTTTAGAGGCTTGAGTCGGATTTTGAAAATTAAAATGTATTCCCTTTTTAAAATATATTTTAAAAATGTTATTTTTGGATAAATGGAATTTTTAAGGGAAATAAGTGATTTGGGAATAGGTTTTGATATGGTATTTCAAAATAGATGAGGGGTTTTCTAAAGGATGTTTTGATGCAACTTAGTTTAAGGGTTTGGTTTGAGTAAAGTGTAATGTGATTCCTTTTTAAAAAGGTTTCAAAAGTCAGATTTTAATTTGGGTTTTAAAGGAATTCTATAAGGTCTTTGATTGACTTGTTTTGGATTATTTGAACTTAGGAGGGAAATTCCCTATTTTTCTAAAGCTTGTTTACATGTTGTGTTTCTATTTCGTAATGGCATGTGAATTATGTATATTCATGCATGATGATTTGTGTCTTGTGTGTATCCCTATGGAAACTTTTCTTTTGGTTTCAAAGTAGTGTTTTGGTTCGGGTAGATGGAATAAAACCCTTAGAGGGTTAAGATGGGTATTGGGAATTTTCCAAGACATGGGACTAGGTCCCGAGGGACTAGTACCCTAGTGATGATATGGTGAGTTGTGCGACGTTTTATCTTACCTATTTGTTATTTATTGTGTTTTTTGACTATATTCTCATGATATATGATGGACCCAGTGGGGGATAGGATCCTGAGACTTTTCCTTACCAAGAGTAAGATGAATAGTTGAACTGCTTGAAGAGGGAGTTCTTGTTCCTAAATTGGTATCTTTTCTTGAGTAGGCTTAGGTCAAGATAGTGGACCTTTTTGGGATTATCAGGCTTGGGTCATAGACTACCCATGAGAGGGTTGGTTCATGGTGTGATGTGAGGCATGGATGATGGACTTCCCTTGAGTGATAAGAGATGGGTCGAGGCTTGTAGACATATGACTATACCCTATTCATCTGAGTAGTGGGTTAAGGTTTAGATGATTACTTACCCATAATCTTCAATTTTGGGTAAGGAATTGATGGATACTTTACGTGTGACTTCCCTCAAGTAAGATGGTATGGGTTGGGACTTGAGGGCACCCTACCCTACCCCTTCGGGTAGTGGGAGAGATTCAGCATGGTAGCCTAACCTACATCTTCAAGTATGGGTTTGGGTCATAGTAAATGGTTTCTATCTTCCTTATAGAATAGAGCTGAAGTAGGTAAGTTCAGGTGTCATGGTGGCCTAGTTAGAACATAATGACATGATTTTTATTTGTGTATGTGCACATTTTTTTATTTTTTTATGGGTGTGTTGCATTGGAATGATTGCACCAATGTATATGTATTTCATGAACATACATTTGACCATACCAGAACTCAATATTATTGATCCATTGTGGATTCATATAGGGTCATTGACTCACCCCAACTTGCATACATGATATTGGTTTTGATGTATGTGGGTAGACATTCCTTTTTTATATTAATACATATTTTTCTCTTGAAGATGGACATGAGGTTCAGTAAGTAGGTTATAGAGGTTTAGGATTTAGTAGGTTATATTATGTGAGTTAGAATAGTGACCATATATTTTACATTCGATTATGATTTAAAATGTTTTATTCTTGATGCTGAAATATGCATGTCATGGGAGAAGTTGAGGAAGGCATTTTAGGTTTGAAGTGAATTTGGGCCAAAAAAGATTAAAAATACACTTGAGGGGAAGGATTCATGAAGGTATAAACCTTTATGAATAGAATTAGATCATGTAATTCATCGGTCATGTGAATCTTGTGGTGGTAACCTTCACGCAACGTAACTCCGATTCACAAAATTCTCCAACCACGCAAAGCTTGCGGTGGTAACCTTCATGTAGTGTAAATTTGGTTCGTGGAACCTCATCAGTTCATGAAGATCATAATATTTCGAAAAAGCCTCCATATTTCATGAAACAAATTCCCTTACCTCTTTTGGGCCTATAAATACCCCCTTATATCTGATATTTAAGAGGACACGACCTTTTAGCTTCTGAGAACAGATCTGAATTCATGATACTCAAAATATTTGCAAGTGAGAGAGGAGATGGATTTCCAAAGGTAGCCATCTTTCATGAAATAACCTCCCATGGGTTTTTGATAATCTCAACCCATGGTGTAGATACCTTTCATGAAGGTACATGGACTTTACATAAGAAGAAATCCCTTTTTGGATCTTGGGGTTTTTCAAGATAATTATCCTTTAGAAAACCAACCCCATGGGAACCAAGAATTCACCTCATGGAATGGTCACCCTATTTTATGAAACACATTCTTTTGTGAGACCCTTGACCTCCATGAGACCCCTAACCTCCAAAATACCCCTAACCTTTGTGAATCCCTAAACTTTAATGAAAACCTAACTTTCATGAAACCCATCCTCCAAGCCTCCTTATAGTTTCTCCTTCCATCCAATACCCTTTCATTAAAGTTGAGTTCTCGGGGGCCCATACCAATCTAGGACTGGTTCAAATGAACCCTAAATCTATGTGCGACTAATACCACCAAACCTACATTTTTCTCCTAAGTATAGGAACTTTATTTCCATGTTCTCCTAAGAATATGTACCCTAACATTGGGATCCATGATTCCCACTCCTCCATAATAGTGTTTAAACCATGCCTCACCCATATGTGTATAAGAAGTGGACACGTAATCCCTAAGGGTGGAATCGATAAGGAAAATTCCTTACCTATCTTGGTAGAGAGTTCTTTTTCTAGATATTCCTCTCACCTTGAAATAGTCCCCCTCAGGGTGTATCCCCATCCACGTATGTGCTACAAGATGTAATATTTCCTAGCTCCACGTCCTAGTAATACGATGTTAAACTACTTGAAAATTTCTTCATCACATGAGTTAAACTATAGACTTATCATATATTATGAGCTTGGGATTTCCCATGTATATTCATCATGGGATGCCACTTATCCTCTTCTATGGGATTTCAACCTTCTTCCATCACCCCTGGATATCTTTTATGCGTAATCCCCACACCATCCCTCATTTACAATCCTTCTATAACACGACTACCCTTACCACATTATGTTAAACTGCATGGAACAGTCCTATAACACAACCTTAAAATGTGGCATCAAACTAAGGAGGTTTTGAACCTTGTTTACTGATGGGGTACATAGGACGCCATTATGAGGTTTGATCCTGATAAACCCAAGTGTGAATTCCCCCCCCCCATGGGGAGACACTACACCAAACTTCTGAGTTTGAAATCTCCCCCCCTAGGGACACACTCCACCAAATTCGAAGTGTGAAATCTTCCCCCTCGGGGACACACTCAACCAAATCCCAAGTGTGAAATCTTCCCCCCAGGGACACACTCCACCAAATACCAAGTGTGAAATCTTTCCCCCTAGGGACACACTCCACCAAACCTATGAGTGTGTAATCTTCCCCTTTGGGGATACACTCCACCAAATCCCGAGTGTAAAATATTCTCCCTAAGGAAACACTCCACTAAACCTTTGAGTGAGAAATCTTCCCCCTAAGGGAAAAACTCAACCAAATATCAAGTGAGAAATCTTCCCCCTCACTAAGGACACACTCCACCATCTTTCCACACAATACATTAAATCTGAGACCAATCCATCTCCACAAAATGCTAAACCTGTAACCTGATCTAGAATCTCTACCCCATGAAATAAATGTGGGATGCCTGAGGTAAAAATCCTCAGAAGACTTATGCCCCTAGAATCAAATACCTCATGAATTACATGGGATGCCTTGGGTTTCATGCCTATTATACATCACACAAGAGATGACCTCTAAAAGATGAAGACTTTATAGGTTCCCAACAAACCCAATGTCCAGAAATTCCCAGAAATACCCAATGTTAATATCTACTCTGACTGAAGGTTTCTTCCCTATCGAGACAAAAGTAGCATAATTAACTGGTGTCCACCTTGAGATAGCATCGGGAATAAGTTTCAAAAACATGACTCAAATACATGAGGGAGAACTATACTAGGAAATGATCTCTAAGGATGAATCCATGGAAGGGGGAACTGATATCCCATCATCCCATTTTGACCAAGGATTCAATATAATTGATTAAATTGATTGAAGCCACCTGACTTTGAAAAACGAGAATGTGGGGAAGAATCATGCATGATGCGCTACCCTAGTAGAAAGTTTTAGAAACAAAAATGGTGAACTCGATGTGAAACTCTTCTCCTTCAACTATAGTAACATTGATACACTATCATATTTTTATGTCATAATGTCCAAATATTCAGTGTTAGGTCCCACCAAGAAATAAGTGGGCCCATAATAAAACTCTTCTTAGACTTGGGGTAGATAATTTTGGTAATATTTGGTATGCGAAAACAATAGTGTGGATCCCTTCTCTATTTTAGGAAGAATTAAATAAGTTGGGGCATTGGGAATCACCTTCACTGTATCTGTACTAATGGATGAATCTACATGCCTTATAGGACTCAATCTATAGAAAACTAGTGACCTAACACCAACAGGTGTAGGGGAAGGGGTATATTGGTGTGGTAATCCCATACAACTATAATCCTACCATGAAATCCACCATTCCTTCAGATGATGGGCACCCAAGCCCCATTTTACCCTTTGATATCATTTAGAGGAGGGATATTGATGCCTTTGTTTGCTGATAAGAGTGGGAATGGGTCATTCCCACTGGGGATATGGCTCACAAATATCTTGAGGCATCGGTTCCTCACCAAAATCGCCACCTCCAAAGGCCATGTAGTGGAAAACCACCCCTCATTCTAATGGAGAACCGCTTCAGGACCCTCTCCCTGGAGTGATATGACATCTCATTCTTCTATGCTGAGGAGGTAGGGAATGTTTGATCCATACTTATCACTACCATCGTTCGGGAGATTCCAAGGATGTATCCCACTAGTTTGTGCTAGTTCCAACATCGACCAGTCCCATAGGCTGATTAGTGGGTTGAATTCATCCCCACTCTATTAGCCTCATTCTAGAATATATAACTCTGGTACCGAGGGTAGACCTAGAATATTTCATGACAGGAGGAATCTTCTATATCTCTAGTTTCCCCTACCAATATCAGTGTATCCCATTAGATACCTACAACTGATCAATGGGAATTATTCTTTGCCTAGATGGTATCAAGACCATAATCGCCTCTCAGGAAAACTGGGTTGACTCTCTTAGTCGTTGGCACCACTAGCAGTTGTTATGAGTTATCTCATGATGAGGAAAACCAATGCGGGGGTCCTCCCCACACCATCACTATAACACCCCAAGCTTCTATGGTACTCTTCTCTTTGAATAATTCAATAGCGTGTGTTGTACGCAACATCGAGTTCTAACACACACCACAACCAATCAAACTAGCCGTTATGAATAGTAATACCTACTTTTTAAAATTTTAGAAATTTTATCTCTCAAAATGGAATTAATTTTTGGATTTGGAGTATTGAATTTATCCTAAGGTGAAATTTTGGTACTTTTCGGATAACTTTAATATTTTGATGAATAGTGAAAATTACTAAATTTTAATTAAAAACGACTTTTTAATAAAAATAATTAATAGTGATAAATTATGAATTTGAGTGGTTCTAAAGTATATTTATAATATATTTTTACCATTTAATACAATTTTGGTCATTGGGTATAATTTCACAATTAAACTGAACATAAACAAGTATCAATCTTTTGATAGTTATTATATCTTAAAAACACGCTTTTTGTTTTGACAGCGAGAATTAATTTTAAATTAATTTCTACCACTTATGTGTTTTGAATTTGAAAAAATGGATTCCATATTTGGAATTAGGATTTCAAAATTGTGTAAATAGGTAACTTTTATTTTTTAGACATTTTGAATAATTACTTCGGTAAATATTTTATTTACCATGGTTAAAGGGTAAATCTGGTAAATAAGGGTTAAAAAATAATATTATAATAATACCAAATTACCTTAAAACGTGTCATAACCTTATTGGTGGATACATTTCCGACAATGGGAATCTTTGGGTCGATTTTGGGACCCCATGGATCCACTTGTAGGTGATAGGGACACTTTATTTTAATTAAGTTAAAATAAATACAAAAATGACATAAGCATATATCTTTTAAAAAAATAATTTTTACATAGGGTTATATATGTTGTCTTTTCGACTATAAATATTCATTAGAAAGATAAAAATATTTACTAAATAATGATATTTTATTTATAATTTTTAGACATTAAATAATTTAATTTATTTATGACACAATGATGATGCAGTAATTACCATAATAGTGAAAAATTAAAATAATTGATATTATAAATACCAAAATAAATATAATTTGAGACTTTTTATGAATTAAACTAATTTTATAGGTTAATATGACATGTTATAATTTATGTAATTAACTTTTTTAGAAGTAATAATTCTGTTATGATTTTCACAAAAATCAATTTTCCAAATAGTGTCAAAATTGACCTAAAAGAGTTTTTAAAACAAATATTATAATATTAATTGATATTCAATTCCTAAAAATCTAATGTTCGGCCAAGAGACTTATATAATGATATTTTTATCATTAATGGACCACTTGGGGGTCTCTTCTAGGTATATAGTAAGTTTATTAACTATATAATATAAAAATACAAAGTGACATGGTAAGTGTCAAACTAATTAACTAAGAGTTAAAACTAAAAGATAAGGTTAATATAATGACAAAAACCTATCTAAATTCTATTAGTTGAGTGGTTTTTGACCCATCCCAACCTTAACCATTATATAATCCACTTTGGAGCCATTAGAAACTGAATATGAATTTATTATAAAATAATATTTCTAGCTTTTCCAAAGGTGCCCCTCACCCCTCTTATAAAAGGGCACTCCCCCTTCTCATTAATTCACACCTTCAAAGCCATTTGGCTCGGCAAAACTCTGCCCAAATACTCTCTCAACTTCCCTAAATTCATCCTATAGGTCTTACTTTAGTCAGAAAGACAACCTAAGGAGCCCTTTTGATCAAATCAAAAGGAAGAACCCGAAGAAGAGGTAATGATTTCACCACCTTTTTTCAAGTTCCTTTCTTCTTCCACTTCTTCTTTCTTTTTTATTACCATTATAAAATAATAACTCTAGTATCTTATATATATTTTGATGTTATTATAAATATGGTACAACCATATTCAGTATTCTATCCATCCTTTGAATAACATGTCACCATACGTGTGTATGTACGACTTACCGTCTCCACGTCATAGTGAAATTGTTATTCAATACATTATTATTTGGATGGGTATAATAATGATGTGTAATTCATGTAAATAATAAATATAACATGATAATGATTCTTTATATATGATATACCATCCAATTATATATTATTTTAATATCAAAAGAATGATATTGTCGCTCATGCGTACGTACGGACTACCGTCTCCACGAACGCGATGAGATTCATTCTCCATCGTATACATTAAAGTATAATTATCACTTGATGATTTAAAAATAATGTTTAAGGACTTGATATCATTATGGATATGAATAAGATACAACCTATCCATGAAAAACATGGCTTACGTAACAAAACATATAAAAGAAAACGAGTAAGTTAACACCCAAAATGACGATAATACTAAGATATTATTAACAAAGAAATGTTAAAAGATCATATATGATAACATAATAATATATATGATTCTTGTATAATTTAATAACAATTATTTCACCATTATAAAGGAGGTTAACCTACCCCAACCAAGTAAAAGTACAAGGTAAGGGTTTATTTCGCAATCTCTTCATTATCCGAGGTTATTTATACGTAATAATCTACTGGGACTTCTTTATCATCCACATCCATGTTTCTTAAAAATGTATTTCAAAACATTTTCACTATGGTTTAAATTCATTTATACCCTTGTTGACTTTTATAAGTGGTTTATAAAGGAATGTTTCCGTTGTTTTCCAAACAAGGTCCTTTTTAACCTTTTTGACAGAATTAAGGTAAGAATGTTTTTTTAACTTATACGGCGGGTGTGGATATTTTCCTCTGTTATAAAATCGTTGAAGCTTCCCTTACAAGATTATAAGAATATTTTCAAAGAAAATGTTTTATTTTATAAATATATGACTCTTAAATTATTTCAAAATAGAAAGAGATATTTCTCTAAAAAGAGTTTTGATTTCATCTATGTCAACATCCTTTGATGGATTTTACGCTTATTTGAAGTCGATTTATTATGATACAAAACTTCTATATGGTATTGAAGGTTTTGTGATATGTTTGAATGTGGATGTGTTATTTTTATACCATTCATGGTTTATGGATGAAGTATTTACATTTCGTATGCTAGTTTTAATACAAATGTTTATGTTATGTTTAAACCTTTTCATATGGGAATGCATTGGACTTAATATGTGATGGGTGGAGCCTGCTATAGCTCCTCGATGCATCGGTAGGTCTCATGAGACAAACTAGTGTCTTGGCACAAGGCCTTGACAAAATCTTATTTGTAGTCTTGGCACGAGGCCTTGGCTATGTGGTTATGATAGTCTGGCATTATGCATTCCATCATTATGAAAGTGTTTATTGATATTGCATGTGATTATTCGATTAGTAGAATATCCATGTGAATAAGTAAATGGAATTATTTCATTTTATTTTTTCCATACTATGTTTAAGTTCAAGTTTAAAAGGATTTTGTTTTAGTTATACATTTCCTTAAATGTTTATTCTTATTTATGAAAGTTTCTGCTATATTGTTATCCTTACTGGGCATTTGAGCTCACCCCTTTTCTATGTTTTATTTTTCCCAGGATGTGAAGAAGTAATTTATGAATGACCTTCAGGGATAGTATGAGGGGATAAGAGTGTAAAATATGGAGACTATATTGTTGTAGTTTTCATTTTATGATGTAATGTAAAACTTTATGAATATATATAGTGTTTCCAAGGATAATAAACCAATCGGTTTTTCAAGACTTGATCTTTCTTGTGATCATGCCAATGTTATGTAATAATACACTGACTCTGGGTAACTGGGGTCGGGGCGTTACAGTTGGTATCAGAGGAAGTTTAGTACAAACCTTAGAAGCTAGATTTAGATAAACTCTTATTAGAGCACATAGATCTAAGATGGAATTTGAGGATTAGTATAGAAGAACTTCCTAGAATTTTGGTATTGTAGAGATTTTGTGAGTTTTCCGAGTAATACATCCTTGTCTGGATATGAGCAGGTAGAGGCATCTATGGCACAGATGTACCTATGCGTAAAACCTGAAAACACCGCTTTGAGCTAGACTCGAACGGGAACTGGTGCACGACAACGGGCCTTGTTGCACTCTTGGTTACGACACTCCTGGAGGATATGCTTAGGATAACTCTCATTTTCTTTACAAATCATTATTAAGGGTTTATGAGTATATAATTCCTCAAAGAAAACATTTTTATGATTATGGATTATATCCATAAATAGTTCAATTTATGTTAAGTGTTTTATAAGTATGGAATAATGTATTTTGATTCATAAACTGATCTAGTTTATGCCATTGTTTAGAAATGGCGCCTAGTGGAAGAAATGGAAACCGTATCAATACACGCACTCTATGTAGGGATTGCCCTCATGCTCAAGTTAATTATAGTGGATCTGGTGATGCAATTGGTGTCGATCAGCTAATCACCATACTGGGAAAACTCACTCAGGTTATGAATAATAACCTTACCCGTATGGAGAACCCTGATCTGCAGCATGGAGGATCAATGTTAGATCACTTCATGAGGCAACAACCACCAACGTTCAATGGGAGTACAAATCCATTGGTAGCTGAGAAATGGATAAGTTCCCTAGAGAAAATATTTCAGGCTTTGGGATGTAGTGAAAGGGAAAAAGTTATCATGGAAGTTTACCGCCTCACTGGAGATGCTGATCAATGGTGGTCATTGATTCAAAACATGAAGGAAGATGATGAAGTATCAAATATGGAATGGAGGGAGTTCAAAGATCTGTTTTTAGAAAAATACTTTCCTCGTGACCATTGAACAGATATGGAAAGGCAATTTCTGAGTCTGAGACAAAAGGAGGATGAGAATGTCGCAAAGTATGAGGCTAACTTTACAAGGTTAGCAAGGTATTCTGGAGATTATATATGTAACCCAAGAAGTTAGATTAATCGTTTCTTTGATGGGTTAAAACCATTTCTCCGTTGAGAATTAGTCTCACAATCCTTCTCATCGTACGAAGACATCGTCTCATGTGCTATCAAGACAGAGAAAAAATTATCTAAGTCATATGACTTTAAAGCAAAGAAAGAGAAGAAGAGATCTGTTGATCAATCTGGGAATGGAAATAAGGGGAAGAAGGGAAAGGTTGAATATCCATCCTGTGTTAAATTTGGGAAGAAACACCCTAGTACTTGCTTGAAGGGAACGAAAGTCTGTTACAAGTGTGGTGAAAAAGGCCACCAAGCTCGTGATTGCAAGGGGAATAAGGAAGTTACCGATGTCCAATGCTATAATTGCATGGAGATGGGACATTATGAAAATGAATGTCCTAAGCGTCAGGGGAACATACCTCAGAAAAGGCCAAGGGATCAAGTCCAAGCTTATGCTATCACTACTGCTGAGGTAGAAGCTCCGAAAGACATGGTGGCAGGTAATTTAATGGTTTCCTCAAGTTTAGCAAATGCATTATTTGATTCTGGATCATCGCATTGTTTCATATCTTCCCAGTTTTCTAAGAAAATTAGATATTTCCAATTTGATTTAACAAGGTATTTGTCAGTTAAAACTCCTAAGGGAAGTATCATTGCAATAAAGTTTTGTGAATCAGTCCCCATTAGAGCACATAAATGTTATTTATCTGTTGATCTCATCATCATACCTATGATTTAGTTTGATATAATCCTCAGTATGGATTGGCTTTCAGACCATAATGTGAAGATTTATTGTAAGAAGAAGGTGGTTACAATTTTTGATGATGATGATAAGGAACACCTTATCTTTAGAGCAGAATCGTCACCACCTAATTCTTATCTAGATCCACCCCCATTAGCTCAACTAAATTCAATTATTGGGGAGGAAGAGAATAAAATTACAGTGGGTGAGGAAAGTAATGTTCAAATAGAGGATGTACCTATTGTGAATGAATATGTAGATGTGTTTCCAGAAGATTTACCTGGACATCCTCCAGAATGAGAAGTTGAGTTTTCCATTGATTTAATTCCTGGATCAAGGCCTATATCGAAGACCCCTTATAGAATGTCCACTATAGAATTAGTTGAACTAAAGAAACAACTAGAGGAATTGAGTAATAAGGGATTTATTCGCCCTAGTGTTTCTCCATGGGGATCCCCTGTTCTTTTTGTTAAAAAGAAAGATGGATCTATGAGGTTATGTATCGACTACAGGGAGATCAATGCTATAACAATAAAGAACGAGTATCCCCTACCTCGCATTGATGATTTATTTGACCAACTGTATGGAGCTCAATACTTTTCAAAGATTGACCTTCGATCTGGATACCATCAGTTGTGCGTGAAGAAGGAAGACATTCCGAAGACAGCGTTTCGAACCAGGTACGGGCATTATGAGTTTACAGTAATGCCTTTTGGATTGACTAATGCACCCTCTGTATTCATGGATCTAATGAATAGAGTTTTCAAGGAATATCTCGATGAATTTGTGGTGGTATTTATTTATGATATCTTGGTATACTCTAAAATCTATGAGGATCATGAAAATCACTTATGCATTATCCTGAAGACTCTGAGAAGACATGAATTATATGGGAAGTTTAGCAAGTGTGAATTCTGGCTTCAGGAGATTTCTTTTCTTGGCCATATTATCTCTAAAGATGGAATCTCTGTTGATCCTTCTAAGACCAAGGCAATCCAAGAATGGCCAAAACCGACGAGTAAAACTGAGGTACGCAGTTTTATTGGTTTAGCAGGTTATTATCGACATTTCTTCCAGAATGTTTTCCGGTTGGCTAACCCATTAACAAGGCTCACACGTAAAGGGGTTAAATTTGTTTGGACAAAAGATTGCGAAGAATGTTCGAAGAACTGAAGAGAATATTAGTCAATTCTCCTATATTGACTCTACCATCGTGGAATGATGGGTTCATTATTTATAGTGATGCATCGAAGAAAGGACTTGGTTGTGTCCTTATGTAGAATTATAGGGTTATTGCTTATGCATCACGACAGTTGAAAATTCATGAACAAAACTATCCTACCCATGATCTTGAGTTAGCAGCTGTAATCTTTGCTTTGAAGATATGGAGACACTACCTCTATGGTGAAAATTTTGAGATTTATACTGATCACAAGAGTTTGAAGTATAATTTCTCACAAAAATAACTCAACATGAGGCAAAGGCGATGGCTTGAACTACTCAAGGATTATGATTGTACGATACACTACCACCCGGGGAAAGCAAACAAGGTGGCAGATGCTTTGAGCAGAAAAGACCATGGAGTTTTGAACAATATGAGAATTGAAAGGGATCCAATTTTCATGGATCTAGTGAAGATGGACATGGGAATAACCAGGGAAGGTGAAACATCAACTCTTTTTCAAATGGTTGCCAAACCATCTTTACTGGAAAGGATTAAGAGTTCTCAGACCGATGATGAAGAATTTCAAAATAAGATTAAAGCTGTGAATGATGGGAGATTGAGAGACTTTGTGTATGAAGAAGGAATTTTGAAATTAGGGAAGAGACTTTGTGTTCCCGATATACCTGATCTAAAAAGGGAATTGATGGATGATGCTCATAGTTCCAATTTCTCTATACACCCTGGGAGCACCAAAATGTATAGAGATTTGAAGGAACATTTTTGGTGGGACAACATGAAGAGGGAGATTGCTGATTTTGTGTCAAGATGTATGGTTTTTCAACAAGTGAAAGCTGGAAGGAAACAACCTGGTGGATTATTGCAACCTCTTCCCATACCTGAGTGGAAATGGGATAATATCACGATGGACTTTGTCATGGGACTACCAAAGACTCCTAGAAGGAATGATGCAATATGGGTTATTGTTGATCGTCTTACCAAGTCAGCACATTTTCTTTCTATAAGAGAAGATTTACCACTTGAACGACTAGCAAGACTATATATTAATGAAGTTGTGAGACTTCATGGAGTACCCCTATCGATTTTTTCTGATCATGATCCCCGTTTTACTTCAAGATTCTGGAAAATTCTTCAGAAAGCCTTGGATACTGAACTTCATTTGAGCACTGCCTACCACCCTCAAACAGATGGACAATCAGAATGAACTATTCAAACCTTAGAAGACATGTTGAGATCCTGCTCACTTGACTTTTAGGGTATGTGGGATCAATATTTACCTCTGGTAGAATTTTCCTATAACAATAGCTTCCATTCGAGTATTCATATGGCACCATATGAAGCATTATACGGAAAGAGATGTCGCACACCAACTAGTTGGGATGACGTTGGTGAAATAAAACTTGTAGGCCCAGAATTGGTGGAGGAAACGATGGAAAAGGTGAAGGTAATCCAAAACCACATCAAAGCATCTCAAAGTAGGCAGAAGAGCTATGCAGATAATCGAAGGAAGGATTTGGAATTTCAAGTCAGTGATCATGTTTTCCTGAAGGTATCTCCATGGAAGGGAGTCATAAGTTTTGGTAAGAAAGGTAAATTGAGTCTCAGGTACATCGGACCTTTCAAAATTCTAGAACGAATTGGGGTTGTAGCTTACCGATTGGCAATGCCGCCAAGTCTCTCCAAAGTTCACGATGTGTTCCACGTATCACTATTGAGGAAATACATGTCTGACCCAACGCATGTACTCACCTATGAGGAATTAGAACTGGAACCCGATCTGTATTATTGTGAAGATCTCGTCAAGATTCTTGATACGAGAGAACAAGTACTGAGAAATCGGATGACTCGTCTGGTAAAAATCTTGTGGAGAAACCATAAGATGGAAGAGGTAACGTGGGAACCCAAGGAACTTATGATAAAGAACCACCCAAGTATTTTCATGCGGTAGTATTCTAGAAATTTTGAGGACAAAATTATTTGAAGGAGGGGAGAATGTAACACCCCAAGCTTCTACGGTACGCTTCTCTTTGAATAATGCAATAGCGTGTGTTGTACGCAACATCGAGTTCTAACACACACCACAACCAATCAAACTAGCCGTTATGAATAGTAATACCTACTTTTTAAAATTTTAAAAATTTTATCTCTCAAAATGGACTTCATTTTTGGATTTGGAGTATCGAATTTAGCCTAAGGTGAAATTTTGGTACTTTTCAAATAACTTTAATATTTTGATGAATAGTGAAAATTAATAAATTTTAATTAAAAACAAATTTTTTAATCAAAATAATTAATAGTGATAAATTATAAATTTGAGTGGTTTTAAAGTATATTTAGAATATATTTTTACCACTTAATACAATTTTGGTCATTGGACATAATTTCACAATTAAACCGGACATAAACAAGTATCAATCTTTTGATAGTTATTATATCTTAAAAACACGCTTTTTGTTTTGACAACAGGAATTAATTTTAAATTAATTTCTGCCACTTCTGTGTTTTAAATTTGGAAAAATGGATTCCATATTTGGAATCAGGATGTCCAAATTTTTTAAATAGGTAACTTTTATTTTTTAAACATTTTGAATAATTACTTTGGTAAATATTTTATTTACCATGGTTAAAGGGTAAATCCGGTAAATAAGGGTTAAAAAATAATATTATAATAATACTAAATTACCCTAAAACGTGTCCTAACCTTATTGGTGGATAAATGACCGACCATGGGCATCTTTGGGTTGATTTTGGGACCCCATGGAGCCACTTGTAGGTGATAGGGACACTTTATTTTAATTAAGTTAAAATAAATACAAAAATGACATAAGCATATATCTTTTAGAAAAACAATTTTTAAGTAGGGTTATATATGTTGTATTTTAGACTATAAATATTCATTAGAAATATAAAAGGATTTACTACATAATTATATTTTATTTATAATTTTTAGACATTAAATAATTTAATTTATTTATGACACAATGATGATGTAGTAATTACCATAATAGTGAAAAATTAAAATAATTGATATTATAAATACCCAAATAAATATAATTTGAGACTTTTTATGAATTAAAATAATTTTATAGGTTAATATAACATGTTAGGAATGATTTAATTAACTTTTTTTGAAGTAATCATTCTGTCATAATTTTCACAAAAATCAATTTTCCAAATATTGTCAAAATTGACATAAAAGAGTTTTTAAAACAAATATTATATTATTAATTGATATTCAATTCCTAAAAAACTAAGGTTCTGCAAAGAGACTTATATCATTATATGTGTATCATTAATGGACCACTTGGGGGTCTCTTGGAGGTATATAGTAAGTTTATTAACTATATAATATAAAAATACAAAGTGACATGGTAAGTGTCAAACTAATTAACTAAGAGTTAAAACTAAAAGATGAGGTTAATATAATGACCCAAAACTATCTAAATTATATTGGTTGAGTGTTTTTCGACCCATAATCACCTTAACCTTTAAATAATCCACTTTGGATCCATTATAAATCGAATATGAATTTATTATAAAATAATATTTCTAGCTTTTCCAAAGGTGCCCCTCACCCCTCTTATAAAAGGGAACTCTCCCTTCTCATTAATTCACACCTTCAAAGCCATTTGGCTCGGCCAAACTCTGTCCAAATACTCTCTCAAATTCCCTCACTTCATTATAGAGGACTTAATTTAGTCATAAAGACAACCTAATGATCCCTTTTGATCAAATCAAAAGGAAGAACCCAAAGAAGAGGTAATGATTTCACCACCTTTTTTCAAGTTCCTTTCTTCTTCCACTTCTTCTTTCTTTGTTATTACCATTCTAAAATAATAACTCCAGTATATTATATATATTGTGATGTTATTATAAATATGGTACAACCATATTCAGTATTCTATCCATCCTTTGAATAACATGTCACCATACGTGCGTACGTACGGCTTGCCGTCTCCACGTCGTGGTGTAATTGTTATTCAATAAATTATTATTTGTATGGGTATAATAATGATGTGTAATTCATTTAAATAATAAATATAACATGATAATGATTCTTTATATATGATATAACATCCAATTATATATTATTTTAATATCAAAATAATGATATTGTCGCCCGTGCGTATGTACGGACTACCGTCTCCATGAACGCGATGAGATTCATTCTCCATCGTATCCATTAAAGTATAATTATCACTTGATGATTTAAAAATAATTTTTAAGGACTTGATATCATTCTAGATATGAATAATATACAACCTATCTATGACAAACATGGCTTACTTAATAAAACATAGAAAAGAAAACTAGTAAGTTAACACCCGAAACAACGATAATACTAAGATATTATTAACAAAGAAATGTTAAAAGATCATATATGATAAAATAATAATATATATGATTCTTGTATAATTTAATAACAATTATTTCACCATTATACAGTAGTTTAACCTACCCCAACCAAGGAAAAGTATAAGGTAAGGGTTTATTTCTCAATCTCTTCATTATCCGAGGTTGTTTATACGTAATAATCTACTGGGACTTCTTTATCATCCACATCCATGTTTCTTAAAAATGTATTTCAAAAAAAATTTACTATGGGTTAAAGTCATTTATACCCTTGTTGACTTTTATAAGTGGTTTATAAAGGAATATTTCCATCCTTTTCCAAACAAGGTCCTTTTTAACCTTTTTGACATAATTAAGGTAAGAATGTTTTTTTAACTTATACGGTGGGTGCGGCTATTTTCCGCCGTTATAAAATCGTCGAAGCTTCCCTTACAAGCTTATAAGAATATTTTCAAAGAAAATGTTTTATTTTATAAATATATGACTCTTAAATTATTTCAAAATAGAAAGAGATGTTTCTATAAAAAGAGTTTTGATTTCATCTATGTCAACATCCTTTGATGGATTTTATGCTTATTTGAAGTTGATTTATTATAATACAAAACTTATATATTGTATTGAAGGTTTTGTGATATTTTTGACTGTGGATGTGTTATTTTTATACCATTCATGGTTTATGGATGAAGTATTTACATTTCTTATGCTAGTTTTAATACGAATGTTTATGTTATGTTTAAACATTTTCATATGGGAATGCATTGGACTTAATATGTGACGGTTGGAGCCCGCTATAGCTCCTCGATGCATCGGTAGGTCTCATGAGACAAAATAGTGTCTTGGAACAAGGCCATGACAAAATCTTATTTTTAGTCTTGGCACGAGGCCTTGGCTATGTGGTTATTATAGTCTGGCATTATGCATTCCATCATTATGAAAGTGGTTATTGATATTGCATGTGATTATTCGATTAGTAGAATATACATGTGAATAAGTAAATGGAATTGTTTCATTTTATTTTTCCCATACTATGTTGAAGTTCAAGTTTAAAAGGCTTTTGTTTTATTTATACATTGCCTTAAATGTTTATTCTTATTTATGAAAGTTTATGCTATATTGTTATCATTACTGGGCATTTGAGCTCACCCCTTTTCTATGTTTTATTTTTTCCAGGATGTGAAGAAGTAATTTATGAATGACCTGTAGGGATAGTATGAGGGGATAAGAGTGTAGACTATGGAGACTATATTGTTGTAGTTTTCATTTTATGATGTAATGTAAAACTTTATGAATATATCTAGTGTTTCCAAGTCTACTAAATCAATCGGTCTTTCGAGACTTGATCTTTCTTGTGATCATGCCAATGTTATGTAATAATGCACCAACTTTGGGTAACTGGGGTCGGGGCGTTGCAATCACCAACCAATGTGGAGGTACTCCCTACACCATCGCTAACCAATGTGTAGGTCCTCCTAACACAAATACTAACAAGTTTGGAGGTCCTCTTCATGACAAAGACACTCTTTTATCTGAAGAGACATCTTAGGGTAAGAGGGAGAACACCAGTCATAGTGGTCGTACCCACTGCTCAGGCTACAAGACACATGGGTAAAACCCAAGTGACACTAAATATATTGATCTTGGAGAATTCCCAAACTATTAGAGGTAGTACCATGGGAATAATCATGTCATCATTGACCTCTGAAACTCTGAAACAATATATGACTCGATGAGGGAACCTTCACCCCCACTGCTAGAGTCTGGGGAAGAATCCCATAAATTACAGGTTACGATCCCCGAATCTAAAGTCTAAAAGGTCCCTAAATCCCTTCACATATACCTAAAGGTGGATGAAATTATGTTCATATTCCAAGGACTCAAAGTTAAACCATCTCTGTCGCCATCAGTTTTCCTTCTCTCTACCTTCATGCAAGAAATGTTTAGAGATGTCAGGGTCTAGGTTGGCGCACTCAGAGGATGATGAGCACTCCATTTAGTCTCAAAGAGATGTCACAACCCTTAAACATGAGTAATTGGCAATTAACTCATATTAAATGGATATGATCTTGAATTTATCTCTTCCTATAAAAAACATCTCATCATGTACCAGATATTTGACCTGTGTGGCAACCCCTCTCCTGGAAGATCAACATAAAAGAAGGTCTGCATTGGTGATGCCACCCTTATCTCAACCTACACCAATCTGGGTGAAAGAGAAAATATTTTCAATAATTTTACTTTTAATTTCAATTTTTTTAATCCCAAAATGGTATTATTTTAAGTTAAATTATTACATTTTAGGTTTTTGAAGCATTTTGAGCTTAATTTATAAAATGGAATATTTTTTAATGTTAGGTATTTTTTTATTCTGTATTTTGGACATAACTTTTTATATAATAAATTAAATTGTTTAATTAATTTTATTTATTATTCTATATTCATTGGGATAAATTTCATAAAACTATACCAAGAGATGAATCCATCCTATGGAGGCCCAAAACTAGCACACAAGTTGGGCCTCAAAATTTGTGCATAGATATAGATGCTTTTTAAGATGGGACTATATCTCATAAATTTCTGATTCAAATGAAATTAAATTCAACATGGATAAATAAAATATTTGGAGAAAATACTTTAATAAATATCTCCCCACTTGGTTCTATTGATATCAAGTCCATAAATACATGGGAAACCAGATATATGGAATATGATGAGACAACTAGTCTAGATTAATTTTTCAGAGTTAATTGGATTTAAATCTCTCCCCATATGGAAAATAAAGCTAAAAATTAGTGGCTTAACATAGGATAAATAGAGGAAAAACTTTTCAAAAGAAAAATGTTTCCAATTCTCCCATTAAATATGTTTCCCATACATAAAAATTCAGAGGATGATTTCGGAGCCAAAATATTTTACTCCTCTACCTATAAATTTGTAATTTCATAACTTTTCAAGGTATCGGTCACTATAATAAATATTTGTATGAATTTATGTTGTATTTTAGTCTCATTTTTTCTTTTATTTTCATTATACAATTAAATTTCTTATTTTAATTTTAGTTTCCTCATTTCTCTCTTATTCTATCTCTCTTTTATTTTCTCTCCCCACTTTCTTCTTCACTGTGAACTCTTATACTCATGATCATGAGTATCTAACCTGAGGAAGTTCCTAGGAGAGTAATACAGTGATGAACCCAAATATTTAAACATTAATTCTTATATTTTCTTATTTTCTTAGAATTATTCTGAGAGGGATCTTAGTTGTAAAGGATCCTTTTTGTATTTATTTTCCACTCAAGGCTTATCTTTCTCTTCTGCAATATTCTCCCTCGATCGAGGAGGTTGATATGCAGTGTAGTCAATAGAGTAAACTACATATTCACAACCATAGTAATAATAGGATATTTACACATATGATTGAGTGTGTTCATTAAGTAAATTTGAAACTAATAATAATACAATTATAGTTCACTCGGGGTGATTCTCTCAGGAATATCTCCTTTCATTCTAACTTTATTTTGTTTTCATTCATCATGTGCGCATCACATCTGCATATTTAATTTTAATATTGAATTCTCAATTATAAAAACTCAATTTATTTTATTTTTATTTAATAAATAAAAAAATATAAAAATTATAATAAGTGAATTATAAGTTGTGAGGTATTGACCGCAACATCTCATTAAGAGAAAGAACAAGGTCATCCCCTGTGATGCAATTAGTAAAAATCATAAATATTTTTAGAGTAAACACACAAAGCTTCAAAAAATTGGTTCCATTTTTGGGGAGACAAGTGGTCGTCACTCACTATTTTTATTCACATTTTTTAAATTATTTTATTTTATTTCTGTTAAAAAATATAAAAAATATTATTTATTTATGATGTATTTCAATTCAAATTATTATGCATGGACTGAACAATCATAGGTGAAAGAAGAAGTTCAAAATGATCTTGAATCCCAAATGAAAGAACTTAAAGAATACATACAAAAAATAAAGATAAATTTTGAAAGGGAATAAAAATATATTCATGCACTACTAGAACAACTCGAACTTGACCCTAAACCAAAACCAGAATAATTGGTGAAAGTGATTTCACCAATAATTTTTTATGTTAAAGAACATATAGTGGTTGAGAAGGAGATAATAAAGGAATTAATAACATCATTCTATACTCAAACATTGCTCAAGGAGTTCCCTAAAGAACAAATGAAATCTAATTCACTTATGGGAGATCGAAATTTTTTTGGAATAACCCTAAAATCACTTTGTTGAAGATAACATGAAACTTGATATTTCCATCATTGATAATGAAAAATCAACACCTATCTACCTCTCTTGATTTTGAATATGGTGATTAAGATACACCTATTGAGATTGATTTTATAATGGTCCTATAAGAAGAGATCAATTTCCAAGATGACTTATTTGAAAGGGATGATTTCTTTCTTGATTCTACATGTTTTAATCTTATTCAAGATAAAATTTTTTTCTAACTTATCCTTTTCTAAAATTTATAATATAGCACAAATGGAGAAGGGATAGGATGTTAAGGAATATACCACACAATTAGTGTCTATATAAGAAGAGTTATAGAAGCATGTGGGGGTAAAAATACCTCCTCAACAATAACTTGTATACCATATAGAGAAGGACACCATGAAAGTAAAAAGGGGGAACACCTATATTATTTTCCCTCCCACTCTAGAACTCAAATTCTCTATTTGTTCTTTCTTAAGGGTAGGGAATTATTTTGTATTCTTTGGGGTTATCCAGTCTCATTGTCTACTCATTCACACTAGGAAAAGTCACATGTGGTGGTTCATCTCAAAGAAACCACACCCGCCATCTGATTGGGGATAAACTATTGCAACTTCCTAACTAGGGGAAATAAAAACCTAGAACATACTTGGGGGTCTAGAACAATCATTATACCTTTTCCTTACCCTTTATCTTTGTTTTTAATTATTTTTATTGTGTTTTTTCTTTTCTTTCATGTATTTTTTGTTGAGCAAGTGTTTTTTTTTCAACAACACTCTATTTTATTAAGGGGAGATCATTGAGAACATTTATCTATCTCTTTATGATGATTTTGATGTTCACAAATACCCATATTTGTTATATTAATGATTTTACTTTGAGTATATTTTAGGAAATTAATATTTTTTATTTCTCTATTTTGGAATAATATTAAAGCATTTAATCTGTGTGGAATATTTGAAAAAGTGTTAGAAAATCATTTTAGCATGATCTGGAAACACTGTTCATTCTCTACGTGTTCAGAAATCACTTTCCCGTGTTCTGGAAACACTGTTCATACCCTACGTTGAGGAGCGTAGTGTAAGAATGGAATCCATCGTTTACTTTATGGCATATCAAAAAAGTATGGTTAAGAAACCATATGTTATAGACAAAAGTATGGAAGAAGAACCCTACGTTTGGAAGGAACCTTACGTTCAGGATATCTGAAAAGTATGGAAGAAGAACGCTACGTTAGTATGGAACATTATGTTTGTTTCTTAAAAGTATGGTTCATCAACCTTACTTTTGAAAAAAACCTTACGTTTTATCAAAAAGTATGGATCATATATGCTATATTTGGAAGTTGATAAAAGTATGGATCATTAACCTTAATTTTATAATGAACCTTACGGATCATGTATCTTATGTTTTGCTAAAAAGGAAAGTATGGATATTGTACTGTACATTTGAGAGTTGAAGAGAAAAGTATGGTTCATCAACCTTATGTTATCAACCTTACGTTGTCAGCCTTATGTTGTGAACCTTACATTTTGAACCTTACGTTGTGAACCTTACATTCAGAGAATGTATGCTATGCAGTTCAACCCTACGTTTGGCGTGAGAGATTTAAATTACGACCTTATTGAGCAACGGTATTTATATAGATTATTAGGCTGATTTCAAGCCAAATTCAAAGCCCGGTTTTAAAGAACGTCTTTAACTAATTCAAAGTTGTTTATTTTTTATTCAAAGGATCAATTCAAGAGGAGATTTTCAAGCTGAATATTCAGGGGAGTTACAACTACTCTATTATTAAAACATTTGAATATCGCGATTCTAAAGGTGGCTTTTATGGATATAAATTTTTAAGGAAAATGCTCGTCATTATTCTATATATATCTCTGATATTTTGTATTTAAAAAATGGTTAATCATCAAGAAAATATATAAAAAACTCTTGAGTTATTCATGACTACAGTTTTATAGAGTCATTTGAGATTTACAGATATGCTCCTACCAAGATCTACCAAACTTTGTTTTTCTAAAGAAGAAGAAACACGTTGAAGATTCATCGTTTCTACATCAAAGATATTTCATGAATCCATTATTTTTTGAGTTTTTGAATTTATTTCTATATTTATTAAAACTAGATCGACTCAGAACTTCCCTTATCTGAAGAACATCTTTTCTGAAGATGACAATCTATCTAGTTTCAGTTGCGTGTTGTTGCAATTGTGAAGGTCAATTGGAAAGTATTTCAAGAAAAATACTATTTTTATTTTTGAGTAATCGGATTCTTGTACTAAGCTGTGTATTCGGTTCTGTGTATGAACCAGAAGGCTCTATTTTTATCCTTAACTTGTAAAGGTGTCAACAACCTTCACTCAGTTGTGAACGGTCTATTGATAAGAGGACCAGATAGTGAAAATCACCAAGCTCGTGGAGTTGAGCATTGGTGGAGTGGAATAGGGGCCTTTTGTTCCCCGAACCACTATTCATTCTTGCATTCTTTAACTATTTATTTTCTGATGTATAAACAATCTGATAAAGATAAAATGACAGACTCAGTCATCATCAAAATTTGTGAAGAATTTGTAAGAGTCACAATTCACCCCCCCTCTTGTGCATATTTAGTATATCCTGATCCAACAATTGGTATCAGAGGAGGATCTTTTGTCAAACCTATAAAAAGATGAAATTTTTTGGATTATACAGAGCACAATGGTTGATACACGAGAGGGTATGTCAATGGTTCAAGTTCCCTACTTCAATGGTAAAAATTATGGATACTGGAAATCAAGGATGATCATTTACTTAAAGAACCTTGGATACAAAGTCTACTCAAAACTTTTAACTCCCTGTGTGATTCCAGAGAACCCTGAAACATGGAGTGCTGATACAGAAGAATATTACAACATAAAATTGAAAGCTATGAATGCTATAATCTATGGTCTTGGACCAGATGAATTCAATAGAGTATCTCAGTGCCCGACTACTTATGAAATATGGCAGACAATTGCAGTTGCTTATGAAGGAACTGACAATGTCAGACAGATGAGGTATGCCACAGCTAAATTGAAATTCGATACATTCAAAATGTTTGAAGGATGAAGCATCATTCAGATGAATGGAAGTCTTACAAAAATTGTTAATAACATCACTGCCTTGGGAGATCCTATCAAACAAGCAGATCAAGACCTGAAAGTACTGAGAGTACTACCACCTAGATAGAATGGGATATCAGGGGCTATTAGACAATCATCACTAGTCAAAGATCTTACAATGAGAGATTTAATTGGAACTCTTATGGTGTATGAAGCTGAGATGCAAGATGAAGCAAATGAGCATAAAGTCTTGATCAAGAGATAAAATACTTCTTTGAAAGTAACATCTCAAAATAAGAGTAGAAATATGAAGAAAGAAATTAGAATGAAATCAGATAATGTTGATTCATCTTATTCAGATGTGGAACTGGATCAGCTAGACATAAAGTTCATTAAATTCTACAGAAAGAATAAGGAATTCAAAAAATACTTCAAAAAGGATGAAAAATAACCAAGGGAAGTTAGATTCTATGAATGCAAGAATATGGGTCACATTAGACCTGACTGTCCTCAATTAAAAGAATAAAAGAAAAATAAATTTTTCAAAAACAATGATTATGAGCAGAAAGACCAAAGAGCAATGAAAGCTACTTAGAGTGTTTCTTGAGACTCCAGCAGCTCATCAAAGTTTGACTCAGAAAAATAAAAATCAAATCTAAAAGAAAATATGTGCTTTATGGAAGAAGTTGATGAGGTACAATCTTATTACTCGTTTGATTCTGATTTTAGTTGTTCAAATAATAAACTTGCAGCCTACTGCAACATTCTAGAATTAAAATATGATTCCTTATTTAAGAAACATAAATCACTGAAAAATATTCACACTTCTATTTTAGAAGAAAGAGACACACTGCTAAAACAACATCAAGAGTTAATTGAAACATATAACTCATTATACATAAAATGTACAGATAATGAAACTAAAATAAAAACAATACAAACAAAAGTAGAAACATACAAAAGTGAAGCTCTTGTTTTTATAAAAGTAGAAAATACACTAAATAAAATTCTTGGAAATAATGTGATTAAAAAGGAAAGATATGGAATAGGCAGTAAAGGTGAGAAACCCAAACTATATAAGAACAATTTTATTCCAAGTACAAAAGGTAAAATTTTCAACTAATGTGGAACAAAAGGTCACATATCTAAAAATTGTTATTTAAGGCAACCGAAAATAAGTGGGATTAAGAAATACTTTTTTTCAAACAGTTTATATGATTGTATTTATTATAGAAAAACAAAGCAAGTCTGGATTCCCAGGTCTTTGTTGGCTAACACTGCTGGACCCAAAAAAATATGGATACCAAAACAAACTTTTGTTTAAATTCCATTGCAGGAAGCAGGTCACATAAGATGAACTAAAATATGGTATATGGATAGTGGCTTCTCCAGTCATATGAGTGGGAATTCATCGAATTTTAAAACATTAACTCAAAATGGTGGAGTATTAATAACATTTTATGACAATGCCAAAGGTAAAATTATTGGCATTGGAAATATTGAAGATCCAGAAGCTGTCTCAATTAAAAAAGTACTTTATGTACAAGGATTGAAACACAACCTAATAAGTATCTCTCAACTCTGTGATGATGGTTATTTTGTTGATTTTTCTAACAATTGATTTTATATTTTAAAAGATAAATTGCTTAAATTTAGAGCACCCAGAACTGATAATGTTTATACTCTGGACTTAAATTCCTTGTGTAAACAAAAATTAAACTGCTTAACTGCTAAGATAAATGAATCATGGATATGGCATAGAATACTTGGACATTGCAATGTATAATCTTTACATAAGTTATCTATGAAACAATTAGTTTCTGATTTTCCTAGTCTCAAATTTGAAAGTGATAGATGTTGTGATGCATGTCAACTTGGAAAGTAGAAAAAATCATCCTTCAAATCTGTTAGAAAAATTGCTACATCTAAACCTCTAGAACTTATCCATATGGATTTGTTTGGACCTTCAAGAATAGCAAGCTTGGATGGTAAATTATATTTATATGTTTTAGTTTATGACTATTCTAGATTTACTTGGATTTATTTTTTAAAATATAAAAATGAATCTTTTACTATATTTGAAAGTTTTTTCAAAGATGTCCAAAATGAAAAAGGTTTTAAAATAATTTCATTAAGAAGTGATCATGGTAGAGAATTTGAGAATCTGGAATTTAATTCCTTTTTCTCAAATATGGGTATTAAACACACCTTCTATGCACCAAGAACACCTCAACAAAATGGAATTATTGAAAGAAGAAATAGGACTATTTAAGAAATGGCTAGGACTATGCTAAATGAATACAATCTTCCTACCTATTTTTAGGCAGAAGCTGTAAGTACAGCCAGCTATATAATGAATAGAGTTTTAATCAGACCAATTTTTAAAAGGACACCCTATGAACTCTGGAATAATAGAAAACCTAAAGTAAATTACTTTAAAGTATTTGGATGCAATTTTTACACCTTAAACACCAAGGACAATATTTGTAAGTTTGATCCAAAATCTGATGAAGTAATTTTCTTAGGATATTTTGCTACTTCCAAAGCTTATAGAGTTTTTAATAAAAATTCAAGGATTGTTGAAGAATCAGTTCATGTGAAATTTGATGAATCTGATCCCTTTGAGAAAATGAAAAATCAAATTGATGAATCTAACTCTAATGATAACATGAGACTTGAGAACTTAAAAGATGATTTTGAAAAGGATTTAAATGAAATTAAGTCCATTTCAAAAGAACATGACATTGAAGAACCTAACCGTGTACTACCTAGACAGTTTAGAACCCTAAATAATCATCCTTTAAAAACTGTTATAGGATACCTAGACACTAGAATAAAAACTATAATAAATGTATGAAATCTTGTTGAATTCTCTACCTTTCTATCCCAATTATCACCTAAGACATTAGAAGAAGCCTTAGTTAATGAAATTTGGATGATAGCAATGCAAGAAGAACTAGACCAGTTCAAGAGAAATGAAGTTTGGAATTTAGTTGAAAGACCTCAGAACTATCCAGTTATAGGAACTAAATGGGTCTTTAGAAATAAACAAGATGATCAAGGAATAATAACTAGAAATAAATAAAGACTAGTAGCTAAAGGATATAATCAGGATGAAGGTATAGATTATGATGAGGCCTTTGCACCTGTAGCTATATTAGAAGCTATTAGAATCCTTTTAGCCTATGCATCTCATATGAAATTTAAATTATTTCAAATGGATGTTAAGTCTGCCTTTTAAATGGTTACTTATTGGAGGAAGTTTATGTTGACCAACCTTCTGGTTTTGAAAATTCACAAAAATTGGATTTTGTTTTTAAACTTACTAAAGCTCTTTATGACCTTAAACAAGAACCTAGAGCTTGGTATGAAATATTAAGTTCTTTTATTTTGAAAAATGATTTTACTGTCGGGATGTAAGATCCAACATTGTTTAAGAAAACTGTTAACTCTAATATTTTATTGGTTCAAATTTATATTGATGATGTGATTTTTGGTTCAACAAACAAAAAACTTTGTCATGAGTTTTCAAATTTAATGCAAAAAGAATTTGAAATGAGTATTATGGGAGAATTAAATTTCTTTTTAGGACTTCAAATTTATCAAAAGGATTTTGGAAATGTGTTAAATCAAAGAAAATACATTACTAATTTACTAAAGAAATTTGGACTTGAAAACAGCAAGACATATATAACTCCTATGTGTACTAATATAAAACTTGATTTGGATGAAACTGGAAAATCAGTTGACAAAAAGTTATATAAAGGTTTGATTTGTAGTTTATTATATCTTACTACAAGTATTCTAGATATAATGTATTCATCATATCTTTGTGCTAGATTTTAATCTAATCCTAAATAATCTCAATTAAGTGTTGTTAAAAGAATTTTTAGATATATAAAAGGAACTATTTTTCAATATATTCTCTATCAAAAATCTTTTGATTTTAATTTAATTTAATATTCAAATGCTGAATTTGGAAGTTGTAGATTAGATAGAGAAATCACCTCAAGGACTTGTCACTTTTTAAGAAAATCTTTAGTTTCATGGTCTAGTAAGAAACAATACTTAGTTTCCATGTCAACAGTCGAGGCAGAATATATATCTATAGGCAGTTGTTGTGAACAAGTTTTGTGGATGAAAAACACTCTTATGGAATTTGGAAAAAAAATTAATAACATACATATTTTATGTGATAATAAAAGTGATATAAATATTTCAAAAAACCCTATTAATCATTCTAGAACTAAGCATAATGATATCAGACATCATTTTCTAAGAGATCATGTTCTTAAAATGGATATATTCTTATAATTTGTAAGTAATAAAATTCAATTATTTGATATTTTTACTAAATCACTTCCCACTGTGAGGTTTTATTTTATTAAGAAAATCTAGGTTTATTCAATTTTAAATGAAATATTATTTTTAATTTTTACACATTTTTTTATCTTCACTATTTTAAATAATTTAATTGTTTTATTTTAGAATAATTTACAATTTTATTTGTATTTTTTCCATGTATATTTTATTTTATTTAAATAATGTAATGATTATTATGTAAGTAAATGACATGGGAATCAAGGATATCAGAAACCGTTTCAAATTCCAAACTTGTTCATTTTCTCAAAACCTTTCGAAACACCAAAAACCCTTACCACCTTCGTCTACCTTTGGCTAAACCTTTGAAACCCTAAACATTCGATCCTTCAAAACATTGAAACAGAAATGGACAAGACACAGAGAATCGAGGAAAGATAAGCTATTAATTCCAAGCACCAGTGCATGGAAGGAAGAAAGATTCTACAGAGAAAAGTAATCGACCTGGAATGGTTGTATCAAATGGATCTCATACTGCGGAAAGCCCTTGCTTTTCAGAATCTCAAGCAGACTTTCAGTGGAGAAAATACAAAGTTTCTATATGAGGTAGAGATTCATCACTTTTTCAAACCCATTCATTTCAATATTGGAGATATAGAGGATATAATAGTTGTGAAAATTGAAGATCAGTATTTTTCAATTTCATCTATAGAAATAGATAGAATCTTAAACTACCCTCATGAGGGAGTTTATCATTTCAACTTAAAGAATATTGGAGATGATGAAAATAATTTAGAGGACATTATGTCATTTTTATTTGGATCTACAAGTATAATAAAAATGTTCATGAAGGATCTGGAACCTGATCAAAATATTCTTGCTAAGTTTGTGCAAATAGCGATTGCGCTTAGGATGTTAGAGATGGAGAATATTGTGTTTCCTAACATGTACATAATGTTTTTTCTTATGAGTGAAATCAAATTGAATTTTCCGAGATATATGGTAAGATATCTCAACTATTGTTGTCAACCAGAGGTTAGAATGAACTTCTATACCTATGGAAGGTTCATTTAAAAATTACTATTTAAGTCTGATATGGTAAGATTAATAGATGCCAGAGTAAGATTCCATCACAACAATATTTTCAATGCTGGAACTCTAAGAAAGATTGGATTCTTCTGGAGTACTGCGAAAGGAAATATTATGCCTGTTGGAGCTGAGGAAGACCAGGACTCAGCTCAGGGGGAGCAACCTGCTAAGTCTAAGGAAGGCATGGATGAATTAAGAGCAACTGGAACCTCAAGAAGACTGAGATTTGAAGTAGTTGATCCATCCGCTGATAAGGAAAGTCAAGAGGGACTTCATAGGAAAAGACATTGAGTGGCTCCAACTGGTGAGGAGCATATTCAAGAAACTGATGATACAATTGAATCTCTTCTGATCTACAGATTTATTAGAGAACCTACAGTATAGAAAATTGAACAACCAACATTTTTCCAGATTGAGGTGAATCCTCAAGTGGAAAAATAAATTTTGCCTCAAACTATTGAAAATTCTGGAGAAGTTGAAGTGGCTATACCTGAGATTGTTCAAGAGGAATTAGATCAAGAGGAACCTATTTTAGAAGATACAGTTTTGGAAGAACTCAATGAAGAAGATGCTTAGGAATAGTAACATCCTACTGATGTGAATTTAGAAGAGAATCCTTCTGAGATTCGTACTGAAGTTATTAATGAGGATTTTTTTGTGGATGAGTCAGGGAAGGACTTGAATGAAGAATCAATTGAGAAGCCAGTACAAAGAGAATATGAAGAGAAATAGGATGTTGAATCTCTACCTTTAGTGTTGTTAAAACTAGTGGAAGATCATACTGAGAATCAAGCACAAGGTTCCACTAATTCTATGAATGCAGAAGTTGAGGAGCTATATAGAAAGTTAACCAGAGTTGAATCAAAAAATTCTGATTTAAGAAGAGCATTGTAAAAGAAAAATCATAGATTTCATAAATTGAAATCCAGTTCTGTTTCAAAACAGGAAGTTTACGTTTTTAAGAAGGATATGTTGGCTGAAGTTGAAAATTTTAAATCTGAGATGGTAATGAAGTCAGATTTGGAATATTTTAAGCTTTTCATGGAGCAATGGTTTACAACTATCAGGAACAGTCAAGCAAGTACCTCATGTACTTAGCCTGATCTAATAAGGAGATTTTAGGCCATTACAACATTAATGAGCAATATGAATGACAGATTTCAGTAATTATAGTGTAACAGTGCTCCATTATATATTATGTTGGATAATCAAAAGCATCTTATTGACCAGATTACCTCAAATGAACCAGGGATCAGAGTTCTATTGAACAGATTCAAATAGAAGCTAAATCTATTTATAGAGAAGAAAGAGAGGTTACATGAGCTTTTTAGAGTCAATTTGATTGAATATATCCATCTGACTCATGAATTAAGGGATATCATAGTTTAGTTAGGTAATGGACTCATGAAAAGGTTGTGACTGCAGATGTTAGAACTCAAGGAAGTCATTCAGAGGCTTTGAAACCTGTTTCCCAAATCTTTTTATCCCAACCTTTATTCTCATTGTCATTACTGTACATGTAATTATATTTTCAATAAAATATACTTGCATCTCATTTTCATATGTTTTGATTTGTTTTACTTAACTGTCTATGTTAAAATGCCAGTAATCCAGTTTCAAATATTCATAAACAGTTTATCATAGCATTTACTTAAGTTCAGTGCTAAATTAAAATGTGTTATATTCCTTATTCTATCATTCTTTTTGATATCATAATAAATGGTAGAAATATGGATAAACACAACATATTTTTTAAGGGGAAATATGGATAAACACAACATTTTTTTTACTCATAGGGTAGAAAATTCTTAAAGTTTTTTCTAGGAGAAATTTTTGGATAAACACAAAATTTTATTTTATTTATTTATAAAGGAGGAGATATTATTTTAATTTATAAAGGGGAGAAAATGTAAAAATTAAGAAATAATTATGTTAAAATAAAATATTGTTTT
Source organism: Viscum album (assembly GCA_963277665.1). Lineage (NCBI taxonomy): Eukaryota > Viridiplantae > Streptophyta > Magnoliopsida > Santalales > Viscaceae > Viscum > Viscum album. The sequence goes on from OY728141.1 coordinate 1,333,280,972, forward strand.
TATATTTGAAAAATTCTAAACTATATACAATTAATTTTTTAAGATAATTTCATTTTTTATTTCATGGGTTTTATGATAATCAAAAAGGGGGATATTGTTGAGAAAGTGTTGTTTTCAACAACACTCTATTTTATTAAGGGGATATCATTGAGAACAATACTCTATCTCTTTATGATTATTTTTATGTTCACAAATACCCTTATTTATTATTTTAATGATTTTACTTTGAGTATATTTTAGGAAATTAATATTCTTTATTTATTTATTTTGTAATAATATTAAAGCATTTAATCTGTGTGGAATATTTGAAAAATTATTCGAAAATCATTTTAGCGTGTTCTGGAAACACTGTTCATGCTCTGCATGTTCGGAAATCACTTTTGCGTGTTCTGGAAACACTATTCATACCCTATGTTGAGGAGCATAGCGTAAGGATGGAATCCATCATTTACTTTACGACATATTAGAAAAGTATGGTTAAGAAACCATATGTTATCGACAAAAGTACGGAATAAGAACCCTACATTTGGAAGGAACCTTACGTTCGAGATATCAGAAAAGTATGGAAGAAGAACCTTGCATTAGTATGGAACATTATGTTTGTTTCTTAAAAGTATGGTTCATCAACCTTACTTTTGAAAACAACCTTAAATTTTATCAAAAATTATGGATCATATACCTTACGTTTGGAAGCTGATAAAAGTATGGATCATCAACCTTACTTTTATAATGAACCTTACGGATCATGTATCTTATGTTTTGCTAAAAAGGAAAGTATGGATATTGTACTGTATGTTTGAGAGTTGAAGGGAAAAGTATGGTTTATTAAAAATACGTTATCAACCTTTTGTTGTCAACATTATGTTTTCAACCTTACGTTTTGAACCTTATGTTCATAGAATGTATGTTAAGTAGTTCAACCCTACGTTTGGCGTCATAGATTTAAATTACCACTTTATTGACCAACGGTCTTTATGCAGATTATTATGTTTATTTCAAGAAAAATTCAAAGGTTGATTTTAAAGAACATATTTTACTGATTCAAAAACGTTTATTTTTTATTCAAAGGATTGATTCAAGAGGAGCTTTTCATGCTGAATATTTAGGGGAGTTATGACCGCTCTATTATTCAATCATTTGAATATCACGATTCTAAAGGCGACTTTTATGGATCTAAATTTTTAAGGAAAATGCCCGTTGGTCTTCTATATATATCTGTGATATTTTTTATTAAAAAATAAGGGTGAATCATCAAGAAAATATATAACAAACTCTTTAGTTCTTCACAACTATAGTTTTATAGAGTCATTTGAGATTTAAAGATATGTTGCTACCAAGATCTATCAAACTCTATTTTTCTGAAGAAAAAGAATAAACATGTTGAAGATTCATCATTTCTACATCGAAGATCTTTTATGAATCCATTGTTGTTGGAGTTTCTGAATTTAATTCTATATCTATTGCAACGGGATCGACTCAGAACTACCCTTATCTGAAGAACATCTTTTCTGAAGATGGCGATCTATCTATTGTCAGCTGCGTTATGTTGCAACTATGAAGATCAACTGGAAATTATTTCAAGACAAATACTATTTATTTTTGAGTAACCGGCTTCTTGTACTAAGCTGCATATTTGGTTCTGTGTATGAACTAGAAGTATCTTAACTTATAAAGGTGTCAACTGCCTGCACTCAGTTGTGGACGATCCATTGATAAGAGAATCATATAGTGAAAATCACCAATCTCATGGAGTAGAGCGTTGGTGGAGTGGACTAGGGGCCTTATGTTCCCTGAACCACTATACATCCTTGCATTCTCTAACTGTTTATTTTTCACTGCATAAACAATCTAATAAAGACAAAAGGATTGACTCAGTCATCATCGCGATTTGTGAAGAATTTTTAAAATTCACAATTCACCCCCCCCCCTCTTGTGCGTATTTGGTATAACCCGATCCAACAGTTTTAAAGTGGTAGAAGCTATGAGCTTAACTCAAATATTCCACTAAAAAAATCAGGTGGTGTCTTTCCTTTTATTTTTTTTATTTGCTGCCCAATTGAAATTATATATGCAAAGAATTATTGATCTAATTTGAACTAAAAATAGAGTAGTAAAAGGAATAAGTATGGGTGAGATCTCTCAATATATTTTTAAGAATTTTTTGTATTTTTTCATTTTATTTTTTATATATTTTTCATAATTTTTCATGTTTTACTTTTTTATTTTTGGTTTGGTTTTAATATTACTGAGATGAATTGAATACTTTGGAAAATAAAAACCATATTAGTATTTTTGTAACATTTATTGATTTGAATATTTTTTGTATTTAAATGATTCATTAATGGATTTAGTTTCTTTATTTTTGATATTTTCATTTGATGTAGTTTGATTGATTATGAAACTCATGTGAACTAGTATTGTCTGAATTAAAAATATTTCCCAACCCTAGAGGTTTCTAAACCTGTTTGACATCTTATTTAAATTTCTCTTTTTATTAAGAGTATTGAGACATGTTTTTTGATATATAAATTTCTTTTTTTCTCTTTTTCAAATCTTTTAGAGCCCATAGAATGTCTCAAGTATGATTGAGGCACCACATTGAAATCCCTTTTTATATTGAACTCAAATTTTTCTCTAACTTTACATATAAATTTTATTAAGATCCTATTATCCATGAAATACCTTGTTAAGAATCTACATTACAAGTATTTTATCCCTTTAAAACCTGATATATATGTTAAATTCATGATTATTATTTAACTCAAGTGTGGGGGAGGGAGAAGATTAGTTGTACATTGATTTCCCAAAGAATTTTTTTGAAATAAAAAAAAGTGTTGCTATATTTATTACTGATTTGGTAGAATAAATTTCTTGATGGAAAGATAGATGGGTTACCTAAATATAATTACACATATGTTTTGGGTGTTCACCAATATTTTAAGATCAAAAGCTTCCTCTTTTTCCTTCAAAAATATTATTCTAGAGCTAAATCCATATCTGAATTCAAGCTAAAATAATGCTAAAATGGGGGGAAAGAGGGAAGAAATTTATCATTGATGCTGAAAAATCCAATAATTAACTTTCCAATAATATTAATAGTTTTTTTAGGGGATTAATTTTTTAGTTTATTGAGGAGTACACCATTCTTGATCAAAACTATTTTCAAGAATTTACTTCACTTTAGAGCTTAACCCTTCTCATTCTACCTTAGATGTTTTTATAATTAAAACCTACCAACCCTAAGCCTCAAAACAACCCATTAAAAATAGTTCATGATCAAAAAATTTGTGACTCTATGAAGTGAAGATACTAGGAGGATCAAAGTGTATAGAGATCACACAATTTATTGAGAATGAGAAAAACTCCACACACAAAATCCTTGAGTGAAGAGAGAAATATTTTTTTAGGGAGGTGGGTATGACATGAACATGAAGATTAATATGAGATTGACTGGATTTTTATAATTTTTTAGGAGTTATATAATTTTTATCTGTTTATGTGGCATAATATTTTCCTTGATATGATAATTGATCTGTGTTTTCATTTTTGTTTTGGTAGGTTTTTTTTACCTTGATATTAGATGATTTCTTAGGAGTAAAATGCTTAAGTGTGGTGGAATTAATAGAGAAAATATTTTCAATAATTTTACTTTGAATTTAAATTTTTTTTAATCCCAAAATAGTTATATTTTAAGTTTAAGTGTCACGTTTTAGGTTTTTGGACTATTTTGAGCTTAATTGTTAAAATGGACTAATTTTGGATGTTAACTGTTTTTATTTTATTATGTATTTTGGTTATAACTATTTATATACTAAATTAAATTATGAAATTAATTTTCTTTAGGATTATTTTTTTTGGTATGCATTTCATAAAACTGGACCAAGAGATGAATCCACCATTTAGAGGCCCAAAACCAGCTCATAATTTGGGCCTCAAAATCTATACATAGATCTGGATACTTCTTAACATAGGAACATATCTCATAAATTTCTGATCCAAATGATATGAAATTCTAAATGGATAAATATAAATTTTGGAGGAACAACTTTCATAATATGTTCCCACTTTATTCTATTGATATCAAGGCCATAAATACATGGGGAACCAGATATGTGGAATATGATGAGTTAGCTAGTCCATATTAATTTCCCAAAGTAAATCGGCTATAAATATATCCCCACATGTATAATAATTTTGAAAAATATTGGGTAGATATAGGGGAAATATAATAACAACTTTCTAGAATAAAACATTTTCCAATTCTTCCATAAATATGTATATCATTTGTAACCTTTCATAGGATGATTTTGGAGCCAAAATATTTCACTCTTATCCTTATAAATTTTTAATAACATAACTTTTCAAGGGATTATCCACTTCTGGCCCCCATAACTTTCTTTCCTTATTTTTTTGGGAGAGTTAATCCCCCTTAATTCTCAATAAAAAATTATTTTAAGTCAGTTAGTTTCATGTTTCATTTTATTTTCATTCTATAATTGCATTTCATGTTTTAATTTTAGTGTCCTAATTTCTCTCTAATTATATCACTCTTTCATTTCCTCTCCCCATTTTCTTATTCACTAAAAACTCTTATGTTCATGATCATGAGTAGCTAAACCAAGGAATTTCTTGAGGGATTAATCCAATGATGAACCCAATTCTTTGAACATTCATTCTTAATTTTTATTTTTATTTTTATTCTTAGAGCTAGGCTGAGGGGGGTCTTAGTGGGAAAGGAACCTTTGTGTATCCACTTACTACTCAAGGCTTATCTTTATCTTTTGAAATATTATCCCTTGACTGGGGAGGTGGATATGTGGTTTAGTCAATTGAGTGCACTATATATTCTCAACCATAGGAAAAATAGGATATTCACACATACTATAGAGTGTGTTCATTAAGTAAATTTGAAACTAATAATAAGACAATGAAGGTTCACTCGAGATGATTCTCTCAATAATATCTCATTTAATTCTAAATTAAATTTGTTTTAATTCATTATATATGCATTAAATCTTCATGTTTGATTTTATTATTGCATTATCAATTCAAAAAAATCAATTTCTTTTAGTTTTATTTCATAAATAAAAAAATATATAAAAAAATATGTAAACTAGAAGTAATGAGTGATTAGCCACAACAAATCCTCAAGATAATGTCCTAGTTCAACACCTATGCTACACTTAGTAAAAATAATAAATATTTTTAGATTGAACACAACAATGCTTCATTATAAGGATTGGGATGACCTGGAACATGACCCTCCCCTTGGAAGTGAGTAAGAGGACTTATGGGGATTTCTAGCCACTAACCAACTATTACTCTTGTTTTGGACACCCAAAACTCCAAAAAAAAAATCCTAGAGTCCCTCACTATGGTCCAGGTAGTTTTTTTCAATATAATATTTGAGAAATTTTCTACCATCTTTAGGACCATCAATTAACCTACCTAGGGAGCAGCAGTCACCTAGATGTCTTCCACTAATAGTGCAATAGGGTTGAGATCACAATTCTCCTAGTATCTTAGCATCCTGAATCATATGGATACCATAAGAATATATATAAAACTTTCATTAAGATACTTTCTATGCTCCATTGGGTTATGAAAGAGGCATCATAATATGCTCAAATTAGAGGTAGGGGTAGTATGCTTCCCTCCATTTCAGCCATATCCTACAACAATGATGGGACTGTCAATCTCTATAGTCTACTGATAGTGAAGGTTCCTTTATGAGTACCAACACAGTTAATGTTGTCAATACCGACCCACTAAAGGATCAAAGAAATAGGGCTGCTAATATAGAGAACGACAAGGAAATTATGCCTCAAGGGGTGATGCAGTACCAAGCAGACCCCTTGGTAGGCACCCATACTCATCAGTAAAGATTAGTGTTATGTCTTAAGAGTCTCCCAAATGAGAATTGACTACCTTCTTTTCAATATTTTTACAAATTAAAGGGACAATACGATCCCGATGATCCATCTGAGGTTGCACCAAAAGCAGAGTCGGACCCCAGGATAACTACTTTGCTTCAAAATCTCAAGGAATACAAAAAGATCACCACAGAGCTCATTGTCAAGAAGCTCCCACACCCTGAAGACATCATAAGGGACCTTGTATCTCCTCTAATGGGGAACTTGTTCCTCCTTGTTTATACACCCCAATATTAACTTGGTGGCCCCAAACACATGGTCAGGGTAGAATCTAGGGGATACAACAAACGATAGAGATATGAGTCACCCACCCCACCTGAGAATTGTGATTATCTGTATCGAGATCAAGGACATGTTTCTCCCCAATTAGATGATCACTTCAACACATTGGTGGTCACAACGCCTTTCCAAGATGATTTGATAGCTTTTCTCGTCACCTAACTTGAGGCTCTAGAAACATGATAGGTGGCAATTCCGCCTGAAGGAAAGTCATAACTAGCATGGGTAGACCATGTTCAAATACCCCCAGAGTTTGGTAATACCATATTTACTCTATTTTATGGGAAGGTTGACCCACTACAACATCTATCCCACTTCTTCTCAAGGTGTGTTCTAATGTTGGGGACTCCAGAATAGAAGGAGACCTCCAAGCTTCTATGTTTTGTCTAGACTCTAAAAAGACCTACATTTTTCTAGTATAATCAGCTACCCATAGGGTCCATCACCAGTTGGGGGGACCTTCATAGATAGTTCTTAAACCATTTCAGCTCCACCTCATAGAATATGAGTATCTTTATCCTATTTAAATACAATCATAGGCCCAAGTAGCAAGTCACCAACTTTGTTTCCCAATGGAAGCGACCCACGTACTTGATCAACATGTCACTTTATCAATAATAGCTACTTAAGATGTGTGTAGATAATATCAAGAATGATCGGGTCCCTACCCTTATCTCCATAAACTACCCGAGTGGATTTTATGAGTTTTTTAAAAAGGATCATCATCTCGAAGAAACCTTACAGTAGACTAAGCTGCAGTCATGCCCATTTCCCATTCCATCTCTTACAAGAAGGCCCATAAAATCAAAGGCAACCATTATTATGCATGTAGAGGTTTCTGTGATAGTAAACCTATTAGACCCTTTTCTGAATTTGTCTCACCAAGAACATCCTCTCCCTACATAGCCCCTCCAAGTTTAGCCTCATCAAGCACTACCACCTTGATGAGAGAATGTGGATCTATCCTCCATCGTGGATAGGATCATAGGGTTCCATTCATATAAATAATGAACAAGACCTATTATTTTAGGGATTATTAGGTCCTAGAATATTTCATATATGACCAAGAAAAGGGGATCCTAAAGTTTTTGTAATACAAAAGACCCTAGGAGGTTGGAATCACTAGCTAAGCTGACCATTTCCCATATCACAGGATCCTTGGACACACCATTAGAGAATGATTTGGATTCAAATATTGGATCCATGACCAAGTAGATTGTAGATTTGTTAAATTGGGTGATGTTATGGTATAGGTGGAACATGTTTCCACTTTCCCTAATAATGATATAAAATACTCCAGCAAGTGGAAATAGGTTACCAACCATGGGACATAGAAGTTTGATGATTGATTGTATCATAATACAGTCACTCACACCCATGGTATCATCTGTTCCACTTGAGAAAGATAGAACCTCTTTTGGTTACCATACCTCCTTCAACCGCTACCTCCACATCTACATCGTAGCCTCCCAAGTATTGGAAGAACATATGTTAATGGCATAAGGGAAATCAGATTCCTCCTCTGATACCAAAACCTGGTCACACCTTTGGCAATTTCATGCCTCCAAAATTGAGACATACACCCAAGGTATGATCATCCCTATACTATTCCACTGATGATGAGAAAGAATAAACCATTATGAATTCTATTAAATTAGTGGACTGCTTCACAATTCCCAACAATGAGGAATATTATGTAGACCCCAAGATGACTCTATCCAATGCTATCAAAGGAGAGGTAGAGGACACACTATTAGATGGAATGATCATGTCAGTGCTTTGAACTAGGTTGTGCGTGCTATTGAGACTAGGTAGAAATCCTTGTGTAGGGATCAGTAAGAATAACCCTCATGGTCTAGTCCATCAGGAATGCCTCCACATCCAACTGTATTATTTTATCATACAAATCATCCTTGATAGTTCCACAATCAGTTGTGTCCATCTAGGTCACAAAATCAACTAAATAGAACCCATATAGTAGTTGTTCAGACCAGAATAGCTAGCCAGTAGAATAATATTTCCTATAAAATTCAGGATTTACTGCCTCATTCAGAAGCACTTGTTGCACGTCCTACCAAGGAATGACCCTCTACAGAAAAATATATTCCCCTGGCATGGAATTATGATGTGAAAAAATCACATCACCGACATAACTACAAGGATTTTGATGATTGAGGCTCTAATCTTATCAAACGAAATGTGTGAGTCCCTTATCAAATATTTGAAAATCTCCCTTTAGTTTTAGGATGAGGTAGATGTGGATGATAACTACTATATAGAGGAGTCTGAGCAAGAGGAATGTCAAGCCACTATCTCATTTTCTAGATAAGATAAGGGTGTCACCATTTAGGAGCACATACAACCATTGTAGATCATAAGTCAGTTAAATGGTGTAGAAATACCTCACTGCCTAGTAGATATTATCTCCATGATTAACCTCATCTTGATACAGATGCTCCATAATTTGATACTTACATAATAAGATTTGACTCCCTCCAACCTGACAATTTAGCAGTATGATAAGAGTGAGAAAAAATCATGTGGAAAAATTTGGCTAAAACTCGACTTGATGGTCTGGAATCAATCAATGAATTTATGGTAGTTATACGATACTTCCTACAATGTGTTGTTAGGAATAAATTCGCTTCATTTTCATGTAGAATTATCCTCTTCATACTATTAGTTCCTAAAATACTCCATTGATGGTTGAGCATGGAAACTTTAGGGTGATGTGTCCCTATTTAACTCTTATGAGGCCCTCTGCCTAGAAGTTGGTTACTAAAAAAGGTAAGGAAAGCAGGTTTAAACTAATAGGTTTGAGTTCATCAATTCCCCTAAGCATCTAACGTCCATTGAAATAAATCCATGGGTATACTTGAGAGACATTTTTTCCCCAATTCATCGATTAGATACCATGACACCATGCCTATGTGGTTGTTTCATTCTCTTTAAGAAAAATGAGTAATCTAAAATTACCTCATACTCTTGGAGTGGATAGGACCAAATGATACTGGAAGACCCTAATATTGTGAAGTACTGATAATTTCTCCTCATGGAAACTGATCTAAGATATTCCTGCATGTTCCAAAAAGTAGGGTTTACTGGATAAAGGTTGACTCATTGTCATTGTTTCTATATAAATAGTGGACCTTATAGTTGGAAGCTGAATAGAATTGGATCAATATATTCCATAGACATAGTATTAGTATAACAAGAGCCCCTCTTAGAGGATTCTGTATCTACCAGAGAAGACGCCAATTCTCCCCCTGGGTTGACTGGCCTGGAAGAGTTTCCTCTTCCCTCTGATTACCCTATCTCAGATGATAAAGAGGGTTTGGATTAAGCCCCTATTACATTTGAATAGGGTGTCTCAACTATCATTGATGAGCTAACCTAGGTGAACCTTGGTATTGAGGAAGATATGAGGCTGACAGTGATCAATGAAACCATTTTCCTAGATGAGCAGTAGCAATAGGTGGCCTTCCTAAAATAGCACCATGATGTATTTTCTTGGATCTATGAAAAGATTTTATGGATAGACCATCAGGTTTTCATTCATCACCTTGGTCTCCTAGTGAGTCATCATAGGTTTAAACAACATCATAGAAAGATACACCCCTCTCATAGTGTTATGGTTGAGGTCGAAGTTGACAAGATTATTAATGAAAAAGTTTCTAGGGAAGTCCAGTACCCCAGTTGGATAGCCTACATTGTCCTACTTAGGAAGAAGAATGGGAATATCAAATCCTATATTGACTTACAGTACCTCAATCGCCATTTTCCAAAGGATGATTTTTCCCTCCTGGTTATAGAGATTTTTATTGATGCTACGACTGGGTTTCAGGCCCTCTCCTTCATGGACACATATTCTAGGTACAATCAGATCTAGATGTCCCTTGAGGATGAGTATCACCCCACCTTCAAGTCACCCTAATGGAATTTATTCAATCAGGTGATGCCTTTTGATTTAAAGAATGCTACATCCACTTACCAGTGGTCTATACACCATATATTTAATCCAATTCTATGGATGTTGGTGGAATGTTACATGGATGATAATGTGGTCAAATCCCTCTAATGTCAAGGCCATATCAAGAATCTTGAGAAAGTGTTCAAATTCCTCCACTCCTAACACTTAAAGATAAACCCCCTAAAGTGAACATTCTAGGTCACATTTGGAAAATTTCTCATCTTTTTCATAATATATATAGGTATAAAAATTGACCTAGAGAAAATCAAGGTTATCAGTCAAATGTCCCCCCTAATAAATCTCTGTGAGTTACAAGGCCTCAAAGTCCACTTATCCTACATACACCGATTTATTAAAAATCTATCTAGAAATTGTAAGGCCATCTTGAGGATCATGAAAAAAACGGCATCATTTTACAGTGGTATGAGGAGTGTTATACCGCCTTTGAGGATATCGAGCATCACCTACTACATCCTTCGGTTATGATGTTGCTCGTCTTAGTAAATCCTTTTTCCTCTATATGACCACTCTTGAATAGTCTCTCAACACCCTTATAGCCTAGGAAAACAATGAGATCTGGAAAATAGGTTATACTATCTCAACTGCATGCTCCTAAACATAGAGACCCGATACTCCCCCATTGAGAAAAGTTGCCCTGAGCTGGTCTTTGCAGTGTAAAAGACACGACATTATTTTTCAACACCATGAGATACATTTAGTGTCCCAAGTAGACCCACTAAAGTATATCCTCAATCACACCACGATGATGGGATGATTGGCACGCTGGGTGATAATCTTCTAGTAGTTTGATATTGGGTTTCTCCTATAAAAGGGAATCAAAGGAAAGCATTGGAAGACTTCCTAGCCACACATCCTACCCCTGAAGAAATTACCCTAAATGTTTATTTTCTAGATGAATATATTCTTTAATTTTTTAAGGATGTACTATGTTGGAAGATTCATTTCGATGGTACCTCCCAAATCCTGACTAATAAAAGGCTCAACGACCCCAAACTCAATAAGGTTGTCTTGGGAATCATTTTCATTACTTTAGCACTGTTTTTCTTTGCATATTCTTTCCTATTTTCATAAGGATGAACCAACAATGAGGCAGAGTATCAAACCCTTATTACTGGTCTCAAGTTGGACTTCAAGATTTATGTCCCCTGTTTATATGTGCAAGGTGACTCCAACCATGCTTCACAACTGTATTGAGTTTTCCAATAGGTTTCATGCATTTCAGATCCATGCTAAACATTGTGCATCAACCACTAATGCTTCTCTACACTACCAAATATTATTATCCCTTTTAATTATGGTGAATAGATGTTTTTGGGACATACCCACTAACATCAAATCAATAGTGAAGGTTCATTTTAATCATAATAGACTTCTTTTACAAATGGGAAGAATTGGTTCCCCTCAAATAAGTCAAAACTCAGCTTGTGATTTATTTTTTGAGATATCACATCATCCATCAGTTTGGGGTGCCTCATGTTATTCTTATAGAAAATGGATCTAACTTCTGGGTTGTCGAGTTGAAGAAATTATATTCCAAGTAAAACATCTAATCCAACCATAATTCCCACTACCATGCACAGGAAAATAGACAGCTCAAATTGTTTAGCATAACCCTCTCTAAAATATTACAAAAATTGGAAGGACATAACAAAAATAGTTGTCCTGAAAAGATTATCAATTCCATTTTGTCCTATCAGATGATAACTCATAATTATACCAAGGAAAAGCCATATTCCCTTGTGTATGGAATAGAGGTAGTCTTACCCATTGAGGTTTAGTTTCCATTGCTCTAAATGGATGTTTAAAACCAATAGGCACCATAAAAAATGGAAACTTTTCATCTAACTGAGCTAGAATACCTCAAAGAAAAATAGGCTTTAGGCATTACCTAACTTATAGAGGAACCATAATAGGATAGAAAGAGCATTCAATAATAAGGTTCATCTCTGCTCCTTCCTATAGGGTGACATGGTACTAGATGTTAGAATGCCAATGATACCTGACAAAAATCCACCAAAGTTGGATCCCAAATGGGAAATACCTTACATTATTCCTAAGGTATATTCTAATAGAGTATACTCTTTAATAATCGTGGATGGAGAGTGTATCACACCTCCTACCAATACCAAGTTTCCCAAGTAGCAATTCATGTGAAACCTATGGTCCAAACTCTATGACCATAAACTAGGATCCATGGTCAAATCTATGTGACCTTAAACTATAGCAACCATGGTCCAAACTCTATAACCTTAAACTAGGATCCATGGTCAAATCCATGTGACCTTAAACTATAGTAACCAGGGTCTAATCTCTGTGACCTTAAACTAATAGTATCTTATTTAGTCCAAATTTTATGACCTTAAACTATTTTCAGCCCCTATGGTCTAAGCTCTATGACCTTAAACTAGTAGTAACCATAGTCTAAGCTATATGAATTTAAATTGTAAATCCCAACATCCTTAGTTCATGAAATTAAACTATATCCTTTCCCTATATAATAAACACAGGATTCATCACATACCAAGTGTGGGATGAACAAAAATTTAACATCCTCATCACACGATGATAATTTGTAGCCTCACCTCATGTCATAAACACAGGATGCCCCATAAAAACCATGGGATGACTCAATTCCCTCATCAGAGAGGATATCCTCTAGTTTTGGTGTTAGTCTCATATCGTACCATATCCCCAAAACTACATGTTTCTTGATTCTCATTCCCATGGGATACATAGTGATGCCTAGACCCTCTATATTTGGGCTCATTATCCAATTCATTATAAACCCTTCCCCCAGGGGGGGAATTACATTTTCCAAAATTTAGCCCTTTGGCCCCACCTATGGTCCAAGCATTACGACCTGAAACTATGTGTAGTTTGTTTTGGGATATTTATGTGGCACATGGGCTTTCATCACCATCATTTCATGTCAGGTTTTACCTCTCTTGTTCCACACAAACATCCTTGAAACAAACACTCCCCCAATATAAGAATCATGACTTTAAACTATTTTACAAATTCTCCATGGTCCTAGCTGCATGACCTTAAACTACATATCCAACGTCCTTATATATGACATTTAAACTATAAAACATATGTCCCATCCTCATTGAAGAGGATAGACCCACCTATTTTTATTCTTGGTATTCTACCATACCGCATCTCTAGAATTATGTGTGGCTTGATTCCCATTCTCATGGGATACATAGTTATTCCTAAACCTCCTATCTTCAGGACCAATCATGAATTAATCAAAAAACTACCCATTACCTATGGAACTATCTCACATAATTGCCTTATGGTCCTCCTCCACAAGTGTAATACCCAATCATATTCCTTAACCCATTATCGGGCTGATATTCCCTTATGGCCCGACATGTGGAAGGGAGAATGGGAAACTCAATGTGTAATCCTAGAAAATTTCCTCATCACACGATGTCAAACTATAGCCTTACCCAGTATGAAATCAGGATGCCTCATATGATAGATATGATATTAACCAAACCAACATCATCAACACATGATGTTAAACTATAGCCTTACCCCATATAAAACTTGGATTCCTAATACTAAAAATATGAGATGATTCAATGTCCTTACTAGAGATAAAATCACATGACCAGTGTTAGTCTCCTACCACACCGTGTTCTAGAACTATGTATGGCTTTATTACCATGTCTGGTGGGATATATAGGGACTCCTAGATTTGAAATACTAGGACACACCTCATCACTAACCTATTTAATGGATTTTCCTATTATCCAAACCTTACAACCTTAAATTGTGTGCAACTAGTTTCAGGATTATTTTCTATGGTGCAGAGCCTCCTTAGCTCTTTCCTATTTGGTTTTAACACTTTATAACAAATCTAACATCCTTCATGTTCCTACTCTAGTTCCAAGCATTATGAGATTAAAAAATTTTCATCTGGCCTCTTGGCCCCATCTTCATATAGTTTACTTCACCTTCAGTGTTTCAGCATGCCAATTCCCCTTCTCTTTTTCATTACATCCTCACTTGAGAGGATTTCCCCTCCATCTGTGGTCTTCTATCAAACTGTATTACATAACTATGTGTGTATTGATCCTAATTCCCATGGGATATGTAGTGATTCTTAGATCTCATGTCCTAGGTCTAGCCCCCTTCGTCGACTCATTGTGGGGTATTTCATCCCCCAAAATCATAACATCAACTTGGGTGTGGTTAGTTAAGTTTTGTGTGGAAGAGGGTCTCTTTGTCCCTCCTTTCACATTAGGTTATCACTCTTTCATGCCACACAATCCTCCTTAAGACATGCACACCCTTTTACCCAAGATCTACAACCTTAAACTAGAAACTTCCCCTATGGTGTGAGCTCTATGACTTTAAACTATTAACATCCATAGTTCGAGTTGTATGGATTTAAACTAAAAATCCCAAAATCCTTAGAACAAGATGTTAAACTATAGCATTACCCTATATGAAACCGGGATGCCTCATATGATAAATATGAGATGACCATAGGATGAAATTTCCTCAAGACATTAAACTATATCCTTACCTCATATGAAATTGGGATGCCTCATATGATAAATATGGGATGACCATAGGATAAAACATACTTAGTGAACGGTGTTGATGTAACATCCCAAGTAAGTAATGAATAATAGATATTTTTATCTATGTCTATTAATGATTAAGATAGTGTTATAGAGGCTTAATATGAAAATAAATACAATCTTATGCATGGAATACACTAATATTCTTAAAAGATTGTTTTACTGCCTTTTGATGGCAAACCATTTTTGAATCTATATTTTGACAATTTTATAAACTATGTTTGTCAAAATAAACTTATTCTTTATGATTGGGACATCAAAATTTACCTTGTGTGAATTTTTGGTATTTTTCTGACAATGTTCATTTTTTAATGAATAGTGAAAAATACTGCATTTTACATCAAAACTGCTTTTTAATCTAATTTATTTATATTATTATATTATGTTTTGAATTGGTTTTGAAGTGAAATTAGAATATATTTTTACCATTTTATCCAATGGTGGTCATTGGAATCAATTTCACTTTGAAATTAGACTTAAACTGGTGTCAATCTTTTGATACTTATTGTTTTGTAAAAACACGCTATTTGCTCTGGCAGCGGGAATTAATTATTAAATTAATTAATGTGACCTATATGTTTTGAATTTTGTAAAATAGACTTCATTTTTGAATTCGGAATATCAAATATAGCTTAGGGTGAATTTTTGGTAATTTTCTGAAAAACTTCAATTTTTGATGAATAGTGAAACCACTAAGTGGTAATCAAGCAAACTGATTTTTCAGTTAAATGAAAGTTTACCAATAATGTGTATTGAATTTTGAAAATCCGACATACATGGTTGTCATTAAGAAGTAAAATGTGGTTCAATGAGATTAAAATAATTTTTTGGTGAATAGTAACTTATTAAGTTCTTAATCACGATTAGTGGTAATTAGGGTAGTTTAAGGTATAAATAATACTTTAATAAAATGAAATGACCTAGACACATGTCCCAACCTCATTGGTTGTGTCATGGCCGACCATGAAATGCCATGGGTCAACTTGGGGACCCCATGGATCTACTTTTGTTGGGAAATGACATAAATTACTTTTTATTTAATGTTAAAGTAAAAATGACACAAACATAATATGTTTTACGAAAACAATTTTTAAGTGGGGTTATACAAGTCCAAATTTTGATTATAAATAGTCATTGGAAAGATAAAACGATTTACTAAATCATAGTATTTTTTTTATGATTTTTAGACATTAAATAAATTAAATTATTTATGACATAATAATGATGCAGCGATGACATCATTATTTGACGATTTAAATAAAATGGAAAGATAATATAAAATCTATGAACTACACATGTCCAAAACCAATTGGATGAGTGGATTTCGAACCCTTATCACCTTATCCACGAATTCTATCAATGTGGGACCTTTTGAAACCGAAACACATTTTCAAATAAAGTAATGTTTCTTTACTTTCCAAAAGTGCCCCTCCTCTCCTCTTATAAAAGGCCCCCACCTCTACCTCATTTCACACACTTCTCAAGCCTTTGGATCAGCAAAACCCCTGCCCATTTGCTCTCTCCACATCCCTCTCCTCATCCTAGAGGATTCCCTTTGGGCAGAATCCTTTCAAAGGAAGCCTTTAGGCTCAACTCAAAAGGAGTTACACTTTTAAAGGTAATTGATTCTCTCATGTTCATTTGTTTTATTTTGCTTCTCCAACCCCCTAAACTCTTTTTATTTACTTCCTTTTTAACAACACCAGTATCTTCAATATACTAGGATGTTGTTATAAGATTTATTTGAGCTACACTCTCACACAACTACATCAAATGGTTAAAGAACATACGGTTTCCGTGGATGGCGAAATTCTGCCTCCCGAAACGATGATTGTTCAACACTCATTTAACACCTTCAAAGGTGACCATTATGATGTCACTATTTTTATATATGATATATAATATGTTTATGTTTTCCTTAAGCTTCTGTTTTTTTTTCATTTTGGGCATACCTTTATGGTTTCCATTATGGGTAAAACACGATATCTTCATTTTAGGAAGTGCGGACTACCGCCCCCTAAAAGTGATTTGATTCGTTAATACCATATGTGGGATGTGTAAAGGATAAAGTTAATGATATTATATATGTTATTATACTGGAATTATAATATACTCTTATATCATTATGATTCCATTCCAGAAAATATGAAATAGAAATGGAAGTAGCGTTCATGCGTACGTACGGCTTACCGTCTCCATGAACAGTGCATTTCATTTCTTACCTCTAAATGTGATGCAATATTATAAATGCATGTATGTACTGGATATATATGACATATATGATATCTACATCATGAATAACATTCTGGATATAATGAACCTTTGACCAAATTAACAACATGTAAGTGTAAGAAGTCTATTTTTGACTTAAGAACCAAATACCGACAAAATGAACATTATTAGCTTAACCGATTACATGATGTTCATAACATGGTATAAAAGGAATAATGAACTTGAAAAAGATTCATAAGAAAGTAGAGATTAACTCAAGTTTATTAATCAGGAGATTAAAGAACGGTCGGGTCAAGTCGGATACGAGGTATGGGACTTCGTCTCAATCTCCTTTCGTTGAGGCATATTTTATTTTATACACAACTTTCTTTTATACGGTGTATAAAACCCTTTGACTTTTACGTTTATTCAAAAGGAATATTTTTTATACGAAGCGTTTACTAAACGACAAAAGGGAATGTTTTTGTCGTACGTATGCGGCGACAACGACTTCTCCGCCGTCGTGACCGTTATTTGAGTTTCGGCTTCCTCTACAAGCCATACCTTCTTTTTAAAAGAAAAATAAATACCATGTTTTACTTTTCTTTTACTTTGGTATTGAAAATGTTTTTCATAATGTTTTTATTATATCAATGTGTTGTATTGATATCTCGTGATTGAAATGTGGAAATGTTATGTTTCCTTTATGCATGTTTTATGTGATATGATTATGTTATGGTTCTTGGGCATTATTATGAAGACGGGTGGTTCCGTGATAAACTAAGGGCAGGTGATCCCGTTATAGCTCTCCAATGCATTGGGTAACGTGAAGGAGTGAAACGTTAAGGTTTCTCCGAAGAGATTTTTAGGGAATATACTGTGATGGGTATTCCAAACGTAACCAAGAGGGTTACTCCCTACGTAAGAATGTTATGAATGCCTCAAGATACCTTTATGTATTATGATTTCTATGATTGATTCATGATTTTATGAGGTATGTTAAAGTGCCTATGTTTTATGGGTAAAGTATGATTTCATTCTTATGTATATATGAACTCATGTTTCCTTTCCATGTTTTTTTATATAACCCATACTGAGTTTTTATGCTCATCCCAAGTTTTTGAAATGTTTTTCACAGGTCAAGGGAAAGGTACATGATAAGATGATAGAGTCAAGGATGTGTCAAGAAATAATCCATGTTTTATTTTAAATTTGTTTCCATTGATGGGAATGAAGAATACTATCTTTATGTAACCACTTTGTTTATATGTTTAATGTAATGCAAGTTTTATGATCTAATTCTCTAAAACTCTAAACCCGAAAAGATCCTCAATGTGTAATCTTGTAATAACTCAAGATTAAGTAAGGTTTAAGGTTGGGGACTTATAGTTGGTATCAGAGGTCGGTTTAGATAACTTTAGGAGTTAGAATTATATTAAATGATTATCCAAAAATATTTTTTTGAAATGATATAGCATTTAAAGATTACCATGTTGCTTCATCTAAGACATGTTTGTTCAGAATGGTTTTCCGCAGAGGAAACAGGGAAGCAGTGCTAGGAAGGCATACAGAAGGAAATAACTTTCCGAATCAGCATCCTGAGATGGTCGGAATTGGAACCGAACAGTTTGTTGCAGTGATGGCACAGTTGACTCAAGCGATAAATGGTGGTGGTATCCATGCACGAGATCAGCCAGATCAACCGCAGAGGAACATGTCAGTGGTGGAACATTTCATGAGGCAACATCCACCATCATTCAGAGGATCATCTGACCCTGTGCTAGCTGAAGGGTGGATTAAAGCACTGGAGAAGATTTTTGATGTCATGGGGTGTTCAGACAATCAAAAGGTTAGTCTTGCTATTTACCGTTTGGAGGGTGAAGCAGATCAGTGGTGGTCTATGGTTAAAAATATCAGGGACGCTGATGAGATTGATGCTCTTGACTGGGATGAATTCAAAGGTATGTTTCTTGAGAAGTATTTTCCTAAGGCTGTTCGACTTAGGATGGAAAAGCAATTCTTGGAATTGAGGCAAGAGGAAGACTCAGTGGCTGCCTATGAAGAAAGGTTCACTCGATTGGCAAGGTATGCTCCAAATTTTATCCGGGACCTTGATAGTAAAATCAATCATTTTTACTCAGGATTAAAGCCAAAGTATCGAAGGGCATTAGCTTCTCGTGAGTTTAAAAGTTATGAAAAGCTTGTTCGATGTGCTGAGAAGGTGGAAATGGAGTTTGCCGATGACCAAGTTTTCTATAACAACCAGCAGAAGAAGAGACCGAGGTGGCAGGAGAAAGGTAAGAATTCTTCAAAAAAGTCTGATGGTAAGAGAACTAAGTTTCCAGTTTGTGATAAATGTGGAAAAAGGCATGCTGGGGAATGTCTTCTGAATTCTGGGAAGTGCTACTGATGTGGTAAGATGGGACATAAGGCTCGTGATTGCACTGAAAAGGATCAAGGTGAAGGTAAGAACAAATTTGATTTACAGTTAGTGAAATGTTATAAGTGCAATGAGATGGGTCACTATGCAAACGAGTGTCCGACAAGGAGCTTGAGTGATGGGAAGCAGTTAGACTACAAGCAGAAAGGGGTGGTGAAATCCTTTGCAACTACTTCAGCAGATGTCGGGCCATCAAATGAAGTGGTATCAGGTACTTTGTTTGTTTTTTCAGATTATGCCAGTGTGTTGTTTGATTCGGGGTCTACACATTCTTTCATCTCTGAAACCTTTTCTAGTAAAATGGGAATACCATCTCAAGAAATGACTCCTGAACTTTTGGTAAAAACACCCGGGGGAAGTGTCGAGGCAAAAAGAATTTATAAGAATCTTCCTATCCTTATCTGTGGAAAGAACCTACTTGCAAACCTTATTGTTCTACCTCTAGTAGAGTTTGATGTTATCCTGGGTATGGATTGGCTCTCTATTTACCATGCTAAGATTGACTGTAGAGCTAAAGAAGTTTCTTTTCAGAAAGACTTTCAGTTTGTTTACAAGAATGAACCCTTACTTTTGATAACATATCAAGAGGCCGAGAAACTTGTAAAATATGGAAATGAATGTTACCTTGCTCACGTCGTTGAAAATAAAGGAACTGTTCAGATTAATGACGTGCCAGTGGTAAATGAGTATCCTGATGTTTTTCCTGATGAGTTGCCTGGAATAATACCAGATCGGGAAGTTGAGTCTACTGTTGACTTAGTTCCTGATGCTAAGCCAATTTCAAAACCCCCTTATCGAATGGCACAAATTGAACTTTTAGAGTTGAAGGAGCAATTGCAAGATTTATTAGAGAAAGGTTTCATTAGACCTAGCACATCACCATGGGGTGCTCCTGTTTTATTTGTTAAAAAGAAAGATGGTTCTATGAGACTTTGCATTGATTATAGAGCCTTGAATAATATCACTGTTAAGAACAAATATCCTTTGCCTCATATCGATGATTTGTTTGATCAGCTCCAGGGGGCTCAGTTTTTTTCAAAGATTGACTTGAGATCGGGGTACCATCAGCTGAAGGTAAAGAAGGCAGATATTCCGAAGACCGCGTTCCGTACAAGATATGGCCATTATGAATTTGTAGTAATGCCTTTTGGGCTAACCAATGCACCTTCTGTATTCATGGACTTAATGAATAGAATTTTCCATGAGTTCTTGGATAAGTTTGTGGTGGTTTTCATTGAGGATATTTTAGTGTTTTCTAAAAGTAAAGAGGAGCACGAAAAACATTTAAGGGTTATCTTGCAAACCTTAAAAGAAAAGAAACTGTATGGGAAATTCAGCAAGTGTGAGTTTTGGTTGCAACAAATTTCTTTCCTTGGTCACATTGTTTCTAAAGATGGAATAACCGTTGATCCTGCAAAAACAAAAGTTGTGGAAGAATGGCCAAGACCCACAAATGTAACCGAGATTCGTAGCTTCCTTGGTTTGGCGGGCTATTACCGAAGGTTTGTTAGAAATTTTTCACGGTTATCTAGTCCAATGACTAAGCTAACTCGGAAGGGTGTTAATTTTATCTGGACAAAAGAATGTGATGACTGTTTTCAGGAATTGAAAAGAAGATTGGTGAATGCTCCAGTTTTGGCACTACCTTCCAGGAATGGTGAGTTTGTCATATACAGTGATGCTTCATTGAAAGGACTTGGTTGCGTCCTAATGCAGAATGATCAGGTAATTGCTTATGCTTCACGACAGTTGAAAACTCATGAGGTAAATTACCCTACACATGATTTGGAATTAGCTGCTGTTGTTTTTGCTTTAAAAATTTGGAGGCATCATCTGTATGGAGTAAAGTGTGAAATATATACTGATCACAAAAGTTTAAAGTATATATTCACTCAGAAAGAGTTAAACATGAGACAGAGGAGATGGCTGGAATTAATCAAAGATTATGATTGTACAATTCATTACCATCTGGGAAAAGCAAATAAAGTGGCTGATGCTTTGAGTCGAAAAAGTAATGCTTCATTAACAATGTTGCGTTTGGAATGTGATCCTTTGGTTAAAGATTTGATGAACTTTGGCATAGAAGTTGTTGGTGCAGGAAGTCCTTCTGTTTTGTTTCAGGTATCAGTGAGATCTTCTCTATCAGATAGAATCAAGCAAGCACAGAAGCAAGACAGTGAGTTGCAGAAAAAGGTAGAGCTGGTTCAGAAAGGTAAGTTGCCTGAATTCAACATTGATAGTGATTGTGTTTTGAGATTTGGGAAGAGATTGTGTGTGCCTTGTGATTCACAGTTGAAGAGAGAGTTGTTATGTGAAGCTCATAGTTCTCCGTTTTCAGTTCATCCGGGCAGTACTAAGATGTATAGAGATCTGCGGAAGTATTACTGGTGGGATGGAATGAAAAGAGATATAGCTGATTTTACTGTGAAGTGTTTGACTTGTCAGCAGGTTAAAGCAGAGCGGCAGTTACCGAAAGGGATGCTTCAGCCTTTACCAGTGCCAGAGTGGAAATGGGAGAATATATCCATGGACTTTGTTGTTGGATTACCGAAGACATCTCGAGGTAATAATGCAATCTGGGTTATTGTTGATCGCTTGACCAAATCTGCTCATTTCCTTGCTATACGAGATACTTTCTCTCTTGATAAACTTTCCCGTTTGTATCTTAAAGAGATAGTCAGGTTACATGGAGTTCCTCTCTCCATTGTATCGGATCGTGATCCCAGGTTTACTTCTAACTTTTGGAAAGGCCTTCAAAAGTCGTTGGGTACTGAATTAAATTTTAGTACAGCTTTTCATCCTCAATCAGATGGGCAGTTAGAACGAACAATCCAGACATTGGAGGATATGCTACGAGCTTGTTCTATGGATTATCAGGGAAGTTGGGACCAACATCTTTCTTTGGTTGAGTTTTCATATAATAACAGTTTCCATTCCAGTATACAGATGGCACCATTTCAGGAATTATATGGGAAGCGGTGTCGAACTCCAGCTTTCTGGGATGAAGTGGGTGAAAGGAAGTTGATGGGACCAGAATTGGTAGAAGAGATGGCAGAAAAAGTTCAGCTGATTCAGAAACACATGAGAACAGCTCAGAGCAGGCAGAAGAGTTATGTGGATAACCGGAGGAAGGATCTATCTTTCGAGGTAGGTGATCATGTTTTTCTCAAGGTTTCTCCTTGGAAAAGTGTGATGAGATTTGGTAAGAAAGGAAAGTTGAGTCCAAGGTTCATTGGACCATACGAAATTCTGGAAAGAGTTGGATCAGTTGCATACCGAGTGGCTTTACCTCCAAATTTATCTCAGGTACACAATGTTTTTCACGTTTCGATGTTGAGAAAGTATATGCCAGATCCATCTCATGTTTTGAGTCCAGAGGTAGTTCAGCTGGAAAAGAACCTATCTTATGAGGAACAACCGGTCCAGATTCTTGACCACAGGGAGCAAGTGTTACGAAATAAGGTGATTAAGCAGGTAAAGGTTTTGTGGAAAAACCACATGATTGAAGAGGCAACATGGGAATCTGAAAATGCAATGAGGGATAAGTACCCCCATTTATTCGATAAGTAAATAAATTGCGGGGACGCAATTTTCTAAAGGGGGGAAGGATGTAACATCCCAAGTAAGTAATGAATAATAGATATTTTTATCTATGTCTATTAATGATTAAGATAGTGTTATAGAGGCTTAATATGAAAATAAATACAATCTTATGCATGGAATACACTAATATTCTTAAAAGATTGTTTTACTGCCTTTTGATGGAAAACCATTTTTGAATCTATATTTTGACAATTTTATAAACTATGTTTGTCAAAATAAACTTATTCTTTATGATTGGGACATCAAAATTTACCTTGTGTGAATTTTTGGTATTTTTCTGACAATGTTCATTTTTTAATGAATAGTGAAAAATACTGCATTTTACATCAAAACTGCTTTTTAATCTAATTTATTTATATGATTAGATTATGTTTTGAATTGGTTTTGAAGTGAAATTAGAATATATTTTTACCATTTTATCCAATGGTGGTCATTGGAATCAATTTCACTTTGAAATTAGACTTAAACTGGTGTCAATCTTTTGATACTTATTGTTTTGTAAAAACACGCTATTTACTCTGGCAGCGGGAATTAATTATTAAATTAATTAATGTGACCTATATGTTTTGAATTTTGTAAAATAGACTTCATTTTTGAATTCGGAATATCAAATATAGCTTAGGGTGAATTTTTGGTAATTTTCTGAAAAACTTCAATTTTTGATGAATAGTGAAACCACTAAGTGGTAATCAAGCAAACTGATTTTTCAGTTAAATGAAAGTTTACCACTAATGTGTATTGAATTTTCAAAATCCGACATACATGGTTGTCATTAAGAAGTAAAATGTGGTTCAATGAGATTAAAATAATTTTTTGGTGAATAGTAACTTATTAAGTTCTTAATCACGATTAGTGGTAATTAGGGTAGTTTAAGGTATAAATAATACTTTAATAAAATGAAATGACCTAGACACATGTCCCAACCTCATTGGTTGTGTCATGGCCGACCATGACATGCCATGGGTCAACTTGGGGACCCCATGGATCCACTTTTGTTGGGAAATTACATAAATTACTTTTTATTTAATGTTAAAGTAAAAATGACACAAACATAATATGTTTTACGAAAACAATTTTTAAGTGGGGTTATACAAGTCCAAATTTTGATTATAAATAGTCATTGGAAAGATAAAACGATTTCCTACATCATAGTATTTTTTTATGATTTTTAGACATTAAATAAATTAAATTATTTATGACATAATAATGATGCAGCGATGACATCATTATTTAACGATTTAAATAAAATGGAAAGATAATATAAAATCTATGAACTACACATGTCAAAAACCAATTGGATGAGTGGATTTCGAACCCTTATCACCTTATCCACGAATTATATCAATGTGGGACCTTTTGAAACCGAAACACATTTTCAAATAAAGTAATGTTTCTTTACTTTCCAAAAGTGCCCCTCCTCTCCTCTTATAAAAGGCCCCCACCTCTACCTCATTTCACACACTTCTCAAGCCTTTGGCTCGGCCAAACCCCTGCCCATTTGCTCTCTCCACATCCCTCTCCTCATCCTAGAGGATTCCCTTTGGGCAGAATCCTTTCAAAGGAAGCCTTTAGGCTCAACTCAAAAGGAGTTACACTTTTAAAGGTAATTGATTCTCTCATGTTCATTTGTTTTATTTTGCTTCTCCAACCCCCTAAACTCTTTTTATTTACTTCCTTTGTAACAACACCAGTATCTTCAATATACTAGGATGTTGTTATAAGATTTATTTGAGCTACACTCTCACACAACTACATCAAATGGTTAAAGAACATACGGTTTCCGTGGATGGCGAAATTCTGCCTCCCGAAACGATGATTGTTCAACACTCATTTAACACCTTCAAAGGTGGCCATTATGATGTCACTATTTTTATATATGATATATAATATGTTTATGTTTTCCTTAAGCTTCTGTTTTTTTCATTTTGGGCATACCTTTATGGTTTCCATTATGGGTAAAACACGATATCTTCATTTTAGGAAGTGCGGACTACCGCCCCCTAAAAGTGATTTGATTCGTTAATACCATATGTGGGATGTGTAAAGGATAAAGTTAATGATATTATATATGTTATTATACTGGAATTATAATATACTCTTATATCATTATGATTCCATTCCAGAAAATATGAAATAGAAATGGAAGTAGTGTTCATGCGTACGTACGGCTTACCGTCTCCATGAACGGTGCATTTCATTTCTTACCTCTAAATGTGATGTAATATTATAAATGCATGTATGTACTGGATATATATGACATATATGATATCTACATCATGAATAAAATTCTGGATATAATGAACCTTTGACCAAATTAACAACATGTAAGTGTAAGAAGTCTATTTTTGACTTAAGAACCAAATACCGACAAAATGAACATTATTAACTTAACCGATTACATGATGTTCATAACATGGTATAAAAGGAATAATGAACTTGAAAAAGATTCATAAGAAAGTAGAGATTAACTCAAGTTTATTATTCAGGAGATTAAAGAACGGTCGGGTCAAGTCGGATACGAGGTATGGGACTTCGTCTCAATCTCCTTTCGTTGAGGCATATTTTATTTTATACACAACTTTCTTTTATACGGTGTATAAAACCCTTTGACTTTTACGTTTATTCAAAAGGAATATTTTTTATACGAAGCGTTTACTAAACGACAAAAGGGAATGTTTTTGTCGTACGTATGCGGCGACAACGACTTCTCCGCCGTCGTGACCGTTATTTGAGTTTCGGCTTCCTCTACAAGCCATACCTTCTTTTTAAAAGAAAAATAAATACCATGTTTTACTTTTCTTTTACTTTGGTATTGAAAATGGTTTTCATAATGTTTTTATTATATCAATGTGTTGTATTGATATCTCGTGATTGAAATGTGGAAATGTTATGTTTCCTTTATGCATGCTTTATGTGATATGATTATGTTATGGTTCTTGGGAATTATTATGAAGACGGGTGGTTCCGTGATAAACTAAGGGCGGGTGAGCCCGTTGTAGCTCTCCAATGCATTGGGTAACGCGAAGGAGTGAAACGTTAAGGTTTCTCCGAAGAGATTTTTAGGGAATATACTGTGATGGGTATTCCAAATGTAACCAAGAGGGTTACTCCCTACGTAAGAATGTTATGAATGCCTCAAGATACCTTTATGTATTATGATTTCTATGATTGATTCATGATTTTATGAGGTATGTTAAAGTGCCTATGTTTTATGGGTAAAGTATGATTTCATTCTTATGTATATATGAACTCATGTTTCCTTTCCATGTTTTTTTTTATATAACCCATACTGAGTTTTTATGCTCATCCCAAGTTTTTGAAATGTTTTTCAAAGGTCAAGGGAAAGGTACATGATAAGATGATAGAGTCAAGGATGTGTCAAGAAATAATCCATGTTTTATTTTAAATGTGTTTCCATTGATGGGAATGAAGAATACTATCTTTATGTAACCACTTTGTTTATATGTGGAATGTAATGCAAGTTTTATGATCTAATTCTCTAAAACTCTAAACCCGAAAAGATCCTCAATGTGTAATCTTGTAATAACTCAAGATTAAGTAAGGTTTAAGGCTGGGGCCTTATAGTTAAATTATAGCTTTACCTCACATAAAATTGGGATGACTTGTATGACATGTATGTCATGACCAAACCAACATCCTCGGTGCATGATGTTAAACTAAAGTCTTACCCTATGCAATGGACATAGGATGGTTCATATGACCAATATGATATGATTCAATATCATATCCAGAGTGGAAGTCACCCCTCTGATGTTGGTCTATTATCATTCTGTGTTATAGAACTATGTACATATTGATTCCCATTCTCATGGGATACATATTGACACCCAAATCTCATATCCTAGGTATATCTCTACAATCAACTCATTTTAGGGTTCCCCCCTTCTAGGATAGGATCAATTCATTCCTACCCACATTTTTATCCAGCGCATTTGAGTGCATGGAAGAATGACTCCTTAGGGAACTCAGCCTTCCTTTTAGGACATTCCCCACTTCCACTTTTATTATTTGTGATTTATTCAATATAGATAACCATCATCCTCCCAGTCTTAATGGGCTCTTTAATGGAAATGGTGTTTCGCCACACTAACTCGCCGGACTTTCTAGGCTCATGCCTCAAAGTATCCTTGGTAACATTTGCCCATGGTATAAGACACTTAGGACACCTCATAACTTATTTTACTGTACACAAGTCGACCAGATTTATTACTTCATTAATGATGTCATTAACACACCGAAACTCAAAACTGTATTTTTTACTATTCACCGAAAAATCAACTGTTTCAAAAAAATCCCCAAAATTCACCCTAACCATTTATTGATGTGTAGAATTCAAAAATGAAGTCCTTTTTTGAAAATAATTTTCTAAATTTTTTTATTTTATTTTTAAATAAAATCATATTTAATTCAAAAACTAATAATTTAAAAACTATAACTGCTTTTATATCACATTTAAAAATTATTCAAGATGTCATTATCTTAAATCCTTAAGAAAATAAAATAATAATACAATTTACTATTCATTAGGGTCATATTACTATTCATAATGGTATGTTACTATTCACCAAAAAAAAAGTTAGTTCCAATAAACTCCAAATAACATACTGAACACAATTGTAGATGACCATTTTTTGAAATTCAAATCATAGAAGCAGTAAAATTATGTTTAAAGGATAATTATAAATATCTACATTAAACAAAATTTCAAGCATTTCAACTTATTTTTATAAAACCTTGGGGTGTTACATTATCCCCACTTTCTGGAAATTTTGTCCTTGCAATTTTATTTACTTATTAAACAAGTGAGGGTGCCTTTCTCTCATAGCATTTTCAGACTCCCATGTTGCTTCTTCAACCATGTGGTTTCTCTACAAAACCTTTACCTGGTGGATTACCTTATTCCAAAATACTTATTCCCTTCGATCAAGAATCTGAACTGGTTTCTCTTCATAAGAAAGGTTCTCTTCCAGTTGAACTACTTCTGGGCTCAAGACATGTGATGAATCTGACACATACTTTATCAATATCGAAACATGAAAAACATTGTGTACCTGAGACAAACTTGGAGGCAAAGCTACTCGGTATGCAACTGGTCCAACTTTTTACAAGATTTCAAAAGGACTAATTAATTGTGTACTTAGCTTTCCTTTCTTACCAAAACACATCACACTCTTCCAAGGAGAGATTTTAAGGAAAATATGGTCACCTACCTTGAAAGATAAGTCTTTTGTTCTGTTATCTGCATAACTTTTCTACCTGCTCTAAGTTGTCCTCATGTGCTGCTGGATCATCTTCACTTTCTTAGCCACTTCCTCTACTAATTCTGGCCCCATCAACTTTCTTTCACCGACTTCATCCCAAAATACTGGATTCCAACACTGATTTCCATACAAAGCCTCAAAAAGTGCCATTTTTATACTGGAATGAAAACTGTTATTATAAGAAAACTCAACTGAAGAAAGATTTTGATCCCAAATTCCCTATTAGTCCATTGAACAAGCTCGAAGCATATCCTCCAAAGTTTGAATCATTCATTCTAACTGCCCATCTGATTGAGGATGAAAAGTTGTACTGAAATTTAACTTTGTGCCAAACGACTTCTGAAGTCCCTTTCAAAAGTTAGAAGTGAACCTGGGATCTCGGTCAGATACAATGGAAAGAGGAACTCCATGTAACCTTAAAATATCCTTGAGGTATAATCAATAAATCTGATCCAAAGATATTGTATCTTGAATATAAAGAAAATGTGCAGATTTTGTTAGCCGATCCATAATAACCCAAATTGCATTGTTACCTCGAGGTGTCTTAGGTAGTCCCACCACAAATTCCATGGATACATTCTCCCACTTCCGCTCTAGAACTAGAAAAGTCTAAAGCATCTCCTTTAGTAACTTCCACTCTGCTTTAACCTGCTGACATGTCAAACATTTCATGGTAAAATCAGCAATATCCCTTTTCATTCCATCCCACCAGTAATACTCTCGAAGGTCTCTATACATCTTAGTACTATTAGGATGAACTGAAAATGGAGAACTATGAGCTTCACACAGTAAATCTTTCTTCAACTGAGAATCATAGGGCACACACAACCTTTTTCCAAATATTAAAACACAAAATTTATCAAGGTTAAATTCTAGAAGCTTACCCATTTTAACTGATTATACATTTTCCTATAACTCATGGTCTTCCTTCTATGCTCACTTAATTTTTTCTGACAATGAATACTGCACTGAAACCTGGAAAAAAATAGATGTATTCCCTACACCAATAAATTCTAAGACAAAATTCATCAAATAATTAATTAAGGGATCATGTTCCAAATGTAACATGGTTAATTATATAAGGCCCCGGACTTAAACCTTACTTAATCTTGAGTTATTACAAGATTACACATTGAGGATCTTTTCAGGTTTAGAGTTTTAGAGAATTAGAACATAAAACTTTCATTACATTCCACATTTAAACAAAGTGGTTACATAAAAGATAGTATTCATTTTTTCCATCAAAGGAAACATATTTAAAATAAAGCATATATTCTTTCTTGACACTTCCTTGACATTATCATCATATTATGTACCTTTCCCTTGACCTGTGAAAAACATTTCAAAAAAAACTTGGGATGAGCATAAAAAGCTCAGTATGGGTTATAAAAAATATGGAAAGGAAACATGAGTTCATATATACATAAGAATAAAATCATACTTTACCCATAAAACATAAGCACTTCAACATACCTCATCAAATCATGAATAAATCGTAGAAATCATAAGACATAAAGGTAACTTGAGGCATTCATAACATTCTTACGTAGGGAGTAACCCTCTTGGTTACGTTTGGAATACCCATCACAGTATATTCCCTAAATCTCTTCGGAGAAACCTTAACGTTTCACTCCTTTGCGTTACCCAATGCATTGGAGAGCTATATCGGGCTCACCCGCCCTTAGTTTATCACGGAACCACTCATCTTCATAATAATGCCCAAGAACCTCAACATAATCGTATCACATAAAACATGCATAAAGGAAACATAACATTTCCACCTTTTAATCACAAGATATCAATACAACACATTGATATAAAAACATTATGAAAACCATTTTCAATACCAAAATAAAAGAAAATTAAAACATGGTATTTATTTTTCTTTTTAAAAAAGGTATGGCTTGTAGAGGAAGCCGAAACTCAAATAATGGTCACGGCGGTGGAGAAGTCGTTGTCTCCGCATACGTACGACAAAAACATTCCCTTTTGTCGTTTAGTAAAATGATTCGTATAAAAAAGATTCCTTTTGAATAAATGTAAAAGTCAAAGGGGTTTATACACCATATAAAATAAGGTTGTGTATAAAACAAAATATGCCTCAATGAAAGGAGATTGAGACGAAGTCCCATACCTCGGGTCCGACTTGACTCGATCGTTCTTTAATCTCCTGAATAATAAACTTGAGTTAATTTCTACTTGTTTAAGAACATTTTTCAAGTTCATTATTCCTTTTATATCACTTATTTCCATGTCATGAACACTATGTAATTATTTAAGTTAATAACGGTCGTTTTAACGATCATTGGTACTTGAGTCAAAAATAAACCATTTATAATTACATGTTGTTCATGTATCCATTATATCCAAAATTATTATCATTATGTATATATCATATATATACAGTATATACATGAATTTATAATATTACATAATCATTTAGAGGTAAGAAATGAAATGCACCGTTCATGGAGACGGTAATCCGTACGTACGCATGAATGCTACTTTCATTTCTATTTCATATTTTATAGAATGGAATCATAATGATATAAAGGTATATTATAATTCCAGTATAATATCATATATAATATCATAGTTCCATCCTTTATACGTCCCACATATGGTATTTAACGAATCAAATCACTTTGAGGGGGCGGTAGTCCGCAATTCCTTAAATGAAGATATCGCGTTTACCCATAATGGAAACCATAAAGGTATGCCCAAAATGAAAAATACAGAAGCTTAAGGAAAACATAAAAATATTATATATCATATATAAATATAGTGAAATATTAATGGCCACCTTTGAAGGTGTTAAAAGAATGTTGAACAATCATTATTTCGGGAGGCATAAATTCACCATCCACGGAAACAGTATGTCCTTTAACCATTAGATGTAGGTGTGTGTAAGTGTAGATCTAATACTTCTTATAAAAACATCCTATTATATTTAATATATTGGAGTTGTTACAAAAGAAATTAATAAAAAGATTTTAGGGGGTTGGAGAAGCAAAATCAAACAAAAGGACTCAAAAGAAGACATTACCTTAAAATCGGGTAACTCTCTTAGATTTGAGCTCAAAGGCTTCCTTGGGAAGACTTCTGCCCAAATTGAGGCTTCAAGGAGTAAGATAGGGATGTGTAGAGATAAAAATTTCCAGGGGTTGGCCGAGCCAAAGGATTTGGGAGTGTGGGTAAGGAGGTAGAGGTGGGGGCCTTTTATAAGAGGAGAGGAGGGGCACTCTTGGAAGGTAAAGAAAAGTCACTTTATTTTAAAATGGTATTCGGATTTAAGAGGTCCCACATTGATGCGTTTCAAGGATAAGGTGATAAGGGTTCGAAATCCACCCATACAATAGGTTTTGGCCATGTTTAGGTCTTATATTTTACATTATCATTCCATTTTATTTAAATCGTTAAATAATGAGGTCATCGCTGCATCATCATGATGTCATAAATAATTTAATTTATTTAAAGTCTAAAAATTATAAAAAAAATACTATGATGTAGGAAATCTTTTTAGCTTTCCAATTACTATTTATAATCAAAAATCTTATCTTTATAACCCTATGTAAAAATTGTTTTAGTAAAACATCTCATGTTTGTGTCATTTTTACTTTTACATTAAATAAAAAGTTATTTATATCATTTCCCAACCAAAGTGGCTCCATGGGGTCCCCAAGTTTACCCATGGATTGTCTTGGTCGGCCATGACACATCAAATGAGGGTAGGACATGTTTCAAGCTCATCTCATTTTATTAAATCATTATTTTTACCTTAAACTACACTAATTACCTCTAATCGCGATTAAGAACTTAAGAGTTACTATTCAACAAAAAATTATTTTAATCTCATTTAACCACATTTTACTTCTTAATGACAACCATGTATATCGGATTTTTGAAATTCAAAACACAGAAGTGGTAAAATTTCATTTAAACAAAAAATCAGTTTTTATAAGTACCACTTAGTGGTTTCACTATTCATCAAAAATTGATGTTTTTCAGAAAAATACCAAAAATTCACCCTAAGATATATTTGATATTCCGAATTCAAAAATGAAGTCTATTTTAAAAAATTCAAAATATATAAGTCACATTAATTAATTTAATAATTAATTCCCGCTGTCATGACAAATAGCGTGTTTTTATGAAACAATAAGTATCAAAAGATTGACACCAGTTTAAGTCCAATTTCAAAGTGAAATTGATTCCAATGACCACCATTGGATTAAATGGTAAAAATATATTCTAATTTCACTTCAAACCCAATTAAAAAGATAATCTAATCATATAAATAAATTATATTAAAAAGCAGTTTTGATGTAAAATGCAGTATTTTTCACTATTCATTAAAAAATGAACATTGTCTGAAAAATACCAAAAATTCACACAAAGTAAATTTTGATGTCCCAATCATAAAGAATAAGTTTATTTTGACAAACATAGCTTATAAAATTGTCAAAATATAGATTTAAAAATGGTTTTCCATCAAAAGGCAGTAAAACAATCTTTTAAAAATATTAGTGTATTCCATGCTTAAGATTGGATTTATTTTCATTTTAAGCCTCTAAAACACTATCTAATTCATTAATAGACATAGATAAAAATATCTATTACTCATTACTTACTTGGGATGTTACATCCTTCCCCCCATTTGAAAATTGCGTCCCCGCAATTTATTTACTTATCGAATAAATGGGGGTACTTATTCCTCATTGCATTTTCAGATTCCCATGTTGCCTCTTCCATCATGTGGTTTTTTCCACAAAACCTTTACCTGATTAATCACCTTATTTCGTAACACTTGCTCCCTGTGGTCAAGAATCTGGACCGGTTGTTCCTTATAAGATAGGTTCTCTTCCAGCTGAACTACCTCTGGACTCAAAACATGAGATGGATCTGGCATATACTTTCTCAACATCGAAATGTGAAAAACATTGTGTACCTGAGATAAACTCGGAGGTAAAGCCACCCGGTATGCAATTGATCCAACTCTCTCCAGAATTTCATATGGTCCAATAAACCTTGGAATTAGCTTTCCTTTCTTACCAAATCTCATCACACTTTTCCAAGGAGAAACCTTGAGAAAAACATGATCACTTACCTCGAAAGATAGATCCTTCCTCCGGTTATCTGCATAACTCTTCTGCCTGCTCTGAGCTGTTCTCATGTGCTTTTGAATCAGCTAAACTTTTTATGCCATCTCTTCTACCAATTCTGGTCCCATCAACTTCCTTTCACCCACTTCATCCCAGAAATCTGGAGTTTGACACCGCTTCCCATATAATGCCTGAAATTGTGTCATCTGTATACTGGAATAAAAACTGTTATTATATGAAAATTCAACCAAAGAAAGATGTTGGTCCCAACTTCCCTGATAATCCATAGAGCAAGAACGTAGCATATCCTCCAATGTCTGAATTGTTCATTCTGACTGCCCATTTGATTGAAGATGAAAAGCTGTGCTAAAATTTAATTCAGTACCCAACAACTTCTGAAGGCCTTTCCAAAAGTTAGAAGTGAACCTAGGATCACGATCAGATACAATGGAGAGGGGAACTCCATGTAACCTGACTATCTCTTTAAGATACAAACGGGAAAGTTGATCTAGGAAAAAAGTATCTCATATAGCAAGGAAATGAGCAGATTTAGTCAAGCGATCAACAATAACCCAGATTGCATTATTACCTCGAGATGTATTCGGTAATCCCACAACAAAGTCCATGGATATATTATCCCATTTCCACTCTGGCACTGGTAAAGGCTAAAGCATCACTTTCGGTAACTGTCGCTCTGCTTTAACCTGTTGACATCTCAAACACTTCACAGTAAAATCAGAAATATCTCTTTTCATTCCATCCCACCAGTAATACTCCCACAGATCTCTATACATCTTAGTACTACCAGGATGAACTGAAAACAGAGAACTATGAGCTTCACATAACAACCCTCTCTTCAATTGTGAATCACAAGGCACACACAATCTCTTCCCAAATCTCAAAATGCAATCATTATCAATGTTGAATTTAGGAAACTTACCTTTTTGAACCAGCTCTACCTTTTTCTGCAACTCATTGTCTTGCTTCTGTGCTTGCTTGATTCTATCTGATAGAGATGATCTCACTGATACCTGAAACAAAACAGAAGAACTTCCTGCACCAACAACTTCTATGCCAAAGTTCATCAAATCCTTAACCAAAGGATCACGTTCCAAACGCAACATTTCTAATGAAGCATTACTTTTTTGACTCAAAGCATCAGCCACTTTATTTGCTTTTCTCGGATGGTAATGAATTGTACAATCATAATCCTTGATTAATTCCAGCCATCTCCTCTGTCTCATGTTTAACTCTTTCTGAGTGAATATATACTTTAAACTTTTTTGATCAGTATATATTTCACACTTTACTCCATACAAATGATGCCTCCAAATTTTTAAAGCAAAAAATAATAGCAGCTAATTCCAAATCATGTGTAGGGTAATTTACCTCATGAGTTTTCAACTGTCGTGAAGCATAAGCAATTACCTGATCATTCTGCATTAGGACGCAACCAAGTCCTTTCAATGAATCATCACTGTATATAACAAACTCACCATTCCTGGAAGGCAATGCCAAAACTGGAGCATTCACCAATCTTCTTTTCAATTCCTGAAATCAATCATCACATTCTTTTGTCCAGATAAACTTAACACCCTTCCGAGTTAGCTTAGTCATTGGACTAGATAACCGTGAAAAATTTCTAACAAACCTTCGGTAATAGCCTGCCAAACCAAGGAAGATACGAATCTCAGTTACATTTGTGGGTCTTGGTCATTCTTCAACAACCTTTTTTTTCCAGGATCAGCAGTTATCCCATCTTTAGAAGCAATATGACCAAGGAAAGAAATTTGTTGCAACCAAAACTCACACTTGCTGAATTTTCCATACAGTTTCTTTTCTTTTAAGGTTTGCAAGATAACCCTTAAATGTCTTTCATGCTCCTCTTTACTTTTAGAAAACACCAAAATATCATCAATGAAGACCACCACAAACTTATCCAAGAACTCATGGAAAATTCTATTCATTAAGTCCATGAATACAGCAGGTGCATTGGTTATCCCAAAAGGCATTACTACAAATTTATAATGGCCATATCTTGTACGGAATGCGGTCTTCAGAACATCTTCTTCCTTTACCTTCAGCTGATGGTACCCCGATCTCAAGTCAATCTTTGAAAAATACTGATCTACCTGGAGCTGATCAAACAAATCATCGATATGAGGCAAAGGATATTTGTTCTTAACAGTGATGTTATTCAAGGCTCTATAATCAATGCAAAGTCTCATTTAACCATCTTTCTTTTTAACAAATAAAACAAGAGCACCCCATGGTGATGTGCTAGGTTGAATGAAACCTTTCTCTAATAAATCTTGCAATTGCTCCTTCAACTCTAAAAGTTCAATTTGATCCATTCGATAAGGGGGTTTTGAAATTGGCTTAGCATCAGGAACTAAGTCAAAAGTAAACTCAACTTCCTGATCTGGTATTATTCCAGGTAACTCATCAGGAAAAACATCAGGATACTCATTTACCACTGGCACATCATTAATCTGAACAGTTCCTTTATTTTCAATGATGTGTGCAAGGTAACATTCATTTCCATCTTTTACAAGTTTCTTGGCCTCTTGATAAGTTATCAACAGTAAGGGTTCATTCTTGTACACAAACTGAAAGTCTTTCTGAAAAGAAACTTCTTTAGCTCTACAGTCAATATTAGCATGGTAAATAGAGAGCCAATCCATACCCAGGATAACATCAAACTCTACTAGAGGTAGAACAATAAAGTTTGCAAGTAGGTTCTTTCTACAGATAAGGATAGGAAGATTCTTACAAATTATTTTTGCCTCAACATTTCCCCCAGGTGTTTTTACCAAAATTTCAGGAGTCATTTCTTGAGATGGTATTCCCATTTTACTAGAAAAGGTTTCAGAGATGAAAGAATGTGTAGACCCCGAATCAAACAACACACTGACATAATCTGAAAAAACAAACAAAGTACCTGATACAACTTCATTTGATGTCCCGACATCTGCTGAAGTAGTTGCAAAGGATTTCACCACCTCTTTCTGCTTGTAGTCTAACTGCTTCCCATCACCCAAGCTCTTTGTCGGACACTCGTTTGCATAGTGACACATCTCATTGCACTTATAACATTTCACTAACTGTAAATCAAATTTGGTCTTACCTTCACTTTGGTCTTTTTTAGTGAAATCACGAGCCTTATGTCCCATCTTACCACATCGGTAGCACTTTCCAGAATTCAGAAGACATTCCCTAGCATGCCTTTTTCCACATTTATCACAAACTGGAAACTTAGATTTCTTACCATCCGACTTTTTTGAAGAATTCTTCCCTTTCTCCTGCCACCTTGGTCTCTTCTTCTGTTGGTTGTTATAGAACACTTGATCATCGGAAAACTCCATTTCCACCTTCTCAGCACATCAAACAAGATTTTCATAACTTTTAAACTCACGAGAAGCTAATGCCCTTTGATATTTTGGCTTTAATCCTGAGTAAAAATGATTTATTTTACTATCAAGGTCTCGGATAAAATTTGGAGCATACCTTTCCAATCGAGTGAACCTTTCTTCATAGGCAGCCACTGAGTCTTCCTCTTTCCTCAATTCCAAGAATTGCTTTTCCATCCTAAGTCAAACAGCCTTAGGAAAATACTTCTCAAGAAACATACCTTTGAATTCATCCCAGTCTAGAGCATCAATCTCATCAGCGTCCCTGATATTTTTAACCATTGACCACCACTGATCTGTTTCACCCTCCAAACGATAAATAGTAAGACTAACCTTTTGATTGTCTGAATACCCCATGAAATCAAAAATATTCTCCAGTGCTTTAATCCACCCTTCAGCTAGCACAGGGTCAGATGATCCTCTGAATGATGGGGGATGTTTCCTCATGAAATGTTCCACCACTGACATGTTCCTCTGCGGTTGATCTGGCTAATCTCGTGTATGGATACCACCACCATTTATCGCTTGAGTCAACTGCGCCATTACTGCAACAAACTGTTCAGTTCCAATTCCGACCATCTCAGGATGCTGAT
This sequence comes from Viscum album, assembly GCA_963277665.1. Lineage (NCBI taxonomy): Eukaryota > Viridiplantae > Streptophyta > Magnoliopsida > Santalales > Viscaceae > Viscum > Viscum album. Next base: position 1,333,318,414 of record OY728141.1, read on the forward strand.
TCGGATTGTTATTTCCTTCTGCAAGCCTTCCTAGCACTGCTTCCCTGTTTCCTCTGCGGAAAACCATTCTGAACAAACATGTCTTAGATGAAGAAACATGGTAATCTTCAAATACTATATCACTTCAATTTGAAAAAATATATTTTTAGATAATCATTTAATAGAATTCTAACTCCTAAAGTTATCTAAACTGACCTCTGATACCAACTATAAGGCCCCGGCCTTAAACCTTACTTAATCTTGAGTTATTACAAGATTACACATTGAGGATCTTTTCAGGTTTAGAGTTTTAGAGAATTAGAACATAAAACTTTCATTACATTCCACATTTAAACAAAGTGGTTACATAAAAGATAGTATTCATTTTTCCCATCAAAGGAAACATATTTAAAATAAAGCATAGATTCTTTCTTGACACTTCCTTGACACTATCATCATATCATGTACCTTTCCCTTGACCTGTGAAAAACATTTCAAAAAAAACTTGGGATGAGCATAAAAATCTCAGTATGGGTTATAAAAAATATGGAAAGGAAACATGAGTTCATATATACATAAGAATAAAATCATACTTTACCCATAAAACATAAGCACTTCAACATACCTCATAAAATCATGAATAAATCATAGAAATAATAAGACATAAAGGTAACTTGAGGCATACATAACATTCTTATGTAGGGAGTAACCCTCTTGGTTACATTTGGAATACTCATCACAGTATATTACCTAAATCTCTTCGGAGAAACCTTAATGTTTCACTCCTTCGTGTTACCCAATGCATTGGAGAGCTATATCGGGCTCACCCGCCCTTAGTTTATCACGGAACCACCCGTCTTCATAATAATGCCCAAGAACCTCAACATAATCGTATCACATAAAACATGCATAAAGGAAACATAACATTTCCACCTTTTAATCACAAGATATCAATACAAAACATTGATATAAAAACATTATGAAAACCATTTTCAATACCAAAATAAAAGAAAATTAAAACATGGTATTTATTTTTCTTTTAAAAAAAGGTATGGCTTGTAGAGGAAGCCGAAACTCAAATAATGGTCACGGCGGCGGAGAAGTCGTTGTCGCCGCATACGTACGACAAAAACATTCCCTTTTGTCGTTTAGTAAAACGCTTCGTATAAAAAAATATTACTTTTGAATAAACATAAAAGTCAAAGGGGTTTATACACCATATAAAAGAAGGTTGTGTATAAAACAAAATATGCCTCAATGAAAGGAGATTGAGACGAAGTCCCATACCTCGGGTCTGACTTGACTCGGTCGTTCTTTAATCTCCTGAATAATAAACTTGAGTTAATTTCTACTTGTTTAAGAACCTTTTTCAAGTTCATTATTCCTTTTATATCACTTATTTCCATTTCATGAACACTATGTAATTATTTAAGTTAATAACGGTCGTTTTAACGATCATTGGTACTTGAGTAAAAAATAAACCCTTTATAATTACATGTTGTTCATGTATCCATTATATCCAGAATTATAATAATTATGTATATATCATATATATCCAGTATATACATGCATTTATAATATTACATAATCATTTAGAGGTAAGAAATGAAATGCACCGTTCATGGAGACGGTAAGCCGTACGTACGCATGAACGCTACTTTCATTTCTATTTCATATTTTATAGAATGGAATCATAATGATATAAAGTTATATTATAATTCTATTATAATATCATATATAATATCATAGTTCCATCCTTTATACGTCCCACATATGGTATTTAACGAATCAAATCACTTTGAGGGGGCGGTAGTCTGCACTTCCTTAAATGAAGATATCGTGTTTACCCATAATGGAAACCATAAAGGTATGCCCAAAATGAAAAATACAGAAGCTTAAGGAAAACATAAAAATATTATATATCATATATAAATATAGTGACATCTTAATGGCCACCTTTGAAGGTGTTAAAAGAATGTTGAACAATCATCGTTTTGGGAGGCATAAATTCACCATCCACGGAAACAGTATGTCCTTTAACCATTAGATGTAGGTGTGTGTAAGTGTAGCTCGAATCCTTCTTATAAAAACATCCTAGTATATTTAAGATACTGTAGTTGTTACAAAAGAAATTAATAAAAAGAGTTTAGGTGGTTGGAGAAGCAAAATCAAACAAAAGGACTCAAAAGAATACATTACCTTAAAATCGGGTAACTCTCTTAGATTTGAACTCAAAGGCTTCCTTGGGAAGACTTCTGCCCAAAGTGATGCTTCAAGGAGTAAGAGAGGGATGTGGAGAGCCAAAATGGCCAGGGGTTGGCCGAGCCAAAGGCTTTGGGAGTGTGGGTAAGGAGGTAGAGGTGGGGGCCTTTTATAAGAGAAGAGGAGGGGCACTCTTGGAAGGTAAAGAAAAGTCACTTTATTTTAAAATGGTATTCGGATTTAAGAGGTCCCACATTAATGTGTTTCAAGGATAAGGTGATAAGGGTTCGAAATACACCCATCCAATAGGTTTTTTCCATGTGTAGGTCTTATATTTTACATTATCATTCCATTTTATTTAAATCATTAAATAATGAGGTCATCGCTGCATCATCATGATGTCATAAATAATTTAATTTATTTAAAGTCTAAAAATTATAAAAAAAATACTATGATGTATAAAATCTTTTTAGCTTACCAATGAATATTTATAATCAAAAATCTTATCTTTATAACCCCATGTAAAAATTGTTTTAGTAAAACATCTCATGTTTGTGTCATTTTTACTTTTACATTAAATAAAAAGTTATTTATGTCATTTCCCAACCAAAGTGGCTCCATGGGGTCCCCAAGTTGACCCATGGATTTTCTTGGTCGGCCATGACACATCCAATGAGGGTAGGATATGTGTCAAGCTCATCTCATTTTATTAAAGCATTATTTTTACCTTAAACTACACTAATTACTTCTAATCGCGATTAAGAACTTAAGAGTTACTATTCACCAAAAAATTATTTTAATCTCATTGAACCACATTTTACTTCTTAATGACAACCATGTATGTCGGATTTTTGAAATTCAAAACACAGAAGTGGTAAAATTTCATTTAAACGAAAAATCAGTTTTTATAAGTACCACTTAGTGGTTTCACTATTCATCAAAAATTGAAGTTTTTCAGAAAAATACCAAAAATTCACCCTAAGCTATATTTGATATTCTGAATTAAAAAATGAATTCTATTTTACAAAATTCAAAATATATAAGTCACATTAATTAATTTAATAATTAATTCCCGTTGTCATGACAAATAGCGTGTTTTTATGAAACAATAAGTATCAAAAGATTGACACCAGTTTAAGTCCAATTTCAAAGTGAAATTGATTCCAATGACCACCATTGGATTAAATGGTAAAAATATATTCTAATTTCACTTCAAAACCAATTCAAAAGATAATCTAATCATATAAATAAATTAGATTAAAAAGCAGTTTTGATGTAAAATGCAGTATTTTTCACTATTCATTAAAAAATGAACATTGTCTGAAAAATACCAAAAATTCACACAAAGTAAATTTTGATGTCCCAATCATAAAGAATAAGTTTATTTTGACAAACATAGCTTATAAAATTGTCAAAAGATAGATTTAAAAATGGTTTTCCATCAAAAGGCAGTAAAACAATCTTTTAAAAATATTAGTGCATTCCATGCTTAAGATTGGATTTATTTTCATTTTAAGCCTCTAAAACACTATCTAATTCATTAATAAACATAGATAAAAATATCTATTAATCATTACTTACTTGGGATGTTACAAATTATGCATGATGTTTTTTACTCAAGGCATCCTCTACTTTTTTTTCTTTTCCAAGATGGTAATTGATTGTGCAATCATAATCCTTTATCAGTTCAAGCCATCTTCTCTGCCTCATGTTTAATTCCTTCTGAGTGAATATATACTTCAGACTTTTATGGTCAGTGTATATTTGACATTTAGCTCCGTATAAATGATGCCTCCAAATTTTCAAAGAAAAAACCATAGATACCAATTCCAAATCATGTGTGGGATAATTTAAATCATGAGGTTTTAGTTGTCTTAAAGCATAAGCAATTACCTGATCATTCTGCATCAAAACACAGCTAAGTCCCTTCAAAGAAGCATAATTATATATGACAAACTCACCATTTTGGGGATGCAAGGCCAAAACTAGAGCATTTACCAATCTCTTCTTCAGATCCTAAAAAACATCACATTCTTCTATCCAAACAAATTTAACCCCTTTCCGTGTTAACTTAGTTATCAGTCTAGATAACCGTGCAAAGTTCTTAATAAAACATCGATAATAAACTTCTAATCCAATAAAACTAAAAATCTCTATAAAATTTGTGGTTATTGTCCATTCATAAACCACTTTTGTTTTGGAAGGATCAATTGCTATTCCATCCTTATTTACAATGTTCCCAAGAAAAGAAATCATTTGTAAACAAAAATCACACTTGCTGAATTTTCCATATAGTTTCTTTTCTTTTAAGGTTTTTAAAACAACCCTTATATTTTTTTCATGCTTCTCTTTATTTTTAGAAAATACCATAATGTTATCAATAAATACAACCACAAACTTATCCAAGAATTCATGAAATACTCTATTCATAATATTAATAAATACAATAGGTGCATTCGATAACCCAAAGGGAATAACAAAAAATTCATAATGCCCATATCTAGTATGAAAGGATGTTTTTGGGATGTCATCCTCCTTCACCTTCAGCTGATGGTATCCAGATCTCAAGTAGATCTTGGAAAAGTACTGAGCTCCCTGGAGCTGATCAAACAATTAATTGATATGAGGCAAAAGATACTTGTTTTTAACAGTGATGTTATTCAAATCTCTATAATCAATGAAAAGTCTCATGGAACCATCTTTGTTTTTAACAAACAAAACAAGAGCTCCCCATGGTGAAGTGATAGGACGAATGAAGCTTTTATTAAGAAAATCCTTAAATTGATTTTTCAATTCAAGAAGTTCTATTTGAGCCATACGATATGGGGGTTTTGAAATTGGATTAGCATCAAGAACTAAGTCAATTGTGAATTCAACTTCCTGATTAGGAATGACACCAGGTAACTCATCAGGAAAAACATCAAGGTGTTCATTTACCATAGGCACATCATCAATCTGAATAGTTCCCTTATTTTCAACAATATGAGCAAGATAAATTTCATTTCCATCTTTCAATAGTTTCTCATCTTCTTGATATGTTATCAATTGTATGGGTTCATTCTTGTATACAAACTGAAACTATTTATGAAAAACAACTTCTTTAGCTATACATTCAATCTTAGCGTGATAAACAGAAATCCAATCCATTCCCAGAATAACATCAAACTCGACTAAGGGTAAAACAAAAAGGTTTGCAGGTAAATTCTTTCCACAGAACACAATATAAAGATTCTTATAATTTCTCTTTGCTGTAATATTTCACCCTGGTGTTTTAACAATAAGTTCAGGTCTCATTTGTTGAGGTGATATTTCCAATTTACCCAAAAATTTCTCAGAGATAAAGGAATGTGTAGACCCCATATCAAATAATAATTTAGCAAAATCTGAGTGAACAAACAAATTACCTGATACAAATTCATTGGCTGGACCGACATCTACTGACATAGTCGCAAAGGATCTCACTACACCTTTCTACTTATAGTTTGGTTTCTTTGCATTATTCAGATCTCTCTTTGGGTAGGAATTTGCATAATGAACTATCTCACCACATTTAAAACACTTTACATTTTTCTTATCAGGATTAGTCTTAGGATCATTTTCATTTCAATCTTAGGCCATATGTCCAAACTTACCACATTTAAAACACTTCCCAGTTTTTCTAAGACATTCCCCAGGGTGTTTCTTACCACACTTTTCACAAACTAGAAACTGGATTTTCTTACCATTGGATTTCTTTGGTTGATTCTTACCCATCACTTGCCACCTGGACCTCTTTTTCTCCTTGTTTCCAAAATGCATGTGATCAACCGAAAACTTCATCTCTACCCTCTCAGCACATCGGAAAAGTTTCTCATAACTTTTGAATTCACGGGAGGACAACAACCTTTGATACCTTGGATTCAGTCCTGAGTAAAAGTGGTTGATTTTTCTATCAAGATACAGAATAATATTTGGAGAATACCTCACCAGTCGAGTGAAGTTCACTTCATACACAACCACTGAATCCCCCTCCTTTTTCTTCAATTCAAATAATTGCATCTCCATCCTAAGTCGCACCACCTTAAGAAAATATTTTTCAAGGAAAAGATTTTTAAATTCATCCCACTCTAAGGCATCAAAATTCTCTCTACCCCTAATATTTCTTACCATTGACCACCATTGATCATCTTCACCTTCAAAATGATAAATGGAAAGACTTAACTTTTTATTGTATGAACATCCCATAAAAATGAATATCTTTTCAAGGGCTTTGATCCATCCTTTAGCTGCTACTGGGTCAGAAGATCCATTGAAAGCAGAAGGGTTTTGTCTCATAAAATGTTCCACTACTATCATGTTCTATTGTGGTACCTATGGTTGTTCTCTTTCAGGGATTCCACCACCATTTATTTCCTACATTAGCTGAGCCATTACTGTCACAAAGTTCTCAGTTCCAATCACTACCATTCTGAACTGTAGGTCTGTAAGGATGTCCTTCTGTCAGTGCCTCTCCACTTTAACATCCATGTTCCTTCTGCGGACAACCATTCTGAACAAATATATCTTAGATGAAGAAACATGGTAATATTTAAATTTTTTAACATTTAAAATTAATGATAGAGTAAAAATCATTTATGGTATTCTTTTAACATCATCCTAACCCCTAAAGTCATCTAAACCATCCTCTGATACCAACTATAAGGACCTGGACTTATTATATACATAATCTTGAATTTAGTCAAGAAAACACTTCATTTTACATTGAGGATCTTTTCAAGTTTAGAGATTTAGATAATTGGTACATAATACATTCATAACATTACACATTGTTACAGAGTGGATACCATAAAAAAAGTTTCCATTTTTTCAAAATTTAAAACATTAAAACTTAAAACATGATTCCTTGACAATTAATCAACATTTAACATGGATTACTTATTTGTTTTACACATCTATTAACCTGTGAAAATCATTTAAAACTTATGATGATCACAAAAACTTAGTAAGGTATATAAAAAGAAGGAAAGAACACATAAGTCCATGAATACTTGTAACTTATGAAATCATTTTCAAAAGATATACTTATCACCTGTATATATATACTTAATTTGTGAAACATGAGATTTAAACAATACCTAATAACATAAGTAGAACCATAAAGGTATCTTGGGGAATTACTTATATGATCTTATAATCCTCTTAGCTACCTTATAATTTGTAACCCTCACGGTTACCTTACTATTTGTGTAACCATCGCAGTTACACTTGGAGTAACCATATGGACGACCTCCAACTTACACATACCAAATGAATTGGAGGGAAATATAGGTCCCAAACTTCATTATAAACAATGACCAAGATCCATAATGTAATCATACAACATAAATATTATCATAAAAACATTTCTTTTGAATTTTGAAAAACAGAATTTTAAAAGAGGATTTTAAAAGAAAAGTCCCTTATAAATATCATATAATTGATGTGAGACTTAATAAAGTAGATGTAATATGTATATACTCTGTAAATATACATAATTAAACATATTATAATCATAATTCATCACAAAAACAATTTAAATACCACATAAACAATGAAGAATAAGGTTAACCCAAAGGATGGAAATTGGGTTAAGAATTCTCTTACCTCAGGCTTGTCTTACTTAAAACCTGTTTAAACTTCCTGTATAATGGTTAAAATAGTTTTATTAGTATTTTAAAGAAACATTTTCATGTTTATAACATCTTATATGATCATTTCATAACCTCATTTTACCCCTTAATTGTTAGTATTTTGTTCCTTGCACTGTTTTGGGTGAGTTCCTTACATGATTTTCATGATCGGTTCATGATGGATGTTCTTGTCAATTGGAAGTGAAACTATAGAATTGGAATAGAAAGTTATTTAAATATTTTCATTACCATAATTTATACCATTTATCACTTTGATTTTTTATATGAGGATGATTCATAAGTTAAAACATTAATGATGTTCGTTTAGGTCATTTTAGTGGTTCTTTGATAATAACAACCTCATTTTGTATTATAAATTAAAACCATGAGTACAAAATAATTCCAGAAACTTGGATGACAAATAATAAATATATTATAACCTTTTTCAACCATAGAAATAGTTTCACTACCAGAATTTAAATAATTAATGAAAATTGAAATCACATCGTCCACGATGTCGGTAATTCGACACATCACGGACAATGTTTTTATTCCTTGAATAAGTGGGAGAGGAGAATAAGAATGATGATGGATTTTCCATGAACCTGAGAACATCTATAATATACATGATTTTTGGATATTTCATTCCTCTTGGGTAAGAAGATATGAAGAAAGAATAAGAAAAAAAAGGAACTCAAAATAAAAAAGAATAATTAAGAAATCCCTTACAAAAATTCGGCAGCATAACGGATATGCAACATGATTTTAGAAAATATTAAAAAGAGAGGGGTCAAGGGTAAACCATAATGAAATAAATAATAATACATAAGATATCAATAATAAGAAATAAATAATAACATGGGATGTAAACTTGAAAGTTATACCACATAAAAGAGAACTTGAATGGAAAAAAGAAAGAATTTGAGAATTTTCTTACCTTGTAGAGTAACTCCTAGAACTTGAAGGTTGGGACCTTGGGGGATTGATGAAACCTTGGGAGGGATAATAGGGAGGTAAGGAGGCAATAACTTCGTTTATTAAGAATTTGGAATGAAGTTAATGAAGGAATGGGTTGGTATTTATAGCAAAAGTGAGGGATTGTTTTAATAATTTCCAAGGGACACCGCATTAGTGGTATTTAAAAAACCATGGGCTTGCCCATGGTATTTGAACATGGTATAAGCCACTTGGGACACATCATAAATTATTTTATTGTACACAAGTCGACCAGATTTATTACATCATTATTACATCATTAATGATGTCATTAACACACCGAAACTCAAAACTGTATTTTTTACTGTTCACCGAAAAATCAACTGTTTCAGAAAAATCCCCAAAATTCACCCTAACCATTTATCGATGTGTAGAATTAAAAAATAAATTATTTTTTAAAAAAATGATTTTCTAAATATTTTTAATTTAATTTTTAAATAAAATCATACATAATTCAAAAATTAATAATTTAAAAACTATAACTGCTTTTATATCACATTTAAAAATTAATCAAGATGTCATTATCTTAAAGCCTTAAGAAAATAAAATAATAATACAATTTACTATTCATTAGGGTCATATTAATATTCATATTACTATTCATAAGGGTAATTTACTATTCACCAAAAAACAAGTTGGTTCCAATAGACTCCAAATAACATACTGAACATAATTATAGATGCCCATTTTTCAAAATTAAAAACATAGAAGCAGTAAAATTATGTTTAAAGGATACTTATAAATATCTACATTAAACAAAATTTCAAGAATTTCAACTTATTTTTAGAAAACCTTATGGTGTTACAGAAAGTCTATGTTGGGAGGGGTAATTGGATTTGGATATTAATATCCCCCCATTTGTATGGACACCCAATTTTACAGGAAGTGGAAGGGGTTTCATAGATGGAGGGGGGGTTTTCCCTAGCTACAACACCTTATATAAATTTTCAAACACCATCATAATTAGGTTGATACACTGCCCCATTTCCAGTACTACCGCTATAATCAAGGTCATCGGCCACACCCCCATGTTTGCATCCTACACTCCATCCTTTGATCAGTTTAGTGACAAATCTTTTTATCCTGACCACAAGAGCCTCATGCTTCATGCTATATCCCCACAACTGCTACTCACTCACCTCTAAAATCCTTCAATATGAGTTCTCCTTGACTCATTGGTTCACCTTTAGACATTAACATGACCTTTTTAGTAGCTTGTCCCTAGGTTCATTCAATAAATACTTGAACCACTACTTGAAAGGGATATCATTCATCCCTAGTTTTTGGTCACTCATCCCCCACACAAAGCCCAAAAACACCCTTTCTATGGCTGGAAGCTACTCTTGGTCTTCCCAGATATCCTCTATAGAGAGGAATTCATCATAAATTACCCCTTGGATTGGGATACCAACAATCTAGTAGAGATCCCACAAGTCGATGCTGACCTCTCCATGGTGCAGATGGAATGTGTCAGTCCCTAATGACCACCTTATCAATAGCTCTATCATAATGTCCAGGTGATGGTAGACATGGAACTTTGAGGACCATTCCACCTCATAGATCCCAACCTACTTCATCTCCACCTCAAATTCATGATAGGACTGGAATACCCAATATTCCCAGACCCATTCATCCATGAAGTTTCCACCCTAGCATAGGTATTATTCCTTGATCCAGCCTTTGAGATGGTCTGTCAGACTTGAGAATATTATCATTCAAAGGGGGAGACACTTATACCTCAAATTCCTCCTTTTTTATGTTGTTCATGTGGTTCCATAGGGTGTGCACAATGAGATACGTGTGATCCTTTATAATGTGACCTCCAATATCCCTATTCCACTAGTTTTTTTTCAGGTGTGCTTCTAAACCAGTAGGTGGGATCATATCGATTGGCTCTAGGAATGAATACATCATCCCTCAGCCTGAAACCGTACAATATTATCCTCTTTAAAAATGTGTATTCCTATTTAGAATCCATTATCAATATGGTGAGTGTGTCATGATTTGACTCAATCTGGAATCTCTCCCTGGTCATGAGGTTTTCATCCATCTCCCTTCTCAGTCAACAAAAATTTATCCCCATTAGTGAACATTTTTTAAGTCTTTAAAAGTTTTATAATCTAGATTTTAGAGGTTGTTTTGAGGATTTTTTCTCATGAAGTTCAATTTCATGAAATTTTGTTCATGAAATTTTGTTCACAAAATTCTGTTTGTGGAAGTCTATTCACAGAACCAAGGTTCAAAGAAGATGTGAGTTTCACAAGCGATGAGGATCACAATCACAAAATTCTCATGAAGGTCTTGATATTCATAAAAATTGATCATTATCCTATCTTTCGTGAAATAATATTGGTTCCCTAAGGGACCCCCACCCCCATTTATGGTCAAAGGGCCAAATTGAGTTTCTTGAATAGGGATTTCTAATCACCAATTTTTAGTAGTTTTCCCTCAAAATCCAACCCCCATCTATCTCATTAGATCCAATTATAAGGGGAGGGATTTTTTTATGATGAAATACATGTTTCATGGGAGAGGTCGAGGAAGGAACTGATGGTTCAAAGAAAATTATAGCCAAAATGGATTAAAAATACAATAAAGTGGATGGATTCATGAAGGTCTAAACCTTCACAAATGGTATTAGATCATGGAATTCCTAGTCCATGTGAATCTTGAGGCAGTAACCTTCGCACAGTGTAACTCTAGTTTGCGAAATTCCCCAACCGTGTGAAGATTGAGGTGGTAACCTTTGTACAATGTAACTCTGGTTCGCGGAACCCCATAAATTCTTGAATCTCATGATATTATATTAAATCCTCCACCTTTCATGAAACCAAATCACTTGCCTCTGTTGGGTCTATAAATACGCCCTATCTTCTACATTTTAGGGGAATCGACCTTTCAACTTTTGAGAAAATGTCTGGATTCACGATACTTAGATGCTTCACAAGCGAGAGAGGATATATATTTCCAATGGTATCCATCTTTCATGAAACCACATCCCATGGTTTTTTGAGAGACTCAGCCCATGTTGGAGATGCCTTTAGAAAATATCCATGGTATTTATATAAGAATAAATCCCTTTTTGGATCTTTGGGTTTCAAAAGATAATTATCCTTTGTGAAACCAACACCATGGGAACCAAGAATTCACTCTAAAGTAGGATCACCATGTTTTGAAAAACATATTCTTTCACAAGACCCCTGACCTTTGCAAGACCCCTAACCTTCGTGAGACCCTTAACCTCCATGAAACCCTTTACCTTCATGATACCCATGGCCTTTTTGAAGCCCCAAACTTTCACAAAACCACAACTTTCATGAAACCCATCCTCCAAGCCTTCTTATGGTGCCTCCTTTCAAATAATAACCTTTTACAAAATTTGAGTGCCCATGGCCCCCATACCAATTCAGGACTGGTTCAACTCTACCCCAAATCTCTATCCTATTGGTACCACCAACCCTGCCTTTTTCTCCTAAGGATAGGTACCCTAATTCCTTGTGCTCATAATAATAGGCACCCTAATGTTGGGACCCCTGATTAACACTCCTCCATAGTAATGTTTATGTCATCCCCTATCCATAAGTGCATGAAAAGTGGACATGTAATCTTTAAGGGTGGAATTACCGATGGAAATAGCTTACCTGTCTTGGTATAGAGTTGTTTTTATGGATCTTCCCCTTGCCTTAATATGGTCCCCCTTGGGGTGTATCCCCATCCACATCTAAGCTACAAGGCGTAAAATTTCTTAGCTTTACGTACTATTCATATGATATTAAACTACATGACAACATCCTCAGTACATAATGTTAAACTGTAGCCTTACCCTATGTGATGAGCACAATATTCCCCATTTATAATCATCATGGGATTACACTTCTCCCCTTCTATGGGATGTCACCCTTATGATAGCACCCCCAAACATATTTTATTTGTAAGTCCCACACCATCCCTCATTGATGATCCTTATGTAACACGATCATCCTTACCGCATGACATTAAACTACATAGACTGGTCGTGTCAAATGACCTTAAATTATGGCATTGAACTATGTGGTTTTTTATCCTTGTTTACCGATAGGGTATGCAGGATTCCTCTATGATGTTCAATCCTGACAACCCCAAGTGTAAAATCACCCCTAGGGACACACTCCAATAAACCTATGAGTGTGAAATATTCCCCTAGGGAAACACTCCACAAAATCTTGAGTGTGAAATATTCCACCCCAGGGAAACACTCAACCAAATATTGAGTTTGAAATCTTCCCCTGAGGAACACACTCTACCAAATCCCCAAGTGTGAAATCTTCCCCCAATGGAAACACTCCACTAAACCTCTAATTATGAAATCTTCCCCCTTATGGACACACTTTACCAAACCATAAGTGTGAAATATTCCCCCATATGGACACACCCCATCAAACCTCTAAGTGTGAAAACTTTTCCCCAATGATGCACTCCACCAAATCCCAAGTGTAAAATCTTCCCCTCTAGGGACACACTCCACTAAACCTCCAAGTGTGAAATCTTCCCCCTATAGAAACACTCCATCAAATCCCATGTTTTAAATCTTCCCCCCTAGGGACACACCCACAAAACCTTCAAGTGTGAAATCTTCCCCTTTGGGGACACACTCAACCAAATCCCATGTGTGAAATATTCCCCCCTGGGGAAACACTCCACCATCTATCCCCACAAGACATTAAATTTTTTACCAATCCATCTCCACAAGATGTTAGACTTGTGACCTAATCGATAATCCATACCCCATGTAATAAGAATGGAATTCTTGAGGTAAAAATCCAAGGAAGACTTATACCCCTGGTGTTAACTACCTCATGGATGACACAAGATGCCTTAGGTTCCACACCTAAGATTCCACACACATGATATTCCATACAAAAATGTAAGACTTTATAGGTTCCCAATAAACCCAATGTTTATAAATTCCCAAACATGTCCAAAGTTACTATCTACTATAACTAAAGGTTGCTTACCTATTGAGATAAACTCGGTGTAATTAAATAGCATCCACCTTAAGATGGCACCGGGAATGAGGTTCGTGAACATGACTCAAATCTATGAGGGAGACCCGAACTAAGTGATGAGCTCTAAGGAAGAATCCATGGAAGGATAAACTAACATCCCATAATCTCATTTCAATAAAGGATCCTAAATATTCAATTAAAGTGATGGAAGTCATCTGCCTTCATAAAGAGGGAATGCAAGGCAGAAATGCATGCAATGTGTGTCCCTAGTGGAAATTGTCAAAAAAATTATCTAATGTTCCATGTTTATATATATGACATGTGCTTTATTTCTGCATTAGTTTTTATCACTCTATTATGGTTTATGCATCATATAAAATGTTTTAATACTTTCTATTCTTGATTGTGGGTGCATGTAGGCTCCACATTTTATGTATATGGGTTTTTGGGATATCTATTATATGGATAGATCGTGCTAAGTTTTTGGTAGATTTAGGAATGACCCTATGGATTTATTTTAAAGGTAATAGTCTCCTAATGATTTTTTAGGACCTTTATACTAGTCATAATCCTCTATAATATAAATAGACATTTCTAAGGTCATTTGGTGACCCCTCTCAGGTGTTATTTATGAAATTTAGGATAGGGAGTTATAGTAATGGTTTCATCAATGGATCTTTTACATTAGAATATATATCCACCCAATAGATCCTAACATCACCCTTCTTTATGATATCTCATATGAGATGGTATTTTTTAAGGATGTGTTTGGGCTTATGGTGAGACTGCTATTCCTTAACCTAAGTAATGGATCTATTGTTGTCATAGTAAATCTTGATTTCTCCCTCGATTTTAGAAACCACCTTGAGTTTAGTAATTAAATTATTGATCCAAATATCGTCCTTTATAGTATTTGGTACAACATTGTATTTTACCTCTATTTTCAGGTTCTCCACAGTGGCCTGTTTAGAACTCTTCCAACATATAGCTCCACCATTCAGGAAAAACACAAAACCAAATTGAGATGTCATATCATCTTTGTCAGATTGGAAACTAGTATCAGTGTAACCTTTTACCCAAATATCATACTTTCCTCCAAATAAAAAGAACATATTTTTAGTTATTCTTTAGTACTTAATAATTTTATTCACAAAAATATGGTGACTCTCACCAGGATTGGATTGGTATATAATGGTTATTCTAAATCATTGGTGACTTTAGGTCAAGTACACAACATGAAATACATGATAGAGCCTATGTAGGATGAATATTAAAATATATCCATCCTTTTAAACTTCTTGTAAGGATCTTGAATATTTCTAAGATTCATGTCATGAAATTCTAGTAAATATCTCTTTTAGAGTTATATATGCTAAACCACTTTAGTATATTACCAATTCGTGTGTCCTGACTTATCCAATTAGCCTTTTAGATCAATCTCTATAGATCTTTATACCTAATATACAGGATTCCTCACCCATTACTTTTATATGGAATCATTTACCCAACCATATCTTTACAAAATGTATGTTTGGGATGTCATTTCTGATAAGTATCATGTTATCCATGAGAAAAATCATAAATACTAAAACACTCCCACTAATACACTTATATACACAAGAATAATTTTAATTATTAAAAAATATAAAATAAATTATTTCATCATCAAACAATATATGAAATCTCAAAGAAACTTTCTCCAAACCATAAATATATTGTGTAAACTTTAAAAACTTAGAAGACTCGTTTGGAACTTCAAAACCTTCAGGTTGAATCATATATACATTCTAGACTAAATTACCATTAAGGAAAATGGGTTTGACATATATTCGATATATCTCATAATAAAAATGAGCTACTATGGAAAGAAATATTCGAATGAACTTTATCATTGCAGCAAGTGAAAAGTTTCATCATAGTCAATACCATAAATTTATTTATAACCCTTTTCTACAAAGTGTGATTGATAAGTATACACTCTACCATATATATCAATTTTCTTATGAAAATACCACTTTCACTCTATGGATCTTACACCTTCAGGTGCATCCACCAAGTTCCAAACTTGGTTAATGTACATAGAGCCCATTTCAAATTCCATGGATTTTAACCATTTCTTGTAATAAAAATTATCAATGTCCTCTCAATAGGTAGTAGGTTCATCACCTATGTGAATTACTTAATCATCATTTTCCATAAGAAATTCATATCACTTGGGCTTTTGATGAATCCTACTAGACCTTTGAGGTTCTTTTGTAACCTAAGTTAGTTATTTTTCTATAATTATTTATAGAAATGAATCAATTTCCATATTAGGAACACTCCCTATTTGTTAGTGTTGAAATTATCCAAATTAAACTTTTCTTCAACTAACTATTTGATCCATGTGTTGTCTCTCAATGAAAATACCATCAAGCCACAAATACTTTAGGTTTTGTAGGGTTATAGAAATAATATCCCTTGGTTTTTTTAGGATAACTAACAAATAAGTATATTTCTAACTTGGGGCCTAGATTTTCAGAATCCAATAATTGTATTAGTGCTTGGAAACCTCAAATTATAATAAAATACATAATGGGATGTTTCTTATTCAATATATCATATGTTTTCTTTATGAATACTTTATATGGAATGTTGTTTAGTAGGAATGAAATAGTCTCTAGAGTAGAACCCTAGAATGTAATAGAAAAGTCATAGTGACTCATCATCAATCCATATATGTCCAAAAGAGTTTGATTCATCATCTCAAACACATCATTTAACTATGTAATTCCAAGTGGATGGAGTTATGAAAAAATTCTAAAATCTCTTAGGTAATCAGTGAATTCCTATCTCAAGTATTCACAACTCTGATCCAATTAGAAAAAACTTAATACTTTTTTCCTGTGGATTTTTTACTTTGTTTTGAAACTCTTTAAAATTTTAAAAGGTTATATACTTGTGTATTAATAAAAACACATATCCATACCGACTAAAGTCATTGTTAAAAGTAATTAAGTACCTAAAACCATGAATTTCTTTTTTACACATTGGTCTACATACATCACTATGTGTGAGATCTAACAATCTACTAGAACTTTCACCCTTTCCATGAAAAGGTTATTTGATCATATTACCTAATAAACAAGATTCTCATATGTCAAACAATTTATAATAAAAAGAGTCCAAAAATCAATTTCTATGGAGTCTTTTTATGCATTTCTCATTTATATGTCTATGGAAAAATTCCAAAGTTGGGTGGGATTAGAATCAACCTTGACCTTATTATTTTGAATGTTATAAAAAAGGTTAACTATATCTAGAATGTATAATCCATTTACCATATTCTAAATGGTATAAAATATTTAATTCTTATATATGTAACAACTTTTGTTCTTAATATTGAATGAAAATCCCATCTCATATAAATAAGATATAAAAATAAATTTTTTTTGTTTATGGAAGAAACATAATAACAGTTCTCCAATTATAGAACTAATACCACTAGGTAAAGTTAGATCATAAGTGCCAACTTCTAGTGCAACAACTCTTTATCTATCACTAACATGAATATATACTTCATACTTTTTCAATTCTCTCCTATATCTGAGTATATAATTATCAACATGAATTTGTGATGCACCCCTAGTATCCAATACCTATGAGTCAGATTTTAAGAAAATTATCTTTATAACATTCACATTTAGATGCTCAAAATATTTTAAGTTGAGAATACTTCTCACCTTGAGATACCAATATAGATATATTTTATAGTTCATACCTATAAGGGGTCTCAAAATGACTATCATGAAGTATTTCATGATCTACAAAGAATAAATATATATGGGTGGGTATCATGGTTTATATCTTTTCATCTAAGACTTTTAATGAAATTACCCTCGTTAAAAATGATAACCTCATACATCATATCCATTTAATGATCCAAGAACCATATTTCACTAAGAAACAACTCTGTATTGGGATGAAACTCATCATTTTATTTATTTAGTTAAGAATTCATGCTAATCATAATAATTGTGATTCTTGGATAGTTGATTTGGAAACTCTATATTTATATCTATTATATGGATAACACTTAACTTTATTCCTCTAGTACCCTAACTCTTAGGGTTTATCAACTAATTTTTTCCCAAATATCATAATCATATATGTTTACCTAACCCTTGGGATTAACCACACCCACCATTCCATACATAAGATAATCCATGGGAACCTCGTTTTGTCATCAAACTACTTGGTTGGATGATCAAGGTCTTAACATGTATTTCTTTTGAAGGAATCTCACACTTAGTATTTGAGGGGTTTTTTTTAAAGTCACACAAATTTTATATAAATAGTATGAATATTAAATTAATAACTATTTAATAATATAAAATATTTATCCTATCATTTTTTATTCCATTATGTATTCATTCTTCTAATTATTTGGTTTTATAATCCTTATTCAATCTACCAAATTAATGTGTTCGCACTATATTAATGTGCAACTCTTTACACAACTCATAGTTTTTGTTACTCACTAAAATATAAAAGTTAATAATATTCATATATATCTAGATTCATATTATTCATAAGGTATATGAACTCTTCATATAAATACTTAGAATTACATGAGACTGACAATAAACACATGAGTAAGCTCGGAGCCACAAATGACCTACCCTCACCATTATAGAATAAGTTATAGCACCATGGGAAAATGGGAAGTCTGACCCAAAGTCCCTATACCCAGGTTACCTTACTCAAGGAAGAATCCAATTTATAACAATTATATAACCTAATATATACAAACTCTTCCCAATAACTAAATTTAATCTAATAACTTTAATTACAAATTTTGGTTAAGGTAAATAGAAACTAAATATTATATTTATGTAACTAGTATAAAATTAATGGAATAAAAATATTCTAAAAGTAATTTATCATATAAATTTAGCATAAAAATATTCATAGTTCATAAAAAAAATTAACAAGTTGAGGGTCAAGCCCTCTTTATTGAACATAAAATAAGAAACCCCTTTTAAGAACTGGGTAGAGAGGGAACACAAACAAGACATAATGGAATATATTACTTACATAACATGACCTAAAGGTCTTAACATATCCATGAATGATAAAATATAAGATAATATCAATACAAGTATCAGAAAAATTCTTGTCCCCCCCCCCCCACCCCCACTAAAAATTGCAACAGAGGAATCAGTCGATGATGATGCACTGACCCCCCTGCCAAGAATTGTGTCATGTTGGACAAAAAAATGTGGTAGATAACCCCTAAAACCCTCATATAAATGTGGGAGGAGGTTCGGATTATGGGTTCCAGCACACCTATCTCTCTTTTGAGTCACCCACTAGACAATGCAATAAGTAACTCACCACACTATCAACCTGATGCAACACAAAACCAGAATAAAAACATTGTGCAAGAATTAAATGTAAGGGTAACCATATATCCAATAATAATAGTAAAAATATGTTGTGTTTGGAGTCAAAACACTCAACCTTTTTTCTAGGTCTCCAGCTCAACTGCATCAAAAAAATCACTACCAACCAAATGCAACAAGACAAAAACCAATGCTTGCAAAGACATCAGCAAACCAACAAAAAATCAGTCCACAAATTTAGTGTAGATTCCATCTAAAGAATGACCACACTGACTTAAAACAACAAACAAAAGACTAAATAAGGATATCAATTGTAAATAAATACCAAATATTCCCTTCATGAAAGTCGTTTCCATCACTACCAGCACCTGAAAACTGAACAAAAGATAGACGGCCAGATCATCCCCACCCCCAATCATCCACGTGAACCTTACACCAGCATCCTTAAATCCTACCAAATAATGAAAAACCAAATCCAAAACCATGCCTTGTAACCTTCATTATCCCATTCCATCACTGGTCACCCAATATCTTCCACTCCACAACACACACCAACGGTAGGAGTGATGATGTTTTCTGGATCTAGGTAAGATCTAGAGACCATCAAAGTTGACCACCAACAAGAAACATGATGATTCCGCAAAAAAATTACCATGGAAATAGAAAGGAATAAATAATTATATACACAATAAGGGGAAAAGTAAGGCTTGATGATGAAAATTAATGATTTTGTGTGGTGATGGTAATGGGAGAACACTTTAGTGAAGATTCATGGATGTAACTTCCCATAGATCCATTGTGTCACACCCCAACCTTTGGAATTATTTTATTTTATTCTTTTCTTAGCTTTGGAAAATTTTTTGAGGTTTTTTTTATCCCTAGTTTAAATTTTTGAATTTTTGGAAGTCTTGGGTGAGTTTTTTGCATGTGCACGGTTAGCACATGGTTTGGGTAAACCGTGTGGGTTTGACCAGGTACCCGTACAACTTTTTTGGGTTCCAGGGGTAAGTCGCACGAGTTGTGTATGGTTTGGGAAATCATTCAGAAACCATTCATGAAGTTATATCAATTTTTATAGTGGCGACCTCATGGTTTTCACACATTTTGGAAAACTATGCGGCCAAACCGTGTGAGCTACCCAAATTTTGAAAATCTTAAAATTCCTATTATATCCTCCTCTCTTCTTACCCTAAATAGAGACCCCCACACTCTTGGTCATTTTTAGCACATGAAGGGGTCCCAAACCCCCTTCCCTTTGGTTCTCCTCCCTCCATGTATGGTCCTCTAAGGTTCTAAGGTGAGTTTCTTAGGGTTTCTGGAAACTTTTATACTATTACTCCTCTCCTGTCTTGTTTTATTGGTGTTTCATTGGTGGTTTATTATTTGGAAAAAACCTAGATATTAGGTTTGATGTGTTGGGTTGTTTTTTATTTGGATCTAGGGTGTGTGAATTATTCCTTGGGATCTATTCTTCCTTCCCTTGAAGTTTCATTGCATCCTCACTCTATTGAGGTAGGTGTCTCTACACGTCTCCTTTCTGATGCATTCCATTTAATGCTTGTGTGTTCCTAAATAATTTATAAATGTGTTTCAAATTATTTTTATGTGATTTTTTAGTTTTTATTGTGTTTTTGTCTTGGTTAAATTTGGTAAAAATTTGTTTCAAAGAGATTCTTTAAATATGCTTATGTACATATGCACTCAACTTGTTTGATAAAATTCCAAGTGGAATTTTTAGTTTAAATTGGGTATTTTTAGCATGTATTTGGGTTGGTTATGTTTTTATGGAATGGTTTGATTGTTATATGAGACTTATGTGTGGATTTAGGTGACTTTTATAGTTTTTTACCTATGTATGGATTGTTGTGTTGGTGGTAAAACATGTGTTGTTACTTTAAAAATGGTTTTGGGTAATTTCATGGATACTTGGGTGTGCCATTGGACATAGTCACATCTATATGTTCACGGGGTTCATTTTTGGATATTCCAAAAAATGGTAATGGCCTTTTTTAATTAAATACCTTGTTTTCAAAACACACAACATTTCCTCCTCCCCTCTTTCTCAAATTCCTTTAAGCCTGCATGTTTTTCTAAATAGTTCATGGTCTCAAAGTGGATTGAATATGGTTTAAAATTTTATGTTTGAAATTACGACCCTTTTTTTACCTTAGAAAATATGTATAGTTTCCAAATGATATTAAATCATGTTTGGTATCTTTAAGTATGTTATGTTTTTTCACTTTATCTTGAAGTGGTGTTGGAGATGGAATTGGATTTGAAATATAAGGGCTTGTTTGGAATTGTAAACATGAAATGGGTGTTTTATATTGTTTTGGAAATGCTTAGGAAACATTTTTTTAATGTATTATAAATGATAATATTGAAGGCCCGGTTTTCACCTTATAATTTTTTGAAAATGAATTGTGGTTTTGGAAATATAAATACCTTGTTGGAAAATTAGTGTGTTTTGAGAAATGGTTTTGAAACCCATGTTGTATGTCATCCTGATTGGAACTTTTGAATGGATTGTTGAAAGATGGGAACCCCTATAGAGGATTTCCTAAGAGTGGGTCATCGCAAAGGTGGTGTCGATGTTTTGGGTAGGCAAGTGTGGTGATAGCAGGTAAGATGAGTCATGTGTGTGAGGGCCTCCTCCTTTAACCATGTACTATTACCATAGGTTTCTTGGGTGTCTTTTAGAGGGTCGAGTGATGGTTTCTTTTCAACCCTGATTAGATGGATTGGTACCCATTGGATGTTTTAGAGTCTAGGTGGGATTTTTCTATTGGATTAGTAGTTATAATGGCCAGTGAGTCATTAACTATAGAGCTGCACCATATTCTGGTAGGTGAGTCTAACCCGAATACATCCAGGGATCTCTCTAGAGATGTTTAGAAAATGCCCACGATTGCTATCTGTATGTGCTTGTTTATTTTTCTATTTCATTTGGTTTTCTATTTGGTATCGCTTTATTTTATTTTCAACATAGCCTTGTATCACTTGTTCTAAATCCATGTGTGGAATTTGATTTATAAAATGGTAAATTTGTTTTTAAAATAAGAATGTGACATGTGTCATTTTCAAAAATGGAAAGTCGTAGTTGTTTATTAAAAATTATAAAAACCCATTTCATTATATGTATTTCAAAATGGTGTTTGTTGACTATTTTGGGAAAGGAAATATATCAATTTTGTGGTGGTTTTATACTAATCTATTAAATCTCACACTCTACTTGTTTCATTTGGTGTCAGTAGACCTAATAGGTGTA
Source organism: Viscum album (assembly GCA_963277665.1). Lineage (NCBI taxonomy): Eukaryota > Viridiplantae > Streptophyta > Magnoliopsida > Santalales > Viscaceae > Viscum > Viscum album. Next base: position 1,333,340,876 of record OY728141.1, read on the forward strand.
GGTTTCTAGTTTGGTTGTGCCTTATAGTGAGATGGTTTTTGGATGGTGGTGACCATGAGGTCACGTAGAGATCGATTTGTCTTCAGTCCAATTTTATTTTCTTCTTTAAATACTTTAGTTGTTTAGTTTATATTTTGTTTATAATTTTTATCTAGATTAGTTGTATATCATTTATTTACTAATTTTCAGCTGTTGGTTTTTGCTATGTGTTCAGTTTTGGTATTTCTATCTTGTTTTATTATTGGGATAAATTGTTCATATTAGATTATTTTTATGCTCGACACTAGTTTCCATCCCATGGGGATCGGGAAATCCCTTTTCCCCATGCCATGGACTGGGTCGGGTGTTGGGTTAGATGGAATCCCGAACTGGTTTGTGAAAAAATGGTATTAGAGGAGGCCATTTTCTATTATGGGTGTTAGGTAGATTGGAGACTATGATTTTTGGGACTTTAGAGGTGGGTATGGGAAGGACGTCATGAACCCTTTATCATTATAATCCTCAAGTTTCCAGGGGTAGTCTGAAATTTGAGTCTTTGTTTTGGTTTTTGGTTTGTTTTGGATGAGGAATGACAATTGAGGTGATCCAGTGTTATGTCGTGATCTCACATGGAGTAGTGACCCATGTGTAATCTGAGTACATGGTTTAAGATCTTCCTACTTATTAATGCATACTTGGGGCATGACCCACTAACCATGTCTCTAGGTTAGGCATGGAAACTAGTTCCACGCACCGATAGTTTGGTGTGAGTTATGTTTTGTTTTGATATTGTTTTATGTGAGTAAGTTTTTAAAATAAAAGTGATTTTTGTAATGGAAATGATTTCTTTTGAGTGGTTTCATATTAGAAAAATGGTTTTTAAAATGGAAAGATATTTGAATTGATAATTTTTAAAATTCTTGGGTTTGGTGATAAGGTGGTGTGTGAGACCCTTAGTATTTCTTATGAATGTTCTAATATGTGTGGATACATGATTAAATTTTATGTTGGTGTGTGTGTGTGTGGATGATATAAGTGGAAGTGGGATAAATTCATATGTGATGGTTCATAGGATGACATGGGTAAGTATTTGAGGCCAATGGTTTGTCTTGGTTTTTCTAAAATGGTTCTTGGAAAGGGAAAATGATTTCAGAAATTGGTTTTTCTTTGAGAAGTGGGTTTTGCTGTGAAAATTGGATTTTGGCATAGAAAAGTGGTGTTGAAAGAAGGTGGTTTTGAAAATAAAATGAAATTGTGGTTTTTGAAAAAAGGATTTTTGATTGTGCTTGTATTTTTTTGGCTCGTGAACCTGTTTTTTTGGATCAAGACGTTATTCTTGATTTTTATTTGGTTTGATGTTAGTTTTGGTTTCATTATCTTTACGTTATTCAGAATATTCCACCTAGAAAGGTCCCCAAAATTTCTAGTAAGTCTTTCCTAGTTTCTGGTTCTTCTCGGTTTTTGCCTATCTTTTGTGGTGACCAAGGACCGTTAGCTGTAGTGGGATGTCTTGAGGAATTTGAGCATGTCTTTAGATCATTGGGAACTCCCGAAGCTATTAGATTACGTGTTGTTCTAGGTTTTTTTAAGGGACCATCTTTAGATTAGTGGAAGATGTTTTATCCATCATCGATACAAGTTGGGATGACGTGGGAAGTGTTTAAGTCTATTTTTGTCTGATGGTTCATACCTAAGTAGGTGAAGATTAGGAAGGTAACAGAGTGTGGGATGTTCATCAAGGATAATGGTTAGTGAAAGATTATATTAACCACTTTAATAAGTTGTTTTCCTTCTCTCTGAAGGTAGTTTTCGAGGATCAGTTGAAATCCCCTCTTTTTGTTTGGGGTATTTGTCCAAATATCATAGAAAATGTAATCTCATCCAGTGAAGTCTATTTGGAGAAGTTTTTGGATGAGGATTATTTAACTGAGTTGGTTCTTGGGGTGTAGTTAGTGGTGGTTGTCTCTCATGAATTTTACCTAACTTGCGAGTGGCATCTTCCAGAGGAACCTATTCCCGAGGAGTCTCCCTTGTTGGTTCTAGATAATCATTCATCGGACCACTCGCTTATGTTCTTTCAGTGTGTCCTATTTGGTCATTCGAATCCTTCTTGTAGCAATCCTATAAAGACTTGTCATCATTGTGTCCATCTGGGTCATTTGGAGAAGTTTTATATGAAGAGTTTCCTGAAGAAGATGTCTTTATTAGAGGATATTAGTGCATTACTGTGAGGTAGTGGATACTTCAGTCATTAGGTCTCCAGCCATAGGCCTTATATTGAAGCTCACGTATATTCAGAATATTTTCAAAGGCATGGGGAACAATGGACAAGTTTTTATCTCTAGTGTTGGAGTAGAGGCAGTTTAAGTTTCCTGTTGTAATTTCTTTATTGTTGTGGGTTTATTTTAATGTAAGAGACTCAATGGTCTTTTTCTCTTGTGATCCCATTTGTATTCCTTGTATTTTGATCTTTAAAGGTTTATCCCTTCATGAATCTATTTTAGTTTTTAGTTTCTCATGTTTGGAGATATCTGTTCTTGAAGAAATTGATGTTTGTGGTTTATGTTCGAGTTCAATGTTTGGTTCAGGTTTCTTTCATGGGTTTCCCCTTGTGTTGGGGGTTTGGTTTTTATGGTTGGGTTTTGGTTCTTATTGGGAGTTCCCTCATTCTCATTTTGTTCACCCAAAGGTGGTGTTGTTTGGGTTTTAATGTTGGTGGTGTTAGTCAGGTTCTTGTGGTGGAGAGAACCCTCTCATGTTCACCCATTGTTCTTTTTGAAGTGGTTTTCTTTAGAATCAGTCAAGTGTGACTTGTTTAGTGAAAGGTCACCCCAAGGTTCATGGTTTCTTTTTATTTTTATCAGTCATGGAATTAAGTTTTGTTTATCTTTTGGCAGGGTGAATTTCTAGGTGAAAAAAGAGTTTGTGGTGGGGAGAATTTTTACACCAGAACCTTTGTAAATCTTTTATTTTATTCTTTTCTTTGCTTTGGACACTCTGGATTAGGTTTGGGTTGAGTCCTAGTTTAATTTTTTGAATTTTTGGATGTCTTGGGTGAGCTTTTGGCATGTGCACAATTAGCACACGGTTTGGGTAAACCATGCAACTTTTCCCAGGTAAACATGTGGCTTATTTTGGTGTCTAGGGTAAGGCGCATGGGTTGGGAATGGTTTGGGAAACTGTAAGGCAACCATGCATGAGGTTCTATCCATTTGGATAGTGGAGACCACACAGTTTAGAAAATTGTGCATCCAAACCACATGAGTTACCCAGATTTTTAAAATCTTGAAATTCTTATTCTACCATCCTCTTTTTTACCCTAAATCAATCCCCCTACCCCTTGTTCATTTTTGGGTCACAAGGGGGTCTCAAACCCCCCTTACCTTTGGTTCTCCTCCCTCCATAGATGATCCTCCAAGGTTCTAAGGTGAGTTTCTTAGGGTTTTGGCCACTTTTCTTTTCTTCCTCCTCTTCTCTCTTTTTTTCTTGGTTTTTCCTTAGTGGGTTGTTGTTTGTCTTAACCCTATAGATTAGGGTTGATGTATTGGGTTGTTTTTATTTGGATCTAGGATGTGTTTATTGTTCCTTGGGGCCTATTCTTACTTCCATTTAAGTTTCATCACATCCTCACTTTGTTGAGGTAGGTGTTTCCATTTGTTTCCTTTCTGATTCATTCCATTTTATGATTGGGTGTTCCTAAATAATTTATAAATATTTTTTGCATGCTTATGATGTGATTTTTTGGTTTGTTGTGGTGTTTTTGTGTTAGTTGAATTTGGTAAAAAAATCAAAGAGATTTTTTAAATATGCTTATGTATATATTCACTGAACATGTTTGATAAAATTCAAAGTGGCCTTTTTAGATGAAATTGGGTATTTTTTGCATGTATTTGTCTTGGTTATGTTTTTATGGTGTGGGTTGACTATGATATGAGACTTATTTGTGGATTTTGGTGACTTTAATGGTTTTCAACCTATGTATGGCTTGTTGTGTCGGTGGTATAACATGTGCCATTACTTTAAAAATGGTTTTGGGTAATTTCATGGATATTTGGGTGTACCATTAGATGTAGGCACATATATATGTTCATGGGGTGTGCGTATAAATTTTCCAAAAAATGATAATGGCCTTGTTTTACTTAAATACTTGGTTTTCAAAACACTTAACATTTCCTCCTCCCCTCTTTCCCAATCTCCTTTAAGCCTACATGTTTTTCTAAATGGTTCATGGTCTCAAAGTGGATTGAATATGGTTTAAAATTTTATGTTTGAAATTATGGCCCATTTGGTAACTTGGAAAATATTTTTGGTTTCTAAATGATATGAAATCCCATTTGGAATCTTTAAGTATGTTTTGTGTTTTCACTTTTTCTTGATGTGGTGTTGGAGATGGAATTGGATTTGAAATATAAGGGATTTTTTGGCATTGTGAACATGAAAATTGTGTTTTATGTTATTTTGGAAATGGTTAGGAAACATTTTTTTGATGTATTAAAACTGATAATGTTGAAGGCCCGATTGGAACCTTATAATGTTTTGAAAATGAATTGTGTTTTTGGAAATATAAATGCTCAGTTGTAAACTTAGTTTGTTTTGAGAAATGGTTTTGAAACCCATATGGTATGTCATCCCACTTGCCACTTTCGAATGGATTATTGTGAGATGGTAACCCCTATAGAGGATTTCCTAAGAGTGGGTTGTCACATAGGTGGTGTTGGTGTTTTGCATAGTAAAGTGTGGCGGTGAAATTTAAGGTGAGTCATGCGTGTGAGGGCCTCCTCATTTCACCATGTACTCTTACCATGGGTTTCCTAGGTGTCTTTTAGAGGTTTGAGTGATGGTTGCTTATCAACCCCGATTAGACGAGTTTTTACCCTTTGGATTTTTTAGAGTCTATGTGGGATTGTGATACTAGATTTTCAGTTAGAATGACCAATGATTCATTGACTATGAAGTTGCACCATATGTCGGCAAGTGAGTCCGACCTGAGTATGTCTAGGGATCACTCTAGTGATGTTTAGAAAATGCCCATAGTTACTATTTGTATGTTCTTGTTTATTTTTCTATTTCACTTGGTTTCTTTTTTTGTATCGCTTTATTTTATTTTCATCATAACCTTGTATCACTTGTTCTGGATCCATGTGTGGAATTTGGTTTCTAAAATGGTAAAAAAAATTGAAAATGAGAATGTGGCATGTGTCATTTTGAAAAATGGAAATCTATGGTTGTTTATTAAAATTGATAAAAACCCATTTATTTATATGTATTTAAAACTAGTGTTTGTGTAATGTTTCAGGAAAGGAAATTTATGGATTCTATGATGGTTTCCTACTAAGCTGTTAAAGATCACACCCTACTTGTTTCATTCGGTGTTGGTAGACCCAAGTTGTTTTGCAGGTGCAGGTTTCTAGTGTATTTGTGTCTTATGGAGAGCTATTTTGTGGATGGTGGTGACCTTGAGTTCACATGGAAATCGATTTTTCTTTGGTCTAGTTTTAGTTTCTGCCTTGTATCCTTCAGTTGTTTAGTTTCTGTTTTGTTTAGAAGGTGTATTCGGATCAGTTGTATATCATTTATTTAGTGATGTTTAGTTGTTGAATTTTGTTGCATATTCAATTTTGGTATTTCAATCCTATTATATTATTGGGATAAATCATTCCCATCAGATTATTTTGATACTCGACACTAGTTTACAGCTCGTGGGGATTGAGAATTCCCTTCAGTCTATGCCACAGACCGAGTCGGGTGTCAAGTCGGATGAAATATTGACCTAGTTTGTGACACATCATTGGAGTTCTGAAGAATCTATACACCACAAAATCCTCCTCTGATAAAGATAATGTATATGGATGAAGCAACAACCAGAGGAATATTATAGTTGAGAACCATATAGGAATTTATAAAACCCTAGGATAGGGTGTCTCCATGTCTGGAAAGTGTGATGTCATCATCATAAAAATTTTATAAACATGAAGAGTCTAAAGTAATAAAAAATAAATAAACTCTATTTATTTTCCAAAACATGAGATAAAAATATGAAATTCCCATATTTAATTGAGTCATGAAAAAAATTTATTTTTCATGTATTAACACTTATAATTTATAAAAAAATTATAAACTATAAGAAAAAATATCAAAATGTTAAAAAAATTAACATTTTTAACCTATATCATATTTTACAACTGATAATAGGATTATCGGTCATAATATATGATTGATATGTAAATATAATATCATTTATTAATCATATATTATGATATAACCAATCATACTCTATGATTGGTATTTCCACTTATAAATGATGATATCATAAGGCTCCAATCATATTTTATGATATCACTGATTTTATAGATATGTTATGATTATTTTTTTGAAACTCGGGACTAGATAATATTTTATTATATCTCATATTTTATCATATTAACATGTTTATCCATTAGATAATGGGGATATGATACCACTAATGGGTTTTGGGTGTTCATTTAAGGAATTCTGATAGTGTAAGAAACCCATGATATGCCTGATATATATTTATCAAGTTCAACATAAAAATATAAAGAACATAAACAGGAATACCTTAACATCATCAAGCTCCATATTTCAAATTTATATAGAGTATATTTGATTGTGAACACCAAAGTATTAGTAAAATTTTTCCTACCTCCGATGTAATACACTAGCCTATGGATCCTTGTTCATAACAAGAGGATACCAAACCACCAAAGGGGTGTTAGCACCTTCTTCCAAAGAAAAATGTTGATTCAAGATTTAAGGTTCTTTTAACTAACTTTTCATATTTTTGGGGTACATAAATGGGTTGGATTGAAAACCCTTTTATATAAACCCCAAAGTGCATCGAAGTACTAGAGCACTAGCTACCATCTCATGGAAGTTAAGCATTAATACCCATTGAAGTTATAATCATTGAACTCTTGAATGAATAATCAAGGCCATGAATAGATCATATTATGATTAATAACCAATGTAAACTATGTAGGAGAACATAGAATTGATGCATGCATATAATAAATTATATCACATATCCATATTACTCTATGATGAAAATAATTGTAGGTTATGATATAGTCATCAACATGCCTATATCACCAATTACAATTCAAGGATATCATAAAATAAAATATCCCTAATTTTAGTGTATCCCTAACACATATTTCCAACACCATGTGCCTTATCTATCATTTTTTGACTGTCACAATGTATAAAAATTGGGGACATTGGCATAGGCCATAATGGTAAATTTGATAAGAGAGATCTAAGTCATTTTTTCCTTTCTAGTTTATATTAAAGAAAAAACTCAAAAATCATTATAGAGTTCATTATACAAGTTTATTTCTTTTATCCCCAAGAGATCACTCCACTATAGAGTGTAAAAACTCATCCACTCATATAAGAGTGATCTGTGATATTAGTAATCCAACTTACATTATAAAAACCTTCCAACACCCTTGGGTTTCTATTATATCGTATGCAGTAATTCATAGTAACATTTGGATATTTGAGTTCCCTTTTAATTGCATCCCAATAAACATTACCTAGATTATATGTATCCCAACTCAATTTTATAAAAATATGTAAAATATATTGTCTTTTACTAGTCATAGCATATATGAAACACCTAATAACCCTTGTATATTCCATATGAGAAACTACACTACTAGAATTTGGCAGCATCCTACTCCCAAAATCATATGGTATAGAAACCAATAAACAATCATATTTTTCAAACCACCTTAAAATACTTTCAATGTAACTAAATTGGAAAAGTAAAATGGGATTTTTATCCCTAAAATTTTTAATTCTCAATATAACATTTTCATCACCCAAGTATTTTATATCAAAGTTCACTACTGGAAAAATGATTTTTCCCAACGCTTCTATACCAACGGTTTGTCAAACCGTTGGTATAGGTACCCTTTCCCAACGGTTTGGCCAAACCGTTGGGAAAGCCCATATTTTGGCCACCTTTCCCAACGGTTTGGCCAAACCGTTGGGAAAGGTTGAATTATTGAGGCCCTTTTCCAACAGTTTTGAAAAAGCGTTGGGAAAGGGTAGCCTATCCCAACGGTTTGCCAAAACTGTTGGCAAAGTGCCTCCATAATTCAACCTACGGCCAAACTTTGCAAAAAAACACTAGACTTTTCCCAACGGTTGTGAGAACCGTTGGGAAAAGTCTTTCCCAACGGTTTTGAGAACTGTTGGGAAAAGTCTAGGCCTTTCCCAACGGTTTTCAGAACCGTTGGGAAAAGTCTAGTGTTTTTTTTGGAATCATCCTACGGAGAACATTATATATATCAAAATTTAAAATAATTAGAACAATACATATATATTTTTATGGAATTATGTAAACAAAAGTCATGTTAGGTTAGTGGTTAAGTCTTTGAGTTATAAAATGGAGGTTCTGGGATCAAATCCCACCGGGTGTTTTATTTTTGGAATTTATATACCAACGGTTCCATTACCGTTGATATAGATTTCATATTACCTATACCAACGGTTTCCAAAACCGTTGGTATAGGTCTATACCAACGGTTTTTGGAAAACCGTTGGTATAGACCTATCCCAACGGCTTACTTGGCTACGGTTCTCCAAACCATTGGTATAGGCTATACCAACGGTTTGGAGGCTTATACCAACGGTTCCAAACCGTTGGTAAAGGTTAGTTTTCCAGTAGTGGTTTCTAGATAAAATGGACTTTTCCTTATTTACTTGATTCATATCAGTTCCAAAAATTAGCATGCCATCAACATATAAACAAATAACAACCCCATGATTATTATGGGGCCTACTATAAAAACATTTATCATCTTGATTAACCAAAAACCCATTTTGATAAAATAACTTCATTAAATTTTTCATTCCATTGTTTTGGAACTTATTTTAAACCATTTAGGGATCATACCAACTTTCAAACTTTCTTTTACTTTATAGGTACTATAAATCCTTTAGGTTTCTCTATGTATATTTATTTATATAATTCACCATTTTAAGAATTTAATTTTAATAAGTTAGTATTATTATCAATTATAGATTCCATTTCATTGTTTATATCTTCCTTCCAAATATATGCATAAAAAAATTACATGGATTCTTTTGTAAGTTTTATAATTAAACTATATATTTAAAAAAACTAGTGTATTTTTAACAATATTATCATTAGTTCTTTCCAACAAGTACATATAGAACTTAAATCCATATTTTTTGTGTATTTAAGGTTATTTATTTTTACAAACCTCCTCAACTGTGTCTTATTGAGATACTAATTTATCTAAAAAATATCTTTCAATTTGGAAATGATTAAGAAAATAGGTAAACCTTGATTCATAAAATATAGAATCTTTCAATTTAATAAAAAAACTAATAACTGCTAAAATATTAGATTCCATATCCATGAATCTAAAAGATTAAATATGTTATGCATATCCTAAAAATATGTAATTATACCTATTTTACCCAATTTTTCCATTTTAAGTTCAACTATTCTTATAATTTCATGATAACCCCAAACCTTTAAATAATTTAGGTTTGGTTTCCTATGATTTTATAATTCATATGAAACCATAGCCTTCTATTTTTTGTAAACCCTTCTTGGAATGTAACACAAGGTTAATAATGCATCTTCCCAAAAACCTCATGAGAGACCTAAGATATAATTCATTAAACTATCCATTTCCATTAATGTTATATTATTTCTCCTAGTTACTCCATTCTATTATGGTGTAAAGTGATTATTTTCTTCATATATGATTTGTTTGAATTCAAAAAATTAAGGATAATAATATTATCCTCCCTTATTAGATCTTGAAGTGCCCAAGTAAAAATTTCATTTGATGTCAATAAGTTAGTATGTGTTTGGTGAAAGAATTGGTGATATTTATAGTATTTTTAAGGATTTTATTCTTGATAAGAAAATCAATAACACAACCTGAGATGGTTATTGGTGTTTATATTTGAATACCTTGGTTTAATAGCTTCAAAGTAGCATCTTATTAATGTGACGATTGATGTGTTAATATTCAAGGAAACTAAAGGTGGGTGTTGTTGGATATAAAGACACTACATAAAACATACTAGAAGAGGTTTTTAATTTATTACAAAAGTATGAAGATGGTTTGATGAGGCCCTAGTTCTAAGTGAAGCAATTATGGAATTTCCTAATGACATTCAATATACATGGTCAATCCATTCATGGTCACTTGACCACCTCATGATCGATCCATTGATATGGTTGAACTATCTGCATTTCATGATTGATCATCATCGTTGATACTTTTTTCATGTGTTGGATCCAATACAATCTTTTTTCTATTTTAGATGGTCATTTGTGTGTATATATGGTCGATGCATTTCATACGGTTGATTGAATGCCTCATGGTTGATCCATGAGGTGGATCTATTTCATGTGGTTTCTTCACGCAGTTTATCTTCCTCATGGTCAATCACATACTTAGAGAATTTTTTATGATATCTACTGGGTAAAAATATGAGTTTCTAGATTTTATATATTCTGAAGAAATTTAAGGCAATGCATAACTTTGATTTTCTTTATTAAATATTATGGTCAATCATATGATAATAATTCAACCCATGAATATAGGAGAACCAATCGAGGAGAAAGTGCTGGATACTAAGAAGATATTAATGAAAGGAGGAGATACAATGTCACTATAAAATGAACATGAGGATATTTTCTTAGAGTTTCTATTTAATTAAATAAAAAAAATTGGAGTAATTTAAATAACAAAATAGTTTTAGTATTTATAATATTTAAAATGAATATTTGAATAATAATTCAAAAATATTTTTAATGAGGAAATATAATTTAGAATATCATTGATTAGTTTAAATGAGGAGATCACTTGAAACCTAAGATCAAGGATTTTCCATGTTTCAAATATGGAAGATATTTTCATATGTGTATTTATATTACAAGAACATTAAAAAAGTGAAAATTAGAAAAATTGAAAGACCCTTGACACTAGTGAAACTTTGGAGAATACTTTGTTGAAGAATATTTTTGAGAGATTGATGCATTTAAGATTCTAGTTGAGAAGAATGAGTCAGATTCAAGTGATCATATAAAAAGGAGATTATAAGAACCTGGTTATTCATGAAGACTAATAAGAATCAGATCACATAGATTGGAGAGAATTTCAAGACCAAAAAACATGTTCTAAGTAACTGTTGAATATATTTAATAAATTTATATGAGTGCACTAGATCCTTTACACTCCTAGAAGAGAGAAAATATTCCATCAAGTGGTGTAAAAAATACTAGAAGAAAAAAATGAGATGTCTCCATCATTGGATCAAAACCGAAGGAGAATATAGATGGAGTATCTAACCAGTTACTAAAGAGGCATATAACAAGGGTGTATAACTAGTCATTAGAGGTTTGAAATTATGATGTCTAACCGATTACTATAGGATTTTTAAGGTGATGTATACCCATATGTAGAAAGATTTTAGTTGGAGTTTCTAACTAATAGTTAGGTAGAAATTTGTGATTATGGTGTATAATTCATGTTATGGTGTCTAAACAACATATAAAGGAGTAGGTTTTTATAATAAACCTTGAAAATAACATGTATTTTTCTCACTTTTATTACTTATGTCAATTGGGTGAGGTTGTGAGATGTTATTGAGTGAATCAATAACCCTAAAAAGTTTTAGAGGTTGAATTATAAATAAAATAATTTGTAAAAGAAATCCATTGATTCACCCCTCAATGATTAATCTATTTTGTGGAATTATAAGTGACATCAGAGCAAAGGTTCCCCCTAATGATTAATGTTTTTCCCTAATTATTTTAAATAGAATTAATGAAGTGTATATTTCATGAAGATTTTGATATGACTCATATAGATAAAAATAAATATACTCTTGTTGGTACAAACCTACATATTTCAGACAATATTGAGAAAAATAGGTGGAAAATAGGGGACAATAAGATGAAGAAGACTCCAAAATTAAAGGGAGAAATACAAATAATTTAATGTAATTAGAGTGTTATAATTAGTAATAATTCTTTTTATTATGATTATTCTAATGAATCATGTTTAGGTTATTATGATGATATATCACTTAGTGATTTAAATTATAAAAATAAATATCATCTTAATAAAGTTCCCAAAGAAGTGTCCACATATATATTTGATGTAATTAAGGTACTTATTAAATAAAAAACTACTAAAGAAAGAATTTGATGGTATGTATATTTTATTGGAAAAGAAATTAGGTTATTGAAACACTCTTACAAATCTAGTGAAAGTTAAGGAATAAATTATCACACTTTGAAATGAAAGATATTATTGGTCTTGTGAAGACTTTAAAAGTGGTATATGTGATAAATAAGTGTTTGAAAAATAGTTAAGGGGGAATTCCATACTTTGGATAAATATCATAAATTCTCCATGGATGTTAAGTATACCCATCTTGAAGTGACATAAAAACATGTTAAGGAGTAGGATAACTCTTTACTCAATGAAATTTGGAAGTATGAGGATAAGATGAATAAGGTGATAAAGTAATAAGAAGGAAGGATGAGTTCTATTTAGGTTAAAAAGAATATTCTTAGTATGAAATTTATTTATCTAGAAATAAAGTTGAAGAATATATAATCTTCTCAATCTGGAACTTCCCAAGTAATTGAGAAGAAAGAAATTTCCACACAGATTTCTATTGATATCTATAGCTCTAGGAGAACACATATCAGTAGAAATAAGAGCGGTAGATCATCCTATAATAAAATAGATACATCCTATAAGAAGAATGTATCCCATAACCCATAAAATATATTATGTACTAATGATGTTTCACTTTATAATACAGGTTTAAAACCAAATTTTGGTCAAATATGGATGGTAAAAAAACACTAAAAAATCCTCTACATCTTTGAGAGTGGATTTTAGAAGATGTATAAAGAGTTATTCCCCAATAATTTTCCAAAAGGGTGGTAGTTACACACAAAAAATAGAAAGGTATACAACCTATGAATTCTGGACATATTGAACCAAGAAAAAAAAGAGGTTCATAGGATATTGCTTGTGTTTCTAGAAGTTTGGACACAAAACACTAGAATATTAGTATAGCATTTCAATTCATGAAAATCATAGAAATCTATAAGTAAGGGGGAAAGATGGAGATGGGAGAAATTTTTTTGAGAAAGTGTAATAAATAAAAGAAACATGAGGATTACTTTAGGATAATAGAGAAGATAAGTATTTCACAAACTGCTCCCAAGAAGAAAAAGAAGAATGGAAAAGGGGATATCATCATCCCAAATGAAAAAGTGGAGAAAAATACAATCAATGGAAACTTGAAGGTTGTTAATTGTTTGTATATAAGGTGAAATATAATAGGATATACAACCAGAAAATACTTGACATGGATACCTAGATAGATAAATATATTTAAGAATAAAATTAAAGGAGAAGCTTTTTTATAAAATGATTGATGTGTTGATATTTAAGGAAACTAAATGAAAGTTTTGGTGTATATAGATTCACTATCTACAATATCTTATAAGAGGTTTTAAGTTAATTATGAAGGGATGAAGATAGTTTAAGGAGGACCTGGTTTAAATTGAAGCAAGTTTGAAATTTCTAGACTAAGGTCAATACGTTCACGGATGCTTGACTACCTCATGGTCAATCCATTGATACAATCTATTTGTATACTTTACACAGTTGATCATCACGGTCAATACTTTGTTCTTGTGGTCAATCTAATACAGTTTCTTATCTACTTCACATTGTCAGTTTTGTGTAAATGTGTTCAATATATCTCATTTGGTGGATTGAATACCTCACGGTTGATCCATGTGGTCAATCCATCTCATGTTGTCATTTAACATGGTCAATCATATACTTTCATAATTTTTTATAAGATCTTCTGGGAGAAAATATGACTTAAAAAAATTTATATATTCTGAAGAAATTAAATATTATGTGAAACTATGTTCTTATATTCCAAATATTATAGTCAATTAGATTATCATAATTCAAGTCAGGAGTAGAGGAGAACCATCTAATGAGTAATTACTAGATATGGAGAAGATATCCATTCAATGAGTAGATACCATGTCACTGTGCAATTCACATGTGTATATTTTCATGGAGTTTTCTATAGAATTAAGTAATAAAATTCTGTAGAGGAATTTAAATAATTAAATAGACCAAGTATTAAATAAATTTAAAAGGAATATTTGAACAGGAATTCAAAATAGTTTGAATGAGGAAATAAAATTGAGAATGCCTTTGATCAGTTTAAATTAAGAAATATTCTATAAAAAAGATCAAGGAGTTTACATGTTTTGAATATGGAAGATATTATCCTATTTTTATTTATATTACAAGAACTCAAAGAATAGAAAATTAAAAGAATTGAGATACCTTTGATACTAGTTTATTCTTAGACAATGCTTTATTGAAGAAGATTTTTGATATACCAATACTTTTTAGTATCAAGGAGAGAAGAAAGACTCAAAGTTGGGTGATCTTAAAAGGGGGTGGTCACAAGAACCAAAGTATTCATAAATATTGAGAATATCTAGATCACACAAGATATGAAGAGAGTTTTTAGACTAACATACCAATTCTAATCAGTTATTTAAGATCTTAAAGAATTTTACATGAGTGAACTATATCCTGTACACTCATGAAAGATAGACCATATTTCATCAAGTGGTGAAGAAGACTCCTAAATAAAAATAGGAAATCTTTCCATCACTGGATCAAAATCAAAGGAGCTTATATCTGGAGCGTCTAACCAGTTATTGAAGATACTTATAGTTGTGATATATAAATAGTCACTATAAGTTTGTAATTGGGGTGTCTAACAAGTTGTGGGAAGATTTTAGTTTGGTTTTCTAACCAACTACTATGTAGAAACTTGTGATTATAGTAGATAATTCATGTTGGGGTTTCTAACCAACATGAAAAAGAGTTGGTTTTTATTCTAAACCTTGTAAATATTGTGTATTTATCTCTTTTTCATTACTTATGCACACAAGGATAGGTTGTGAGATATTATTGAGTGGATCAAGAACCTTAACAAGTTCAATAGGTTGAATTATAAAGAAATAATTGGTAAAATAATACCATTGATTCACCCCCCCCCAGTGTTCAATACATCTTGGGGAATTAAAAATCTAATTCAATTAATTATTATCCCATATTATTATTCAAGTTCTTTTTTAAAAATAATAAATTTATCAATAAATTCATATTTTTAATGTAAATTATAAACATGAAAAAATCTATAGTAAACATCAATAAAAGATGAAAAATAATTTTTATTATCTATGGTGGGTGCAGCATGCAAATCACATACATCACTAGGTATTAATTTTAACAAATTACTTTTACTTTTTATAATAAAAAAAGGTTTTCAAACTATTTTGGTTTTCATTAATGTAATGAATTTATCATTGTTTCTATCTATACTAAGTAATAATTCAATTTTTATCATGTCATACATTTTATTATAATTTATGTTCCCTACAAAAATTTCCATAAATCAAAAGAATCTTATAAATAAACATAAAAAATAGTTTCATTTAATTTAAATAATATATCATAAAGATTCTCTTTCTCAAAAAATATATCACCCTTGTATTATAAACAAGGTTATCTACCCCAAATAAAATATTAAACCCAAGTTTATTTAATAATCTACCTGAAACCAAGTTCCTATAAACTTCAGGAACACACAAGACATAATTTGGAGTAAGTATATTTCTTGAGGTATACTCAAGAATGAACACACCCTTCTCTTGTATATTTATTCTTGTTGAGTCTCCCATGTACAATGATTTGACATCATCAATATATTTCATCCTATCGAAGAGTGATTTATTGTTTCACACTTGTAGTGTTACACTAAAATTGATCAATAAAGGATATATATCCTTATATACATTAGACTCAATGATTTTTCTTGAAAACTGATACTCATGAGTGGTCTTTCCATATTTTTTCATATGGATATGATATTCCCATTTGAAGTGTTAGATTTCCACAGAATTAGTTTTACCCTTTATTCTTCTTAAATTTTACCTTCCACTTTAAAGGTTGTTTTGTACATTTATGCCCCTTCAAGAACTCAAATGGTCCAACTCCCATCACTAAAATGAACTTAGATTAACACTATATGGGAAAAATATTACTTCTTATGTTATAGATAATTTATAAAATTCTTCCAAGAAGGAGGGAGTTTATCTATGATGGGCATGACCATGAAGACATCATCTATATTCATGATGTTTTGTCTTAAATATTACAAAATGCATTGAATTTTATAAAATTGGTTTACAATAAATCTACTATTTACTGTATTATATGAAACAAATTTCTTACTATGAACTTTTTTCTTGTCATATCATCGATGATTTATTTTTTCTTCATAGAAACCCAAATCACTTTTCTATCATAAGGTATTAATATAAATCAATTGGATCATTGAACAATGAGTTGATTGTGTGTCATTGACACATTAAATCAGTATTATCTCATTTATACCTTATTTTAGGATCTTGGAGAGTATTATATTTGGATTTAGTGGATTGAGACTTAAGAGGATGACTCCACTTTGAGATCTATAAGCACCAAGTTCATTATATTTTACCACCTTTTAAAATTACCACTATCAAATTACTCTAACATTATCATATTGTTGGGAATGGTCATGTCCATATTGAATTTTTAAATCTAATCTTGAGTTTGTTGGGATATGATGGATAAGGGTGGAGTGGAAAACTCAAACCATTATAGATGGAGTTCGCTAAGGCATGTTATGATGTTTCTTTCCTTAAGAATAGATTCATCCCCACCACTTTGATAGTACTATGGGTTACAACTGAACCCTTTTTAGGATATAATGATGACTCGTCACTGGACACTAGTACTTAGTAGAGATTGAACCTTAAATAACTTTGGTGATGAGAGAGTTATGAAATTTATTCTGTTATTATGTTATAACAAAGTCTCTTTTATGATTTTAGAAGATAAGGAGAGGAAATTTGGATCAGATTGGATAGAGAATTAGGAATTATTTTTCCTTCTTGTGGATACTTTATTTAATAGGAATGACCCTTCCATATTGGATAAATTTCTTTCTTAAAAGGGTGTTTTTGTTGATATTTAATTACATCCATAAAATCACGCCTAATTGAATCAGTGGCCATGGTCATACCCACCCAAGGAATAGATATGTCTGTTGGGTCATACCTGATTAGATATACAGCCCAGATCATACTCGTTCAGTGGACTAGTTCAACCCATAGGATACACCAATGTAGGATTAGTCCCGAACTGATGAATCCCAACTAATTCATTAGCTTTAACCATTACATCATAAAAAAGTCACCTTTAATCACTTCACACCAATGTAGCATGGTAAGTGTAAATTGTGTCATCATAATGTCATGCTATGTGATCAAGTGTGCACATGTGTGGATGGTGTGATGAATCATATCACCATAGGATTTTAACACATTACTTTATCATTTTTGAATAATGATAAAGTGATCCCCTATATAAGGTTCCCCCATTTTCTCCCATTTTTCAATGTGGGACTCTATTCCAACCCCCTGTCTTCCCCTTTTAAATAAATTAAAACAAAAAACTAACATTAATTTTGGATTCATTTATGAAATGTAGGACTAAAATACACATTAATCTGATATGTAATGTGTCTAAAATGATCTGAAGGGATTTTTAATAATTAAAAGTATTTATAATTCAATAAATGTTTCTCAAATAAACAAAAAAAAAGTAAATGAGCACAGATCGTCACAAAAAAATTATGACAATGATCATCAATTAATTTTTTACATGTATGAAAAAACTACACATTAATCTAATGTGTGATATGATTGAAATGATAAAAAATTCTAATTTAAAAAATAAAATTCTTTTTAGTTTTATAGAAAAACATCGAATAATCAAAATGAACAAAAGAAATCAAATTGTTATAAAGATTTAGGGAAATGGTCATTGATTTATTTTCAACATGTAGGGTTAAAATTTAAATAAATATGAAATTTTATTTTACTAAGATGATTAAAAGTTCATTTTTCAGTTTTATAAATGTTCATCAATGATAAAAACCAAACAAACGGGCTTGAATTACTCAAAAATATAGGATAATGATCTTTGTTTAATTTAAAACCTATATGAAAAAATCACACATTAATTTGACATGTGATGTTCCCTGAATGATAAAAAGTGTATTTTTTATAATTAAAAGTATTTTGAGTTTTATAAACATGAATAAAATAATCAAAACTAAGTAATTGATCTTTTATTACTATAAAAAATTTAGTAAAGTGGTCATTGATTCATTTTCCACTTATATGAATAAATCACACATCAATCTAACATGCGATTTTACCTGAATGGTCCAAATTGAATTTCAGAATTAAAATACTTTTATGTATAATAAACATGAATAAATAGATCAAAACCAAGAAAATGATCTCAAATTGTCCCAAAAAAATAGTGCACCAATCATTGATAAATTTATGACTTGTAAGAACAAACCACATTCTAATCTAACATGTAATTTTATCAAGATTATTAAAAGTGTATTTTTATAATTAAAAGTCTTTAAACTTCTAAAAACATTTTTATGATGATAAAAATTGAGAAAACGAGCTCTGATTCTTGTAAAAATCTTGAAAAAATATTTTCAATTCATTATGATATATTGGAATAAGAAACACATCAACTAGAATTTTGATATACTTAAAATGATCCAAATATTTTTTTATAATTATAATTATTTTTTATGTTTTATAAATTGGCATCAAACGATCATAATGAGTAAACAAGATTGGTTTGTTGTGAAAATATAGGATAACAACCATTGATTCATTTGTGGCATGTGTGAATAAATTGTACATCAATTTGACATGTAGTTTTTCCAGGATGATTAAAAATTCATTTTTCAGTTTCATAGACATTCATTAAATGATCAAAACCAAGTAAACAATTTTGAATTATCATTGAAATTTATGAAAATGAAATTTTATTCATTTGTAACTTGTTGTAAAAAACACTTGTCAATATGAAGTGTGATATTCTTGAAATGAATCAAAATTTCTATTTATAATTAAAAGTATTTTAGTTCTATAAACCCATGTAAAATTATCAAAGTTAAGTAAATATGATCAGATTATTATAGAAAATTAAGACAATTATCACTAATTTATTTTTCAACTAAAGTGACCAAAGGTGTTTTATTATATTTATTGTAAATTAGGTTTTTCAATGTAATAAATTCAAAGAATCATTGGGTGATATATTGTGGCATCCACCCACCATAGAAGAATATTTGACTATGGGTAAATAAGAATGATGAGTTTGTTTCCCTTGGATACCTGGATAGATAGATTAAAGTGGTCAAACCATATAAATCAAATGATTAAAAGAGTTTAACTTCAAGGATTAATCATGAAAAGTGTTGATGGGGTGATTTTAGCCTTGTTTACAATAGTCTGTAAAGACAAGAGAGAGATTTTCATTGCACCTGAACTAGACAGCTTAGATAGTTATGAAGAACACATATAAATTGAGTTCAAAGCATGTAAGATATCTAGTTGAAATAGGAGACCCATCCAAGGAGTAAAAATCATGTTGGATACTACGATCAGTGTTTATCAGTGTTTATACACTCCTGGATATCGGTTAAAGTAAATAAAAATGGTTTATGATTGATTAAAGAAGATTCACACCTAAGCTGGCAGAGTTATTTGATAAAATACTCTACCTTGAGTATTTTATATTCTCAAACACCTAGAAAATTCATTAGAAAGAGTTTAGAATTATTTTAATAATTTAAATAATCATTTGAAGAAGTTTCAGGATGATTCTAAGATGTTTATGAATGGATAAGATTGTATGATATCAAAATGGATAAATCCTAGTTTGAAAAGGACAAAAATATTAAAAAATGGCTAAGTCCAGATTGCACGTACATGAATTCTAGTATAGGAAAATTATTTCATAACAAAATCCATATAGCTAAAGTCACCACATATGGAAATAAAATCTTACATAAATATTTATGCATGAAAATGAAGATATATAGCCGAATGACCCACATAAAAAATTTGCAAAGTCAAAGTAAAATTTATATCCAAGTTTATATGAAATATATATGAGTGAAGCTCCATATAGACAAATTAAGTGATGTAACTAAATTCATTATGTAAGGAATTTCTATTGTGTATCCTAACTTCATATAGCCAAAGTCAGTTTTGTATCTAAATTCAGATCCATGTACATGAATGAAGATGCATAGGTGAATTTTCATAGGAGTTCCACGTATCCAAATTTTCATATGTGAAGCACCATGAAAGGGAATTCTTCATGTAGATGAATCTATATATGTGAAATGGAAATTCATGTAGATAAATTTCCCTTATATATGGGGTAAAAATTATGGAATTACATATTTTGAGAATCTAAAGAAGATATCATTTGGGATGATATAAGAGTTTTTTCATTCATGGTTTAAACATCACAAACACTATGAAGGGTGTGTGATCTAAGCATAAGAAGAAATAGGGGTTGATCTTAAACCATGATAAAGGTAAGATCAAGGCAATTTGAAAATAGGGGTTTCTAGAATTAGTTATTTCTAATGAAATATAAATCAATTTATGTTGAAGTTATGCTTTTGAGTTTTGAATATCATGAATCTTAGAGAATCTATTATCTGAGAATATTTTAAAGAATAAAGAATGAGGATAACTACTACATGTACTTCTTGAAGAAAAAATGAATAAAATATATTTTCAAGAATTATGTAGATGATGTTCCATCAAACCTCAAGATACTATTCATTAAATACTATAATATTTTGATTTTTGGTTGTTCAAGTGTTCATGAGTGATTGATATTAACATCTGGGAATTTTCCCCAAGGCTTGATTGATGAGAAAAACTATTGTTCCTTACCATTAGTGAAGATGAGTTCCACACTGCATCTATTTGTTATATATTTTAAATAGATATGAAAATTTGATATGAAAATTTTCAATGGAAATATTTTTAAGAAAAGAATTCAAGCCTACTATAGATATTTTGTGAAGATATTTCAGGCCAAGTTTCAAAAATGGAATCATTAAATAAGGGTATTCTGGGAATACCTTTTGAATTGAAAAATCATAACACATGTAATTATGGGAACCCAAAAGTGGTATTCTATTATTATTCTTCTAATATAGTTGTTTCTTTTTCCCCTCAATATACCATTTATGGGAATTGAAAATTAAATGATCATTTAATATAGCCTCACATGCATGTGAGAAGGTGTGAAGTTCAAGGAGGATAAAATTGAAAAATAAGATGTGAATGTGTTTCATTAGTGTGTTGATAATTCAAGTTGTATGAGATTAGAAAACCTCTTAAAGAAGAAGATAATAAGATAAGAAGAAACTACTATATTCTGTAGTGAAGGAGAATAAGAGGATTCATACATTATTTTGATATCAATTTAATAGTGTCAAAATGTTTTGAATAAGAAGATCCTATGACATCCTTTATTGTAGAAGTTTTCTAAGGATATGTTGGATTTAAATATCATAGGATATCATTGATTTTTATAGTTAGGTGAACTGATTTAGAAGTTCTTTGAAGTTGATTTGTGAGAAGTGACGCAAAACCTAATTATTCTTGAAGACTCACTATAATTAGAAGAAGCTACTTGTGAGAATAAGTATATTAGTCCTATTAATGTTGAGACATACTATGTAGAGCTACTAATATAATTCAAAATAGGAACTTGAAAGGATCTGTAGAAAATTAAGTTTTTTCTGTATAATAATTTGGAATATTTCTAGGAATATTTTTGAAGCTAGGTGCTGATTCGGGATGGGATTCTAGGGCCCATAGATCTTCATTGTGGTGATATTAAAAATATTAAATATATTTTATTAGGAATATTCAATTTCTTTGAAAAAGTGGAATAACTCCTAAGTGGAGTCTTGGATCAGAAATATGATACCACAGTTGAGTTCAAAACATGGTATATACCTGAGGCGTGACATAAAATTTGTCAGCATCGGGTTCTTGATTAGGTGAAAGCATTGGTAGGGTGTTAAATGGGGTTTATTGATTTAATAAAAATTAAATCAATAACCCCCCTCCTTGTGTGGCACATAGAAGAGGAGGATAGGAGTCCCCCTTACATGATGGATGACCTGAGGCTGAACTAAGGAGAGGAGGTGTCGTCGATCCCTATTTTTGATGTTGATTGTCACCAGATCGAGCTTCAATAGCTCCTAAGCATCATTTTGAAGCCGAATCTTTGGGTTTTCTCCATGAGGTAGTAAAATTTTAGTTTTAAGAACATATTCCTCTTTTTATGCATTATTTTAAGATTTTATAGCCCCGTTACGACTACTAAAGATCTCGTGGGGTTAATCTGTAGGTTTTGGTGGAAACCAAGGAGTTTCAAGTGGCTCATAGGGAATTCCCATTTGTAATTCCTGATCACACAGTGTGTAGTGTAGGATTACATTCCATGTGTTCTTCCCATTAGGGGAAGATGAACTTTTGGGACTACATGTCATGTACTGGGGGTACATGTTGTGTAGTGAGACTAGGTCATGTGTCCAAGGGACATGGATAGGGATGTCATGTCAAGGGACATGGCTATATGAGAGAACACGACCAAAGACACAGACACGAGGTTTGTACATGGGCACGGGCTGAGGACATGACCAAGAGGTTGGTTATCCAAGACATTCTATGTACCAGTGGTACAAGTTGTGTGGAATACATGGTTGGTTGAGATATGTGGGGAAAGAAATGGCTAAGGGCTCGGGTCTAGTGAGATATGCCATGTAAGCTAACATGGCCAGTAGATCCATATGGATGAGAACATGGCTATTTGTTCAGGTAGGGTCACATGCCATGTAGACCCCAGTACACACCATGTACTATTCTTGGGAACTTCTTCCTAGCATATATTCTTCTTTGGGGCTTAGATTTTGGCCTGTGAGTAGCCTATCCTGAGCAGTTTTTTGTATAGAAAGTGATGGTAGACCTTGTGATAGATTTATAGATTGATGTAGCATGATTCAAGAATGAAATTTCATTCCCATTGCTTTATCATGTGTAATGATTGGGGTGGATCACTGGAGAGATTTCAGGGTTGATACCTTTCCATATCATCTTAGTATAAGGATCCCTTAGACTCTTTCATCCTATAGAGTGGTGTTCCACTATTGTATCAAGGCATGAATCACCTATGTGTGGTTATTTTGTGTCATGAGGCATGATGAGAATGATTCCCTTCTCAGTGAAGCTTGACCGAGGATATCTTTTTGGTTTATTAGATAGATACTGAGACTAGTACTCCCATATCATAACAGGGTGAGGGTCTCACTTACCTCTTAGATTGGTAGTGATAGAACTCCCCCATAGAGAGCACATGTCCTTTACCCATAGAGTGGTTCTCTCGGGGTCGCTACTCCCCTGTTGGACCATGGAATGGGTCCCCTATATCATTTTTATATATGGATATGGAGTTCCTCGGTTGTATCAGGGTGCGAGAACTTCATACTAATTATGTAGATAGAGTTGTTACTCTCCTATCATACCAAGGTTCAAGTCCTCTATCCATGGATTTGGTACTCCCCTGTCACACTAGGGTGTGGGTCCTCTATATGTGATTTTCATATAGATTTGATACTCCCCTATCATACCAAGGTGTGGGTCCTCTATTCTAAGCTTGGTGCTCCCCTATTGTGCTAGGGTGTAGGTCCCCTATTGTGATCAGATAGTTAAAGTCATAACTCCCCTATATATATGTTTTAGGTCCTCTATCTATAGAGTAGTAATCCTCCATCTTTGAGTAGTGGTGGGGAGTGGGTCCTATACAGGATTTGGAGCTCCCTTAGCTATGGAGCATGGTTTTGAGGAGAATGCCC
Source organism: Viscum album (assembly GCA_963277665.1). NCBI lineage: Eukaryota > Viridiplantae > Streptophyta > Magnoliopsida > Santalales > Viscaceae > Viscum > Viscum album. The sequence continues at coordinate 1,333,364,813 of OY728141.1, forward strand.
CTCCACTTTTTATGTGTGACTCCTAGTTAGAAGATAGTACTCCCTAGACATAGTGAGGTATGGGCCTCTCTCTATGGAAACTTCATATTTTTCATGGGATGGATAGGACTTAATAGTTCCACAGTTGTGGGGTAGTGTCAAGGTGACTCTCTCTTTAGAGAGGATACATGTGGTGCATTGTCTAGATTAGTGCTCCCTCATTTGTGTGTAGTGATGAGGGTAAGGCCTCTTTGTATGGGTACCCCTGAGCTTGCACAGGGTATAGGACATTGGTTATAGGACCTATGGTGCTGGGAACTAGAGTTGGATCTAGATAAATTCCTGATGGAGTGTGTTTTCTTGGATGGTCCATCATGGTTGGTGGGGTTATTCCTAATGGAGAGTATCTCTTAGAAGTGTCATCTAGGATAGTAGGGCTCATTAAGTTTGTTCTTTTGGATGAGTTTTACCTTTAATCCTTGAGTATAATCCTATAGATGAATATAAGGTCGGGACCTCCTAAGACTTGAAGTCTAAGATGAGTATATATGGGTGAGTCCAAGAGTCCTTGAGGTGTTTTCACATATCTTAGTTGACATACCATGTGGAATGAGATGACTAGTCATGTGTAGATGAGGAGTTTTCAAGATATATTTTCTCTCTCGTTTGGGTTCCCTCTGGTTTAGGTTGATCGGACTGTTGCCTTTTAGTTACTCCCTTTTATGTTGGGTTTTTGGGATGCCTACTGGGTATTTTTATACTCACCCCTGCATGATATTTTCCCTTATATGTTGTGTCTTATGTAGATGATAGGCCTTTTGATGGATTCCCAGGAGAACCCATTATAGGTGGACCTTAATGATATTTACAGACTGAGGTTTTTATTAGTGCTTGATTGAGTTGTGTTCTGATGGTTTCATTTGATAGTGTTCCCCTACTTTTGAGAAATTTGTACACCTTTATAGTTTTTTGTGGGATTTTATTTTTCCCTTTTATACTTCTAATGTACTATGTTTATGGTATAAATGTATGCATGCATTTTTTATTCTATATTTTTATATCTCTTCACTATTTAATGGAGATGTATCTGGGTGTGTGCATAGAGGTACCATAGGATAAGGTCTCCCATGTGTGTGATATACCTACTTGGAACTATATTCTAGCCCCTGGACTATTGGAGGTGGGATTGGGGAGTTGTGGATTAGCCCCTGATCAGGTCGGGTCATGATAGAGTGGTATCAGAGCGAGTTTCACTTTGGGACCATAGTGTAGTAGTTGTCTAGTTTTGATATTGTTTTGGGATTTATGGCGACAATGTTAAAGTGTTTTGAGTTCGTCTTTCAGGCCAGGGACTCCAGTTTTGGTGTGACAACCAACGTATCCATTCACCAGGACTCCGATAACATGCTTGTTAACTTGGTACATTAGGGAATCGGTCATAGGGAAATTTTGGTATATGCATCATATAGGAATTGGTTGTGGGTTCCATGTCCTTCTTGAGTCAGCTCCCCAGGTATACTCTTTAACCATGGAACATCTTGATTTTATTTTATGATGCCTCTATGACGAATTCCATATAGGGTTACACAATGGGATTGTGATAATGATTCACTTAGTGATAAGGCTTCATTGTAGGGAACTGTTCCTAAGGAAGTACCTCTAGGTGGTCCACTAGTTGATCCACCACCCATTGAGCAGTAGGATGTGCTGGCTATTCAAGTTGGGGATGCATACAGGTTGAGTGCACTGTATGAGTTCTAGAGGTAGTGACCTCCCAAGTATCAGGGTTATCTAGACCCCTGAGTAGTTTATACCCATCTGGAGGTAGTCACGCATATTTTTTTCCTTATAAGGACACATCCTGGACATATTTTGGTCCTAGCGGTGATTCTTCTACAAGGTCCAACCAAGTGATGGTGAATTTTGGTGATGCAAAACCATGATGAGGCAATGCTCACCTAGAAAAAAAATTTACATCTCTTTAAGGAAGAGTTTTATCTAGACATGTTGAGATCGGTGCATATTCAGGATCTTATGAAGGTTTAGAAAGGGGGAATGTTTATGGTAGAGTACTCAGTAAGGTTTACATACCTTTCATGTTACTCCATAGATATGGTTTGAGATCCATTTTTCAAAGCTTAGACCTTTGATCAGGGCCTCAACATATACATCCATTCAAGTGCAGTCTTCTTATGCCTTCTCTCTTATTCCGGGGTGATGGAGCAAGCTCTAGTGATAGAGAGATTCCTGAAGGAGGTTCAAGTAGATGGGGTTGGCAATGGTGATCATGAGGTTGATTCATTTACAACATTTGATATACAACAGTTGACTAGACTACGGTGCAATAGGTATACCCATTCCTAGACACAAAAACATGGGTTTTTAGTGTGGGAATCACGTCAAGGATCTAGTCATATATAGGAGAGGTGGTGTTACGCTTGTGACGAATGGGGACATATTTCTCAATATTGTTTGACCCACCGTGATACTAAGAGGGAGGTGTTAGATGGACCACCCTAGAAAATTCAGCGTCTGGAGAATAGAGTTCTAGATGATTGTGGATGTGTTGGAGTAATAGGGAGAGAAGCAGGTGGGAGACAATTCAATATGTTTCCACAACCATCGTTATGTGGTCCATTATAGGATCAGGGGACTGGAGGATGAGATTCAGGACAACTACAAGCCATAAAGGCCTTTGACCCAGAGGATCCAAGGATGATTAGAGGTACACTCTATATCCTTTCAACTTTCTATGATATTATTTTTAGAGACTATTGTTATGTAATCTATTCTTTACACTTCTTTCTTAAGGCTTATCCAGGGTAGTGTGGGGTGTCGGTAGAGCCCCGTGGAAGTGTTGTTTGTAATAGCTTTGGAATTACAAGGAAGATGGATGCTTCCAGCACTGAGATGTTTTCATGTGACACGATACAAAACTATGTGGGTGAGTTATTGTTGTCAAAATTGGATAGTGTCAAGATGTGGTGGACAAGTTCCTTTGACTTTTGTGATTGGGGCATGGTCACATGATGGAGTGTCAGAGCAGGTTCTAGTGATAACAGTGGAGCCTTTTAGCTCAAATTGTATGCTTGGCATCCCTGAAGGATGGAGATAATTTCATATAACCTTTTCATAATGGTAGAGAGAGGACCTACAATTCTTCCTCAGTGTGTATTGTTTTACTACCATCCATGCTCAGGTGGTTTACTTCTAGTGGGTGTGGTTGTGCTTTTGTCTTTGTGAGCTATATTGCAGTGGGAGGTTTATAGACAGAGGGCACAATAAGACCCAGTGTGTATACTTAGGCAGCCTTGTGTAGTTCATTAGTTCCCATGTGTGCTCAGCATCAGAGATGTATACAAGATTCTTTAGGTTGGCATGGTCCAGTTCATATGGGGGTGGATGAGAACTATCAAGTTATGTCAATATCTATGACATTTTAGCGAGGTGGTGTACCGCTAGACCTCGATGTCATAGATGGACTGGGTACTTGGTGCTCACCACTCGTCGCATTTGAGAAGACATGTGAACACTTCGCTACACTATATAGACCTATTTTGAGTTGGACTTGGGTGTGGTGGCCTTTTAGGTTCCCCTAATTGTGTGTTTTTAGATAGCATGGGAACCCTTTTGTTGAGTTCACTGTAGTGGGAGTCCTAGTTGAGAGCTCAGTTTTTTTCCTTGTGCCTAGGATTTTACTTTTCAGGGATGAAAATACTTAAGGTGGGGAGGATGTAGTGACTTAATTTTTTTCTATGTAAGACTTTGAAATATTTCTAGAAATATTTCTGAATGCAAGAATCGATTTAGTGTGGGATTTTAGGGCCTAGAGAGTCTCGATGCGGTGATATTAAAAATATCAAATATATGTTATCACATTTTCATAGTTTCTTTGAAAAAGTGGAATAACTCTTTATAAGAGTCTTGGGTCTGAAATCTAAGACCGTTTTTGTGTTCATAACATGGTTTATACCCTAAGTGTGACATAAAATTTGTCAACATCATGTGACCGGTTAGGTGCAAGCATTGGCGGGGTGTTAAATGGAGTTTATTGATTTAATAAAAAATAAATTAATAACCCCCTATGCAGCGCACATAATAGGAGGACAGGAGTACCCCCTTGTGTTATGGATGACTTGAGGTCAAACCAAGAAGAGGAGGTGTCCTCGATCCCCATTTTTACATCGATCATCACTGAATCGATCTTCAATAGCTATCGAGTGAAATTTTGAATATGAAGCTTCAAAATTTCACCATTACATAGGTATATTTGAGATTTAAGTCCTAATTCCTCTATTGATGTATTGTTTTAAGGTTTTAGATCCCTATTACAACTACTAGAGATCCCCTAGGGGTCAATCTGTAGGTTTTAGTGGAAACTGGGGTGTTTCAAGAAGCTCGTAGGGAATTCCTCTTCGGAATTCTCGATCACATAGTGTGTATTGTTGGAGAACATGCCATGTGTTCCTCCCATTTAGGGAATATGAGCTTTGGGGACTACATTTCGTGTACTAGGGTTACATGTCATGTAGTGAGCCCAAGTCATGTGACTAAGGGACATGGTCATGGATGTCATGTCAAGAGACATGTTTGGATGACATAACATGGATAGATACATAGACATGGGTTTTTATACATGGGAATGGGATGAGGACATGTCCAAGAGTCTATTTATCCAGGAAAATCCATGTACTAGTGGTACACACCATGTAGAAGACACGGTTGGCCAAGCCGTGTGGGGAAAGACATGGCCTGGGGCCCAGGTGAGGTGAGACATGTTTTTTACACCATGTATATGCCATGTAATCTCACATGGCCAGACAATATGTGTGTATGTGGATACTTATAGGTGTTCATGGAGGGTCCCATGTTGTGTGTACCCCATTACACATTATGTACTATTCTGTGGAACTTTTTCCTAGCATATCTCCTTCTTTGGGGTTTAGATTCAGGCCTGTGAGTAGCCTATTCTGAGTAGTTTTCTACATAGAACATAATGGTATCCCTCGTGGTGTATTTGGATATATGATATGGCATGAATTAAGAATGATGATTCATTCATGGTTCTTGTTCATGGGTAGTGATTTGGGTGGATCACTAGAGAGATGTTGGGGTTAGTACCCTTCCCTATCATCTTAGTATGAGGGTCCCCTAGACTCTTTAGGTTAGTAGAGTGGTGATCCCTATTGAATTAAGGTGCGGTCCCCCTACCTATGGTTGTGTTACAATGTGAGGAATGATGATCATGATGCTCCCTTTAGTTATTCTTGACTAATTCAAGAGATTAGTTTGGATTATTAGAGAGACGGTGATATTATTACTACCCTTTCATACAGGGTGCGGGTCTCCCTTACATCTTGGATGGTAGAGATAGAAATCCTCTATAGAGGGAATGGTTTCTCAACCTACATATTAGTTCTCTTGGGTTTGGTACTACCCAGTTGGATCAGGGCATGGGTCCCCCGTATTGTTAGTGTAGACAAAGATGAGGCTCCCCTATCATATCAGGGTATGGTCCCTCCATAATCGTTGTGAATATAGATTTGGTACTCCCCTTTCATACCAGGGAATGGACCCTATATCCACAAAGTCAGTACTCCCCTATCACACCAAGACATTGGTCCTCCATATACAATGTTCAGATAGATTCATTACTCCCCTTTCATATTATGGTGTGGGTCCTCTATTCCAGGGTTGGTACTCCCCTATTGTGCTAGGGTTAGGGTCCCCTATTATGGTCAGATATGAGGAGTTAGAACTCCCCTTTATACAGGGTGTGAGTCCTCTATCTATGGAGTGGTACTCCCCCATCTTGGAGTTGTGACAGGGAGTGATTCCCCCATAGGAGCTGGATCTCCCTCAGTTGTGGAGCATAGTTGTGAGGATTATCCCCTCTACTTCTTACGCAGGACACCAGGTTAGGAGACAATGATCCCTCGATGCAGTGAGGTGTGGGCCTCTCCCTATGGGCACTTCAATGTTTTCATGGGATGGCTATGACTTAATACTCCCTCAAATGTGGGGAAGTGGTGAGGTGAAGGTCCATCCTTACTCTCTCTTTAGAGTGGATACATGTCATGCATGGGTTGGAGCAGCATTCCCTCATTTTTTTGAAATGACGAGGGGTGGGACTATCTACATGGGTACCCCTGAGCATGTGAAGGGAACATGATAGTGGTGATAGGACCTCTGGTGTTGGGCACTAGAGTTGGACCTAGAGTAGTTCCTGATGGAGCGTGTTCTCTTGGATGGGCCATTAGGGATGGAAGGGTTGTTCCTGATGGAGAGTATCTCTTAGAAGTTCTATCTAGGATAGTAGGAATTGTGGAGTGTGTTCTCTTGGACGAGAGTTACCTTTGATCCTTGAGTAGAATTATGTGGTTGGCTATGAGGTTAGGATCTCATGAGACTTAGAGTCTGATAAGAGTATATCTAGGTTATTTTGGGAGTCCTTAAGGTGTTTTCACATATCTAGTGTCATTAAACCCTCCCTCCAAAGATTCCCCTTCTGGATAGAAATGGATAAAGGTAGATAATGACCCATGAGTCCTGTATCTAGTAGTCCATGGGGTGGTGACCAGCACCAAGGGTATAAAAGTCTCACAAAATGGGAGGTATTTCTCTTTTTAAACAAACAAGACTGGGAGATAATATGTTTCATCCCAAAATAACTCCAAGATGTATATATAAAAGAAAACCAAATCCATCCCACATGAATGTTTAAAATATAACCGATACAAAACAAAAGTCTCCAAGGTAAGTACCAAAATTATAGCTAGGTAGAAACACAACAACTATCAAGATCTAAGCTAGTAAAGTCCAGCACGGTCCATGAAGTTCTCCTAGAAACCTGGAAATAGTTTTATATACGTAGGGTGAACATGCAGGTATACTCAGTTGGTAAACCAAAGTCTCTCATGCACATGTGAAAGAATCATACTAATGCCCCTCTAAGAAAACAAAAGAATTAAACATCACCTAAGAAGGTATACTAACCACCCCAACCTCACCAAGGCACACTCACCAAATAACAAAATTCAAGTAAAGTAATATAATGTACATTGATAATAGGGTACCCCACACCAATTTCCCACTGGTTAGCCACTCTCACGCCCTGATGGAAAATTTCCTCACACTCCCACCTCTTCCAAACACACCACATCACAACCCACCCACACACACCTAGGCCTCACAACCACATCTCACTCACAAACACCTGGGCCACATACCACATCACATCCCACCTGCAGACACCTAGACTATATACCACATCACATCCCACCCATAGACACCTGGTCCACATACCACATCATATCCCAAAAACACCTAGGAAAGCACAACTCATCTCATCCTGAAGACACCTGGGAAAAAACAACTCATCTAATCCTGAAGACACCTGGGAAAACACAACTCACCCACACACACCTAGGCCCCACAAACCACAACCTGCATAAAGAATCTTGGGATATCACCACCTGGAATATGGAATAGGTAAGATTGGGTGGACATCCATCTATAATCCCACCATGATGTTTGGGAAAGGCACCCTCCCCCGTGATGATAGGGGTGTTCGGCACATAGTGTTGAACTAGGGTGGGGTGCATCTAGAAATCATAAAGGAAATACATGTATATATAAATATAATACCAAAAAATCCTTCCCAACCTATGGGTTCTCAAATAAACAACTAGCTCGCAACATTTACAACTTTTCTTCTACCTCTAAATACACAACACCACACATCAAGCCACAACCCAATTCACATTTCCAACCGATTTAATAAACCGATTATTGTTCTCTTAACCACAACAACCCATGCCAATTCCAAACATTATTAATCCATTATTTATTCATTTATTACATTACTATTCAGGAAACTACCATGTATAGCACACAATAAGAAACATAGAAACACATCACTGTACAACCTGATCGTAGCCCCACTACGCAACACTTCTCATCCATTCCAGAATCAATCAATCTCTTAACCTGAGATTCCATTACATGGTCAGGTTGATGTATCGTCTACAAGTTCATACACCACACTTCCCAAACCAACCCACAACACACACCTATGCTTCACAAACGTACCACAACACAAACCAGAGCGTATCAACACATCACGACATATCCACTTCACATTCCATATGTCCCACACACACAACCACACTATCCCACACAACCAAAACCCCACATAAAAAATCATAACACAATTCCAGATTTAAAAAATCATCCCTTATTTAATTACACTTGTTAATTTAGGTGTTTTCATAGAAACTGGGTAATCTTGGGGCATTCATTTATTAGCCAAGTGTACGTGATTTACCGGTTTCCATTTGGGGTGATACCACAAAAACCATAACCAAAGTAGCACGCATAATAGATATAAACAACATAAACAAATCCACCAACGACCACCATTTTTAGTGGGGCGTTCATCCCATATAATCACAATATCACAAACAATAAGCAAAGCAGTGAAAAGCATAAAATAAACCCATCTACTCTTTCAATTCAATTATACAGTTCTTTATCTTTGATTAAGCTGACACAACTATAATAAAAGGGTAAAAAAATAAAAAACCCCTCCTGCATGTTTCACAAATAAAGAGAGACAAGGGAATCCCTACCTTGAAGGGGTGTCAATGTTCTTCGCATGAGAATAGATCATGTAATGGTCCTCCAATCACCTGTCCTATAAGATCTACATCCATCCGAGGATTTCGTGGCACCACCGCACCAATAAAAACTGAGAGAGACCCCATTAGGAATCATGGATAATCACATGACATGGAATGGAGAGGAGATATGGAAGAGAATGAGACCCAAACCAAGGTAAACTTATAGAAAATGAAGGGATAGCATACCTTGGATCACCACAGATCGCCAACGAATGATCATCAAGATAAATAGATTGAAGAGGGAGTAAGAGGGTTCTAAGAACTCCTTGGGCTACTTAGGGTTAGTCTGGAATGAGATAGACCACAATGATAGGATTTTTGAAAACTAGAGTGGTTGGAATGTTTTAAAACATTATAGCATCGAGGGATTACATGACGTGAAATCCCCTTTCACACTATGAAATCCCTTGAGGTCTACTTCCTCCAAAAAACATATTTCATCTTAGTTTAATTTTATTTTTTAGACCCTGAAGTATTTCACACCATGAATTAACTTGGAAAATCCATGAAACAAAACTTCATGTCATGAAATCAAGTTACATGACATGTAACCTCCCTGCATCTGGCTTTTAACAACTGAACTTCTTCAAAATCTCTCCAGTCATCCTCCAAGCACTTCCAATAACCAAACTTACAAAGTAATAGACTGGTAAGGAACATACCATTACATTAGATAACTCTCAAGTGATTCTCGTCCTCAATAATCCAAAACCAATCCTAGAAGAAAAAATGGGTCTAAACAAACACCATGTAAGATACCTCTTTAGCATCTCGCTACACTTGAAACACTACTAACAACCAAACACATTAATGTTCAATGATAAACTACCCTATGTTGTTTGAAAACTAGAGTGGAAACCCCCACATCCAAGAACACCTCCTCATACACCTATAATCAGGACTTATCATGTCAACCCAAATGACCATAAGACACACCACACGAGCACAACAACCACATTATCCTAATGTGAGAACTAGGGAATTATATCCTCCATGTCAAGATATTATCCACTATGGCTGGCACTGAATCACCCGCATGGGTTTAATTGCATCATAGTTAATGCATCTTGATTAAGAATATGGTCATCCCCTTTCCACACATCAATACTTCATCACACATTTCACCACACACAATGCTACCAAGGGAAAACAACTCATATCATAAAACATAGTTCAATCATTGCATTTCAAAATAAAATAAAAAAAGCCAAAAATCAAAATAGCTCTGGGTAATAGGCATGTGTATGTGTTTCTTACTCCTAAGTACTATCCTCCAGGACACCATGCATCCACAACATGCGAACCAAAGGAATGTTCCATCCACACAGCACCTTCTCTCGATGATCTTGAATTTCTACCGGCCACTCCATGTATGTCACTCCTTCCTCGATATCCAACTCTCCCCAGCCAATGACATGGGATTCATCTTTTAGATATTGAAGGATCTGTGAGATGTGGAAGATTTCATGTATTCTCTCCGGCCATGGTGGAAATTCCAAATGATACGCCAACTCTCACCAACACCTCAAAGTGTTCAATGAACTTGAGATAAATTTTACTCCCTCTTCCAAACCTTTTTTGCCCACATTTAGGGAAAAACTTCAAGAACATGTGTTCCCCAACCTCAACTCCAAGGGCCTCCTTCTACGATCGGTATACAAATTATGCCTGTCCTGCGCTGCTTTTATCCTCTCATGAACAAACTGAACCTTCTCCATCGTTCTTTGCACCACATATAGACCAAGAACAATTGTCTCCCCAACCTCCATCCAGCAAAATGGAGAACGACACGGTCTTTCATACAATGCCTAAAATGGAACAATTCCAATGGATGAGTGATAGCTATTATTATAAGAAAACTCTACCAAGGGCAGTTGTTGTACCCAAGATCTTCCAAAGTATAAGATGCATGCCTATAATATATCCCCCAACATCTAGATAGTATACTTTGTCTTCCCATCTTTCTGAGGGTGTAAATAAGTGTTTAGGTGTAACTGGGTTCCAAAAGCATGTTGAAATCCCCTATATACTCATGAGATAAATTGTGCATCCCAGTCTGAGACAATGGACCTCATAACTTCATGAAACTACAAAACTTCATCCACATACCTCTTGGCTAAGGAATCCACTGTACCTGACTCCTTGATCAATAAGAAGTGATCCAATTTTTTAGTTAATCCACTACTACCCAGATAGCATCATATCCTCCCTAATCCCTGGGTAACCTTGTGATGAAATCCATCATGATGTCATCCTACTTCCACTCAGAGATATTCGAGGGCTACAAAAAACCATCAGGAACATGGTGCTCAGCCTTTACCTACTGGAAGACCAAGCATCTTTCTATAAACTCCACTACTTACCATTTCATCCTAGGCCACCAAAACTATATCTTCAAGCAATGGTACATTTTAAAAACTCATGGGTGTACCACTAAAGGTGAGTTATAAAACTCACAAAGAACTCCCTTGTGCATTTCTACCAAAACAAACAACCTCCCATGGAACAACATCTGATTCTGACCATCCTCCAACCATCCCTCTAGAGCATCACCATGGCCAACACGATTGCGCAACACCTATGCATCTAAGTCTCCCCACTAAGACTCCTCCACTAGCTTCATTAGAGAAGACTACATTATAATATGGAATAAATATCCTCTACCATCATTCATTCATATATCTAAGTGCAAGGATTCCAACTCCTCCATCACTTTCCTAGTGTCTGCTGATTCCCAAACAACCTCCTTCAATGAATTTCTACTCAAAGCATCGGCCATGACATTTCCCTTTCCTAAGTGTAAGAGATCTAAAAATCATAGTCCTGAAGAAACTTCATCCACCTCCATTTCCATAGATTTAGATCACACTAGAAAAAGATATACCTCAACTCTTGTGATCTGTGAAGACCAAAAACTACTCCCCAATGAGGTAATGCGGCCACAACTTCAGTGAAAACACAACTGCTGCTAACTCTAGATCATGGGTGGCATAGTTACGCTTATGGGGGCATAACTTCCTAGACCCATAAGATATCACTGCTCATTGTTTCATCAAGATTAATCCCAAACCCATATGGGAATCATTGTAAAACACCTCAAACATCATCCCTTCCTCTGGAAACCAGAGCACTGAAGCACTAACCAACTTCCTCTTTAGATAACCAAACATTGTTTGGCACTACTCACTCCACAAAAAATCTTGGTCATTTATAGTCAGAGTTATAAATAGAGCTATAACTTGAGATAAATGGGTAAAAAAACTCCAATAATAGCCTGAGAGACCAAAAAAACTGTGAACTTATACTAAATTCTTGGGTGTTGCCCAAGAAACAACCACTTCAACCATTGATAGGTCAGATGCCACACCCTATTGGGACACCACATGCCCAAGGAAATTCAACTCTCATGTCCAGAACTTTCACTTGGAAAACTTTCTATAGACATGGTGGCATCGAAGAACCTTTAAGGTGGTTCTTAGATACTTGATGTGCTCCTCCTATGACTTCGAGTAGATCAATATATCATCGATGAATACAATGATAAACCGGTCTGAGAACACATGAAATACGGAGTTCATAATCCCCATGAACATAGGTGGTGTGTTTGTAACACTGAATGGCATGACTACGAACTTGAAGTCCCCATACCTGCATCTAAAAGAAGTCTTGAGGATATGTCCCTCCTTCAACCTCAACTGGTGATATCCAGACTACATATCAATCTTATAAAACCAACTTTCCCCTATCATCTGGTCAAAAAGATCATTTATCCTTGTAATAGGGTAATTGTTCTTGATTGTCACCTAATTCAACCTCTAGTAGTCTATGCATAACCTTAGAATACCATCCGCTTTCTTTGCAAACAATAATGGATCACCCCATGGTGACACACTGGGCCAGATAAAGCCATTATTCATCAAATCATCTATCTAAATCCTCAAATCCCACAACTCAAAAGGTGTCATCTGATAAGGATCCATCGAAATTGGAGAAGCACCTGGCTGCAAGTCTATCCCGAACTCAACATCGCATCAAGGGGGTAGGGTTATAATCTCATGGGAGAAAACATCCAGGAACTTCCCAAAAAATCTAGGAACCTATACAATCCCAACATCTACTAATTCCACTAACAATTCGGCCAAAAAGGAAAGAAGAGGCTCTATACACCAACTGCCCACCTGACAGCTCCACTCACCAATGAAAACCACACACCGACCATCCACATCAGAAAACACAACTCTTATCCAGAAGAAGTCGATAATATCATGCATAGAATACAACTATTCACTACTAATAATGACATAATATGGCTTCATCTATAGTAACAAAAGATCCCCATGAGACTGATGTGGTTCCATCATTAGTCTACATCCCGAGCACACATCAAACAAGTTGTTTTGACCTCTGACTGGTGTACTCAACACCAGGGGCATAGAAATCCTCTATACATCTTTTCCCATATCATGGGATAGACTAGATTCAACAAACGAGTGTAAAAATCCTAAATCAAACAAAAGACAAGAAAGGATACTAAACAAGTTGATTGTACCTCTAATGATCCATGGTCCTACTAGAGCTACTACTAACACTATGTGCAACGAACCATACCCAGATCCTTTTCCCCTCTATTGACGACCACCTATATGAACACTCTCGGGTTGAGGTCCCTAAGGAGAACTATTATGTCGGCCTTTATCTGATCCATCTCCACTCAATGGAGCATGACCCTGCTGTCCCTGGTGCTGAAATGGACTAGCTAGAAATTTCTACTAAGGATGGTGATGAACTTATCCACCTCCACCATACTGAGCTCGAATGGATTCTGGACACTAATTCTAAATATGGTCATGAACCCCACAAAAGAAACACATAAAACCCAATCCCATAGGAAAGGCATGGAGACCTTTGGCACCAGAAGGCTAAAAAACTACTGAGGTCACCTCCCTGCCGGTCAAAACCTCAAAGGTCCTAGTGCCTGATATATTCAACTAATGGCCCTATCTCCTGAAGAACTCTACTAGATCCCCTCTCATGGTAGAACTCCTAATGAGTGCATCCTCTCAATCACCTACACCTTCTTCTAGACCTCCATATATTTTGGAAATGTAAAATGAGTAACAACATACTGGATGGAAGTGTGGAGGACCTCCTCAAGCCATCTCGCATGAGACTCCTCATTCGAAAAGAGATTTGGGGTGAAGAAAAGAAGATCCTTGAACTTGAATCCAAGTTCCTATACTTACATACTCTCCTAATTAAGGGAGAGTAGTTCCTGCCTCTTCTCATCATTTATGGTTGATGAAAGGAACTTCACCCAGAATTCGGTCAGAAATTTGACCCACAATACATCTACCTCCTTCCTCACCCTCAGATAAAGCATCCACCACTGACACGTATCTCCCTACATCTAACTCACTGCCAAATAAACCCAATACTCTGTTGGATCCCAGATCAAATTAAAGGTGATCTCAAGATAATCAATTCATATCTCTATCTCTATGTTCAAAAAACTTCCCTTGTACTTTCCCAAGGCCTACCACTAGAAAGAATATAAAGTTCTCTGACACTGGTTATCCTCCTCCACTAGATCAACCCTCCACCGATCAACCGAATCAGCCTACTAAGCCTCAACTGCTCGAGCCACACACAGATGATGACTGGGTTCCATAGATGAAAGGTAAACAAGGAATTATTAATCCCAAATAGTATGGAATTCTATTTAAGATTAATTTTAACTCATTTATCGTCATTCATTCACAGTTTCCCCAAACACCCAATTCAGACAAGGACACAAGTCATTATGATACATGTACTTTTCCTATGGTGTCTACCTTGCAACCAGTGTAGCCTTACTTGGCTATTTGGTAGGCTCATATTCCTTGCATCAGATCGTAGGGAGCCCTAAAATCTTGTTTCTTAGTCTTTCTTCCCTATATTATGTCATGAACCAAGATCAGATGACACTATTTCCCTACCAACCCATGCAATCCTTACTATGCCTAACTTTAAACTCTATCCTATCTCTCAACCATCACCCATGATACCATTCTGTCACAACCCCCTACCTCAAAAGATGCCCCTCCTAGGCTGGTAATGGAGAAAGGGAGATAATGACCCCCAAGTCCCGCCTTCAGTAGGTATTAAGGTGGAGACCAACACCAAGGGTATACAAGTCTCACAAAATGGGAGGAATTTCCCTTTTTAAAGAAACAAGATCGGGAGATAATATGTTTAATCCTAAAACAACTCCAAGATGTATATATAAAATAAATTCAAATTCATTCCACATGCATTTTTAAAATAGAACTGATACAAAACAAAAGTCTCAAAAGTAAGTACCAAAAGTATAGCTAGGCAGCGACATAACAATTGTTAAGATCCGAGCTAGTAAAGTCCATCATGGTCTGCAAATTCATCCTGGAAACCTAAAAACAATTTTATATACGTAGGGTGAGAATACATGTATACTCAGTAGGGAAAAAAAGTCTCTCATGCACATGTGAATAAATCATACTAATGCCCCTATGAGAAAACAATAGAACCAAACAGCACCTAAGTAGGTATACTAACCACCCTAACCTCACCAAGGAACACTCACCAAATAATGAAAGTCAACTAAAGTAATATAATTCACATCAATAATAGGGTACCCCGCACCACTTTCCCACTGATTAACTTCTCTCACATCCTAACGACAAACGTCCTGGCGCTCCCACCTCTTTTGAACACACCACATCACTACCTGTCCACACACACTTGGGCCTCAGAACCACATCTTTCCCGTAGACACCTAGACCACATACCACATCACATCCCGCCCGTATACACCTAGGCCACATACCACATCACATCCCACTCGTAGAAACCTAGGATATATATCATGTCACATTATGAAAACACCTAGGAAAGCACAACTCATCTTATCCTGAAGACACCTGGGAAAACACAACTCATCTCATCCTGAAGACACCTAGGAAAACACAACTCACCCACACACACCTGGGCCCTGCAAACCACAACCTTCCCAAAGAATATTTGGATATCACCACCTAGAAGGATCAAGGAGGAGTGGGTGGCCATCCATCTATCCTCTCACCAGGATGTTTGGGAAAGACACCCTCATCCATAATGATGGGGGTGTTCGGCACATAGTGCTCAACTAGGGTGGGGTGTGTATAGATTTTACAAAGTAAATACATGTATATATAGATATAATACCAAACACTCCTAGCCAACCTATGGGTTATCAAACAACCAAAAATCTCACAACACTTCCAACTTTTTTTCTACCTCTAAATGAACAACACCACACATCAAGCCACAACCCAATTCACATTTCCAACTGATTTAATTATCCAATTACCATTTAGTTAACCACACCAAACCATTACAATTTCAAACTCTATTAATCCATTATTTATTAATTTATTCCATTACTATCTAAGAAAATACCAAGCATAGCACACTGCAAGCAACACAATAACACATCACCACACAGGCCGATCACAGCCCCACTGCACAACACTTCTCATACATTCCAAAATCAATCAATCTCTCAACATGAGATTCCATTACATGGTCTAGATGATGTATCGTCTATAATTTCATCCACCACACCACCCAAACCAACCCACAACACACACTTGTGCTTCACAAATGTACCATAGCACAAACCAAAGAGTATCCACATATCACGACATGGCCACTTCACATTCCATCTATCCTGAACACACAACCACACTATCCCACACAACCAAAACCCCACATACCAAATCATAACATAATTCCAGATTTAATAAAGAATCCCTTATTTAATTCCACTTGTTAATTTAGGATTTTTCACAAAAACTAGGTAATCCTGGGGAATCCGTTTATTAGACAAGTGTATGTGATTTACCAGTTTCCATTTAGGGTGATATCACAACAACCACAACCAAAGCAGCACACACAACAGATATAACTAACATAAAAAAAATCCACCAACACAACTATTTTCAGTGGGGAATTCATCCCATCTAATCACAATATCACAAACAATAAGAAAAGATGAAAAAAGCATGAAATAAACTTCTATACCCTTTCAATTAAATTGTCCAGTTCTTTATCTTTGATTAAGCTAGCATAACCATAATCCAAGGGTAAAAAATCGAAACCCCTCCCACATGAGGCACAAATAAAGAGAGACAGGGGAATTTTTACCTCGAAGGGGTTTCAATGTTCTTTGCATGAGAACATATCACATAAAGGTCCTCTGATAAACTATCCCACAAGATCTGCATCTATCTGAGGATGTTGCAGAAACACCACACCAACAACAACTGAGAGATACCCCATTAGGAATCATGGATAAGCACACCATGGCACAATGAGGAGATATATAATATAATGAGACCCAAACCAATGGAAAATGCTATAAAATGAAGGGAGAATGTACCTTGGATCACCACGGATTTCCAACAAACGATCACTGAGATAAACGGATCAAAGAGGTAGGAAGAGGGTTTGAAGAACTCCTTGAGGCACCTAGGGTTCATATATAATGATAGATATTTTTGTAGAAGTAGTATTTGTGAAAACCCAAGTAGCTATAATGTTTTAAAACATTACATCATCAGGGTATTACATGACGTGAAATCCCCTTTCATGTCGTGAAATCCCTCGAGGTCCACTTTTGTTGAAAAACACGTCACCTCACAATTTAATTTTATTTTTCAGACCCTAAAGTATTTCACATTGTGAATTAACTTGTAAAAGTTTTGAAACAAAACTTCACATCGTGAAATCAAGTTACACAATGTGTAACCTCCCTGCATCCGGCTTTTAACAACTGAACTTCTCCAAACTCCCTCTAGGCCTCCTCCAAAAACTTCCAACGACCAAACTCACAAAGTAAAAAACTAGGAAGTCTAAAACCATTAAATCTAGGTTGAAATACCATGTGGACTAATCTGACTAGTTGTGTATAGTCAAGGAGTGGTATAGATGGAGTTTCTCTCTCATTTGGGTTCCCTTTGGCTTGGGTCGAGCAAACAATTTCCTTTTAGTTTCTTCCTTTTATTTTGGGTTTTTAGAGATACTGCTAGGTATTGTTATACTCACCCTTGTATAGTATTTTTTGGCACAGGTCATGTCTTGTATAGATTATAGGACTTTTGACGAAGTCCTAGGATGATCCAGAGTAGGCGGAGCTTAGAGAACTTGGTAGACCAAGGTGCTTACTAGTGCTGGGTCGAGGTGTGTTTTAGTGGTTCCATTTTACAATGGTCCCCTCCTTGTGAGCAGGTTGGATGCTTTTATGATTTTTTGTGGGATTTTATTTTTCACTTTTTTAATTCTTATGCACTTTCTTTTTGGGATATATGTATGCATGCATTTTTTATTCCAACTTTTTATATCTCTACATTGTTTCATGGATATGTATATGGGTGTGTACATACATGTACCATAGAATAAGTCCTCCCATGTGTGTGATATGACTACTTATCACTGGATGCCATCCCCTGGCCTATTAGAGGTGGGATTGGGGAGTCAAGGGTCATCCCCTAGTCAGTATGGGTCATAAAAGAGTGGTATTAGAGTGGTTTCCAATTTGGGATCATAGTGTAGTACTTTTCTAGCTATGATATTTTTTTGGGATTTATGGAGATAGTGTTAAAGTGTTTCAAGTTTGGATTTCAGGGTAGGGATAACGGTGCTGGTGTTGTGGTCGATGTATCCATTCACCAGGATTCTGATAACCTAATTGTTGACTTAGTAAATTTGGTCACTAGTCACAGGTAAATTTTGGTACATGAATCATATAGTACTAGGTTATAGGTTCCATGTCCTTCATGATTTATCTCCCTAGGTATACTCTATAACCAGGGCGTGTATTGATTTTATTTCAGGATGTCTATGCGATGACAGCTAGACAGGGTTTCAAGACAGTATTGTGATGAAGATCCACCCAGTGATGAGGATTTAGTGTAGGGAACTAGTCCTAAGGAAGTACCTTTGGGTGGTCCACCAGTTGAGAAACTACTCATTGGGCAGCCGGTTGTTCCAGCAGTTTAGGCTGAGGATGCACACATGCTGAGTGCGTTGCATGAGTTCTATAGAGAGTGACATTTTAGGTATCAGAGTGATCCAAACCCCTTATCATATGATGATTGGATTGACATATTCACAAACATATCCTTCTTGTGATGACACATCCCAGTCATATGGTAGTCTTAGTGGTGAATCTTATGTAGGGATCGGTTAGGTGATGGCGGATTCAGGTGATGCAGACCCATGATGAGGCAATGATCACCTGGACAGAGTTTGATTGGCTCTTTAGGGAATTTTTTTATCCATCCACATTGAGATTGGTGAATATCCAGGAGCTTTTTCAGCTTTTGTAGGGGATCATGTCCATGAAAGAGTACTCATTGAGGTTTATCGACCTTTCACATTACTCCATCAATATTTGAGATCCATTTTTTCAGAGCTTAGACCTTTGAGTAGGGCCTCCACAGATATATTCTTTTAGGTGAAGTATCCTTATGAATTTATTCTTATATGAGGGTTTTGGAGTGAGCTCTGGTGATAGATATCCTCCTAGAGGAGGGTCGGGAAGATGGGTCTGGTAGTGGGGATCACAGGGTTGAGTCATCTGCAGAAACTAGAAGATGAAAGTTGACAAGAGAATAGTGCAGGAGGCATACCCATGCCTAGACACAAACACATGGGACTATATCATAGGATACATGTCAAGGATCGGGTGACCCATAGTAGAGGTGGTGTTACAATTATGAGGAATGGGGATATATTTCTTGAGATTTTCTGACCCGCCATGCTGCTGAGAGGGAGGTGGTCAATGGACCACCCTAGTAAAGGTAGCTTCTAGAGCATAGAGTTCTTCATGATGGTGGATGTGGCCACTAATGAAAAAATAGCCTATACTAACAATTTGGAACCATTGCTATAGTTCCTCAAACTGTTGGTATGGCTTAAACTAATGGTTTGGAGGGTCGTTGGTTGATTTGATGTTGGGATAGACCTATACCAAAGGTTTAGGGAAAACTTTTGGGATAGAACTATCCCAATGGTTTTCAAAATATTGGTATAGACCTATCTCAATGGGTTTTCAAACCTTTAGGATAGGTCTATTCCAATGGTTTACCCAAACCGTTGGGATAGGTAATCTAAAATAAAATTCACAACATAGGTTTGAACATGAGACCTGCACGTTATATATCAAAGACCTTACCACTAACCTACAATTATCTTTGTGAATATATTTTTATAAATATATATATATATATATATATAATTAATTTATATATTGATTTATTTGATGATATTCAACAAATTAATTCATAAAAAATAAGGGTACCTATCCCAATGGTTCTCAAAATCATTGGGATAGTCCTATACCAACGGTTTTGAGAACCGTTGGGATAGGAACCCTTGAAAAAATAGTTTATCCCAATGGTTTTCTAGAACTGTTGGGATATGTGTTGTCAAAAAATTTTATCCCAATGGTTTTGAAAAAACATTGGGATAGCCTTACCCTATCCCAACGGTTTTACAAAACCATTGAGATAGGTGTTGTCAAAAATGGTCTATCCCAATGGTTTTCAAAAAACTGTTGGGATAGCCTTACCCTATCCTAGCATTTTTCACATTACCATTGGGATAGGGATAATTTGTTGGATCTATCCCAACGGTTTTACAAAACTATTGGGATATCCTTATATTTCATGGCATATCCCAACAGTTTTTACAAACCATTGGTATAGGGGCATTGATATAGGTAGGATTTCCAGTAGTGAGAAGAGTAACAAGGAGAGAATTAGGTGGTATATGGTTTGAGATGTTGCCACCACCACCCCCATGTGGTCCTCTCCAAGCTTAGGGAGCTAGAGGACAAGGGGTGAGGACAACTACAGGCTACATATTTCCTTGACCTAGAGGCTCTAAGGATGATTAGAGGTACATTATGTGTCCTTTATACTTTTTTTGGTTATATAAACACTATTTTGAGTTACTCTATTCTTTCCAATTATTTCTTAGGGGTTATATAGGGTGACATGGGGCATCAATAGAGCCCTTAGGAAGTTTTGTTTGATATAGATTCAGATTTATGGTGAAGAGGGATGCTTCCACCACCGAGATGAATTCATGTTAACCTAATACAAAACCATGTGGGAGAGTTAGTTTCGACCAAAGAGGATAGTGTTGTGGTGTGGTGGACTAGTTCCTTTTACTTGTGTTCAGGGCGTGGTTGTGTTATGAAGTGTTAAATAAATCCCTAGAGATACCAGTTGATCCTTTTATCTTGACCCGTATACTTGGAAGCCCTGGTAGAGGGAGATCCTTACATAGAACCTTTCTATAGAGGAAGAGAGAGTCCTTATAATTTTTCCTCAGTGTGGATTGGTTGCCTACCATCCATGCTCAGGTGGTTTTCTGCTAGTGGGTGTGGCTCTATTTTTGACTTTTTGAGCTATGTTGTAATGGGAGGTTTGCATATGTAGGGCTCGGTAAGACCTAGTGTGTACACTTAGGCAGCCCAGTTTTTTTCATTAGTTCCCATGCGTGCTTAGTGTTAGAGATGCATGCGATATTCTTGAGCTTGGAATAGTGAATTTCATCCATGGGTGGATGAGAACTGTCGAGTTACATCAGTATCTGTGAAGGTTTAGTGAGTTGATGTATCGCTAGACCCTGATGTCGTGGATGGACTGGGTGCTTGGTGCTCACTGCCTGTCATAGTTAAGGATACATGTGCACACTTCACTTCACGATGTCAATCATCATTGGATTGAGATCTAAAAGCTCTCAAGTGTTGTTTTGAACCTGAAGCTTCGTAATTTTTCCATGAGGTAGGTGTATTTGAGTTTTAAGTACCAATTCCCCTTTTTGTGAATCTTTTAAAGGTTTTAGAGCCCTATTAAAACTGCTAGAGATACACTAGGGGTTGATATGTAAGTTTTTGTGGAAATCGGGGTGTTTTGGTCATCTTGAAGGTAATTATTATTCAGAATTATTGATCACATAGCATTTAGTGTAGGAGAACACAACATTTGTTCTTCCCATTTGGGGAAGATAAACTTTGGGGACTACATGTCATGTATTGGGGGGTACATGCCATGTAGTGAGTCTAGGTCGTGAGGCTAAGGGATATGGATAGGGATGTTGTGTCAAGGTACATGGATGTGTGATAGAACATGGAAAAAGACATGGACACAGGGTGTTATACATGGGCACAAGATGAGGACATGGGTAAGAGCTCGGTTAACCAAGACACATCATGTACTGATGGTACACACCGTGTAGAAGACACTCATGGTCGATCCATGTCGGTAAATACATGGCCAGGGGGTAGGTGAGGTGAGACACACCATGTTCATTCCATGTAAATTTCCAGTCAATCCATGTATATGAGGACATGGCTAGGTGTTAAGGAAAGTCCACATGCCATGTGGACCCCAGTGCATGTCGTGCACTATTATTGGGAACTTTTACCAAGTATATCTCCTTCTTTGGGGCTCGGATTCAGGTCTATGAGTACCCTATCCTGAGTAGTTTTCTTCATAAAACATGATAGTATCCCTTGTGGTATCTTTAAAGATATTATGTGGTGTGATTCAATCATGATGTCGTATTCACGGTTCTTGGTCATGGGTGTTGTACCTCTCGTACCCCTCGTGGTTTGATTTTCATGATCACAATCACTCACTTATTTATCTAATATTGTTTTAAGTGTTTTTGGATGATAGGTATAAATTCAGGGTGCCAAGGAATTGGGCCAAGAAGGCCAAGAAGGCAAAAAGCCAAAATGGACTGAAATTCAGTCCACCGGCCAACCGGTGGCCTCTTCACCGGCCAGCCGGTGGCACCCTCATCCAAGGGGCAGCTACTGCCTCCTCACCGGCCAACCGGTGGCCTCAGCACCGGCCAGCCGGTGGCACCTGAGCCCGAAGGCCTCTCCATTTTGCACACACCGGCCAACCAGTGGCCTTGCACCGGTCAGCCGGTGGAGCCAGTCAAACTAGCCATTGGGCTTTTGACCAGCCTGTCCACTTGGCCTCCAACGGCTCCGAAGGCCTCTCCAACGGCTCCAAAGCCTCCCAAAGGCCATTTGAGGGTTTCCCCTCTATAAATAAAGGACCCGGAAGCCCCGGAACCCTAAGGATTCATTGTAGAACTATTACCAAGCCACGGAAGCCCATGGGACACATTTTCCATCATTTGGAAAACCTCCGGCGGATTGCTTCAAGGATCTCCATCTTGCTCCAACTCAATTCCACATCCAAGGAGCACCACCAAAGAAGCTTGGGAGCGCCCTTCATCAGCTCCATCAATCCATTGGCGCCCAAGACTTCCCCATTACGGTTTTTCATTGTTTTATTTATTTTGAGCATCAAATTGGGTTTGTGCCTACAAACCCCCATCTCTTTCTCTCATCCTTTCTTTTGGGTTTTCACATCACCTTTAAGGTGTGAAGAGGTTGGTCAAGCCTTTCCTTTAAAAGGCTTGTAACATAGGTGAGCTAGCCTTCACCTGTAAGAAGGCTAGTGGGTTCTTGCTCAACCATTAAAAGCAAGTGGGTTCTTGCTCAACCATTAAAAGCAAGCTGTAATAGGTTCTAGACTAACCTTAAAAGTCTAGTGGGTTCTTGCTCAACCATTTAAAGCAAGCGGTAGTAAATCTCTCAACGGTTGAGTTGGGAGCGGAGACGTAGGCTTGGGTTTAAGCCGAACTCCGTTATCAAGTTTTGTGTCTTGCCTATTTTATTTCCGCTGCACTTTCACTTTGATTTTAATTTGTTAATTAATTTTTAAAAGGCAATTCACCCCCCCTCTTGCCATCACTTCCTTTCTTTCTCCGCCCAACAATTGGTATCAGAGGAAAATTTGAGTAATACCCTAACCGGTTTCAAATTCAAGATCTTTTTTTTGATGGCTTCAACTTCTTTCGCCCTCGAAGGCTATTCATTGAGTCGGGCTCCATTCTTTGATGGAACCGACTACACTTTTTGGAAAACTCGCATGATTACATTTCTTAAAAGTATTGGCTATCCTTTATATAGAATTGTTATGCAAGGCTACACTTTTTCTAACAAGGATGAGTCCAAATGGACCCCCGAAGACATTGAAAATTTTGAGCTTGATGGCAAAGCCATGAATGCTCTTCATTGTGGGTTAGACCGTAATGAATTTAATCGTATTTCTTCTTGCTCATCTTCTTTTGAAATTTGGAAACTTTTAGAAGTAACCCATGAAGGTACTAAAGGCGATGAAAAGCCCAATTGCCCATCCCACAAGAAAAAGGCCAAACGAAAGGAAAAGAAGAAGGCATTCAAAGCCACATGGAGTGATAGCTCCACATCCTCCTCCTCCTCCTCGAGCGACAACGGTAAAAAATGTCTAATGGCATTCCATGAGGTAACCTCTTCCGACTCCTCCTCCTCTTGTTCTTCAAATTCAAATTCTTTCAATCACATGTCTTATGAGGATCTCCAACATGCGAGAGATCAATTGGAGGAAGGTTTTCACGAACTTTCTTCCAAATTTGTTGCTTTAAAAAAGAATTTCAAAAAACTTTCTTCCGAAAAGGAACAACTTATCAAAGAAAAGGAGGAGTTGTCCCTCAAAATCCAAAACCTTCCCGATGTTGATTCTATGGAATCAACCATCAAAGATCTAAGGGAAACTCTTGCCAAGTTCACCCAAGGTGAACAAAATTTGACCAATTTGCTAGGTTCACAACGAGTATATAGAACCACCCAAGGGCTTGGCTATTCCAAGCAAGCTTCCTCTTCCCATGCTCCAACTATTTTTGTAAGGGGGAGCTCCCAATATAAATTTTGTAATTATTGTAAAAAACCCGGGCACTTAATCTATGAGTGCAATTGCAAAAATGCCCGGTATGGTAGGCCCAAAACCATTTTCTTCAATGATGAATTTTATAGGAGAAGACCCGCTACTAGACAAGTATGGATTGAAAAATCCCTCTTAGCGAGTCTCACCGGGCCAAAATTTGTTTCGGTTTCAAAATCCTCTCCCCGGTGATTTGTTGTTTTTATTTAGGGGGATTTAGGATCTTTTAATCCTCTTTGCTTTATTTTCAAAATTTTCATCTCAAACTTTCATTTTTCATTTCAAACTTTCAATTCAAACTGTTTTTCAATTTTTTCATTCAAAACTTTCATTTCAAATTTTTGATTCAAAACTTTCAATTCAAATTTCAAAATTTTCAATTGGTTTAAAATCTTTTTTCCCTCAATCAAGTTTTATGCCCCGTGCTATTTTGATAATCACAAAGGGGGAGAAATTCTTGGTTGATTGGGGGAGAAATCTTTTAAAGCATGCCTTTCATTTCTATTTTACATTGATTGTTTTGGTGATTGTGATCATCAAAATAGGGGAGATTGTTGTACCTCTCGTACCCCTCGTGGTTTGATTTTCATGATCACAATCACTCACTTATTTATCTAATATTGTTTTAAGTGTTTTTGGATGATAGGTATAAATTCAGGGTGCCAAGGAATTGGGCCAAGAAGGCCAAGAAGGCAAAAGGCCAAAATGGACTGAAATTCAGTCCACCGGCCAACCGGTGGCCTCTTCACCGGCCAGCCGGTGGCACCCTCATCCAAGGGGCAGCTACTACCTCCTCACCGGCCAACCGGTGGCCTTAGCACCGGCCAGCCGGTGGCACCTGAGCCCGAAGGCCTCTCCATTTTGCACACACCAGCCAACCGGTGGCCTTGCACCGGTCAACCGGTGGAGCCAGTCAAACTAGCCGTTGGGCTTTTGACCAGCCTGTCCACTTGGCCTCCAACGGCTCCGAAGGCCTCTCCAAGGGCTCCAAAGCCTCCCAAAGGCCATTTGAGGGTTTCCCCTCTATAAATAAAGGACCCGGAAGCCCCGGAACCCTAAGGATTCATTGTTGAACTATTACCAAGCCACGGAAGCCCACGGGACACATTTTCCATCATTTGGAAAACCTCCGGCGGATTGCTTCAAGGATCTCCATCTTGCTCCAACTCAATTCCACATCCAAGGAGCACCACCAAAGAAGCTTGGGAGCGCCCTTCATCAGCTCCATCAATCCATTGGCGCCCAAGACTTCCCCATTACGGATTTTCATTGTTTTATTTATTTTGAGCATCAAATTGGGTTTGTGCCTACAAACCCCCATCTCTTTCTCTCATCCTTTCTTTTGGGTTTTCACATCACCTTTAAGGTGTGAAGAGGTTGGTCAAGCCTTTCCTTTAAAAGGCTTGTAACATAGGTGAGCTAGCCTTCACCTGTAAGAAGGCTAGTGGGTTCTTTCTCAACCATTAAAAGCAAGTGGGTTCTTGCTCAACCATTAAAAGCAAGCTGTAATAGGTTCTAGACTAACCTTAAAATTCTAGTGGGTTCTTGCTCAACCATTGAAAGCAAGTGGTAGTAAATCTCTCAACGGTTGAGTTGGGAGCGGAGACGTAGGCTTGGGTTTAAGCCGAACTCCGTTATCAAGTTTTGTGTCTTGCCTATTTTATTTCCGCTGCACTTTCACTTTGATTTTAATTTGTTAATTAATTTTTAAAAGGCAATTCACCCCCCCCCCCTCTTGCCATCACTTCCTTTCTTTCTCCGCCCAACAATGGGTAGTGATTGGGGTGGATCACTAGAGAGATGTCGAGGTCAGTAACCTTCCTCATCATATTAGGATGAGGGTCCCCTAGAATCTTTCAACCGGTAGAGTGGTACTCCCATGTAATATCAAGGAAGAGGTACCCTACCTATGGTTGTGTTGCAACGTGTGGTGTGACAGGCATGAAAATCCTTTCAATGATGCTTGACCAACACAAGAGATCATTTTGGTTTATCAAAGAGATGTCAGGACCTATACTCCCCTATCGTAAAAAGGCGCAGGTCTCCCTTACCTCTTGGACCAGTAGATATGGAACTCCCCCACATAGGGCATTGTTCCTCTACCCATGGAGTAGTTCTATCAGGGTTGGTACTCCCCTGTTGTACCAGGGAGCGGGTCCTTTGTATCATTTTTATAGATGGAGATGAAGCTCCCCTACCGTATTAGGGTGTGGTCCCTCCATACTCGTTGTGAGGATAGAGTCAGTACTCCCCTATCATACCATGGTGTGAGACCTCTATCCACAGAGTTAGTACTCCCTTATCACACCAGGGTGTGGGCCCTCCATATGAAATGTTCCCATAGAGTCAGTAATCCCTTATCGTACCGGGGTGTGAGTCTTGTATTCTAGGGTTAGTATCCCCTATCATACTAGGGTGTGGATCTCCTGTTATGATCAGATATGTAGAGTTATAACTCACCACTATATAGGGTTTGGGTCCTCTATCTATGGAGTGGTACTCTCCCATCTTCAAGTAGCAGTGGGGAGAGGGTCCTCCATGGGAGTTGGATCTCCCTTAGTTGTGGAGCATAGTTGGGAGGAGTGGGATCCTCCACTTTTTATATGTGAACCCTGGTTAGGAGATAGTACTCCCTCAACATTTTTAGGTGTAGGCCTCTCCCTATGGTATCTTCATAGTTTTCATGAAATGGATAGAAGTTAGTACTCCCTCGACTACGGGTAGTGGTGTGGTGCAGGTCCCTATTTACTCTCTCTTTACAGAGGATACATGTAGTGCATAGTTTGGAGTAGTGCTCCCTCTTTTTTGTGTAGTGATAAGGGGTAGGCCTATCCACATGGGTACCCCTGATCTTGTGCGGGGCATAGGAAAATGGTGATAGGGCTTCTGTTGCTGGGCACTAGAGTTGGACCTAGATCAGTTCCTGATGGATGATGTTATCTCGAATGGTCAATCAAGGATGTCGGGGTTGTTCCCAATAGAGAGTATCTCTTGGATGTTCCATCTGGGATGGAAAGGCTCATGGATTGTGTTCTCCTAGATGAGCATTATCATTGAGCCTTGAGTAGAATATTTTGGTTGACTATGAGGATGGGGCCTCCAGAGACTTGGAGTTTGAGAAGAGTATATCTGGGTGATTTTGATATACCTTGTGGTGTTTTCATGTATCTTGGTTGAAATTCCATGTGGAAGGATCTGACTAGTCATGTATAGTCAAGGAGTGGTCGAGATAGAGTTTCTCTCTCATTTAGGTTCCCTCTAGCATGGTCGAGCGAACTGTTTCCTTTTAGTTGCTCCTTTTTATTTTGGGTTTTTGGGGCATCTACTGGGTATTATTATACTCACCCCTTCATGGTATTTTCTCACACATGTTGTGTCTTTTGTAGATGATAGACCATTCAACAAAGTCCTAGGAGGACCTGAAGTAGACATATCTTAAAGTGCTTGATGAACTGAGGTGTTTACCAATGCTTGATCGAGGTGTGTTTCAGTGGTTTCATTTGATAGAACTACCCTCCTTCTAATTAGGTTATATGCTTTTATAGTTTTTTATGGGCTTGTATTTTTTCCTTTTTTAATTCTTATGTACTTTTTTTATGGGATAGATGTATGCATGCATTTTTTATTCCAACTTTTTATATCACTACACTATTATATGTAGATGTGTGTGTGTGTGTAGGTTTCATAGGATAAGGCCTCTCATGTGTGTTATATTCCTAATCGACATTGGATGTCATCCCCTAGCCTATTGGAGGTGGTCTTGGGAAGTCACGGCTCTACCCCTAGTCAGGCCAAGTCATGATATGAGCACTTGCATATACATTGTGAGACTATGTGGAACCTATATGTCTTAGGGTATACAAGGATAACACTATTTGAATCAATGAATACAATGGGAATTAATTGAATAAGTCCAATGGGAATCTTGTAAGATAAGTTCTATGAGATGCAAAAAACTAGCTGGTGAGACTCTGATCTAGTTATGGTGTGTGAAACACCCTCCACTTGTAATTATGGAAAGTAATTATAGTGAATAATTCTTAATCATGGAACATTACCTATCAAGTAAATAAGTAGGTATTTATACTGAAGCTTTTAAATCTTTATGTTCTTATGCTTTCATTTAATGTATTATACAGGTAATGATTTGAGACACAAGAAGGAGTTGATTGAAACTGAATAAGTCTAGGAGGATGAATTAAAGGGAATAATTCATAAAAAATTTAAGTGACAAATGATTCTCTCCTACCTTCTTAGTGGTCCATCATTCCCCAATGAATTTAAATTGGTATCAGAGCATATTTGCCACAACCCGTCCCAAAAGGGATCATGTCATGACTCCCTAAGCCCACCTCCAATAGTCCAGGGGCTAGCGACTAGAACTGAGTAGGAGTATCACTGACATGGGAGGACTTAGCCTAAGTACCTGTACACACACACATATCTCCAAGCCTATAAAATAATGAAATATAAAAATAACTGAACAAAAATGAATGTATACATATAAAACCCACAACCAGAGTATGATAGGAAGTAAATAGGTCCAAATACAAGTCCATTACAAAGAGTATGAAATACAAGTTCAACCTGAAAGTAAGTACTAGGACTATTTTTAGAAATCCACACACCTCGGTCTGTTCGATCTCATTAAGCATCATCTGGTCCTGGTCTACCTATGACTCTATCAAAAGGTCGATCATCTGCACAATACAAGACAAGTGTGGTCAAATCCTGTGTAGGGGTGAGTATAATAATACTCAATAGGACACCCTGAAACCAAAAAAGAATAAAGCAAAGTAAAAATAGTTAGCTCTACATAGGCATATGTATACAACACATATAACAAGAATATCCAGATATACTCAATAAAGACACACATTCTAAAGGTAAGTCACAACTGTAGTATACCAACCAAGGATTCCAACTCAAAGATTCCACAAAGCACACATCCAAGAGAACACACTTCTGATTATAATAGCACTGATTATGTATGCTTGAGAGGTAGTGCTCATTGGGTCCCATCATTATAAGTACACGCTAATAGTCTGAAGAGAATGTGATACACAGATGAGAATCACTGCCAAGTCTATGGGGTGATACCAACAACTCAATCTGGATTAACCTGCTAAGTAGAGGATCAGCGATTGTGTAGTTTTGGTCACAATGATATCAAGAACTCCACCTAGGGAATGAAACTGAATAGAGGATCTCACTCTAGGCCTCTTGGAGGGATTACAATGATTCTATCTAAGAATTATTACTGAAGAGATTATAGTCCTAGGAGTAAAAGATGATTCCATACCAACCCTCAGGGAAAGGATAAGGGGAACATAACCTAATAAAACTTGTCCAAGATATGGAGGATAGGAGATCTAATCCATGTATAACAAAGTACAAAACGTGTATTAGGGGTCACATGTAGTGGCCCTTGACCCTGGGTCCTGCCCGTGTAAACGGACCATGCCTCAAGTTGTGTCTGTGTAGAAGTACAGGGCGTGTAATCTGCCTGTGTAGTCTACCCATGTTCTAGTACATGACTTCATCCCATGTACATGTGCTCGTGTACCAGTACATAACTTAGTATGTGTACCTAGTCCAGGCCATGTCTATGTGGGGGAGTACATAGTGTGATCCAACCCGTGTCTGTGTACCTCCAAGGTACACACCAATCTCCCATGATAGGTCACACGTCGTATGATAGGGTCACACACCATGTGATCATTAAATCCTACCAAAAACCCTACCTTCCACAAAGGGGGGGCCACACAGTATGTAATCTCAGATTACATGTTGTGTGGTTTGCGATTTTCCAGAATCACAGGTTCTTCCTCTGCATGTCTTCTACACTACTCTGGCCTCCAATCTGACCATGCCTTGCTGAATAACTCATGGAAATGACTCATCTAAGCCTTTACATCAACAAAAAT
Organism: Viscum album; assembly: GCA_963277665.1. Lineage (NCBI taxonomy): Eukaryota > Viridiplantae > Streptophyta > Magnoliopsida > Santalales > Viscaceae > Viscum > Viscum album. Next base: position 1,333,395,248 of record OY728141.1, read on the forward strand.
CAAGTCCTAACCATCAAATCCATTCAAAGATGGATCTATACATCATTATTTATTGTCCTCTGAAGAACACAAAATCAAGTAACCATAGCCATCTGAATCATCATCGCATCCATCGTCACACCACCATCATGTTGTGCCAACCCCAGATCCATGATATCAGATCATTTCACCAAGAAATAGGTGTACAATAATCGATTGATCTGGATATGTCAAACCCCGATCCAAATGAAGAATTCTCGCAGTGAACGAAGAACTGGGGGAGAAAACATAAGAAAAAAGTTGAGGAACAAACCTCGGTCAATGTTCGTGTTGATATTGATTCATTATTGTGATAATAACAATGAATAAATCATCAAATCAAACTAATTCTCCCAAAATCACCCCACAATAAACCCATCCCACAAATACACATGATCTGTAGATCAATCCATTGGTTGATTGATTTGTGTTCATCGTAGAAATCAAGAACAGGGAAAAGAAAAAAATCAAACAACTATCTTAACTCGATTCAGATCGATCTATGATGAATAAAGAATCTTCATCATGTTCGTTGGTGAGATACTTCAATACTATCCCACATGGCTTATCAATCTCTAATCCAGTCATCGTCTTCCAATAGGATCTCCTCCAACAGCTCCAATGTATCTCTTCAATTTGTAGGGTTATATAGCTAACCCTGAGAATTTTCCATAAGTACATATTTAAATAGGGAAGTTAGTTTTTTGCATTGTTGTGTCAACAAAATAAATAAAATAATTTAAATAAATTATTTTATTCATTTTACACCCATGATTTATTTTCCACAAACAATATGCGTCAACTAAGGTTAAGTCGCACCTAGGGTAAATATCACATTATGAACTCAACGGTGCCCTCATATTTATGATCTAAGCCTCTGTTTATAAGTTATTCCACTTTTTATAGGAAAAATGTATGTGTGTGTTATTTAATATATTTAATATATTTCAAACATTTATTCTGGGCACACAGGACCTCAGAATCTCACGTTGTATCAGCATATGGTCTCGAAAATAATCCATACAATATCCAAAAATAAAATATATTAAATTCTCCCCACCTTGGGGATTTACATCCTCAAAAATCCAAAATAAGGGCTACACAAAAAAATATATGGATACTAAGCATGAATCTGAGCCTCCCACTCCCATGTACTCTCCTAAATATTCTCAGCTACCACTATGCATGCACTAAAGGAATCGCTCGCCCATGGAGGATGCTCTCCTATCAATCCTCAATCTCTACTAGGTACTCAGTAAAGGTAGCTCCATCCTCAATGTCCTGGTATCCCCAATCAATAATGTGCGATGGGTTATGCACGTACCTCCTTGGTTGTGACAAGTGGAAGACATCATGTACCCAGTCTAACTGTGGAGGTCGAGCTAGGTGGTACGCCACCTCACTAACCCTACGCAATATCTGAAAATGGGAAATGAATCTCAGAAATAGATTTCTTCCCTAGACAAATCTCTATAATCTATATTGAGGTGAAACCTTTAGGAACACATGACCTCCTTCCTTGAACTCCAAATACCTTTGTCACTTGTCATCATAAGAATTATGACGGGTCTATGTAATCTTAATCCAAACCTGGATGATATGAACCTTCTTAGTAGTTACTTGCACTAACTCTGGGCCCATGAATGTTGACTCTATTGGGTTAGTCTAGCAAAGCGGTGACCTGTAGGGTCACCCATACAAATCCTAAAATGGCTTCATACCGATGGCGGAATGGTAACTGTTATTGTACACAAACTCCACTTGTTTTAGGTGATCCTCTCAACTATGGACAAAGTCAAACACACATGCTTGTAGTATACCCTCTAGAACTTGAATGGTCCACTCAGTCTGGTCATTGGTTTGGGGGTGAAACATTGTGCTCAAGCGTAACTGATTACAAAATGCCTCATGCAATCCCTTCCATAATTAGGATGTGAAATGAGCATCATGGTCAGAAATGATCGTCGATGGAACTCCATGGAGTCGAACTATATCCCAAATGTAGAGGTATCTCAAGCTCTCTATTAAACTCTTCTTTCATATTGCTAAGAAGTGGGATGGCTTGGTGAGTCAGTTTACGATCACCCAGATGGAATCATTTCCCCTGGAAGCACCTATGAAACCCATCACAAATTCCATGGATATCACATCCCACTTCTATTATGAAACCTCAATAGGTTGAGCTAAATCTATTGGAACTTAGTGATCATCCTTTACTTGCTAACAAGTAAGGCATCGAGAGACAAACTCGACAACTCCTTTCTTCATCCCTAACCACCAAAACTAATTTCATATATCCTGGTACATATTTTATGCACCTGGATATACTAACAAAGGATATATGTGAAACTATCTCAGAACCTCCTCCTGCAACGTCATTGGTACCATCATGTGTCATCTAAAAAGAACAACATGCTACACACCTTTAGAAAATCCATCAGGAGCATGCCCTATGGATATCTGAGTATGTAGGGTCTCATAGTCGGTATCCCCTAATTGTGCCTCCCTAACTCACTGTAATAGAAGAGGGTGACAACCATCGACTGGAGGTAAGTTGCTCCATCTCCATCCGCAAAGGATAACTGCAATGAGGCTAACTACTATAGCATCTCGTTCAACAACTACGAACAAGATCTCCTGCTGAGAGAATATTCTACCACATCCCCCTTCCTAGGATTATAGGCAATTTCAAAGTTGTAATCATAGAGGAACTTTATCCATTGAATATGTATCAAGATGATATCCTTCTAAGAGAAGATGCACTTGGGACTCTTTTGATTGAAGTAGACAATAAACCGCTCACCCATCAGGTAGTGTCACCACATCTTTAATGTGAAGAATACCACTACTAACTCAAGATCATGGGCCACATAGTTCAACTCATGTGGTCTAGACTAGTGTAAACCATAGTAAATCACTACTTGACTCTACATCAAAACACAACCAAGACCAGTTCTTGATGTATTAAAAACATTGCATACTCAACACCCTCCTCTAGAAATCTCAAGATGTGAGTGCTCATCAAACTCAGCCTTAACTACTAAAAATCATGTTAGCACCTCTGTGTCTGCATGAAAGGTTGACCCTTTTGAGTTAAAGTTTTCATGGGTGATGATACTCTAGATAGATCATGTATAAATCTCTGGTAATAGACTATAAACCCAAGGAATCTTTACACTTCTGTCACACTCTTAGGTGGATCCTAAGCTAACACTATCTCAACCTTGACTGGGTCCACTACCACTCCATATATTAAGATAACGTGTCTCAAAAAGTGGACCACCTATATCCAGAAATGGAACTTCGATATATTTCTATAAAGCTGGTGATCTCATAGTATGTCCATAACTATCCTCAAGTGTCTTGCGTGCTCCTCCTTAAACACCAAGTAAACAAGGATATTGTCAATGAAGACTACCAAGAACTGGTATAAGTAAGGCTAAAAGATATGGTTCATGAGTCCCATGAACATTGGTGTGGAATTCACTATGCCAAAGGGTATCACTAAGTACTCATAGTAACTAGAGTGACATATGAATGTTCATCACGGTCACCTGGTTTAAGCACTAGTAGTCCACACATAACCTCAAGATATCGTCTACCTTCTTAGTAAACAAAACTAGGGCTGCATAAGGTGAAACATTGGGTCTAACAAATCTCTTTCTTTACAAGTCCTCCAACTACACCTTTACCTCATGAAGCTCTGTGGGAGCTTTCCAATATGATGGAACATATATCAATGTCGTACTAGGGTGAATATAAATGCATAAGTATATCTCTCGGTAGGGAGGTAAGTATGAAACATCCTCAGGGAAGACATCTTCATACTCTTCCACTACTACAAGAAACTAGTAACTCATAAAATCCATTGCACTAAGGGTTATGCTAGCCAACCGATGAGTAATTGGTTGCACCCTCCTATACATGAGTTCATCCTACACTGCCTGGGTTTTATTTTCACCGAAAAAGGAAAACTTGGTTCCATTGCTATGGACACACCACATCCTTCACCTAAAACAGTCAATCTAGGTGTTAAATATAGATAACCAGTCCATACCAAGAATAGTGTCATAAGGCCTCAACACTGATACTAAGATATTCCAATATAAACCCTTACCTATAAGGTTTAGATCACACTATCAATACAAGTGTGTGATCATTGAGTCTTCTCCATTAGGATTCTCCAAGCATAAGGGTCAAGACAAAGGCTTGACTAGGATCTCTAAGTCTCGTAAAAGGTATGTGGAAAGGAAGGAATGAATAGAAACTGAGTCTATCAATACTAAAACTAAGGTAGAAAAGAAACATATCATACCTAGAATCATTCCTGGAGCCTCTAGGTTGTAAGATTTGACTGCCTACAGCTATCCTCACCCCTATCCTTCAACTCCCTGAGCATCATGTGGGCCACCTGGGGGTGGTGGTGGTAATAAGTCAAAGAATTGACCGCCTCATACTACTCTCTCAAATCCTCTTCCATGTCTACCACCTTGCGAACCTATATTCTCTTGCCACTTCCTCTACCTCAGTGACCCATATATGGTTTCTCTTTCAGTTGTATGATCATTCAGACAATCTCATGAAAGATGTTCCCTGTCATCACATAAGTATCACCACCTCTATCTGGGCTGACTGGACCCTCCCTGTGAGCCATGAACCACAGATCCTCTATCCTAGGACCTCCTATTGAAACATATTTCACATCAAAGTCCCTAAGAATGACATAATCTCCCTGCTATCTAGGTATCTACTCCTTTTTTCCACTGCTGACAACCACCAGTTATATCTGTTCAACCAAGAAACTCCCAACCACCAAAGCTCACTCTGACACCCTGTAATAGGTAGAAATGTATAGATGGATAAAATTGGATTGAATGACTCTAGGTAGACCTCACTAGAAGTTTTGAGAACTAAATAACTGGTCACAAACCATATCCATCAAGTACCTAGAGAGGTTGGTAAACCTTGATAAATACTCAGCTAGTGTCATGTTGCCCTGCTAGAGCTGCAGAAGTTCCTGGATATGTATAGCCCTTAGCGTATCTGGTGAGAACTCCTCTATTAAAATGAACTTGAACTCTATCCACTAAATAGTCTCCTCATCATAATACTAAGTCACCAAACCCCATCATCAATCTACTAATCCATAAAAAAGGCTCACCACCAAGACCACCATCCGATCTGCTGGTGTCCTAACTAGACAAAAATATCAGGTCACCACCTCAAGACAATCTTCATCCACCTATGGGTCAGGCTCTCCTTAGAACCTGAGGGATCTCTGTCACTAAAACTAATGGAGTGTGCTCATCCTACGCACCTCATCTATCGGTACTGTGGGTACCACATGATGCTCTATGGGTGGTGGCATAGTTGTAGCACCACCTGAAGGTAACACCTTATGAACTAGTCCTTATATCAATAACTCATCACTAAGGGGGTCATCCTCATGATCATCATGATAAATCCTAGTTGGAATGAGTCAAGTAGGAATCCTAAAATAAATAAGATGTACCATGGTTAATGAGTATATCTAAAGAGCTGACTCATGAATGACATGGAAACCACAACTCATTCCTATATGATGTATATACCATTTTTTCCCTACAACCAATTTTATTATGTACCGAGTCAAAAAAACAGGTGATCAGAGTCTTGGTGTATGGATATGTCGATTTCCACACCAACACTGGAGTCCCTAACCTAAAATCCAAACTCAAAACACTTTACACTATTTCCCCAAATCAATATCACATAATCTGGTCCTAAATCATAAATTACCCCCTTTGATACCACTATATCACGACCTATCCTAAAGGGGCATGTTCCAAGACTCCCCAAGCCCACCTCCAATAGGTCAGGGGCTGACAACTATTTCCAAGTAGGCATATCAATAACAATGTAGGCCTTGTACTAAATAATTGTACACACACACATCTCCAAGCCTATATAATAATGAAATGTAAAACCAACTGAAAAATATGTATGCATACATCTAAAACCTACAACCAAAGTATGGTAGGAAGTAAATAGGGTCAAATAAAAGCCCACCAAAAAGAGTTTGAAATACATGTCCAACCTAAAAGTAAGTACTGTGACTACTTTCATCAAGCCACAAGAACACACCTCGGTTTTTCCAGTCTCACAAATCACTATCTGGTCCTAGTCCACCTAGGACTATATCAAAAGGTTAATCATTTGCATAAGACATGACACATGTGGGAAAATCCCGTGTAGGGGTGATTATAAAAATACTCATTAGGAAACTCTGAAACCACAAAACATACAACAAAAGAAATATAATCATCTCTATACAGGTACATTCCTACGACACATATAATAATATTCAGATATACTCAATAATGACACACAGTCTAAAGGTAAGTCACAACTGTAGTATACCAACCTTGGATCCCAGCTTGAAGATTCCACAATGCGCTCATTCGGGAGAACACTCCTGAGTCCGATAGAATTGATTATGTCTATTCAATAGGTAGTACTTGTTGGGTCTCATCGTCAGAAGTACATGTTAATAGTTCGAAGAGAATATGATACATGGATGAGGATCACTTCCAAGGCTATGATGTGATACCAACAACTCAATCTAGATTAACCCACTAAGTAGAGGATCGATGCTTGTGTAGTGTTGGTTATGATGATACCAAGAACTCCACCTAGTTTATGAAGATGAATAGAGGATCTCACTCCAAGCCTCTTAGAGGGATTCCAATGACTCTATCCAAGAAGTCCTGCTAAAGGGATCATAATCCTAGGAGTATGAGATGATTCCATACCAAACCTCGTTTAAATGATAAGGGGAACATACCCTAACAAAACTTTTCTAAGATATAGAGGATAAGAGGTCTAAACTATGTATAAAAAAGTATACAGTGTGTAGTAGGGGCCGCACACTGTGTCCCTTAACTCCGAGTCTTGCTTGTGTAAACATCCTATGTCTCAAGACATATCAGTATAGAAGTACATGGAATATAGGATACCCATGTATTGTACCCATTTTCTAGTACATAGCTTCATCTCATGTATATGTGGCCATGTACCTGTACACAGATTAGTCCATGTACCTGTTCTAGACTATGTTTGTGTGGGAGAGTACACGGCATGCTCCAACCCGTGTACTCCAACATGTGTCTGTGTACCTCTGAGGTACACGCTGAGTCTCCTAGGAGAGATCACACACCGTGTGATAGGGTCACATGTCATGTGATCCTTAACTCCTATCGGAGACCCTAGCCATGACACAGGGGGACCCACATTCCATGTAATCCTGTATTACACACTATATGGTTCACAATTTTACAAAATCATAGATTCTTCCTCCGTACACCTTCTCTGCATTCTCTAACCTTTAATATAGACATGGTTTACTAGATAACTCAAGGAAACACCTCATCTAAGCATTTACATCGACAAACATCAAGTCTCGACCATTAAATCCATTCAGAAATGGATCTACATTTCATTCTTCATTGGGCATCAAATAAAGTGAAATCAAGTAACCATAGTTGTCTGAATCATCATTGAAACTATCTTCACACCACCATAGTGTCGTACTGATCTCATAACGAAAATATCATATCATTGTACTAATAAATTGGTGTGAAATGATTGATTGATTGGGATATGTCAAACCTCATTCCGAACAAAGAACGCATGTGGTGAATGAAGAACCAAGGGAGAAAAGCACAAGAACAAAGGAGAGGAATGAACCTTGATCGATGTTCATGTCAATATTGATTTGTTTCCATGAGAATAAAAATGAAGAAAACATCAAATCAAAGTAATTATCCCAAAATCACCCCATGATAAACCCATCATGAAAATACGCATGATCCACAGATCAATCCATTGGTCAATCGATTCGTGTTCATCATGGGAATAAAGAATGGGAAAAAGAAACAAATCAAAAAAACCACACTTCATAGATTCAGATCAATCACTGATGAAGAATGAATTTGTTCCATATTCATTGGTGAGATCCTTTGATCATGTCCCACATTGTTCATCAATTTCTGATCTAATCACCATCCGCACAATAGGATCTCATCCAACGGCTCCAATCAAGGATGAAGAATGAATTTGTGTTGCATTCATTAGAGAGATCCTTTGATCTTGTCCCATGTTGTTTGTCAATATCCGATCCGATCATCATCCGCCAACAGGATCTCCTCCAATGGCTCCAATGGATCTCATCAATTCATAGGGTTATGAAGCTGACCTTGTGAGTTTTCCATAAGATCATATTTAAAGAGGGAAGTTAGGTCGTTGCATCACTACATCAATAAAATAAATAAAATAATTAAAATTATTTATTTTATTCATTTTATTCCCATGACGGATTTTCCATAAACGACCTGCGCCAACCAAGGTTAAGCTACGTCTAGGGTAAATCTTGTGTATTGAACTCAACGGTGCCCTCAGATTTTGGATCTGAGCCTCCATTTATAAGTTATTCCATTTTTTTCAAGAAAACTATGCACATTTGTTATTTAATATATTTAATATATTTCAAACATTTATTCCAGGAACATCGGGCCTCAAAATTGCATGTCATCTTAGCGGTTGGTCTTAAAAATAATTCATACAATATAAAAAAATAATACATGGAAAATAAAAGACATTATAATAGGTTCCCTCTAAAATATATCAATGAAGTCTAGATTTGATATTCTTAAAGAAGATCCTCAGATCAATAATCTTTCCACTGTATCCATCAAATAAGATATGTAGGTATCATATAAGAAACTGAAAAATATGATAAAGAAAGAGGAAAGGAAGTTGAGAGATATCTCAAAGAAGTAAGAGGAAATATCATTACTAGAAGGTATTCATAATGGTAAGAATATAGCTATTAAATCTGTTGATTCCTATTCCTTTGGAAATTCAAGTTCAAGCTACAAAGGATGTGAGAAAAATGGAGACATTAGAATAGATGAATATTTTTAATCACATATTAGAAATCATATGAAGAAGGTACCTAATGAGGTTGTTACCTATATTCAAAATTTCATCAAGGAAATATTTGATGAAAAATAACAGGTTGATAAATAGGTTAATGTAATAGAAAATTAATTAGTCAAACAAGTTAGAAGATGCAACTCTCTTACAAATATTATAAAATTCAAGGAAGAATTTTCCACACTTTGCAATGAAAGATTTTCATTAATTGATAAAGAATTGAAAAGTTTTGTTTCTAAGAAACAAGATCTTAAGAATAATTGGTAATAGAGGATAAGATCTATGGAGGATGGGAATTGCATCATCAATATGAAGTTCCTTGAGATGGAAGTCAATTTGAAGGATCTAGAAGAAGAAAAACTAGATCTTACTAACAAGCTGAGAGTATATGTTTTGTCACACAAACTTTGAAAGTGATTCCTACACCAAAGGAGGATCACAATGGTGGCACAAAGATATTGAGATCATGTAGAGAATCATCCATCTATAGATCATGGAAATAGGTATCCCACAGTGCAGAAAAAGTGGCTTATAGTAAGTCTGGAATTTCTAAGACTGCTAGATATAAATTAAAATATATACAAATGTGGAAGAATAGAAATGATAGGACTTATGATAATGATTTAAGGGGATAAAGTCTATGTAAATAATATATCCTCTTGTTTCAAAGAGTCATAAATCATGGAAAGGGAAAAATCTTCTTTTGAAGAACTAATTTGAAATATTGAAGAACTTTTGTGGTTTTTTCAAGATTGGTGGTCACAACTATTATGGATGCTTGTACAATCCTACCAAGTAAAATAAATTTATTAAAGAGAAAAAAACTAACACATGATGATAAGAAGGTGAATAAAGTTAGTGAATTAAACTTGGGAGGAAAATATATGAAGAGAAAATCTGAATCATTTACTCCTAAGAAGAAATAAAACATGGATGGAAAGGAGTTAAAATTTACAAGAAAGATATGTTTTTACTGTGTTAAGTGAGTCTATATCATGGAACAATGAAAAATGGTCATAAATTAAAATAAAAATAGAACCAATATAAATATAATAAAATAATCTATCCATATGAGAGATTATAGGATTGGATTAGTGGTTGACACTCCTAGTGAAAAAGTGGAGAAGTTTCTTAAGGAGGTAAAAGGAAAAAACTGATAAAGTGGTGTGTGGAAGGTTTAAGAAGGTATACCATAGTGATTTTAGATGTATGGAATGGATTACATAATAAGAAATGTTATTGAATAATAAAGGGAAAACACTTATGTTATCAAGCTCAATAATTATTTCTAAAGAGAAAAAATCAACACCCATGAAGAATGTGAATACCATACTTCCCAAAGTTGAAAAGGCCTATAAATTTAAGGGTGTAGGAATGAAGAAAGTTGGAGCTAAATATCATGGTTTTAACAATATTTCTCTACCTTTCTTCTCATATTGAGGAGTTGTTGTGCGATTCACCATCCCCCCATATTTATTGTATAATTTTTTAATGATTTATGAGGAAGATAATGAAATCTTGAGATTATTCCCTTGAGGGGGAGCTATAACAATTAATGAAGCTGCCAAAATTTATCTATTGGATTAAATTTTGGAAATCATGACATCCCCTTTAAATTTTAAGGATGTGATTTTCATTCTCTTAATTTTGTTTTAACATGAATATATTATGTTATCAAGGGGTTTGTTTATCTAACTAGTGGGGAAGACCTGGAACTTGAAATATTTTGATTTATTTGTTTAAGTGAGAACAATTTCCTAAATTTTTCTTGAAAATAAATATGAACTACCCCCATAAAGTAAGATAGACAAAACTGGTATCACATATAAAAATATGGACAACTTTATTGTCTAAACTTGTCGCTCTTTTTTTCTACAATGGGTTATCCCACATATACTTAAAGTTTATTTTTTTATGATACATTTATAAGAGAAATGTGATTCCAAGTGAATTAAAATAATGTAATACTTATCTTCAATTCTAATTTTCACTTGAAAATTGTGAGTTGTGACATAGGATGAATTCATTCTCTCATGGATTTATTGAAGAAGTTGGTTACTGAGAAAGGGGGTGCCATTTTTTGTTACTAAAAAGTGGTGTCATTGTTTATAAGACTTATTTGGGACTTTGATTTATTGAAATTAAATTTCTATCTTGAAAATTACACCCTTTTCTCAAGAATAATAGAATAGGATCCATAAGGTAGAATATGTTAATGAAAGCTTCTCGAATGTAAATCATAAGAAGGGGAGGAATTTTTAGAATAAAATCTCTATGATTTATAATAAGTGGTATCATTTAACATCTCAGCTATTATTTAAGATAGTATCATGTTTCAATTGGTATCATCTCTCATGTGGTATTAAACATTTTTTAGGGGGAATAATTTAAAATTAAGGAATTCCTCCCACATACCAATATTGATAATTAGGGGGGAGAGTAAAGTGACCCTTACATTAAGGGGGGAAGAATTTCCTTCCATTTAAATTTATTTTCAATTAGGGGAGATAAGTTACATTTACCAATAAAGATTATTTGGAATATTTGGAATCGAAAACAAAAACAAAGGGGTGGAATGAAGTGCCCAAAGTTGTTTGGTTTTATTTATTATCAATTAGGTTTTTCAATGTACACTACTGGAAATATGACTTTTCCCAACACTTATATACCAACGGTTTGTAAAAACTGTTGGTATAGGTTCCCTTTCCCAATGTTTTGAGGCCACTTTTCCCAACTGTTTGGAAAAACCGTTTGGAAATCCCACTTTGAGGCCACTTTTCCCAACGGTTTAGACAAACAGTTGGGAAATGGTATGGCTTTCCCAATGGTTTGGCCAAACCATTGGGAAAAGTCTACTTTGTGGCCACCTTTTCCAATGGTTTGGACAAACCATTGGGATAGGTATACCCTTTACCAACAGTTTGGCCAAACTGTTGGGAAAAGTCCACAAAGTTAAAGCTAGATAATGTGTAACATTTATGAGAAATTATTTAGGGAATACATAGTTAAAGCTAGATAATGTGTAAGATTTAATCCATGGTGAGGATATTTGAAGAAAATATTCATGCAGATTCTCTATATTTTCTTAGAACATGGAAGGAAGTGAAAAATACATGTAGTGATATAATTATAGAGGATAATCAAAGTCAATAGGAAAATTCCAATATAAGGAAAAGGGGTCTGTTTCTACCTACTGTACATATGGGAATAAATGAAATGTCAATAAGGAATGTAGGGAAAAAAGGAAGTCACTTGAAACCAATGTAATAAACATAATAATTGAAGGAAATAAGGATGTGTTGATGTTAATCATGGATATCCCCATAAAGTCTTAGATTTTAGACTTATAAGCATCCTTCTATTCAACATCAGAAAATTTCTTACTAAATAATTACATTTCAGAGAATTTTGGAAAGATTCATCTTGAGGATGATGAACCCTTATAAATTATTGGAAAGGGTGATGTATAAATCAAAACCAACAATGGGAGTTTTATCATTATATAAAATTTGTTATATATCCATAAACTAAGATGGACTCTTATTTATATTGGGAAGCTTTATGATGTGGTATTTTTTACCACATTCACTAGTGGTGCATGGAAAATTACTAAGGGATCTATGGTCATAACTCATTGAGTAAAGAATTGAACTATATATAACATGATATAAAATTATGCGGACATGCTTTCAATAATAAATTCTATTAGGTATGCATAATTGTGGCATTAGAGATTAGGCTACATGAGTGATAAGGGGGTGAATATTATGATAATAAAAGGAATGTTACTAGAGAAAAAGTCGGTGGAAGTTGGCTTGTGTGAAGATTGTATATTTAGAAAGAAAAAGAAGGTATATTTTGAAAAAGGAGTCAAAACACCAAAGGTCAAGAATTTATACCTAGGGAACACTAATGTTTGGGGATATACACTAGTATATTCCCTTGAAGAGTCACTATATTATGTTATATTGATTGAAAACTCAACAGGGAAGGTATGAGTCTACTTTCTAAAAAGAAAATCTGATGTATTTACAATGTTTTAGAAGTAGAAGACCTTGGTGGAGAATGAGTCAAGATCGAAGATGAAATGTTTAAGGTTTGACAATAAAGGAGAGTTTTTCAGTAAATATTTTACGTAATTATATCCTTATAATGGAATTCGGTGGGAGAATACTCTTCTAGATACACCAAAATAGAATGGTATGAATAAGACATTGAATGAATATGTCAGGAGTATGCAGTTGTATTTGGATTACCCAATATTTTTTGGGTAGTGGAAGTGAATATTTCTAATTATCTCATGAACATGAGTCCATCTGTACAAGGGACAAGCTTGATACTAAGTCCAAATCATGTTTATTTATTAGATATGGTGCTGGGGAGTTTGGATATTGCTTATGGGATGATGAGAATAAGAAGATCATTAGAATCCAGAATATGATATTTAATGAATATGTTATATACAAGGACTTTCATACAGTTGAAACTGTTGGAGGGAATAAAGAATCAAGGTACCAAGAGCAAGTAGAGCTTGAAGGTGTACTTAAACATGTGCTAATAGAACCAGTGGAGTTCACTTCTCATGTATAGTTAAGAATATAAACAAGGATGAGAAGACCTGTGTAGATGTATTCATCATCCCTACACTATTTTTTATTGATTGATGAAAAATATCCAGAATGCTTTAAAAAGGAAATTCAGTTAAGGTATTCGAGCAAGTGGGAGTTTTCTATGAAGTAGGATATTTCTTTATTACATGATAAAAATTCTTGGGAACTAAATCCTTTTCCATAATGAAATAAAGAATTACATAAAAAATGGGTGTATCGGGTCAAATAAGAACATGATATTAATATTAGATACAAGGCAAGAGTGATGGTGAAAGAATTTCAATAGAAGAAAGGTGTGTGTTTCACTGAAATTTTCTCACCTATAGTGAATCTTACCACTATCCGAGTGGTTCTTAGTATTGCTAAATAAAAGGATTTAAATATTTATCATCTTGATGTGAAGACTAATTTACTTCATGAATATTTAGAGGAGGACATATAGATAGAGAAACTAAAAGTAATCATTGAGTTATGAAAAGAATGCCTAATGTGTAAACTCCATAAAAGTTTATATGGGTTAAAGTAGGTACCCAAGTAGTGGAATAATAAGTTTAATGAATTCATGGTTAAATATGCATAAAAATAGTATGGCATGAATCGGTGATGTTATTTCAAATCTTTTAATTATGGATATATTATATTGGTTCTATATGTAGATGACATTCTCATTATAGGATCATGTATATAGAGGATTTATGGGATGAAAGGATAGTTAGATGAGAAGTTTGAGATGAATGATTTTAGATAAACTGGTGAGATTTTGGGGATGAAGATCAAGAGAGACCATGCAGTTAGAACCTTGATGTTATAACATAGTGACTACATTGAAAAGTTTTTGAGAAATTTTATTATACTAGAAGCAAAGATAGTTTTTATTCCCCTAGAAAACAATTTCAAACTGTCAAATGAGAAATCACCAAAGACAACATAAGAGGTTGAGTATATGGTAAAGTTCCCTTGTGCATCAGTTTTTGGGAGATTAATGTATGTCATGGTCTATAATCGACCTGATATTAGTCATGTAGTGGGAGTTGTGAGAAGGTACATGGCTAACCCTAGAAAGAAATATTGGGAAGTAGTGAAGTAGATGTTGAGGTACCTAAAGGGAAGAAAGTAAGTATCTTTATTCTTTGGGAAAGTAAAGTCATTGCAGGGGTATGTGGATGTTGAACTTGGAGGAGATGAAAATAGTATGAGGAGTGCCACGAGTTATGTGTTTATCTATGGAGAAACTATATCAAGTTGGATAACTCAATTACAGAAGTATTGGAACTATCTACCATATATGTAAAGTAAATTATTGTGAAAGGATATGGGAAGAAGGTTCTTTGGATAAAGAACTTCTTAGAGAAGCTATATAGAAATTGGGAGGAAAATTTAATGCATTGTGATAGTCAGAGTGCTATTAATATTGTAAAGAACCCAATGTTTCATTCTCAAAACAAGCATATTTATTTAATGTACCATTTTTTCAGAGGTTTAATATAGTACAAGTTTTTAATATTAAAAAACATGTAGAACCAATAACCTGATAGACATATTGATAAAGTAAATGATGATTGAGAATTTGAGGAACTATTGTGCCTCTATTGGTCTTCATTAATGAATAGGGGATGATGGGTAGAATATGTAAGAACATGATGAGAGCATGAAAGGGAAAGAAGTTGGTATTTTATGAATCATTATCTTAAAATTAAAGCTCTGCTGGGAAAACACCTATTAGTGAGAGAATAATAGAAGAATCTCATATTAATTAAGTTGTATAGGGTTGTAACCATTGAAGGAGGCTAGTTTGTTGGATTAGGCTCCAAGTGGGAGATTGTTGGAATAGTGTAACCTAATCCATTCAATGAAGTTAGGCCAACTTCTAGTGGACCATTCTGTAGAAATATTGACTAACTAAAGTAAAGTTGGCCGATGAAAATGATAGGGTGTTGTAATAGTGTGGGCTTTGACATGGTTATTGTAGTAAATATGGCTGCCAACACCGATGGGGTATTATAGCTTCACATACATACCACCACTGGTCCTGTAGCACAATGGACTTACTGTGGGTATTTGGAATTTTTGGGGTTGGTGCCCTATAACCAACTTTTGATTACTTGATGATTACATGTATTCATTATTTTAATGAAGTTTATTATCACATCATGGTTTTTTCTATCCATGAAATATTATGTGATAATTTCTTAAGGATACATATCACATAAAAAGTACATAGTATTTCCCCACTATGATGAGATACTTAAAATGTTATGATAGTATTCCTTAAACCCATGTTCTATGATTGGATGATATTATTTTATGGGACACGGAAGATACATGATATCAGGGGTAGTATAATCATAATAAATTAAGACACATTCTCATGGTTTTCTCCTATAGAAATATCTAATAATATAGGTTATGAGAACGGACCCGCCAGTAAGAAATCCAAATTTTTTGTGTTAATGGATGTTCCCATCTAAGAATGTGTGTATTGATCCTTATGCTTTAGTGTGATCATTAATGAATATCATAAGTCACATACTTTGATATATTTATGGAAACCACGATGACATATGCTCACGGTTAATTAGGATACATTGATTAAGTCATGAGTGATATTGCACTAATAGATAATGCAAGGATTTTTCCCTTCTCTCCCTTAATAGAAGTTGATATTTTAGGCCCTTTGATGGTAATAGATCTATCTAGATAAATCCATGGCCATGGTTTTTAGTGGGAAAATTTATTTCCTAAAATTTAAATAAAGAAACATCAAGAACATGGGTCGATGACACTAGTATGAAACCTACTTGATTGGAGATATTATGATGAAGGAATTATATTACACAATAAGTGTTTGTAAAAGGTTGTATGTTGTTAAATCATTAAATTATTTCTCAATATATGTTTTGGTGTGTTTCTAGATGTTGAACTTGGACTTTAAGTGTCTCCACCTATTGTCACTAAGAATGATGCCTATAGGGTCACACATTAATCATGTTTGTAATCTCAGTTTTTTAAATGTTGAATTTAACAAGTTATAATAAATACTATTCCTAATTAGTGGTTTAATATTTATTTAAGTTTTGTTGATTGTCAAGATTTAATCATAGGTTATTTAAAATATTAATTTAGTTAAATAACAATAATAAATATTTGTTTGAAAGGGTTATCAAATACAATATTTATTATATTTATTGATGATTAATGCAGTTATATTTATTTATTAAATAAATAGTCATT
This sequence comes from Viscum album, assembly GCA_963277665.1. Taxonomy (NCBI): domain Eukaryota; kingdom Viridiplantae; phylum Streptophyta; class Magnoliopsida; order Santalales; family Viscaceae; genus Viscum; species Viscum album. The sequence goes on from OY728141.1 coordinate 1,333,412,080, forward strand.
ATTCAAGGTTCGGTAAATGTCAAGGAGGATATGTGAATTGAGTTTAATGGTATGATTGGAAATGATATAAATGATATTTAAGTGGTACATATATTAAGTGAATAATAAAAATATTTGTATTATTATTATTAAACATGTGGTTAACTAAGAATTAAAGAATTAGAAAGGTTCTTGTGTGAAATTTTTCAACCCTAAACCATCCATAATAAATATCTAATTATATTACATTTCATATTCAATCTAGTTGTGCAAAAAAATAGATAGAAGCTCTCTCAAGCTATAGAGAGAGTTCCAGATATCTAGATCATTATCTCTCCTCTTCTCTCAATCCATTGATGGAATACCAAGAGAATTCTTCATCATAAAAGATAATTCTATTGTGATCAATTATGAATGACGCAAGTGATCAGGATCGACCATGCTAGCACCTGACGATTCCACAATGACATTCATAGATTTTGGTGCATGTGTGGATCACCACTAGAGGGATTTTGTACTTGGATCCTACAACGCAATGACGGTACAATGATATTGAGTCAATAAAATCACCAATAAATAATTATATGTTTAGATAATTTTAGATCTACTAATAAATAAATTATAAATTACATGTGAATATCTCGCTCTTATAGTTCCAATATTCAAGTCAATTGTTCTACAATTTAAATTCATTGTTCATGAAATCATTTTTCATGTATAACAATTATTATTCATAAATTAAGACTAAAAATATTAGTTTTTCATGCTAATTAGGCGCTTACACTATGCTCAGAACCTATAAGTGGTATTAAATGGAAACATGGTTAATTTATAATTATTCATTAATCATTTAATTAATGGTTTATGTAACTTATTTTACTTTAGATCTATTCATTATTGAAATTTTAATGTCGTTTTCACTTCCCTTTCTTCATTCTCATTCACATAACCAACAAAAAAGTTAAGTTAAAATAAAGAGACATTTTAAAATTCCATATAGAGATGCCATAGGTTTCTATAGGTAACATAAGAGCACACAACATGTACCTTAATCTACACATCGTGTACCCATGTATCTCACATCGATATCAGACCAATCTGATAAAATTGGATTAGTGATCCAATAAGTGTGGATCGGTGAGTAGGTTTGGATAGGCTGGAATATCATTTGAATAACCACACATCATGCATCATGTGTTCACAATGTGTAGTCCTTGTTTCTTCATGATGGAGAACATGGGGGTTCCAATCATATCATGTATCTGCTACATGATATAGGGACTAAAAAACTATTCAACTTCAAGACTACACATTGTGCAAGATGAGCACACGACATGTACCTCGTACATGTCTGTGATAGCAAACACACCCAATCCCTAGGCATGTGTTATGGAAATTGGTAAAAGAGATTACACGTTGTGTATTATGCTCCAAACAGTTTTCTTAATTTAACATAAAGGGAATAATTAATTATATAATTAAACCTATTCACATGTGTTTTATGTGTCATTTATTTGAAAGTATACTCCATGTCATAGGATTGTTAATTATATATTGAATTAATTTTTGTGTTAAATTCCAAACCTATAAGTTGTGTATGGTCCTTTCTTATAGTGTACTTCATACACATCAAGAGCATCACATGTAGTGTGATTCACATTTATTTTGTGTGTAATTTGTTTAATAGTACATTCCATATAATTACCTAACATGCATGTATATTGGATGCCAATGGAATGCACAAGCATAAGGATAATGTTAATTAGTTTGGAAAAGTACATGTCGTTTACTACACGTGAACTTGTTCACTTTATTAATTTTAAATGAAATTAATTAATTTAATTTGTTTAAAATTATGGAAGATAGAAATTCAAGGATTCTTGTATGGAATTAAGATAAATTGAATAAATTATATTAACTCATGGAATTTTATCTTAATTAAATAATGAATCTAAGTAAATAATAACTACATTGAAAATGTGTATTCATTTCATATTGGGTGGATGATCGTGATATTAAACCAAAATTGTGTATGTGATTGGTTTCTTTTTAATTAATTATTGTCTTTAAATTAAAATTGTGGATTGTGTGTCATCCCCTCCTCCTTATTATGGAAGGGTATGCGTGCCCATGGTTTATTTTATTTAAACCCCCATTATCTAATCCATTGGATCTCCTCACCTGCATGTGATTAAAAGATTATGTAAGTATGGAGATACCATGTGATTAGAGGTGTTTCGAGTCACGAAGATGAGGTGAAATCAATTTAGGTGATACATAGGAGTCAAGGTGGAATGTTGCAACACAAACCAAGATACAGTTTAAGGTATTTTACCATGGGTTTGAGGGTTGGTTTATCATCCACTAGATAAACTAACCATTCAAGAATCTCATGATCATGCCACTTATATTTTATTTCTATCAGTTTCATGGTTGATTATTTATGTTTTTAGATGTTATGTGATCACTTAATAAATGAATTAACATTCATGAAAGATGTCATAAAATAAAACCGGATTGTGCATAAATTTTATCAAACATGGTTAATCACTTAAGTAAAATTCACTTAATATTAACAAGGCATTTGATAAGATAAAATTTATTTTTTTACACATAAAAGATAAAATACCTAAAATAAAATATTAATCCAGTATGACCTTCTATTACTTAATATATAGTTAAACTCATAGTTAAAAGTTATTTAATGGTCCAAGTCGGGGTGATTTCAATTATCAAGGAACTTTTAGATTGAAGTATTAGGTTGAATTAACTTGGTTCATATCAAGGGTTGAAAAACTAAGAAATAATTGGTGTAATTGATAGTAAAGGGTTAAGAAAATATTTATTAGGATTTTAGGATTGGGGATTCTACTCGATAGGTCAAGAGATTATGAGTTAATGCAGTTGTCAAGTTACTCCTACCTAAAACCCTTCAAATAACTTTTCAGGACCAAGTATGAATTATGGGAAGGGGAATATAGGTCTTTTTAATTGCAATATCTATGAAAAAATATATTATAAAACTAATCATTAGGGATATTGAGTTTCAAAAAATAGTGGGATATTATTATAATTTAAATTTATTAATCTGTTTTAGTAATCAAGGAATCATTAATTATCTACTCCTAAATTTTTATATAAATTAAAAACCACATGACTTTGACCATATCAATGCAATCCATACTATATGAGGAAAACCTTATCACTGACATTAATTTCCTAGAATGGTATAGGCACTTACAAATTATACTATTCCATGAATAAAAATTATACGTGTTGGAAACTACACTTCCTGAGTCGCTTGAAAAAGAGGCTAGTGAGGAAAAAGTATCTATCTACCTGAAACATATGGATGGCACAATGGATGTATAATGTTTCATGTTTCATGTTTTACTCCATGTACAGTGAGATTATAATTCAATACGATGATATAAATACATATAGAATCATTTCTCAGCTTTGCGATCTTTATTAGGAGAAGGAAAGATAAAAGAGGTATGAGATCTCCAATGCATTATTTTACATGAAAGCTTGGAGATTCAGTACCAGTTAAGCCTCATGTAGTCAAGATGATTGGATACATATAACACTTAGACATCTTGGGGTTTAATATCCTTGATGAGTTACACACAGGTCCAATCTTATCCTAAATACCTAAAACCTTCTCCAATTTCATTGTGAATTATAATATGAGAAATAGTGAGAAGTCTCTTTCAGAACTTCTTACTCTCATTTTACGAGTTGATAAATATATGGGGAATGAAAAACCTTTGATCCTTATGGTGAATAAGAAAAGGAAGAACATGGAAAAGGGTCTGTAGATTTATTCCAAGTCTAAGGATCCAAATCACCATGCTTCTAAGAAAAATAAGATTCTATGGTAAGCAAAGGAATAGAATGAAGTATGTTTTTCATGTGGTAAGAAAGTCCACTAGAAGAGGAACTACACCTAGACAAAGAAGAAAGGGAAACTTCAAGTGTATTAATTATTGAGTTTAATCTTTCCATGTCTATAATTTGGGTATTAGATATTTCATGTGGTGCTCACATTTTTATCCAAATGTAGGAACCAAGTATATTTTAGAAGGTTTCTAGAGGTGAGGTGGATCTATGATCTGCCAATTGAGTGAGTATGGATGCTCTATCCATTGGAGACTACCACCTCACATTACCAACATGAATTATTTTGGTTTAGAGAACTATTATTATGTGTATAGTGTTACTAAGAACATCATCTCTATTTCTCATCTAGACATGGATGGATTTATTTTCAGTTTTGGAATTAAGAGTTGCTAGTTTTATAAAGATAAAATATGTTATGGTATGGAATATATTAATAATGGTCTTTATGTATTAAATTATAAAAAACAAATATTGGTAATTAATAATGAATCAGATTCACATGACTCATTTCACACCTAGTTGTGGCATCACCACCTTGATCGTATAAATGAGAAGAATTTGAAAAGGCTATATCAAGATGGTTACTTAGAATCTATTAATCTTAAACCACTTGAAAGATTTCATGATTGTTTATAAGGAAAGATTACCAAACCACCATTTGGTGGTTAACGTGAAAGGGACAAAGAGATTGTAGAATTAGTATACATTGATGTGTGTAGACCTTTTCAAGTAGAATCTAGAGGATGATTCTCATACTTTATGACTTTTACGATCCACATGAATAGGTAAACTTATGTGTAATTGCTGAAGTATAAGTTAGAATCCTTTGAAAAGTTCAAATAGTTCAATAATAAAGTTGAGAATCATATTGGTAATAAGATAAAGAAACATCAATCTAATTGAGGTAGTGAATATCTTAACCAAGAGTTTATTGAATTTCTGTAGGAGTATGAGATTTTATCTCAACTCACTTAACCTTATACACTATAGTGGAATTATATTATTGAAAGGAGGAATCATACCTTGTTGGACATTTTAAGTTCAATAATGATTCATAAAAGCCTTTCATTATCCTTTTGGTAATATGAATTACATGTGACAATATGCATACTAAACTAAGTACCAACTAAAGTGGAAAATGGTATTCCTTTTGAGTTGTAGAGTGGAAAGAAACTCATTTTGTCGCATACTAATGAAAGGGGTGTGAGGTGTTTGTTAAGGATAGATCAAGCAACAAACTGTCACCCTAGGGCATGAAGTGTGTCTTTATAGGTTACCCCAAGTAAACAAGGGGATTCTACCTATACAAGCCCTCAGATAAATAAGTTATAGTTATTAGTAAAGTTTTATTACTTGAGAGGGAACATATCCTAAATGAGGATAGTGGGAGAAATATTTACTTCTAGGAATTTGATACACAAGATACACAAGAGTTGGTACAGGAATAGATTCCATAGGGCCCCATGGAAGAAGTTGTTCCTGAAACACAAGTACTATGTAAGATCACCAAAGAGGTTAGAGAATCAGAGAGATATGTTTTTCTAGTCACGAAAGATGATGAATCGTTATTAGTTGAAAATAATGACCCTCTATCATAAAAAGAATTAGTATAGATCTTAGAATCTATAAAATGGAAAGAATCCATAAATTATGAGATGGATTACATGTACCAAAACCATGTGTGGGTTTTGGTCTATCCACCAGTAGATGTAAATTTCATTGGGTATAAAAGGGTATTCAAGAGAAAATTAGACATGGAAGGTCAGGTTAATACCTATAAATCATGGAAAGTGGATAAAGGGTTTAGATAGGATCAAGGCATTGATTATGATGAAACCTTTTCTCCAATCTTCAATTTTAAATCCAATAAAATTCTATATGTTATAGAAGCTTTTCATGACTATGAGATTTGAAAGATGGATGTAAAAGATACTTTACTTAATGGTAACCTTTAGGAGGATGTGTATATAATATATCCAAAAGGGTTTGTAACTTTATTTAATGCCAAAAATTTATATAGGTTATAAAGATATATTTATAGATTAAAGCAAGCATCCAAGTCATGGAATATTTGGTTTGATGAAGATATAAAAGAATTTAGTTTCATCATGAATGAATGTGAGTCATGTGTTTTAAATGGGTTTAGTGGGAGAATGGTCATTTTCATAGTAGTATATTTTGATGATATATTACTAATTAGAAATAAGATACCAACCTTACAAGAAGTTAATACATGATTGAGAAAGTGTTTCTCCATAAAAGACTTAGGTGAAGGAGCCTACATTCTAGGGATCAAGATCATGCATGATAGATCTAAGAGGATACTTAGACTAAGTTAAAGTATATACATTGACCAAATACTAAAGAGTTATGGTATGGAATAATTCAAGAGGGGATTTTTTATAGGTTCATATGGTATAAATCTTTCCAAGAAGATGTTTCCTTATACACAATAGGAAAGAGAGATAATGGGTAAGATACTATATGCTTCTGTGATATGATCTATCATGTATGTCATGTTATGTATGAGTCTTGATGTTGACTATGATTTGAGAATGGTGGGTATATATCAAGTTGATTTAGATGAACAACATTATATTGTTGTTAAGGTTATCCTTAAATATATGAGGAAAATTAAGGATATGTTGTTGGTGTATGGAGGAGATGAAGATCTAGTCATTAGGGGTTATACAAATTTTAGTTTTTATATAGATAAAAATGATTTGAAGACAGAATCAAAATATATATTTTGTCTCAATAGAGGATCTATGAGATTAAAGAGTTCAAAACATCTAGTTATCACAGATTCTACAACAGATTCCAAGTATATTATAGCTTATGATATAGCCAAGGAAGCATTTTGGATTCAAAACATTGTCCAAGATATTGATGTGGTTCCTAGAATTCAAGACCCTATCACAGTTTACTTTGATAACACTATTGTGGTGACTCTTTCTAAAGAGCCAAAGTCATGTCAAAAGGCAAATCATATACTTCATAAGTTTCATATCTTGAGGTATTTTTCTTAATGAGGTGAATTTATAGTGAGAAGATTACCCATGAATTAAAATGTGGTGAAACCCTTGATAAAAGATATATCTTAGTAGAGGCATGATTATCATGTGAGAGCTATTGGATTGAAGGTTTTTAATAGTTGGATCTAGTGAAAGTGGGAGTCTATTGGATTTTGTGTCATAGAACCAACTTTTGAGTACTTGATGATTATATGTATTAATTATTTTAATGAAGTTTGTTATCACATAATGTTTTTTCCTCTACATTTCATGGTATGTGATAATATCCTAAGGGTACATGCCATGATGAAAGTATATAGTAGTTCCCCTTTATGATGAGGTACTTTATATGCTATAAAATTATTCCTAAAAACCATGTTCTATGGATAGATGATATTATTTTATGGGACACAGACAATACAAGCTATCAGGGGTAAGAGTCTCATGATACATTGAGACACCTTCTCATGGTGTTTTCCATTGGTAATCTCCAAGAAATATGGTTATGAGAATGGCTCTATCAGTAAGAAATCCAAATTTTATGTGTCATTAGATATTCCTATATGTGGATGTGTGTATTGATCTTAAACTTTAAGAATATCATTAATTAATATAATAAGTTGTATACTTTGATGTATTTATGAAAACCATAATGACATATGGTCATGGTGAAGTAGGATATGTTGGGTGCATCATGAGTGATATTGCATTAATGGATAATGTGATAAAGGATTTATCCCTTCTATCTCTTGATAGAAGTTTATATCTCAATACCTTTGATGGGAATGTAATTTTCTAGATAAATATATGGTCATGGTGTTCAGTGGGAAAGTTAATTTATATAAATTAAAAGAAAAAAACATCAAGCACAAGGGTTGATGACACCAGTATGCAACCTATTTGATCAAAGATATCGTGGTAAATGGATTAAATTACACAATAATCATTCATAGGAGGTTTTATTTCATTGTAACATTAGCTTATTTTCTATATGGGTGCATTGACATGTTTCTAAATGCTAACGTTGGAATTTAGGCATCTTCACCTATTTCCACTGAGAAAGAGGTCTAGAGGGTCACACACTAAGTGTGTTTGCAATCTCAATTGAATTTAATGTTGAATATAACAAGTTAGAATAAATATTATTTCTAATTTTTTGTTTAATATTTATTTAGTTTTAGTTGATCACCAAGATTTAATCACAGGTTATTTGAAAGAATAAGTTAGTTAAATAATAATAGAAAATATTTATTTGCAAGGGTTGAAGAATATAATATTTATCGGTGGGTAATGAATTAATATTTATTTATTAAATAAATATTCATTATTCAAGGTTTGGTAAATGTTGAGGAGGATATGTCAACTAAGTTTAATGGTCTGTTTGGAAATGATATAAATGATATCTAAGTGGTGCACATGTCCAATTAATAATAATAACATTTTTATTACTATTATTAGACATGGGGTTAACTAATAATTAAGGAATTGGATAGGGGCTTGTGTGCAAGTTGCCAACCCTAAACCTATCATAATAAATATCTAATTATATCAATTTTTATATTCACTTTGGTTGTACACAATAGATAGAGAGAATCTCTCTCTAGTCCTAGAGAGAGTTCTAGAGATCTAGATTATAACATCCTACCTCAAATCATTGGCATGAGAATATGATGATGATGATGCGATGATGGCACCATCGATGTGGACTGCTATGACTCGACATGTTAGGCCTCGATCCACATGGTGAAGTGGCCTAAGTTGGTGATACTATAATCAAGGATTCCTCAAATCATAGTTTGAAATTAAAATCTATTTTTCTTTAGCATACAATGATGGTTTTTTTGATTTTGTGGTATTTTAGGATAGTATTTTATCTTCTTGTAATTTTGATAAGGTTCAAACTCAACCATTAAAAGTTTTTTTTTTAAATGAAAAAAATATATATTTGGAGGAAATATCAATATCCAAACCATTTATATGATGCATGAGTAAAAGTAGTATAACCCAAACATAAAAATAGAAGAAGTATGATATCAAAGTGATAATGGAACATGGAATATCAACTGAAAAAATCAAAGGTCAACATGAATCAAATACATAAAAGTGAAATGATCCCAGGTACCACTCGAACTGGCACCAAGCTTCAACACCACCTTTCATACCCATGGTATCATAATGCATCGCTAGAGAAATAGGATACCTTCCCCTTACCTGTATCTCAGTATATACCATCTTAAAATTCACTAAAGTGACCAAGTAGGGGGTGAGTATAAACTCGGTAGGCAATCCCTATAGACTTACCAACACACACCACCAGGACAAGAACCGATTATCACATTTTATATAAAATAGTTGAAAATTAGTTAAACAATTTACATAAATCCATAATAGATATCCATGTGATAAAACAATAAATAATCTCCTTTCCATTCATTGACACTTTTCATAACCATTCTCATGTTCACATACATGCACAAACCCATCCATACACTCAAGCTTGGTGTTACCATTGAAATTGGTACTCCGTGACCAAAATTCTTCATACCTTGACGGTGGCACTTCTGACCGCAACCTGTCCACTTTGAACACATGCTAACCCATTTATGCCAAATTCCATATCAATAAATTTCACATAAAACCATTTTTCCCTTCAAAAAATTTCATCAAACATATCACGTGTATCAAAATAAAAATATAATTTTAAAATTTTCATTTTAAAGTTATAAGAAAAGAGGGTTTTCCAAAATCCATCCAATTTTTCAAAATTCCAAAAACATAAAACCAAAATGGTTTCCTTCACAAAATCACCTAATATTTTCATAAAAAATCCAAGAAAACCCTTTAAATAAAACTAATCCTTCAAGTTTTAGAGTAGTGGATATGAGAGAGCAGTTTCCTACCTCTCAACGCATGGAAAAAACAAAGAACAACACTAAGAACTTCTAGATTCGGGATCACAACACCTTCCCTCCAATATATCCAACAAGATCTCATCAAGATTCATATCATGGAACATAAATATATCCGTAAAAAATATATATATAGCTCTGAGAGAGAGGATAAAAGTATATCAAAGAAGAACAAGGACTCACTAATGATTCTGGATATCCAACACCCTTTTATTTAGTCAAAAACTCCTTCTAGGACAAAGTGAATTGTCTTGGGAGCCTAGGGAGGAAGAGAAGTTCAATACCCTATAAGAATATAGTAAAAATGAGTTCTTTGAGGATTTAATCCGATTTAAAATCTAATGTTTTGAGAATTAAAAGTTCATCACATGGTTTTTCAAACTATACCCCAATTGTACACATGCTACTAGACATCACTCAGGTAGTCTCATGATTGTGTCACACTGTTTGGAAAACTATGCACAAAATATGAGGTGATACTATCTCAATGCCACCCCTCACATGGTTAGCTCGCACGATTGTACAAACTATGCACCAACCATGCTTTTTCCCATTGTCTCTATCTGTATGATTTCCCTTAGAATGAGAATGGTTGGAAAAACCATGATCTGACCATGTGTCTGCCTAGTGACTCCTAGTGTCACCTTACATGGTTTTCTAGAGATAGGGCATGGTTTCTACTAACTGTTCTCAAACCTTTCACCTCTAGAAACACTTCCAAAACATACCAAAACTTTCCAAAAACTCTATAAACTTAACCCAAGCATTATATAATCTCAAAATAAATAATAAAAAAAATTAATTGAAATTGGGGGTATTAACTTCTCCCCAACATTGGTATTCCCATCCTTAGAAAGTGGGAGACCAACATTACCTTGGAAGAGATTGGGCCACAACTTCAACATTTCCTTTTCACGTTCTTACATCTCTTCCTGAATCTAACCATGATGACATAAAACCCATACAAAAATGGTTCTTTTCCCATGAAATATCTTCTCTCACATATCCACAATCCTTATTGGAACACGAATCAATGTAGCACCCGATTAAAGATTAACATGGTCCCATCGAATCACATGGTCAGGATCAAGCCAGTACTTCCTTAATTGAGATACATGAAACACGTTATAAATGGAACTAAACCCTAGAAGTAATTCCAATCGATAGTCAAAAAATCATTCAAGTATCTCAAATGGGTCAGTATACTAAGGAGACAAATTTCCTTTCTTACCAAAAATATGATGCCCTATCCTTGGAGAGATTCTCAAGAAAACCTGATTGACCACTAACATGTCCCTATCATTGGGTATGACAAAAATAATAATTTTCTAAGATAAAATGTAGTAAAGTTATTAACCTTGGTTTTATATATATAGGATCATGCAACAATCACATTTTTAACTTTAAATTTGAGAAATAAATGGAGTTTTTTTTGAAATTTTTTGATTTTAAAAAGAATGAAAGAAATTAAATAAAGGTTGAACACAAATTTATGAATAAAGTGATAGAGTCAGGGTAGGAACACCTTTTACAATGTCATTATGGTTATAAAAAAAAATCCTCTATATCTTATGATTAAATGATAAATTAAATACTCCTCGATCAAGTTTTCAATCACCCTTGGTTGAAGGAAGCAATGAAAACCATTCTTGTGTGCATGAAAATTAGTAAATAATCCCCAAATTACTAAGGAAAATATAAATCGAAAATTTTTACACCCTAGAAATATAGAAAAAAAATAACTTATTCTACACATGTGTCAAAAATCTCTAGACACTCACCACCTAATACAATCTGCTCAATCGAGACAAACTACACTAGGCGGAGGGAGTTTAATGAACTTCAACCAACATTGTAAACAATGAATGAAACCAAAACCATAAAAATAGTGACATTAAGAGAATTGAGAACCATTTAAAATATAAATCATCCAATAGAAAAATATATTTTTAAATTAAAGAAAAATACTCGAACATTACAAAAGGAAAACTCCCCCTTCCCTGGTCACTCAAAGTTTTTACCCCTCCGTGTGAAGGGTAATAGAGTTAAATGGTGAAGAAGAGATCATTATGAAACTAATAAAAGAGAAAATAAAAAATAAAAATATTTTCAAGTTTCCAATCCTACATTAAATCCACTATTTCTACTTCTTCACCCCTTTTAATTGAAGTGGATGTACATATATATAGGGTTGAAGGGTGGAAAATGTTCCCTCTAGTTTTTATCCACCTAAATTTTGATCATATTTCACATAGTAAATGGAAAATTATTGGGAAGGTGTCTTCATAAAATTTGGTCCTCCCTATATTTGACATTCACCTTCAAAATATAAGCTTCTTTGGACAAGTTTTAAAAAATATATTCTTTAATTACTCAAGAACACGGTTTCTGACCGAAGAGACTCTTCAACTTACTCCACTTTAGTACATTAAATATATACCTTAATGAGAGAAATTCTTCATGAAATTTAATTTAAAATTTAGGATTATATTTCTACTTTAAATCCAGTTATAATCACCTCATTTGGAGTTCTTTATCATGAGTTATGCCTAATTTACTAAGGTGGGGTCCATTCTACCGGCTAGAAGGATTTTCAACTTTATTGGTTTTTCTGGGCCTATGGAAGTTTGAATTAGATATGGGTATAGAAGAATGATTTTTCTCCCACAAAAAAGGAATCCTAAAAATGAATCACTCAAATTGGATCAATACTGTAAATTTTGTTCTCAAAATACAGAAGTGACATAAAACTGTTAAAATTCTAGAATTAAGAAACTTTCATTTTTAGCCCAAAACTCACCAAAAACATGAAAATGATAAAAATCAGCTAAATTTTTTAAATTAAAAGGGATTAAATCATTAAAAACACATAAAAATAATTTAAATATTATCTATATAAATTCCCCCACACTTTTCACTTGGTCTCTTGGACAAGTTAGCATCAAAATCAAATCAAAAAAAAATTAAAACACATACTAATGAGATACACCAATTTGACAACAAGAAACAAAAGATATCATACCTCCTAAAAAACATTATTTAAAGTTCTCCATTAATATCATTAAATATATATACACTTTATTTCTCTTCCTAGGTACACAAGACACCTACCTCACATGAATTTTATCTCATCTCACAAATTTCAATTTTCAACAAGTTTTTTCCCATCCAAACACATGCAATAGTCACCATAGGCTTGATAAATTCCTACATATCCACCCAATGTGAGTTAATTACGTGTTTTTATCATGAATACTTTTTAGTTTTTTTGTGTCTTTTAGTTTCAAGGATTTTGATGTCAAAAATTTTGAGACTGAATAAGGAGATTTTGGCTCTTTTTGAAGCAAAATTGCTAGATTCTAATTTTCACTCAATTATGGTCTCCTCCTAAATTCCCTTATCATCAAGTCAGATCCAATAATATTTGAAAATCTCATGTATATCCCACACATTCTCTAATATTTTATCTTTATCATAGAAATTTCTTTCCAAAATTTTATATTTTTTTCTCTTTAAAAGATCCAAAAATACACAACTTTTTTCTCCTTTTAAAGCTCTAGGAAAGAACAAATTATTTTATCATGAAATATATAGAAGGGAAAAAAATTCAATAGAATGAATTTTCAACAGAAAATCATCTCTTCAGTATTTTATTTTCCACCCAAAATATCTTCAAATGAGGTAGCACAAAATATGATAGCCCCCCCCCAACACTTAAGTTTAACTAGATCATACAATTTCACTTCAAGAGAAGGTAGGATAGGGAAAATTGGATTGTAATGTGGCCAAAATAACAAAACTTTCATGGATTATATGGGATACAAGGATTATACATATAAGGAAGTCCATAATAAAAAAGGATTCTATTGAAAAAGGGGGCTTTAAAACCAAATAAATTTCTCAATCATTTAAAACACAAGTACCTCAAACCCTCAAGTTTTGAAAGGAATAAATAAAATTTTGGTTAAAGAAACTATGTCTTGGTTATCTCAAGAAGTGGGGTGAATGGAAATAATATGAAAAAGGGTTCATAAGCCTCATAGGAAAGTTATTTCAAAGATAAATATAGTGATATGTGGGGTGAGATTCAAAAATTAGAGGGCTTTTAATGAAATTCTCAAAGATTTGAACTTCAAACAAAGTCATTTCTAGCATTCATTTAATCCCAGTTTCATGTAATAAATTGTTTAACTCGTTGAAATGGGTTTAAAAAATGGAAATGATAATCATTTCAGCTCACAAGTTTCAAAAACACACAAAAATTGAAAAATAAACACACACAAATTTGAAAAACACACCGTTTTTTGAAAAACATGAAAAAATTAAAAATCCTAAACTATAAAGCTTCCATCCCCCACCCTTAAATGATGTAGTGACCTCAATGCATTCAAGTAGATATAACATGTAATTATATTTATAATTGAATCACAATAAGAAAGTCTTAAGGAGAGGTATGACTGGATGGATTTTATTGGTAAATAGGTTGGAGGAGTTTGATATCCTCCAATGGATCTAATGGAAAGGTCTCGTGGAATTTATTCAGAATGTGTCCATTAATAGTGAATAGTTCCTATTCTCCATCCTTCATAGTCTGTAAAACAATGCCTTCCCATCTGGAATGAAGTTTACCTAGAATCATCTTGAGTCTTGAGTTGAATAAGAACACTGGGCCTCTAGGATGGAAGTCTTTCGGTTGGATTAATTTTTCATGATCCACTCTTGTTCTCTCTTTCTAAATTTTAAAATTTTCAAAATATTCCTTTCTAATTTATTATATCTCCTATAACTACAGTATTATCTCTTTTCTAGTGATTTCAAGATCCAAATTCATCTTTCTCATAGCCCAATACACCTTATGCTCTAATTACATATGCATGTAAAAAAATTTCCCATAAATCAACCTATATGGAATAATTCCTATTGGGGTTTTGCAGGTTGTCTTATAATCCCATCATGTGTCTTCTAAACTTTGGATCTAATCCTTCCTGTTCGATTTAACATGCTTTTCCAAAATTCCTTTGATTTCCCTATTGGACACTTCAGTATGAATATTAGTCTATGGATGATTGGGAGTTGATGTTTTATGATTCACCCCATAATTTTTCAGAAAATAATCTACTCTCGTATTATAAAAGTGAGTCCCTTAATCACTGATGTTGTATTTGGGAACCCCAAACCAACAAAATATGTTATTCCTAACAAAATCACAAACAACTTTAGCATCATCAGTCCTAGTGGATTTTTATTCCACCCATTTTGAAACATAATCATCTATAAGCAAGATATAATGATTTATAAATGACATTAGGAAAAGGCCCAAAAATTTTATCCCCAATACACCAAAAATCTCAGAAAAACTAAGCGGCTTTTGGGGTATTTATTGTCTCTTTGAAATATTTTTAGAAAAATGACATTTTTTACACCATTTTCAAAATTCATGAGCATATTTAAAAAGGGTGGGACAATAAATTTAATATTATAAAACCTTAATTATTTTATTTTGAGTTCCAAAGTGGCCTCCATGAGATAACGTGTGACAAAACTCAAAGACATAATCAATTTAACTTTCAAGAAAATATCTTCTTATCACTTGATCATTGCAAATATTCTAAAAAATGGATAATACTAAATGTAATATCTAGATTCAGATTTCAATTTTTTAATTTAGTGGGAATTTAAATGAGATGGGACCTGATATGTTACTATATAATTGACCATGTTAGTATACCAAGGCACTTATCCTTCAATCAAGTACAACTGCTCTCCTATAATGTGATCATTCAGTGGTTCTTTATCTAGAATTTCAACTTCAACAGTGTTGGGAAGTATACTTAAGTGATTGGTCACTTGGTTCACAACTCCATTTTTGTATTTTATTTTTATATTTAACTCCTACAGTAGTGGAATCTATCTCACTAGAATTGTTTTATCTTAATCCTTCTTTAGTAAGTACCTAAGTGTTGCATGATTAGAAAACACAATGGCTTTAGTTTAAAGAAGATATAATCTAAATATTTCTAAAGTAAAGACAACTAATAAAAAATCTTTATGTGGATGTGTAATTGAGTTGGGATACATCTAAGGTTCTTGAGAAACATGAAATGACTTATTTTCTTCCCTCAATTAACTAATAAAGTATTTATCCAACTACTTGGTTGGAAGCATCACAAAGTAGCTCAAATGGTTCTTACCAATTTGGTGGTTATATCCCTGGTAGTGTAATCATTCTCCCCTTAAAATCATAAAAGTATTCCCTATATGAACCATTAAAATCAAAATCAAAATATTTCAAAATTAATCAATAGAGAAGGATATAAATATTACTAAAATCATT
This sequence comes from Viscum album, assembly GCA_963277665.1. Lineage (NCBI taxonomy): Eukaryota > Viridiplantae > Streptophyta > Magnoliopsida > Santalales > Viscaceae > Viscum > Viscum album. The sequence continues at coordinate 1,333,428,219 of OY728141.1, forward strand.
GATAAACCTCTTGTAGAATCTTTCATGTCCTAAAAATGATCTAACATGTTTAACACAAGTTGGTTAAAGAAATGGATTTATCACTTCAATTTTTTATTAATCCACTTCAATTCCTTTTTGTGAAATTAAATGACTAAGTAAAATTCCTATATCAACCATGAAATTACACTTTTCAAAATTTAAAACAAAATTCTTTTTAATGTAGGTTTTCAAAACTTTTTCTAGATTTTTCAAACAATGGTCAATAGAATTTCCAAAAACTATGAAATAATCCAAGAAAAACTCTAATGAATCTTCAATGTGATCAGAAAATATACTTACCATGCACCTATGAAATGTACCTAGTGCATTACATGATACAAATAACATAATTTTATATGAAAAAGTTCTGAAGGTATGAGTAAAGGTAGTCTTCTATTTATCATTGAGAGCAATAGGTTTCTTCAAATAATCTAAAAATTCATCCAAAAAGTAATAATGAGTTCTCTCTTCCAATATATATAATATATGGTCAATGAATAGGATGATAAAATTATCTTTTTGAGTGACCTGATTCAACTTCCTAAAATCTATGTACACTCTCCAACTATTTTGAATTCTCACAGGGATTAATTCATTCTTTTAATTCCTCATTGTGGTTAGGATAGTTTTTTTTTTGAACTACATAAATGGGAATAACCCATTGTGAATCTGAAATGGGATATATAATCTTATATTTCAAGAGCTTCTCAATTTTTTTCATCACAACCTCTATCAAGGTGGGATTCATCCTCCTTTGGGGCTGTCTAATTGGTTCAAAATCTCCCTCAAGAATAATTCTACGTGAGAATATTTTTTGGGTTTATTCCTGGGATATCACCTAAGATCCACCCTATTTATTGTAAATTCTCTCTCAAAAGTTAAATCAATGATTTTTCTTGGGCTTCATATATATTATTAGTAATTATTACTGGTAATTTATCTCCCTTTATAAGGTACACCTATTTCAAATCAATGGAGAGTGGTTTTAATTATAGATCTAGGGGATCCTCAAGAGATGAAATTAAATTTAGGTTCCCCACTTCCAAATTGTGGACCACCTGCACATAATAAATCATGTCATCTTCTTTATCATTTAACAAATCATCAAAGAATTATATTTTACCTCTTCTTCCCACATGAAATTATAATCTCTAGTGTTTTTGGAATTCCCATGTTTAGTGATATTTTCAATGGAAAAATTATATCATAAGGATAATAATTCATGGACAATACCTAATTCTTCAATTTTTTTAATTCCAACTTCATGGGAGAGTGAAAATATTGAGTGATCATTTGATGGGTGCCTCATGGATTCAAAAATAATGAAGTGAATATTATTATCTCCAAACTCCATGGTGAGTGTATCATCATGGACATTGATGATGGTTTTGTCCATATTTAAGAGAGTTATCCCAAAAATAATGGGTGAGTTTGATGGGTTCCTATATTCTTCCATATTCAGCACATAGAAGTCAGCTAGGAATAATAGATCTTTGACTTTCACTAAGACATCCTCTAAAACTCTTACTAGTAAAACTATGAATATGTTTGTAAGTTGGACCACCACTCTTATGGGATTCAAGTCTACCATATAAAAATAAGTGTATTCTGATTGAGTAAATTCATTAATTGAAGAACCTATATCACATAAATCATATTATAAATTTAAATTTCCAATGGTACATGAAATGAAAAACATCCCTGGATCTTGACATTTGGTTGGAAATTATGGCATGATAAGGGTTTAGACACTTATTCCCAAGTTGCTCCTCTCATTCCCCTAAAGTTTCCTCTTATTGGTTCAAATATACTTCAAAAAAAATTCATACCTTGGAATTTTTTTGAGTGCTTCAAGCAGGGGGGATATTAATTTACACTTTCTAGAAGGTCCCTAGAATTTATTTTTGAAGCACTTCTTCCTGAAATCTCTTTGATTCAGTTATACTTGATGGAAATAGTGGGGTTAAGTCTTTATTATAATTTTTTTGTCTTTTAAATGGTGTTTTTTTTCTATTAATCATTAGCCTATTCTTCTCATACTCCTATTTTTCTTCTTCTTGTTTCATTTTCATAAAATTTTCAAAATTCTTAAATTCATTCTCCCTCAACATAGGTGGTCTTGTTTAAGGTTTAAGGGTGGTTGGTGGTGGGAGTTTTTTTCACATATTTTTTTATCATACTAACATTATCCTTTGTGTTTGGGATTATCTTAGAAGGGGTTTTCCTTGGATTTTTGGTCAGGAAGTTCATGAGACTATCAAACTTGTTGGAAAAATCTTTTACAGAGTCTTTCATCCCCTCAAACTCATATTGTTGTGATTGGTATTGAATTGGAGGTTGTGCACTGGTGGACGGTTCTTCATAGGTTATTTAGAAAGTTGGTGGTTTGTGGTTGGTGGGATGGTTATAATACTACTTTTACTGAAATGGTGGTGGGATTTGGAATTGTTGTTGGAATGGGGGTTGGTTTTTAAACTGGTTTTGGTATAGGGTTCTAGCTTGATTCAGCTGATTTCCAAATCTATATTGTACTTGTTTAGTCTCTCTCCATCATTAATTATTTTGAAACTACCACAGATTAAAGGATTCTTCGCAACTTTCCATTCTCTATACTTCAACACATTAGTCATTGAATTGATCAGGTGATAAGAATAAACCACATACCTTAGACATTGTTTGTTGTTCACTCACTTGTTTCAGGTCCATCTATCTCACCAAACTGGTTATCTCTTCAATATTATTTTCTAATAAGGGTTATGTATGAGAAGTTATTACCTCATGAATACCACATGTTCTAGTACCTCTTGTATCAAATTGTTGCGAGTTCTAAGAAATATTCTCAATCAAGACCTTGGCTTCTTTTGGTGAATTATCAATCAATGAACCTCTAGATGATGCATCCATAAGGTTTATGTCATTTTCCAGTAATCCTTGATAAAATAAAACAAGAAATTTATGCTTCTAAATTTTCTGATGTGGGTAGCTGGAACATAGATTCTTAAATCTCTCACAGAACTCGTAAAGGTCTTCTCCAGATGACTTTCTGATGGCATAGATTTCCTTTATGATTGTTGCTATTTTATATGTGGGAAAAAATATTTACATGAATCATCTCATTAATTCATTCCAATAATGAAAATCTCCTAGTTTTAATCCATACAACCATTCTTTGGCAGTTCCTTCTAATGAAAATGGGAATTCATCCTACTTTACATGCTCCTCAGCTACTCTTTAGGGTATGAAAGTATAGAAGACATATGTAAACTTTTTAATATGTTTGTTTGGATATTAACCTATCAAGATATGAATTTTTGGAATCAATGAGATCATATTAGGTTTCACCTCAAAATAATTTTGTAACTCTCACATGGAAAGTTGATTGTTTTGATTAAGGAATTGTGGTGAATATAGGTCTATAAGGGTTTGGTTCTGATTTCCAGTCATGATGATAGGCTCGAAGTGAAAAATTGAAGTTTTAATAAAGTCTAAAATATAAATTACCTAAAATTAAGATTAAAAAATAAGGTTTCTAATTATATTCAACAAGTTTCTTTCAATTTCAGGATCTAGGGTGTAAGGTTCAATGTTAGTGGTTCTAGTCATGAAATTTGAAAATTAGATTGTTGGAACCACCTCCCTAACAATAGAACTAAGTTTTGAAATGTAACTATAATGGGGTGTGGTAAAAAAAATTATTTCCTAAGTTAAAATATAGTTAAGTGGTTAACCTAGTTTTTATTTAGAGAGGATCAAGCACCAATCATGTTTGTCATTTTAAATTTGAGAAAGAAGTGGAGTTTTTTTAAATTGTTTGATTTTAAAAGAAATAAATTAAATAAAGTTTGAATGAAAATTGATGAATAAATTTATATTTTTATGGTTGAATCATATTTTTCAATATAATAATGTTCATAAAAATCATTCCCCCTCTCTTCTAATTGAACGATAAATAAAAGACTCCTTGATTGAGTTGTCAGTCACCCTTGGTTGAAGGAATCAATAGAAACCACTCTTGTGTGCATGAAAATAACTAAATCATCCTCAAAATACTAAGTTAATTACCAATTGGTAAATTTTACTCCTTATAAATCTAGAAACAATTAACTTATTCCACACAAGTTCCAACGATCTCTAAACACTCACCACCTAACATAATATACTCAATCAAGACAAACTACACTAGGTGGAGGGAGTTTAAAGAAATTAAACCAAAACTGTAAACAAATAATGACACCAAAAACATAAATAAAACTATATTAAGATAATTTTTCATCATTTAAAATAAAAACCATTAAATAGACAAAAAAATATAGTTTTAAATTAAATCACAAGACTCTGACATTATAAATGGAAAAATCTCCCTTCCCCAGTCACTTAAAATTTTTACCCCTCCATATAAAGGGTAATAAAGTTTAATAGGGAATAAGAGAACACTATAAAACTAATAAAAGAGAAAATATAAAATCCATAGATATTTAAGGTTCTAATACTCAATTATATCCCCTCTTTTTCCTTCTTAAAACCCTTTTAATTTAATTGGATACACATATTTATAGGTTTGAGGGGTGGAAAAGTTTCCCTTCAGATTCTATCCACTAAAATTTTGAGCATATTTCTCATAGTAAATGATCGATTATCGGAAATTTTTCTTCATAAAAGTCATTTATATCTCTCTTGGACATTATCCCTCAAAATATCAACTTTTTTGGACAAGTGTCAAAAAAATTATTCTTGAATTACTCAAGAACACTATTTATGGATGAAGAGACTCTTCAAATTTCTCTATTTTGGAGCATTAAATGGATACCTTAATGAACAAACTTATACGTGAAATTTAATTTAAAAATTATTCTTCTATTCTTATTTCAAATATAGATTGAATCACCTCATTTTGAGGTCATTATATTGAGTTATGTCTCATTTACAGAGGTGGGGTTCATTCCACTAGCAAGAAGGATTTTCAACTTTATTGATTTTTCTAGGATTGTAGATGTTTGAATTATATCTGGGTTCAGAAGAAGAAGTTGCATCCCAAAAACAAAGAAATCCAAAAAAATAATCACTCCAATTGAATTAATATTTTAAAATTTATGCTTGAAATATAGAAGTGACATAAAACTTTTCAAATTCATAAATTAATCAATTTTTACATTTTATCCCAAAACTCACCAAAAATCCAAAAATGATGAAAATAAGATCAAATTGTTAAATTAAAAGGGATTAAATCATTGAAAACACATAGAAATAATGGAAATATTATCTCTATCAACCACCACAAATGATAACAATAATCGATGATGATCTGTATAAGATTTCTGAAAACTATGAGTCGTCATCATTCTCATTCTGATCAATTGAATTTTCTCTATTGTTTCTTGCACAAGTCTAGGTATAATAAGTTAATTCTCGCCCATTTCCACCCAAAAAAGTGGAGAATGGAAAGTATGACTCTACAACACTTCAAAAGGATCCATATTTATTGGTTATTGATAACTATTATTGTATGATAACTCCACTAAGAGTATATTCTCCTCCTGTGATCCTCTAAAGTCCATCACATGAGCTCTAAGCTTGTCTTTCGATGTTTGGATTATCCATTCATATTTTCCATCCATTTTAGGATGATAAGCTATGATCATGTTCAAATATGTTCCAAGGTATTTCTTTAAGGAATTCCAAAAACAAGATTTAAACTTGGGGTCCCAATCAGACATAATTAAAACTGGAATGCCATGCATATTTACAACTTCAAGAATGTAAATTTTGGATAATTCCTTCACTATATTTGATTCAAAAATATGATGAAGTGAGATTACTTCATGAGTTAATCCACAATCACCCACATGGAATCATGTTTCCTAACTATTCTTGGGAATTTTTCACAAAATCCATAGGTATTTTCTTTCATTTCCACATGGGAATAGGTAAAGAATGCAATATACCAGTTGGTCATTGGTGCTCCATCTTAACCTGCTGATAGGTGAGATATATTGAGATAAACTCTACCACTTTCCTTTTCATTCAATCCCAACAAAATTATGCTCTAAATGATCTATACATATTTTTTATGCAAAGATGAACATCCCATATTGAATAGTGGTAGGCAGAAATAAGTTTTTCCTGATAGGTTGGAGGAACCACAATCTAATATCTAAAATATATCATATATTTGCCATCTAGTGTACATCCCTCAACGGTCTCCCCACCATTGAGTTTTTTCATTATTTTTAAACATTAAGGATCAGATATTTGAGCCTCTTTAACCTACTCAACCAAATCATGAACAAGAGAAACCAAAAATAAAACCACAACATCATATTTCTTAGCACAATCCAGGTGCATATCAGCTATAATCGACATTAGTTTCCATTGATCTGAATCCTATTTATCCAACTGATTATGTGACTTCCTACTCAATGAATCAGCTAAAAAATTTCCTTTACCCAATGTATGCATCAATTAAAATCCAAACATCTATAGATATTACATTCATATTCATTGCCTTATATTTAGATCCATTTGTGAGAAAATGTGTTTTGGTCTCTTATAATCCATGAATATTTTGAATTTCTCACCAAAAAGTTAATGAAGCCAAGTCTTCAAGGCATGAACTACAATATCCAATTTCAAGTCATGTGTTGGGTAGTTTTTATCATGCACATGTAACTTTTGTAATCCATATGTGATAATATGGTCTCTCTTCATGAGAACACAACCCGACCTAGATCCCTATGTATCACAATAGATCACATAACCTTGTCTTGAATATGAAAATAAAGGATAAGTACTAATATTAGCTGAACCATAAACTCTTGGAAGGGTTTTTTTCACTCATCACTCCATTGTAAATGAACAAATTTCCTTGTTAAAGCTATCATTAGTGAGGCAATATGTGAAAAATCATGAACAAGGCATCAGTAATATCCTATTAATACAAGGAAACTATGTATCTCAAAAGCATTCTTTGATGGTTTCCAAGAGATGACACCCTCTACCTTTTTAGGATCTATGAAAACTACTCCTTTTGAAATTACATGGCCAAGGAAATGTACCTCTTGTATCCATAAATCACACTTTGAAAGCTTTCCATAAAGGTGATGTTCTTGCAAGATACCCAACATCATAGACAAGTTTTGTTCATGATCGGTCTTATTCCTAGAAGACACCAGAATATCATCAACACCACTATAAAGGAATCAATATGACTATGAAAGATCCAATTCATCAATTTCATAAACACTGTTGGTGCATTTATAATACCAAAGGGCATAACCATGTATTCATAGTGTCTATAATGTCTCATGAAGTCTATCTTTGGAGTATCCTCCTTCTGAACTCGATGTTGGTGATACATTGATCGTAATTTAATTTTAGAGAACCATTAGGCTCTCCCCAATTGATCAAAAAGTTATTCAATTTAGGGAAGTGGATAACGATTCTTTATCATCACCTGGTTGAGCTTATGATAATAAAAACAAATCCTAAGAGTTCCATCTACCTTCTTTACAAAAAGAATTGGTGTTTCCCATGAGAATGTACTTGGTCGAATGAACCCTTTTATTTCTAAATATTCTAGTTGAAATTTCAATTCCCTCAATTATGTTAGTGTTATCCTATAATGTGGAAGTGAAATATGACTAGTCCCTAGTAGGAGAAGAATTGTAAATTTCACTTCTCTTTCAGGTGGAAACCCTGAGAAAATATTGGTAAAGACATCAAGAAATTGGTCAACGATGGTTGGAAAATCACTTTGCTTGATCTCATTAAAAATTAAAAAGTAAATGCTATCAAATAATAAGAGATATTCCTAACCATTGGTACCATAAGTTTTGTTATGTTTTCATTCACATCATAATCTCCTTTAAAGGGATGATTAATTTTATCGATAGATGCGAAGCTCACTTGTAGTGCATAACATTCAATATGAGATATGAATGATGTCAACTAATCCTTTCCTAGAATTGGGTCTTAGATATCCATCTCAAGAACATATAAATCTCAAACCAATTCATCCCCACTGATTATTATAGAACATGTTGTATAGTTTAAGTCTTGACACTCCCATTGTCCCAGAGGTGTTTGGAGTTTCAAAATAGAAGGCATCATCTCAACATATAAACCCATATGACTCGTGACACGAGAAGTGATCAAAGAGTGGGATGCACTCATATCAAATAAGGATTTAATAATGGTATAATTCAAAATAATTGTACCTCACGCTATCAAAGGTCTATATTGATCATCCATGATCATCTTCTCAACTCCATAAATCCATTTACCAGCTCCTCCTTGATCTTTTCTTCCTTGCCGAGATTTCATAACCTGAGGGGTCATGGTGCTCCTATAATCACCTTGGATTACTCAGTTCTGAGGGAGAGATTTATTCAAAAGAGATCATTCCATTGAAACATAGGATGTCTAAGAAACATGAGATGCATCTCCATCACCAATATTTAGAGTGCTATGATAATAACATTGCAGATGTCCTATTTGATTACAGTTGTGACATGCTCAAGGTGGTGACATACAATATCTCTTATTATGAGAGTAGAACCACATTAGAAACAACTAGAATTTATACTGGGTCATGGAGGGAAAATAACTGACCTTGTAGTCTAGCTATGAGATGCTCCACCACCCTGTAAGTAGGTGACCCTCTTCTACTTATTTCTAGTGTTTGAGTTCCCACATGTTCCTATGGTGATAAATTTACTACCTCTAACTAGATTTTCCAAAATATATCTTTCTAACATTGTTTCTCTATTTACTATCTCCATATAATCCTTAATACAAATAATAACTATCTTAGATTGAATCTCTAGTCATAGTCCAGACTCAAAGATTCATGCCTTCAAGGATGCACTAGTAGCAACTTTCGGAGCAAAGCAGACTAAGTTCATAAACTTAGTTACATACTCTATCACAAATAGATTATCTTTCTTTAGGCTGAATAAATTGGTTGTTCTTTCAATATTTAATGTATGAGGTTAGAATTGTTTGTTGATAAATTATTAAAATCACTCCCACATAATTCCTTGGTTGAATCTAGCTTTCACAGGTATATCCCATCATTGGCATGAAATATCCTTGAGCATATAAGTTTTTAATTTAACTTTTAGATCAGCCAGTGTATCCAAGAACTTGAAGATTCAGTTCATTCTATTCAACTAGAACTTTTCCTTTTCAAGTTTGGAATCTCCCCAAAGATGGGTGGATTTTGTTTTTGAAACTGGACTGAGTGGTCCACTTGTCGAGGCTTTTCATTTTTATTTCTTTTATCAATAGCTTGAAAATCCTGAATGATTCTCTAAATAAGTTATTTATTCACATGTGGTTGAGGTGAAACCACATTTCCAATGGCCACTTCTTGATGATTCTTATAATGCCTACCCATTGTTAGTCTCTATAATTAGAACAAAACTTCATGTAGTCATTACTCACTAGCAACTTAAGGCTTTGAAAATTCCAAATCACCATAAGTAACAAGAAATAACCATTATTTTTAAACTAACCATTTTAATAATTTATATAAATAATCAAACTTATAATAAACAATGTAGTCCTAGTCGTAAGTCTCACTAACAATGTATGTTATGCAACACTCATCAGCTAAACTTGACATGATGAGATGATAACACACTTAGAAGAGTCATATAACACTTTTGTACCTAGATAGCCTAGTAACTTGAAGTTCAGCATAAAAATTTTAGATACATATTTTTAATCTATACATTTTAAGTTCTGACATTTATATATCCTTCCTATCATCCTAAGAGATAGACAGACCAACCAAGACTGATATCATTTGTAACATCTCACCCCAACCCATTATCTTGAGAAGAGGCAGAGTAAAACTAACCTTAGGTGGCATCCCTAAGAAATCAAAGGCCAACAACAAATGCCAAGGGCTTAGGTGAATGTTGGGAGGTGATTTTCCCTTTTAAAATACACAACCTAACAATATCCAATATCAACATCCAAACCATCTATATGATGCATGAGTAAAATTAGTACAACCCAAACATAAAACCAACATAACTACATTATCAGAGTGACAATAGAATATGGAATATCAACTGTCCAAACCAAATGATAACATGACTCAAAGAAATCAAGTGACATGGTCCCAGGTACCACCTGAACAAGATCCAAGCTCCAACACCACCTATGTAAAGACCCCAACCCCAGTAGCCTATAGTTAGTTTCTTACTTTATTACATTGGTACTATGAAAAAGTGTTTTCATCCCAAAGGACCGAAGAGTTTAGTAGTTTTGGAAAACTAGATACAAACATAAATTTTACATTACAACATGAATGAAGTTCATTGATAACATCCATAACTCCTATACTATCTCTAAAAGTCATTCATAATATACATCTTTGTATCCTAGGAAAAATAAAACATAAGAAAGGTTCATATTAGATTCTTAGTAAGGATAAAAATACAATGGAAGTTATTGAAGTTCCAAAGGATCGAATAACAATTGAGAAGGGTTCAGTTTCTCACTTTTTATAAGTTTCAAAACTTTTAGAAACTTAACCCCTGCAACCTATTAAGATTTATTTCCTTATCAACTTTTAGTAAATACTCATGCATGTAATAATAGTAAAAAAAAGTAAAGCACATAAGATTTATAAGTTTCGGCCTCAGTGTGAGAACCTACATCCATGTTATAACCACTCCCATGGGTCTATGGAAATCCACTATTGTGAATAAGTGAATAAAACTTGTGCCAAATCCTGTTAGACAGCTTCTATATCCTAATAGGAAAGATTATACTGACTCCCATCAGTTTAAAATGTTTTCTTATAAAATAATTGAGCCAAAAAAAATAATAAATACTTTTTTGAAACTGCTCCACAATTGTTCAGTCTAAATCCTCAATCCAATTTGGCTAGATCCGATTTTCTCAATCTGATGAGTCTGGATTTTATTCTCTCAATACAATCTGTTTGGATCTGATTCTCTCAATACAATGAGTCTAGATCTGATTCTCTCAATACAATGAGTCTATATCTAATTCTCTCAATATGATGAGTCTGAATCTGATTATCTCAAAATGATGGACTCAATATAATGAACCCATTCTCAATATGAAAAACTCAAACTCTTCTCAAATACTCAATACGTTGTACCTTGGTCTAATTGACTCAATATGATTGACTGAATATGATATTTTAAATATGATTTTGATCAATCCCATAAATAAACATTCAGTTTTATGATCCTCTTCATGAGATCACTGGCTAGCAATGACTCTCGCTTGATTTTTTCATCGCTCTGCCTTTTCCACTTGCATGAAAGTTCAACTATGAATGAATGATCTGAGGAAGTATTTATAGACGGCTCAGAAAACAAAGGTGAAAAACTTGGAAACTTCCCATGCTTCCTCAAATATCAAAATATTTTAAAATATCTCAAATTTAAAGCTTCAACATTGACTTCTTCAAACCTCCTTATATTTCTCAAAGATTTATGTAAAATTGAATTTTATATTTGACCACTTCAATTATTTCAAAAACTTCTGGAATTTTTTTTGAATATTCTTCAAAATCAGTATATTACGAATCTATTTCCTCTCAGATTTAGTCTAATTTTTGTTTCCTTATCAGAGTTAGTCTGATTGAATTTTCATTATAATGGAATTCCCATTATGCAACATTAAAAAACTTTAAACCTCTTCACCATTTATTCAAAAGATTTTATCATGAAAGTTTTCATGATTTGTGAGAAATTTATGATCATCAAAGCATCGTATGATTTAGTTTTGAAAGTATGAAAAATTTCTAACTCCTCACTTCATAATCTTCTTTAAAAATTATTTAGCAAAAAAACAACTTCTTCACTCAGCAACTTTTGTGTTTCTAACTCAGCAACTTCTTTCTTTATTAGATTATGACAAGGGAAAACTTTCAGCAAAAAACAATTTTTCCCACCAATTATTTTGAATCCTATAAGCTATGATGCAAATTGGATACAATTCCTGAAAAAAAACATTATTATAAAAAAAGGTTAATTGTCAATAAATACAAAAATTTTGTTCAAAACAATTTAACCACAAAGGTTCTCCAATATCCTCCTTTGGATTTGTTGAAACCCCTTATTAACAAATTTTCCCACTCATAATTTTTTCACAACTCAACTTTTATAAAAAAATCGAGTTTTTTTGACTTTTATCAAAACATAGACTTTCACAAAAGAGAGTTCCTTGAAACCATACTATGGGATAAAGTAATGTTTTTTAAGGAATTACATCCCTCGGTGATAATAAATTTTTTGGCCATATAAAGATAAACTCCCCCTCACTTTTATCTTTTTCTCTCTCATTTTTCTTTTTTTATCACTTTTATTTTTCTCTCACTATTCTTTTTCCATCACTTTTATTTTTCTCTCACTTTTATTTTTATCTCCCCCATTCTATGATAACCACAACTTCAAATTCATAAAATAAAGACAGGTAAAAACTTCTTACAAAGTACAAAGTGGTTAATTTATCTCCCCCTTTGTAAACATAATCCAAAGTATAGTGTGGTACTTCCTTATGAGGTTTAGGAAGACATAGGAAGATATTGAATATGAAGTTTCAGCCTCAATTCCACAAACCTTTCTTTCGGCATTGCTTTTGTAAAGATATCAGTAATATGATACTTTATTGAAATGTATTCAAGCAAAACATCTCCACCAACAACCTTTTATTTTATAAATTGAAACTTTATATCAATGTGTTTGGATCTTGAATGTTGTATAGGATTCTTAGAAATATCAATTACACTCTGATTATCAAAAATTATCTTCAATGGTTTAAAAACTTTTACTTTCAAATCTTCCAGCTGAAATTTTATCCACAACATTTGAGTACAAGATTGAGTGGGTGCAACATATTCAGATTCAGCTATGCTCAAATTTACAGAACTTTGTTTCTTATTATTCCAACTCAGACAACATTCGCCCAAGAAAAATTTTCCTCTTGAGGTTGATTTTTTATCATTACGATCTTCATACCAATCGAAATCAGTATAACTATGCAACTTCAATTCACTATTTCTTTTGTATAATAATCCATGTGAAATTTTTCCTTTGACATATCTCATAATTATTTTTACTACCAACATATGTTATTATTTCAGATTACTTTGATACCTAGCACACAAATTCACATCATAAACAATATCAGGCCTTGAGGATGTAAGGTAAAGAAGACTTCCTACCAGCTTCTTAAAGTCTTTATGATTTACACTTGTTCCAGATTCATCTTTTCTCAACTTTGTTCTCACTAAAATAGGAGTTGAAACTTCTTTAGATTTTGTCACCCCAAACTTCTTTAACAATTTCCTGTCACGCTTTTCTTGGGATAAGAAAATGTATTTTTATTTTTATTGAACTTGTAATCCAAGGAATAAAGTTAATTCTAACAAAATTGATATTTAAAAATTCTTCTTCATTTCCTCAAAAAAAATGTTTTAAAAATATCTTCTCTATCCCTAGAAAAAATTATATCATCCACATAAATAATTAAAATTAGAGTTATGGAGTCAAAATATTTCACATAAAAGTTTCTATCAACTTTTACTTTATAAAAGTTCAACATTCTCAAATAATTTTAAAGTTTATAATACCATAAACATGGATCTTGTTTGATCCCAAACAAATATTTCTTCAATATACAAACTTTATTTTCATCCTCATCAAGTAAAAACCCACAAGGTTGTTCAATGTAAACTTCTTCCTCAATCTCACCATTTAAGAAAGATAACTTTACATCCATATGATAAACTTTGTAATTCCGATGAGTAGCCACTACAAGAAATATTCAAATAGTTTCTAGCCTTTCAGTGGGGGAAAAGGCTTCATTAAAGTCTACACCTTACAACTATGCATATCCTTTACAAACAAGGCTTTCTTTGTTTCTTGAAACTTCTCCATGCTCTTTAAATTTGTTTCTATAAACCCACTTTGTTCTGATAACACTTTTATTTGTTGGCCTTGGAATAAGTTCTCATGTTTCATTCTTCTCAATCTGATCCAACTCTTTATTCATAGCATCCACCCATTCTTTATGTTGAATAGCCTATAAAACTGATTTCGGTTCAACTTTTGAGATAAGTGAGGTTTGATTTTCTAATCTCAAGTTCCTTCTAATTTGAACTAGAGCCCTATAATTCCCAGTAATGTTTTTGGATTCAAAATGTTTTTGTAAGCTATGAAATTTTAAATTTTCTTTCCCAGTTAGAGTTTCCTCATTACATGATTCTTCTGAATCTTGATGTGGATATTTTTAATTACTTTCACTATTGTTGTAATTCTCCAATTTATCCTCTTCATCATTCTCAATAACTTTTGTTAAGGAACTTTTATTTTCAATTACCTTCACATTATATAAGTTCATCAACTTTTCTAAATGTTTTTTCTAATATTCGTAACTTCTTCTGTTTGGTTAATAACCCATAAAAGTTCCTTCCTCAGCATTCTCATCAAACTTTCCAAAATCCAAATTTTTTATTTTGAGAAAACATGGACATACAAAAACTTTTAAGTATTTCAATGAAGGTATTTTGTTATAAAACATTTCATAAGGATTCATGTTGGTTTTTGGTCTCAACAAGCATCTATTTTGAACATGCACAATAATACTAACAGCTTCCCTCCAATAGAACTTTGAAATTTTGTATTCTGCTAACATACTTCATCCCATTTCCACCAAGCTTCTATTATTTCTTTCTACTAATCCATTTTTTTGTAGAGTATAGGGAGCACTATATTAATGTTTGAAACCATTATTTCTCAGATTAGTTTTAAAAGTATTATTTGTGAATTGGGTACTATTATTTGTTCTCAACTTCTTTATGGAAACCCACAATTATTTCTCAACATTTTTTCTGAATAATTTGAATATTTCAATGGCCTCTGACTTTTTCTTCATAAACATGATGTTTTTCATCTGAGTAAAATCATCAATAAAATTGATAAAGTATAAGTCTCCTTTTATTTATTGATGTCTCATCGGCCCACATAAATCAGAATGAATATGCTCGAGTGGTCTGGTAGATTGAATCTCAATTATCTTATGACTTTTGTTATTAATATTTCCTTTCTGGAAAGTAATACAAACATATTCATCTCTTCTTTTTAATTTTGTAAAATTTCAGATACTATCAACTTTATAAAGTTTATTCATATTTTTCTTCCCAATGTGGCCAAGACATCGATGTCAAAATTTGTTTTCATCTTAAACACTCAAGTAACATGAGTTTTTGAATTATCCTCTTTGAAATAGATTCCCATCGGTTCTTTCTCATTTTTTAATAACTTTTCCATCTTTCACATTTTTGAAGATACAAAAATATTTTCTAAAAACAACTTCTTTTCCATCGTCAAAAAGTTTTCTTACACTAAATAAGTTGTGTTTTATCCCATCAACAAATAAAACTTCCTTAAATTTCAAATTTTTGGATCCAATCTCAATAATTCTAATTCCTATTATTTTTAAGAAACTATCATTACCAAAGGTAACTACTCCTCCATTATCATGACCCATCCCCCAGGGCCCATGTCGGGACTACCCCAATCCAACCTTCCATAGTCTGGGGGCTAGTGACTAGCACCGGAAAGGCATATCCCAAAAAGGGAAGGCATTGCCTTTAATCTAGTACACACACACTCCCAACCACATCCTAACACACTGAAATGGGGAAACAAGTATACCACTAAAACAAAGTTGAGTGCAAGTACAAGTACAAGTGAAAGTAAGTGGGCCAGAATGAAAACCCAACAAGGAACTGAAAACAGTAAAGTAAAAAAAGGAAACTCTGATGGAAATCTGCAAAAAACCCCACCTGATCGTGAGAGTAGTTAAGCTACTGGAAGCCGAAGTAGTATGTCCTGCCCACCCGGTCCTATTGGGCCCCACCTGGTCCTAGGCCACCAAGTCCATCATTGTAGCATCGGTCAGTCCCATCC
Organism: Viscum album; assembly: GCA_963277665.1. Classification (NCBI taxonomy): domain Eukaryota; kingdom Viridiplantae; phylum Streptophyta; class Magnoliopsida; order Santalales; family Viscaceae; genus Viscum; species Viscum album. Next base: position 1,333,444,199 of record OY728141.1, read on the forward strand.
CCCTAAGAAACTCTATCGAAACCTGTGTAGGGGTGAGTATAACAATACTCAGTATAGACCCTGATACCCCTGAAGGTCTCTCAATAATCCATGAAAGAAAACACTACAAAGCAAATACCATAGAGGTAATACCACCAAGCAAGATCTCAAACACATAGCATAAAGTAAAAGATGCAGCTCACTCTAGGTATATTCTAGGGTAGTGATAGTAGCATCATCAGTCATATAATTGAACTCCTAGGCTGCTAGAGAACTCCTCCTCTATCAAGTACAGTGGGCCTGCCAAGTCACATAGAGATTCTTCCCACTAACCTTGAACTGTTGTGGTGCTCATCCCTGATGAGTATCGTGGGTATGCCGGGTCACACAGAGTCTCTCCCCACTGTGCGCATGTCAAGTCACACAGAGCCACTTCTCACCTTAGTTGAACTGAGGTACTCCTCATGTTGAGTACCATGGGTCTACCGGGTCACACAGAGTTGCTCCCAACCGTGGGCCTTCAGGGTCACACAGAGCCGCTTCCCACTAGGTCGTCGTCGTGCAGTTTTCAGGTCTCATTCAACCGCAAGGTTCCGTACGTAGCACACTTGAAAGAACTGATCCTCAAGCCATTATTCACATCTCTACATCCATTAAAGTCACCAAAAAGCATTCTAAAAGATCTGCATCATCAAGAGGGTCTCAATGTCGCAAACAGATCTTCAATCGGATGTGCGGTTTGCAAGATACGGGCATTTTAGTAACCAAGGGATTAGTTGCGATGGAGCCTGGTATGACTCGGTTGGACCAACCCGACCAACCCAGACTAGTGTTCCCACATACCCTAGTTTAATTTTACTGACTCAACATAACCTAGTTTGGGTCGGGGTTGTTTTGGTTCGGCCTGGCCAGTGGGTCAGGCCCAATAGGCCTCGCTGGACCCGACCCAGTTTGGCCGAGGGTCCAGCCTATTGGGTCGCCCGACGACCCGGTCTAGTTTGGCCCGACCCAAAGGGTGTGGGTCTATCCTGCTGATGCAAGTTTGGCCCACCGGTGTGGGACCGGCCCACTGGTCTGTGGAATCAGCCCACTGGGGGCTCGGCCCACCAGTTGAGGACCGGTCACTGGAGCGGCTGGTGGTGCGTCGTCCAGCCAGGACGCAGCAGTCACACCGCATCCAGCCCCAGCTGGCCCCGTGGACGTGGGGCCCCTCCATCCGCAGTCGACATAGCCCGAGTGGCCCGAACACGGGCCACCCCCTCCACGCGGCGTCTGCCTAGCGTCGCAACTCCCGTCGCTGCAGTGCACCGACGGGCGCGTCGCCGTCCTCCAGCATGCCCGGCAAGGGCCGACTGCCTCTGCTACTACTGCGGAGTCGATTAGCGCCTCCCCCTTCACGCGGATGGCATGGACCAGCCGCCATCGACGCCGCGCCGGCGGCACCTTCTGCGGGCCACCATATTTGATCTGGTGGTCTGTTTTCTGATCCGTCTATGCCTATGGGCTTCTTGGGTCATCGCCATCCCTGCTCAGGCCTCGGAATTGAATTACCACCACTTTGAGAATGCGGCCACCAAGAACGCATGAGAAGAGGTTCTCGGGCCTTGTTCATGTTGTCTCAAGCCCACCGCGTTAGAGGTTTAAATCAAGGGGGAGGTTTGAGTATTGAAGTTCAATCATTTCATGCAAGGTTTGAATCCTAGATAATAAATCCCCAAGAAAAGTCACCCCACCACATAAAAGAATGAATCACGGATCAGTTTGTTCATGGGTTGATCTGTGTTCATCGTTTCTAGAAAAAGAATAGTGGGAAAGAACTTTAAAATAAAAACAAACCCCTACCTCATTGGTGTCCGATGTCGAAGCATTCATCATTGAGGTTTCAAGATGTCAACATGGCTTTCGACTCCGTTCTTCGAGGCACGTTGAAGATGATGAAGTCTCATTAGTGTTTTTCATTCTTTTTTGGAGAGGAAAACTAATGGAGGTTCATTAGAGAATCCACACAGTTTAATTCCTCATTCTCCCATGTGTCGGTTTAATAAAAATAATCACATTGCAATGTTTCTGTTACACTGTGACGTTGCATTGTTACACTATTTCATTTATGAAACATTGTCGCTATTACGCTTACTTTATTGCATTGTTACACTGCGTGATATGAGCCATTAATGAGATTCATTAATGCGCCATGTCACCACCTCGTCATTTCACCGGGGCATCGTCGTTCGCCACTCAATGGTGAGAAAAGAAATAAAATAATTCCTTTAAATTATTTTATTATTTTTCCTAAAAAGTTTGAAAAATAACTCTTTTGTTCGAACCTTTTTGGTTGAAGTTAAGTCATTTCTAGGCGAATCCCGACATTTTGAGTTCAACGGTGCCCTTAGATTCTTGATCTCAACACCAGTTCAAAAGGTATAAAAAGTCACCCGCACGTTTATTGAACGTACCTTAAAAAAGTTCAAAAAAATTAACTTTCATCCTTGACCCACATCGGTCGAGATTAGGATTGTTCTAAGGGGAACACGCTCTCACGAGCTCAAAGGTACTCTCATATTTCCAATTTGAGTAACCGTTTAGGAGTTATAAGGATTTTACAATAAAATAATTGTTACTTAATTATTTTATTTACGGCCAAAAACTAACTTCCACTATTGGTCTGCACCGGCCAATGTTAGGATCTGCCTAAGGAAATCATACCCTCACAAGCTCAGTAGTGGTCTTGGATTTTTAATCCAACTCACCATTCGTGAGTTATAAGAATTTAAAAAATAAAATAATTTTATATAATTATTTTATTTACGGTTTTTCCATTTTCGGTTTTTCTCACTGGATACATGCACAGACTAACCTTAAGTTTCTCCTAAGGTAAACCCACCATCCTAGACGCAACGATACCCTCAAATTTTTGATCTGGAAACTCATTTAAGAGTTATTCCACTTTTTTATGAAAACCACTCATGTGTGCTATTTAAAGCTTAAAATTTTTTGATGGATCATTTTGGGCACTCCGGGCCTCGAAATCGCACTTCGTCTCAGCACCTAGTCTCAAAATAATTACATATAATAAAAAAATATACAGAAATTTTGGGACATTACATTCTCCCCACCTTAGGGCTTTACATCCCTGAAATCCAAAATAAAGGCTAATCAAACAAGTGGGGGTACTGAGCATGAATCTGAGTGTGACAACTGGGTCCTAGTGATAGCACAGACACCCCGCCTTTAACATGGTCATCGAGTCCTGGCCCGCCAAGTACCACCAGTTACCCCGCGGACACGTGGTCCCCACCCAAGGGTCCACCCACATGCCTGAACAGGTCATCTGACTAATGACAGTCCCCACAGGCCAACACATGTCCTTTCCAGTGTGCTTTGTCCTCACTCACACACACCCTGAGAAACTTCCCAGAGGGTCACCCGTCTTGATCACTACTCCAGGCCAAGCACACTTAACTTTGGAGTTCTAATCAAGTAGGCTCCTGAAAAGGAAGGTGCACCTTGTTGACATGAGTCATATCATTTAGTCATTTAACCCTTTATCATTCAGGGGTGTTACAATCACCCCCCCCCCCCCCAGAGCACAACATCCTCATTGTGGGCCCTACATCTCAACCCAGGCAGTGCACTGCACTTAAGGCTTGGTACCATGCTCTGATACCAAATGTGACAACTGGGTCCCGGTGACAGCACAGACACCCCACCTTTAAGATGGTCGTCGAGTCTTGGTCCACCAGGTACCACCAGTTGCCCCGCAGACATGTGGTCCCCACCCAAGGGTCCACCCACATGCCTGAATGGGTTATATGACTAATTACAGTCCCCACAAGCCAACACGTGTCTTTTCTAGTGTGTTTTGTCCTCACTCACACACACCCTGGGAAATTTCCCAGAGGGTCACCCATTCTGATCACTACTCCAGGCCAAACACACTTAACTATGGAGTTCTAATCAGGTAGGCTCCTGAAAAGGAAGGTGCACCTTGTTTACATGAGTCATGTCATTTATTCATTTAACCCTTTATCATTCGGGGGTGTTACATTGAGCATCCTTCTCCCATGTGTTCTCATAGAGATTCTTGTGCTGCCACCAAATGCGTACTAGAGAAATCGATCATCCATGAAGGACCCACTGTTGTTGATCCTCTATCTCCACCAGGAATTCTGTAAACTTCACCCCATCTTCAATGTCCAGCTCGCCCCATTCGATGATGTGCAATGGATCATGCACGTATCTCCTCAGCTGCAACACGTGGAAAATATTATGCACCTAATGCATCTTTGGGGAAAGAGCTAGGCGGTACGCCACCTCGCCAACTCTGTTCAGGATCTAAAAAGGTCCGATGAACCTCGGAGATAGCTTTCCACCCTGGACAAATCTCTGTAATCCTCATTGGGGTGAGACCCGAAAAAAAACATGATCTCCCTCCTCAAACTCCAAGGGTTGTTGTCTCTTATCGGCATAAGACTTATGTCTGCTCTATGTAGTCCTCATCCGCTCCTAGATGATCTACATCTTTTCTATGGTAGCTCGTACCAACTCCAGACCCATGAGTGTCGACTCCCCTAGGTCTGTCCAGTATAGGGGTGATCTGCAAGGCCACCCGTACAAGGCCACAAATGGTGTCATGCCTATGGTGGAGTGATAGTTGTTGTTGAATGAAAACTCAACCAGTGGCATGGGGTCCTCCCAACTGTGACCAAAATACAGGACAAAAGCATAAAGCATTTCCTCCAAGGTATGTATGGTTCGTTTCGTCTGGACACTCATCTAAGGGTGAAAAGCTATGCTCAAGCACAACTGCATCCTGAACGCCTCTTGTAACCCCTTCCACAAATGAGATGTAAAGAGTGCATAACAATTTGAGACGATTGTTGAAGGCACTCCATGAAGCTGCACTATCTTCTAGACGTAGAGGCATCCCAATCCCTCTACTTGTCCCTTCTCTCATATGGGTAGGAAGTGAGCTGACTTGGTGAGTCGGTCAATGATTACCCAGATGGAATCATGTACCTGGATATATGTGGTAACCCCATCACAAATTCCATCGAGATACCATCCCATTTCCACTCTAGTACCTCAAGTAGTTGGGACAAGCCTATTGGAACCTGATTCTAGGCCTTCACTTGCTGATTAGTGAGGCATCGTGAAATGAACTCAGCCACTGTTTTCTTCATCCTTGGCCACCAGCACTGACGTCGAAGGTCCTAGTACATCTTCACCACTCCAGGATGTATCACCAAGGGGGGTGTATGGAACTCCCTCAACACCTCCTCTTGCAACGTCATTAGTACTATGGTGTACCCACTGAAAGGGATGATGTGCTCCCCACCTATCGAAAATCCATTAGGAGCCTGTCCTCAGGATAACTGGGCACATTGAGCCTCATAGTCATCATCCAAAAACTATGCCTCCCTAACTCACTAAAGGATTGGGGGAGTGACAGTCATAGATTGGAGTTAAGATGCTCCATCATCATCCACGAAGGATATATGCATTGCGGCTAGCTGCTCCATCACCTCACTTAGCAGCTACAAAACAGACCTCCTGCTGATCATGTCAGCCACCACGTTCCCCTTCCTAGAAGTATAGACTATCTCAAAGTCATAGTCCTGGAGGAAATATAGCCATCAATGTTGTCTCAACTACTGAAAAGCCTATGGGTACCTTTCCATCCATGCGAAAGGCTACCCCCTTTAACTGATTGATGTGACCATCGACCCTTTGGTAGTGGGTACTCATTATCCACAACCACTTGGTTAAAGTTTTGGTAATCCACACATAACCTAAAACACTGGGTATTACTAAGCCCTTACTCTACAAGTCCCCAAACTATACGCTCAGCTCCCAGAGCTCCGTGGGAGCCATCCGATATGCAAGTGTAGATATCGGTGTCATCCCTGGGTTCAAGTCAATGCAGAAGTCCCTCTTCCTATGGGGAGGTAATCCTGGAAACATATTTTTAAATGATTTTCTCGTACTCTGCCACTACTATTGGGAATTGAAAACTTAAAACACCCACTGCCATGAGGGCAAGGTTGGCCGACTCAAGAGTGATTGGTTTCACCCTCCTATGCATGAGTTTATCCCATGTTGTTTGGGATTCCTTTTCCGCTGACCAAGGAAAACTCCATTCCAACACTACAGATATACCACATCCTTTTACCTAAAACAGTCAATCTAAGCATGAATTGTGGATGACCATTCCATACCCAGAATAACATTGTAAGGCCTTAATGCTTCCACCAAGAGGTTCCAACTGAAACTCTCACCTCAAGGGTTAGATCACATCATCGGCATAAGTTTGATTATTGAGTCTCCTCCAATAGGTATCTCCAGATGTAAGGATCAAGTCAATGGTTTAACCGAAAACTCTATGTCTTGAACAAGATTTGTGACAAGAAGGAATGATTAGTCCATGTGTCTATTAATACGGTAGCTAGTAGTAGACATAGACCATACCTCAAATCATTCCTAGATCCCTTGGTTATACTCCTTGACCACATGAATCTACTCCCTTACCATGTCCTCCAGCTCCCTGAGCCTAGTGGGGACCACATTGGGGTGGTGGTTGTAACATGTCGAAATGTATACCACCTCCTACTAATCTTTTAACTCCTCTTCCATGTCTATTTACCTACAAATTCATCTGTCCCTGTCACTTCCTCTTCCCGAAACATTTTACACATCCAAGTCTCTTAGACTGACGTTGGTTTCCTTCTTTCCCACTGCTGACATTCACTGGCTTTATCTACTCAGCCAAAGAACTTTCAACCACCAAGATACTCTCTAATACCCTAAAATAAGTAAGAATTCACAAAGGAATAGTTTTGGATCAGATTTCCCTAAACACATCTCTCTTGGAGGTCTGAGCCCTGAATCACTGGTCGTATCGTATTCATTGAGTACCTAGAATGGTCGGTATGCCTCGATGAATACTCATCTACCGGCATGTCATCCTTATGAAGCTATAGAAGCTCTTGGGAACACATACCCTTTAGATTTTTATGGAAAATACCCCTTATCTGAGAAAGTTTCTCAAGCTCTGTCCATGGAAAATTCACCTCATCGTAAGATAGGGGTAATCTAAACCCTACCATCGCCCTACTGAGCCATGTATAATGCTCACTATCAGGACCACCATCTGATCTAATGGTGCCCTATCTAGATGGAAACTCAGATACCACCTTAATTCAGTCCTTAGAAACCTATGAGTCAGGATATCCTTGGAACCTGAGGGGTATCTATTGCTGAAACTCATGTAAGGCATTAATTGTACATATGTCCTCTAATGGTAGTACCGGTAATAACTACTAAACAACGGGAAGTGATATTCACTACTAGAAATTTAAGCTATATCCATGGACCTATATCCATGGTTTTATAGGTCTATGGATATAGCTTGTTTATAGACATGATTTAATTATACGAGTGTGTCTAAAACATGCCCTCTTTTTTTCCAAAACTCATTGGGTTCTCCTCCCTCCTCCCTGATACTCTCTGTGTGCAACCCTCCAAACCCTCAACCTTCACTGTGGCGCCCTCTTCCCTGATACCCTATGACCTTCATGTTAGAACCCTCCTCCCTGATACCCTCTGTGTGTGACCCTCTTAACCCTCGACCTTCACGGCGGCACCCTCCTCCCCGATACCCTCTACGTGCGACTCTCCTTCCCCGACGGTTCCCATCACGACCTCTCCTCTCCCCAATCCTCCTCCACCAATGGTGCCCCTCGTGAAAGTACCCCTTCCGATGGTGACTCTCATGATGGTGCCCCTCACTACCACCGAACAAGGAAATCACACCACGAGCTCTCACCTCGGATCCTCCTCCCCCGACGCTGCCACCAAATGTGGGACACCTCAACTCCCCCCACCGATGTTGCTCCTAGGTGGCCTCCCCACCTATTCCGACGCAGCCAACCCCCTCCTGGTGATCCTCCTCCTTGTTATGAAAAATTATGTGTTCATTATTTTGTTATCAGTTATTCATATCAATGTTGTATCAAATCTATACGATTTTTTTAACATTTCATAAAATTCCACCTTTAATATCTCTTGCACAACCAGTTATTCTTGGATTGAGGTAGGTATTTTTGTGTGTTTAATTTAATTAGCATGTCATTTTGTGCTTGGTTTTTTCTAAAACTTTTTTTTATCAAATTAAATCAATATTTAATAGATATAGTGGCTTTAAAAAGCGTTATAAATGTTTTTATCTCTTAGAATAAAGGTTTTATAATGGTTTTCTAAATTTTAATTAATTGGTTTAAATGTCAAGCATTTGTTTGAATTCCTATATGGATTGTTTTAAAATAATTTATACAACAAAAGGTATTTGAACCCATTTGGGTATTGGTATGATTTTCAAAGATTTTTTGAAATAGAATTGTTTTAATGGATTTTAAAATGACTTGAATGAAAAGGTAGTTGGTTTTACAAATGATTTTAAGTGTGGTTTCACATAGAATAGTTATAAATAAGGTGATAAAGTCGGTTTTAAATGGTTTAAATGACTTGTCATTCCTAGTTGATTTATTAAAATGCATATTTTCACTTTATATAAGATATTTTTATAATGAATATCAGACCATAGATTATTCCCCTTGTTTTGATTATGCCAAATTTGAATTGTGGCCCCAAAGGAGGGTTGTTGTATTCTATTTTTGATATGGATGAAGTGAAAGGGGTTATTTCTTGTGAGGGAGTTGGAGTTGGAGGTGAGATGAGATTTATTTAAAATAAATTTTTATCAATTCTTGTGATTCTTTTGATTTTCCACCTCCACTAGATTGATTTATCATGGGAACTTGGGTAGATAATGGAAGGTCTAGAGGCATGTGATGCTAGCTCAGTGTATGTTAACTGTATAGTGCCTGAGGAGATTAGCACCCTACTAGGCATTTATTTTATACGTGGAGAGACCTGAAAGGGGAAGCTGAATGGGATGATCTGATTTCACATAGGGTCCCAATGAGTAATATGGTGAACTAGGTCTAGTATCACCCATTCTAGAGCCTAACGAGTTTCTCATGTTGTCTATAATTCATTGAATATTGATTAGAGGATCTCATACCATGCCTTATTTGTATCCCCACTATTACTTAGGTTATTTCTTATTATCAATTTCCCATTGGTATCTTGGTGCATGTTATGTTTCTATATTCCATTTCATTTATGGTTTTGGTTTATATTAAAACTAAATTAAAAAATAGTTTTGAAAATATATTATTAAAGAAAATAATGATGTTTGATTTAAAGGTTTGGTTTCGAGATATGGATTTGTAAAAAAAGGGAAAAATGATTAGTTCTATTTTAATGGATTTGAAACTACTTTTTCCCTTGGTTTTAAAGAATTTCCTTTTAAAATGATAATGGAAGTTGTTTTATAAAAGAAGTTATGGCATGTTACACTTTTTCTTTACACCCTCTTATGAAAAACCTATTCACTAATTATATTTTAAACTATCATTAATAAAATGTCTTTTCAAAGTAATTATACAAACTCCTTAGTGAAATACTACTAGGCACAGTTTGGTTCACACCGTGCATACACCAATGGGTGTATGAAAATTTCATGTTTACTTTCAAGAGCCCGGGTTATGTTCTTTTACCTTGGTTAATGTTCGAGTTGGTCTGATGATAGATGGTATAGGATGGTATGGGGGCTTGTGGGTTATAAGGAGGTGGTTTGTAGTGATCCGGGTTTGGTTATATTTTTGGATGTTTATATATAATCCTTATTGGCCCAGATATTTCTTTTAGTTTATTATATACTTGGGATTCTTCTTATTACTTTATTATGTGATGATGTGATTTATGAACTTTTATTATTTCTAAAATATTATACTATGTTTGATTGTTTCATTTATATTGAAACTATTTATTTTGTGCATGAGTGATCGATGTATATATGAGTCATGTTGGATTTTTGGGTGGAGTCCTTGATGTGGTTATTCATATTCAGAGGGTGAAACCATTACCAATTGTTACACTTTGATACCCTGACACTTGTCACCATCCAACAATAATCAGAGACATTCTTTGGGCCTTGTGGAGATCCAGGTTGGGTGACATGTTAGATCGATCTGAGCCAGTTCATTACAAAATGTTATTAGAGAGTCCTCTTATTATTTAGAGTGTGTATTAGTATAAAGAAGATATGATCATCATCAGGACTCAACAGGTAGGTCACAAGTAGTTTATTGATCACCACTTTTCATAACAAAACTTGAGTTTCCATGGGTAGTTGTTATTTCAATCTTTGATTTGGATTCCATTTTTAATTATTTTGATAATGATAATTAGATCCCCATTGAGTTATATCTGATACTTTGGGGGATTTCTTTAAGATTTGGAATAAAATTAGGAAGGAACCAAAGTATCATCATCATCTCACATGGTCTGAAAAAATATATGGAGCCTATGAATGTGGTCTTAGAAATTTTTCAGATGCTATTGTATGATTGGTGTATGGTCAGCTAAACCATGTGACCAAGTCATGCACAAATTTACATCAATTTTGGATTTATTTTGTAAACCTATTTTGATTTCTAATAGATCCTAAGAAAATTTACACCCTGGGAGATGGATCAAATGAGGTTTTAGTGATTTTTTTGTATTACTGTAATTGATTTTGTATGTTGTTCCACATTATGGTTTGTTTATGTTTTGTGCTTCAATTTTTTTTGTACAAAAGTACATTTATTGAAATTTTTTTATTCCAAAATCGTTTTTGGGGTCTTATTTGTAAAGTATTTTGAATATCATGTATAATTTTTTCAAGAGTAGTAAGGTTTAAAAAGAAATTTGGAAATGATTTAAAATGAAAATACATTTCATGAAGTGTTTTAATTTAAAACATTTTCTGTGATTAATTTGAAAATGGGACTCATGGATGTTTTGGATTAAAAAAATAGGTTTTATGATTTGTTTTGACTTTCACATGATGCTTTGAAAGTGTTTGATTACGTTATGTAATTTGGGAAATGATTTAAAATAAAATGGGATTTCAGGAATTTTTTTTGGTCATATGATGAAATTCATGAAGTGTTTTGAAAATAGAGTATAACTTTATGAAGTTTGAGTGAGATTTTATTTTGAATAAGTTCATGATTATCAAATCTGGTGTTAATATTTTTTTTAAACTATATACTTTGGAAGTTGTAATTTTACCCTATGAAATGGATTTTTTATTTTTTTAAGGAAGTGAGATTCTCTTCAATGTTATTTTCTTTTTTAAATGAGTTGTCATACTTCTTTTTAAAATGTGGTGATTTTTAAGAAATAATTTTTACAGGGGGTGTGCAGGGGAGGGGGAGGGGTGGGTCCAAGGTGTGGAGGGGGTGTGTTAGGGGTAGGTGGGGGTGAAAGGGGGGAGGGGTGGGTAGGGGGTGCTGGTGCAGGGGGGTGCTGGGGAAGGGGGTAAGGGTGTGTGTAGAAAAGTGGGGGTTGGGGTGTGCATGGGGTGGTGTTGGGGAAGGGGGTAGGGGGTGTGTAGGGGAGGGGGTGTGCAGGGGGAAGGGGGTGCAAGGGGTGTGCAGGGGGGGGTGAAAGGGGGTGTGCTAGGGGAGGGGTCAGGGGGTGCAAGGGGCAGGGGGAGGGGGGCGAGGGGGGCGAGGGGGTGCAAGGGGCAGGGAGAGGTGTAGGTGGGGTGCAAGGGGTGGGAGGGGGTGGGGCAGGAGGGAGGGGGAGGGGGTTTCCAAGAGGGGGGTGTCCAGGTGGGGGGGAAGTTATATAGGGTTGAAACTTTTTGATGAACTCAAACTATCTTAATAAAACACTTTATAATAGTGGGCACAAATGGAATACACTGATCCATTTGATCAAACTAACATCATTTTATCTATCTAATTACTATATAGGAACAATAAACATGTGTCTGAGATCCCAGTTCAATTATCAGGATGTTGTTACCATGCATTATAAGCCACACCATGTAAACTATTCATTGAATTGTTGGTGGGATCTAACAACCACAATATTTCAACCATGACCTCACCTTCCATGCAACACCATTGCAAAGAACACATAGGAACCACGTGCATGCACAATGCATTCCCATAATGGATGCTATAATTTACCACACCTACCACTTGGCTTGCTGACTATGATGGCTGCCTAACACAATTGATCATTACTTTTGATTGTTCAAGGCAAACGTTTGTGTCGTTAATTGTATTAAATAACAAAATGATGTCGAATTGCTTCAATGTTCTGTCTCACACCTGATTTCTACTATTGTCTAAGAATCTCTAAGAGTCATGCCCCATTAGCATCACATTTCACCATATCTCACCTATAAAAATTAGTGCCTCCATTATGTTGTACATGGTAAACTACTCAGGATAAGCTACTCAAAGGACTAAATCTTAGTCTCAAATAAATAGATTCATAGGTTATATGTATCATAGAAATTTAAATGATGTTTACATAGTTTCACATGATGTGTGACCATGACTGGACACCTAGGAATGTACTCATCTAGAACTGGAATGGTAATTCTTGTGAAATTACATGGTGTTTACATGTGGAACACAAATTATCTTATCTTCCCAGGGGTATTCTTGTGTACTCCAATCAATGCTTGTGTATTCTCGCATATTATTGTGCACTCTATGTACACAGATTGTCTATCCATGTAAAAATACATGACATATCCCCTATGGTACAATTAATGTCTATCCACATGGTGTAATTAGTAAACATGCACCATGTCTTAAATTGATTCTTACATTTGGTGATATTTTTTTCCATGAATTCAAATTTAAATTTTTTTAATGCTTACTCATGTTTAATTCACTTTTATTATAATAGGATTTACCACAAATGTATGTTTTAAATATATTAATTATAATCAATATTTATACAGGGTTTCGATCCTACATACAATGTGACAGGGTGTACTAACACTCAATTTTAGAGAAATACACCTTCATGAAAGATTTGAGAAACAGTATATTTTCAATCAATGGGTCATTTTATTCTGTTTTAGTTAATATTTTATTTTACTTGTATTAAATATAAGTTGTGCTTCATTTTTAAACTGCATGATTCTTATTGAGTAGTGGATGATTTATTTAATTTGAGTAGTGTATAGTTTTTTAGACCATTAGAACATATATATTTTTGAGCAGTTGTGCTTTTTTATTGAGCAGTGGGTAATTTATTAGAGCATTGGATTATCACCGTGTAAATGCATGTGCGAGAACCACTGCAGGGGGGGTCTGTCCGGGGGGGTTGTCTCCAGGGGGTGTCTGTGTAGGGGGGTCTGTCTAGGGGGAGTGGAGGGGGGGATTTGTATGGTGAAAGAGGTGCTATAGGGGGGTTCATGTCTGAAGGGGGTATGTCCGAGGGGTTTTTGGAGGGGGTGGTCTGTCTAGGGTATGTCCAGGGGGGAGGTTTTCCAGAGGGGAGTGGAGGGGGGCTTTGCATGGGGGAAGGGGTGTTGCAGGGGGGTGTCCTGTATAGGGGGGAGGTTTTCCACTGGTGTTGGTGTACTCAACATTAGGATTGAATATTCCTTCCCCATCCTTAACAAGAGTACCACACTCATTAGAGGCACCTTTATAGGCAGATTGAATGAGGCTAGAATTTCTTCCCCTAACAGTATCGAGCTTGCTAGTGGATTTTCACTCAGCCTTCTGTGTATTAGTGATCTGGCTAAGAGTGTTGATAGTAGGATCTAAAATCTCATCTAAAGATTTTTTATCAATTATTCCCTCAATTAGCCTCTCCTTATCTTTCCAAGATTGAACATATAAAGAAGAGTCCCCATCCTTCTTCCCATATTCACCTACATTAACCACTGTTAAAGCATCCTTCCCAGCCTTCCTAGATTCAACCAAGTTGTTAGTATCACTGCTAGCAGTACCACCATCCAATTCCGCACTTTGATCATCCTCATTCCTTGTATCATTCTTATTAAATTCATAAACATCACTTTTAAAAATGAATTACCTCTAGAGATAACCTTGGATTTTCCCTTAATAGAGTGGTTATTTTTAACTTCCTCTGATATTGAAATAAAGGTAGACTTCACATATTTATCCCTCTTGTTATACCTAATATAGGGAGTTTGAATAGGTGAATAAACATTCATAATTACAAGGGAATTCTTCCCTTACTATATGTCCATCATCTATATTTTTTGGTCACTCTTCCCTAGGACAAGCATTGTGACACCCATGTGATCGTTGGCATCTCCCCTTGTCATCACAGACGTCCTTATCCAGTTGGAGCTCATCATACATATCTCTATATATATATATTCTCATGAAGTTTTGGAGGTCCCATATACCATTTTTGACCTCCCAATGATGTAGGAGAAATTTTTTGGTCCCTGGTGTCCAATTTCTCAACAACTCTGGAATGAAGTCTTGATTACTGTAGATGTGGAATTTTGATCACCATGTTGGCTCATATATCCCAACACATTATATATCCAACTAAAATTCATGACAGGACAAACATACCCAGTATACCCTGGCCCCTCTCTTCAAGAAGTTTCTATAATGAAGCAGGTCCTAGTAATATGTCAATAATACTTGAATTTAAAAGTGGAAATAGATTAGTTTAGAAATGAGGGGGTGTAGGGAGGGGGTCTGTCCAGGAAGGACGGGAGGGGGGTGAAAGGGGGTCTTTCCAGGAAGGGGGGTTGTCCAAAGGGGTGTCTAGGAGGGAGGGGGACTGTCTAGGGGGATAGGGTCTATCCATGGGAGTGTCCAGGGGGGATGGGGGCTGTCCAGGGGGGGTCTGTCAGGGAGGCGGGGTATGTCCAGGAAGGAGGGGGTTTCTAGGAGGGAGGGGTGTCCAGGAGGGGGGGACTATCTAGGGGGGGGGTTGTCTAGGGGGGGGGGGTGTCCAGGAGGGATGGAGGGTTGTCCAAAGGTAGAGGGGTAGGGGGGGTCTGTCAGGGAGGGGGGTCTGTCCAGGGGGGTGGGGTCTGTCCGAGGGTGTGTGCAGGGGGGGTCTGTCTAGGGAGGGGGTGGGGGTCTATCCAAGAAGGAGGGGTGTCTTCTTGAATATGTCCTTTGAAACTCAATAATTTACAATGTCGTTTCTGATTATTTGATGTTATCTAATAAGGAATAGAGTTATGAGAATATGATGTTGATTTTGTTTCTTTTTAGGTACTTTAATGAGAATATTCATCTTTAGTGAAAAATATAAGAGGATGGTTGGATCATTAAAAAGAAGAAAACTGCATCATATCATTATAGGGGAGTACTTAATTTGGTTTTTACTTATTTAGAAAAATTCATTCATGCTGCCACTTATTGGAACTCTTTTGAAATTATTGATTTTAGGATGTTATGCTTGTTGAGTGTTTGTGCTTAAATTGTTGAATACTTTTCATGCTGATGTTATTGAACTGAATCTATTTATGATGGTTATTGAAAATATTATTGCTTATGGTAAAACATGTTGAGTGTTGGGTGGGGGTGTTGTTCGGGGGGGGGGGGGGGGGGGTTGTCCAGGAAGGGGGGGTGCCCATGGGGGTCTACAGGGGGGAGGGGAGGTTGTCCAGGAGGGGGGTGATGTCCATGGGGGTCTGTCTATGAGGGGGGTGTTGTCCAGGGGGTGTTTTCCATGGGGGTCTGTAGGGGGGGTTGTCCAAGAGGGGGTGTTGTCCAGGAGGGGGGGTTCTAGGAGGGAGGGGGTCTCTAGGAGGGATGGAGGGTTGTCCAGGGGGGTGCAAGGGGGTCTGTAGGGGGAGGGGTTGTCTAGGAGGGGGGATGTCTAGGAAGGGGGGGATGTCCAGGGGGAGGGGGTTATCCATGGGGGTCTGCAAGGGGGGAGGGGGTTGTCCAGGAGGGGGGGCTGTCCATGGGGGTCTGCAGGGGGAGGGGGTGTCTAGGGGGTGCAAGGGGGGTCTTCAGGGGGGAGGGGGTGTCCAGAAGGGAGGGGGGATGCCTGTAACACCCCAAGTTCTTCTAAAAATAAATATAAATGCATGTAACTTTTTTTTTTAAGTATATATTTATAACTAGCCTTTAAAACATAATTTTTTTACTTCTATGTTTTGAATTTCAAATTGTCATCTACAATTGTGTTCAGTATGTTATTTGGAGTCTATTGGAACCAACTTGTTTTTTGGTGAATAGTAACATACCCTTATGAATAGTAATATGAATAGTAATATGACCCTAATGAATAGTAAATTTTATTATTATTTTATTTTATTAAGGATTTAAGATAATAGCATCTAGGTTAATTTTTTTCTTTGGGATATAGAAGTAGTTACAGAATTAGAATTGTTAATTTTTCAATTAAGTATGCTTTTATTTAAAAATTAAATTAATAATATTTGGAAAATTATTTTTAAAAAATGGACTTCAATTTTGAAATCTACACGTTGATAAATGGTTAGGGTGAATTTTGGGATTCGGTGAATAGTAAAAAATATAGTTTTTAGTTTCGGTGTGTTAATGACATCATTAATGATATAATAATGATGTCATAAATCTAGTCGACTTTTTTATAGTTAAATAAGATGTTAGGTGTCCCAAGTGGATTATACCATGGTAAAATACCATGGGCAAGCTCATGGTTTTGCAAATACCACTCATGAGGTATCCCTTGAAAATTATTAAAATATTCCCTTACTTTTCCTATAAATACCAACCCATTCCTTCATTAACTTAATTAACAATTCCTCCTCAACGAATATCTAGCCTCCTTACCTTCATAGTAGTCCTCCCAAGGTTTCTTCAAGCCCCCAAGGTCCCAACCTTCAAGTTCTAAGGGTTACTCTACAAGGTAAGAAAATTCTCAATTTCTTTCTTTTTCCATTCAAGTTCTATTTTATGTGGTATAAATTTCAAGTTTTCATACCATATTCTTATTTACTTATTATTCTTGATCTATTATGTATTATGATTCATTTATGGATGGTTTACCCTTGTCTTCTCTCTTCTTAATGTTTTCTAAAACCCTGTCGCATAGTCGTTGGGCTGCCGAATTTTTGTAAGAGATTTCTCACTTATTCTTTTATTATGAGTTCCTTCCTTATTCTTTCTTCATATCTCCTTACCCAAGAGGCATGAAATCTCCATAAATCATGTATATTATGGATTATATCATGTTTATGTAAAATTCCTCATCATTATTCTTCTCCTCTTCCACTTATTTAAGGAATAAAAACATTTTCCGTGATGTGTCAAATTACCGACATCATGGACGATGTGATTTTAATTTCCATTAATTCTTTCAAGTCTGGTCATGAAACCATTTATATGGTTTAACCAGGTTATAATATATGTTTTATTACTCACCTTTTTTTCTGGAATTATTTTTTACTCATGGTTCTAATTTATAAGACAAAATGAGGTTGTTATTATCAAAGAACCACTAAAATGATCTAAACGAACATCATTAATGTTTTAACTTATGAATAATCCTCATATTAAACATCAAAATGATAAATGGTATAATTTATGTTACTGGATATATTTAATTAATAATCCATTTAAATTCTGGAGTTTCATTTCCAAATGACAAGAACGTTCATCATGAACCAATCATAGAAATCATGTAAAGAACTCGCCCAAACACGGTGCAAGGAGCAAAATACTAACAATTAAAGGGGTGAAATGATGTTATTAAATGATCATATAAGATGTTATAAACATTAAAATATTTCTTTAAAATACTAATAACACTCTTTTAACCATTATACAGAAGGTTTAAACAAGTTGTAAGTAAGACAAACCCGAGGTAAGGGAATTCTTAACCCGATTTCCATTCTTTGGGTTAACTTTATACTTCATTATTTATGTGCTATTTAAATTGTTTTTGTCATGGGTTCTGTTTATATTATGTTTTATTATGTTTATTTATAGTATATATACACACTCCATCCACTCTCTTAAGTCTCTCTTCAATTGTATGATATTTATAAGGGTATTTTCTTTAAAAATATTCTTTTTAAATTTGATTTTACGAAATTCCAAAGTAATGTTTTTATGGAATTATTCATGTCGTATAATTATGTTTTGGTTCTTGGGAATTATTTATAATGAAGTTTGGGACTTATATATCCCTCAAATTCATTGGGTATGTGTACGTTGGAGGTCGTCCGTATGGTTACTCCAAGTGTAACTGTGATGGTTACACAAATTGTAAGGTAGTCGTGAGGGTTACAAATTATAAGGTAGCCGAGAGTGTTACAAGATTATGTAAGTAATGCCACAAGATACCTCTATGATTATATTTATGTTCTCGTGTTTTTTTTTGGATCCTATGTAATCTCGTGGTATACAAAGTAAGTATATATGGGTGACAAGCAAGACTTTTGAAAATGTTTTCATACGTTACGAGTATTCATGGACTAATGTGCTATTTCCTTTTTTTATCCCTTACTAAGTTTTTGTGCTCATCCAAAGTTTTTAAATGATTTTCACAGGTGAATGGATGTGTAAGTCAAGGAATTAATCCATGTTAAATGTTTAATAATTGTCAAGGAGTCTTGTTTTAAGTTTTAATGTTTTATATTTAAAAAAAATGGAAACTGTTTTTATGGTATCCACTCTGTAATAATGTGTAATGTTATGAATGTATTGTCCTAATTCTCTAAAGCTCTAAACTTGAAAAGATATTCAATGTAAAAGGAATTGTTTTATTGACTAAATTCAAGATTATGTATGTAATAAGGACGGGTCCTTATAGTTGGTATCAGAGGATGGTTTAGATAACTTTAGGGGTCAGGGTGATATTAATAGAATACCGTAAATGATTTTCACTCTATGTTTAATTTGAAATGTTATAGCATTTAAAGATTACCATGTTGCTTCGTCTAAGACATGTTTGTTCAGAATGGTTGTCTGCAGAAGGAACAGGGATGCTGAAGAGGAGAGGCACCGACAGAATGACATCCTTCCGGAACTACAGCCCGGAATGGTAGGGATTGGAACCGAGTAGTTTGTGACAATAATGGCTCAACTAATGTATAAAATAAATGGTGGTGGCATCCATGCAAGAGAACCAATAGAGGTAACACAATAGAACATGACAGTAGTGGAACATTTTATGAGACAACATCCTCCTGAATTCAATGGATCTTCTAACCCAGTAGCAGCTGAAGGATGGATCAAATCCCTTGAAACGATATTTGATGTTATGGGATATTCAGATAATAAAAAGGTAAGTCTTTCCATTTATCGTTTTGAAGGGGAATTTGATCAGTGGTGGTCAATGGTAAGAAATATCAAGGGTAGAGAGGATTTTTATGCCTTAGAGTGGGATGAATTTAAAAATCTTTTCCTTGAAAAATATTTTCCTAAGGTGGTGCGAATTAGGATGGAGAAGAAATTTCTTGAATTGAAACATAAGGAAGAAGATTCAGTGGTTGTGTATGAAGCGAACTTCACTCGACTTGCGAGGTATGCTCCAAATCTTATTTTGGATCTTGATAGCAAAATCAACCACTTTTACTCAGGACTAAAGCCAAGGTATCGAAGGGCGTTGGCCTCCTGTGAATTCAAAAGTTATGAGAAACTTGTCTGATGTGCTGAGAGGGTAGACATGGAGTTTGCTGATGATCATGTGCATTTTGAAAATAAGGAGAAGAAGAGGTCTAGTTGGCAAGCGATGGGTAAGAATCAACCAAATAAATCTGATGGTAAGAAAATCCAATTTTTATTTTGTGAAGAGTGTGGAAAGAAACACCGTGGGGAATGTCTTAAAAAAACTGGGAAGTGTTTTAAATGTCGTAAGTTTGGACATATAGCCCGGGATTGCAATGAAAATGATCCTAAGACTAATCCTTAAAAGCAGAATGTAAAGTGTTTTAAATGTGGTGAGATGGGTCATTATGCAAATGCCTGCCCAAAGAGAGATCCAAATGATGCAAAGAAGCCAGACTACAAGCAGAAAGGTGTAGTGAGATCCTTTGCGACTACGTCAGCAGATTTCGGGCCATCCAATGAAGTTTTATCAGGTACTTTGTTTGTTCACTCAGATTTTTCTAAAGTTTTGTTTGATATGGGGTCTACACATTCCTTCATCTCTGAGAAATTTTCTAGTAATTTGGAAATATCACCTCATCAAATGAGACCCAAACTTGTTGTTAAAAAACCAGGGGGGGAATGTTATAGAAAAGAGGAATTATAAGAATATTTCTATTGTGGTCTGTGGAAAGACTTTGCATGAAAACCTTGTTGTTTTACCCTTTGTCGAGTTTGATGTTATTCTGGGAATGGACTGGCTTTCTGATTATTATGCTAAAATTGACTGTAGATCTAAAGAAGTTGTTTTTCAGAAAGAGTTTCAGTTTGTATACAAGAATGAACTCATACAATTGATAACATATCAAGAAGCTGAGAATCTACTGAAATATGGAAATGAAATTTATCTTGCTCATATTATTGAAAACAAGGGAATTATTCAAATTAATGATGTGCTAGTGGTAAATGAATACCTTGATGTTTTTCCTGATGAGTTACTCGGTGTTATACCTGATCGAGAGGTTGAATTCACAATTGACTTAGTTCATGATGCTAAGACAATTTCAAAACCCCCATATCGTATGGATCCAATAGAACTTCTTGAATTGAAAAATCAGTTGAGGATTTTTTTGACAAGGGCTTCATTCATCCTAGCACTTCACCATGGGGAGCCCATGTTTTGTTTGTTAAAAAGAAATATGGTTCCATGAGACTTTGCATTGATTATAGAGCTTTAAATAATATCACTGTTAAAAACAAGTATCCTTTGCCTCATATCGATGACTTGTTTGATCAGCTCTGGGGAGCTCAGTACTTTTCCAAGATTGACTTGAGATCTGGATACCATCAACTGAAGGTGAAGGAGGAGGATATCCCGAAAAAAACCTTTCGTACTAGATATGGGCATTATGAATTTTTTGTTATGAATAAAGTATTTAATGAGTTCTTGGATAAGTTTGTGGTTGTATTTATTGCTGACATTCTGGTATTTTCTAAAAATAAAGAGGAGCATGAAACACATCTAAGGGTTGTTTTACAAACTTTAAAATAAAAGAAACTATATGAAAAATTCAGCAAATGCGATTTTTGGTTGCAAAAGATTTCTTTTATTGGGCACATTATAAATAAGGATGGAATAATAGTTGATCCTACCAAAACAAAATTAGTTGATGAATGGCCAAGACCCACAAATGTTACAGAGATTTATAGTTTTCCTGGGTTATCAGGTTATTACAGACAGTTTGTTAAGAACTTTGCACGGTTATCTAGCCCGATAACTAAGTTAACACAGAAAGGGGTTAAATTTTTTTGGACAGAGTAATGTGATGTTTGTTTTCAGGAACTGAAGAAGAGATTGGTGAATGGTCCAATTTTGGCCTTACCTTCCTGAAATGGTGAGTTTGTCATCTATAGTGATGCTTCTTTGAAGGGACTTGGTTGTGTTTTGATGCAGAATAATCAGGTAATTTCCTATGCTTTGAGACAACTTAAACCTCATGAGATAAATTATCCCACACATGATTTGGAATTGTCAATTGTGGTTTTTGCTTTGAAAATATGGAGGCATCATCTATATGGAACCAAATTCCAAATATAAACTGACCATAAAAGTCTAAAGTATATTTTCACTCAGAAGGAATTAAACATGAGTCAGAGAAGATAGCTTCAACTGATAAAGGATTATGATTGCACAATCAATTACCATCCTGGGAAAGCAAAAAAAGTGGCAGATGCCTTGAGTCGGAAACATCATGCATCATTAACCGTGTTATGTTTAGAATATAATCCCTTGATTAATGATTTGATGAATTTTGGATTAGAAGTTGTTGGTGTAGGGAATACCTCTGTTTTTTTTTCAGGTTTCAGTGTAGTCTTTATTATTAGACAGAATTAAGAAAGCGCAGAAGGAAGACTGTGAGCTACAGAAAAAGGTAGAATTGGTTAAAATGGGTAAGTTTCCAGAATTTAACCTTAATAAAGATTGTGTTTTAAGATTTGGAAAAAGGTTGTGTGTGCCTAGTGATTCTCAGTTGAAGAGATATTTGTTGTGTGAAGCTTATAGTTCTCCATTTTATGTTCATCCTGGTAGTACTAAGATGTACAGAGACCTTCGAGAGTATTATTGGTGGGATGGAATGAAAAGAGATATTGCTGATTTTACCATGAAATGTTTGACATGTCAACAGGTTAAAGCAGAGCGGCAGTTGCCAAAGGGGATGCTTCATCCTTTACCAGTGTCATAGTGGAAATGGGAGAATGTATCCATGGAATTTATGGTGGGACTACCAAGGACTTCTTGAGGTAACAATGCGATTTGGGTTATTGTTGATCAGCTAACAAAGTCTACACATTTTCTTTCTATTCAAGATACAATGAATTTGAATCAGATTTCTTGATTTTACCTCAAGGAGATTTTCAGGTTACATTGAGTTCCTCTTTCCATTGTATCTGACCAATATCCTAGGTTCACTTCTAACTTTTGGAAGGGACTTCAGAAGTCGTTGGGCACAGAGTTAAATTTTAGTACAGCTTTTCATCCTCAATCAGATGGGCAGTCATAGTGAACGATTCAAACTTTGAATGATATGCTTTGAGCTTGTTCAATGGACTATTAGGGAAATTGGGATCAACATCTTTCTTTAGTTGAGTTTTCTTATAATAATAGTTTTCATTCCAGTATTCAAATGGCGCATTTTGAGGACTTGTATGGGAAGCAGTGTCGGACTCCAGCATTTTGGGATGAAGTAAGTGAAAAAAAGTTAATGGGGCCAGAATTTGTAGAAGAAGTGGCTAAGAAAGTGAGGATGATTCAGCAGCACATGAGGACAGCTCAGAGTAGGCAGAAAAGTTATACAGATAACAGAAGGAAAGACTTCTCTTTCGAGGTAGGTGACCATGTTTTCCTTAAAATCTATCCATGGAAAAGTGTGATGTGTTTCGGTAAGAAAGGGAAAATAAGTCCACAGTTAATTAGTCCTTTTGAAATATTGGAGAAAGTTGGAACAGTGTCATACCACGTAGCTTTGCCTCCGAGTTTGTTTCAGGTACACAACGTTTTTCATGTTTCGATGTTGAGAAAGTATGTGCCAGATTCATCACATGTCCTGAGCCCAGAAGCAGTTCAGCTGGAAGAGAAAATTTCTTATGAAGAGAAACCAGTTTAGATTCTTAATCAAAGGGAACAGGTATTGCAGAATAAGGTAATCTACCAGGTAAAGGTTTTGTGGAGAAACCACATGGTTGAAGAAGCAACATGGGAGTCTGAAAATTCTATGAGGGAAAAATACCCCCAGTTGTTTATTAAGTAAATAAAATTGTGAGGACGTAATTTACAGAAGGTGTGGATAATGTAACACCCCAAGTTTTTCTAAAAATAAATAGAAATGCATTGAACTTTGTTTTTAAGTATATATTTATAACTAGCCTTTAAAACATAATTTTTTCACTTCTATGTTTTGAATTTCAAACTGTCATCTACAATTGTGTTCAGTATGTTATTTGGAGTCTATTGGAATCAACTTGTTTTTTTGGTGAATAGTAACATACCCTTATGAATAGTAATATAAATAGTAATATGACCCTAATGAATTGTAAATTTTATTTTTATTTTATTTTATTAAGGCTTTAAGATAATAGCATCTAGGTTAATTTTTTTCTTTGTGATATAGAAGTAGTTACAGAATTAGAATTGTTAATTTTTGAATTAAGTATGATTTTATTTAAAAATTAAATTAATAATATTTAGAAAATTATTTTCAAAAAATGGACTTCATTTTTGAAATCTACACGTCGATAAATGGTTAGGGTGAATTTTGGGAATTTTTCTGAAACTGTTGATTTTTTGGTGAATAGTAAAAAATACAGTTTTTAGTTTCAGTGTTAATGACATCATTAATGATATAATAATGATGTCATAAATCTATTCTACTTGTGTAGAGTTAAATAATATGTGAGGTGTCCCAAGTGTCTTATACCATGGGAAAATACCATGGGCAAGCCCATGGTTTTGCAAATACCACTCATGAGGTGTCCCTTGAAAATTATTAAAATATTCTCTTACTTTTCATATAAATACCAACCCATTACTTCATTAACTTCATTCCCAATTCCTCCTCAACAAATATCTGGCCTACTTACCTTCATAGTAGTCCTCACAAGGTTTCCTCAAACCCCCAAGGTCCCAACCTTCAAGTTCTAAGGGTTACTCTACAAGGTAAGAAAATTCTCAATTTCTTTCTTTTTCCATTCAAGTTCTCTTTTATGTGGTATAACTTTCAAGTTTCCATACCATGTTCTTATTTTCCTTATTATTCTTGATCTATTCTGTATTATGATTCATTTCTTTATGGGTTACCCTTGTCCCCTCTCTTCTTATGTTTTCTAAAACCCTGTCGCATAGTCATTGGGCTGCCGAATTTTTGTAAGAGATTTCTCACTTATTCTTTTATTTTGAGTTCCTTCCTTATTATTTCTTCATATATCCTTAACCAAGAGGACTGAAATCTCCATAAATCATGTATATTATGGATTATATCATGTTTATATAAAATTACTCATCATTATTCTTCTCCTCTTCCACTTATTTAAGGAATAAAAACATTGTCAGTGATGTGTCGAATTACCGACATCATGGACGATGTGATTTAAATTTCCATTAATTCTTTAAATTATGGCCATGAAACCATTTATATGGTTGAACCAGGTTATAATATATTTTTATGACTCACCTTTGGTTTTGGAATTATTTTTTACTCATGGTTCTAATTTATAATACAAAATGAGGTTGTTATTATCAAAGAACCACTAAAATGATCTAAACAAACATCATTAATGTTTTAACTTATGAATCATCCTCATTTTAAACATCAAAATGATAAATGGTATAATTTATGTTACTGTATATATGTAAGTAATACTCCATTCCAATTCTGTATTTTCACTTCCAAACGACAAGAACGTCCATCGTGAACCAATCATAGAAATCATGTAAAGAACTCACCCAAAAACGGTACAAGGAGAAAAATACTAACAATTAAAGGGGTGAAATTATGTTATTAAATGATCATATAAGATGTTATAAACATGAAAATATTTCTTTAAAATACTAATAACACTCTTTTAACTATTATACATGAGGTTTAAACAAGTGGAAGTAAGAGAAACCCGAGGTGAGGGAATTCTTAACCCGATTTACATTCTTTGGGTTAACCTTATACTTCATTATTTATATGCTATTTAAATTTTTTGTGTGATGAGTTTTGTTTATATTATGTTTTATTATGTTTATTTATAGTATATATACATACTCCATCCACTCTCTTAAGTCTCTCTTCAATTGTATGATATTTATAAGGGGGTTTTCTTTAAAAATCTTCTTTTTAAATTCGGTTTTACGAAATTCCAAAGTAATGTTTTTATGGAATTATTAATGTTGTATGATTATGTTTTGGTTCTTGGAATTATTTATAATGAAGGGTGGGACCTATATCTTCTTCCAATGCATTGGGTATGTGTACGTTGGAGGTCGGCCATATGGTTACTCCAAGTGTAACTGTGATGGTTACACAAATTGTAAGGTAGCTGTGAGGGTTACAAATTATAAGGTAGCCAAGAGGGTTACAAGATTATGTAAGTAATTCCCCAAGATAACTCTATGATTATATTTATGTTCTTGTGTATTTTTTTGGATCCTATGTAATCTTGTGTTACATGAAGTAAGAATATATGGGTGACAAGAAAGTCTTTTGAAAATGTTTTCATACGTTACGAGTATTCATGGACTAATGTGATCTTTCCTTTTTTTTATCCCTTACTGATCTTTTGTGCTCATCCCAAGTTCTTAAATGATTTTCATAGGTGAATGGATGTGTAAGACAAGTAAGGAATCCATGTAAATGTTGAAGAATTTTCAAGGAGTCTTGTTTTAAGTTTTAATGTTTTATATTTAAAATAAATGGAAACTCTTTTTATGGTATCCACTCTGTATAATATGTAATGTTATGAATTTATTTTCCTAATTCTCTAAA